>JAOQGH010000001.1:139422076-139444492 GCA_025769975.1 Gallinago jamesoni
GCATCCACAGCTTCTCTGGGCAACCTGTTCCAGTGCCTCACCACCCTCACTGTAAAGAATTTCTTCCTGGTATCTAATCTAAATCTCTCCTCTTTCAGTTTAAAACCGTTACCCCTCATTCTATGGCTCCACTCCCTCATGAAAAGTCCCTCCCCATCTCTCCTGTAGGCCTGTGTTAGGTACTGGAAGGCTGCTATAAGGTCTCCCTGTAGTGTTCTCTTCTCCAGGCTGAACAACCCCAGCTCTCTCAGCCTGTCCTCATAGGGGAGGTGCTCCATCCCTCTGATCATTTTTGTGGCCCTCCGCTGGACCTGCTCCAACAGATCCATGTCCTTCCTGTGTTGAGGACCCCAGCACTGGACACAGTACTCCAGGTGGAGTCTCACCAGAGCAGAGCAGAGGGGCAGAATCACCTCCCACATCCTGCTGGCCACACATCTTTTGATGCAGCCCAGGATGCGGTTGGCTTTCTGGGCTGCCAGAGCACATGCCTCATGTCGAGCTTCTCAATCCACTAACCTGCTGGTGCAGAACACTGCAAGACCCAGTTGCCTTTTTTTTGAACCCAGGAAAGTATTTTTAGAAGGATGTGTTCTCAGGCTCATTGGTGATTTGTTCATGCAGCTCATTCAGTTTTCAACCACTCTCCTCATAGCTGAGGACACTGAGTAGACTTGCAAAAACTCACAGCTTGTCTGAGGTGTTCAAAAATTAGCCTCTGCAGATAAGTTCCTTTACTGAAATGTCTCTGCAGCACATGTATCAAAGCATCTGGAAATAGGCAGAGTCATTATCCATCTACCTAAATTCAGCATTAAAGGGGGACCAAAAGGCTACATACGTATGGGCACACAAATCCGGACACATATATGGATGGTGCATAGCAGGAGAATCCCAGCTTTGGGTGTATTTTGCTTTTCTAATAGAAAAATGATCATTCTGGGGCGCATGAGTGTACTTTCCTGAACATTTTCCTGATCAGCTCAGTTTTCCTGTGTGTTAGGCTTTAGTGTAATATCAGAGTTACTCACCAAGTGCTCTTTGGGAAGGCTGTGCAGCAGTAACATAGAAGGAAAATATTTTCCCTCACATTAAAAGTAACAATGTTATCTGGAGATTATGAATTACTTCTGACTTTTTAATGTTTATTTCCCTGAAACACATGAGTGGAAAATTAATAACCCCTCATTTAGTATGCAACATCAGGGGGAAAAAAAGAGCATTTTTCTGTATTTTGGAAAGGCTTTAAAACTACCTCAGTTTGCTGCATTTGCCAGGAAAGGGTAGACAAAATAAATAAAAAAAATTTTAAAAAAACGACCCACATACACAGAAAAAACAAACAAAGAGAAGAAGGTGCTAGAAATTATTTCCTAACATCTAGCCCATCTGCAGGAAACACAGAGTAGGCCAAGGTGGTGCTCTGTTTTTTTCATGAAGAAAAGTCTTGCTATTGTGAATTAGAACCAAATGCCTGTGTTTTGATATGATACATTGCCATTTAACAAAGGAAGGAGTTTTGTGAAATCTACTCCCAGATAAATAATTCTGAACAGGAATTTAATGCAAATATCAAAGCTGCTTCAGAGCGCTAATGGTCAGAAGTACTTATTTCTTGTGAAGCCACTGCAGGGTGTTGCCAATGCTGATGAATTTCAGATTTTGATTTTGAGATCCAAGCGCTGACTAATGAAATAGATAATAGCTGTCCATGTAAGTATGCAGACTACCATTACCAGTCATTTATTTCTTCAAGGTGGAAGTGTTTTCCCAGTAAGTTTCAAAAAATCACTTTAAAATACAGTTCTACAGAAGAAAAAAATTACTTTTATGCTGATATTCTGAGGTTTCTGCCATCACAATGACAACTAGCTCAAATCTGCTCTGTTCACTGGCAGAAGAACAAGGTTTCTCACTGCCTGCCTGGACAGGGAGGAAACTGGTGGCAGTGGGAGATTGCCTGGGTCACCCCCAGGGTCAGTGGCAGATGTCACAGCTGTAAAATGTACTTTTGCCTCACCGTAAAGGAAGAAAATAAAAATCTCAGTTCATTTTTTAACAACTTCTCTGATTCCTGCCTTTGTATTTCTGTTTTATGCTGTTTTCATGCAACATCAGATTCAAAACTTAGGAAGATGTTGCTATCGAAATGCCAGCCCCTTTTTCAGCAAAGCCACTGGATCAAGGTCAAGGCCTTTTGTGCATCTAGTGGTGGTTGGCTATGTTTTTTCACAGACACTAAGAAGAGGATCCTTCAAAAAAAAGGATCTCCTTTTTTCTGATGAGCTTATAAATATTTAATGGTGGGTGTCAAGAGGATGGGGCCAGTCCTTTTTCAGTGGTGCCCAGGGATAGGACAAGAGGAAATAGGAACAAACTTGAATATAAGAAGTTCCTCCTGGAGGAACTTCTTTACTTTGAGGGTGACACAGCATTGGAATAGACTGCCCAGGGAGGCGGTGAAGTCTCCTTCTCTGGAGACATTCAAAACCCACCTGGACAAGTTCCTGTGCGACCTGCTCTAGGTGGATCTGCTTTGGCAAGGGGGTCAGACTAGCTGATGTCCAGAGGTCCCTTCCAACCCCATGTCATTCTGTGATTCTGAGCTGCTTCTCATTCAGTGATACTTTTTTCTAAAAAAAGTTTCTTCATGTTTACTTCTATTTCCAGGTTACATTGTCTAGTTTAAACACACTCCAGGAACCAAAATGTCACCTTCAGCACTGCTCTGCTGAAAAAAAGAAGGTGAAAAACCAAACCTACCCTGTGCGTATCTGAGTATATCCTTCTCAGTAAGAGGGATAAGACTCTCATCAAAGTAAGTAAGTCGCACAAAAATACCAGCAGTGCTTCCACTGCTGTACTCACAGAGTCTGTAAGTCTCTGTATGACCTCTGAGGACATGCCAATATGTGCCAGAATACCAAAAAATGAACTTAAACCCCAGAAGACTAAAGTGTCTGTCAGCAAAAAAAGGACACAAAAACAGTCTCCCAAGAGACAGAAAACTAC
This sequence comes from Gallinago jamesoni, assembly GCA_025769975.1. NCBI lineage: Eukaryota > Metazoa > Chordata > Aves > Charadriiformes > Scolopacidae > Gallinago > Gallinago jamesoni. The sequence goes on from JAOQGH010000001.1 coordinate 139,425,089, forward strand.
ATCATACCTCAGGAGATATTAAATGTTTAAAGAGGCTATGTCAACCTGTGTGGGCTCCTGAGTGCCTCCGGTGCTGCCTGCTCCTCCTGAGGATGCCTCTAGGACTGGAGCTTCTTTTCTCTTTTTTTATTTTTTTTTTTAAAAGAAGAAATTAAAATCTGACTTGGCTACAAAGTTGAAGTGTGGGATGCCCTGGTGTGACTCCTGCCCCTCGTGTGCTCCCCATGGCCCTGGTGTGCAGCCCCCAGTGGTGGTGCTAGGCAGTGGGGGTGGGCTGGAGGTCCAGGAGGGGTGGCAGCAGCCAGGGCCACCAAGCAGAGACCTATGCCACGGGCATGCCAGCTCGCAGGGCCCTGCATGCCAGATGCCTCAGCAGGCAAGTGCTCCCCAGTTGTGCCTTTGTACCCTGAACAACCCCATGACGTGACCCAGTGTAGAGACACGAGCTCTCTCTCCCGCAATGGAGGGCGTGATTCAGTAGTGCAACATGGGAGGGAGGTGCGAGGGTTACACACTGTGGCCATGAAGGCATGCACAAACTCCATCCTCCTTTTCCCAGCCAGATCCCAGCACATCCTCTCAACTGGGAAGTTATGGGGTGGGGATACCCAGGAACAGTGCCGCTGGGCACCATTACAGTAGCTTTCTCCACAGCTGCTTTCCATTAGCCATGTTGGATACAAGCTGGCAAGTAGGGGGAAGAGAAATTGGGACTTATATGTTAGCCAGCTCCGGCATGCAGCTACCCCGTGTTGCAATTAGTCTTTCTCTTTAAAATCCTTCCAGGCTCTGCTGGGGCAGAAGGCAAGCCACTGTGCTGCAGCATGCAGCTGCTGGGGTGGTTTTGGCGTGTATCTTGTCCAGAGATGAAGTTTGTGGGAAACTCCCTTAAAAATCCTCTGTTTTTTTAACACAACAGAGCTGAGATTTCAAACCACAAAAGAAAGGGTCTGCCATCACTGCTCATGCACGCAAGCACTCATGCACTGCTCATGCAACAAGGACAACGTTCTTCACTTGCTCTCCAAGACAGGGTGCCCATCTGTGAGTGCATAATCTTTACTCAGTGCCTGGTACAGTTGAATCAAACTGCAATCATGTCTTCCCACTGCATCTCCACAGGTTGGTAGCCACAGACCTTGATTTCTAATGCAATGAGGCATTGCTAATTAGGAAGCCTTCCCTTTAGCTTAATAAAAATATGCATGATCCACAAATGGGACTGAAAGAAGCACAATTCGAGGGGGGGGGGGGGAATCCCCCAAATGAATTTTAGTACCTTTGGTACTAAAGGGTTTTTGGTGAAAAAGAAACCCTAACAAAAAGATTATATAAAACTCAGGTAATTAAAATTGCAAATTAAAATATTTTGGTAGGTGTTAATTTTTATGGACTTGAACTTCCTTTGCTAAGCCAAGAGGATAATATCTCCCATTCTTCCAAACTGCTATCCATTTCTCATGTGTCACCATAGATCCAGGAATGGGCTAATTAAAATTGTTTGGTTGCTAATGATAGTGCATCTTCTTTCACTAAAGAGTTCAAACTACAGCCTTCTTCTTGATCTGCTGTGAAATTTTTTAATCTCTAAATTAGAAGAAAAGCATATGCCCTTTTAACGCCTATAAGAATTTGAGCTCGTTAATGCAAAAAAAAAACAAAACAAAAAACTAGGATTTCTATTATTGCTGTTCTTTAATTATGGAACAGCATGTGCAAGAAGGCTCTTTTCTCATAACTGTGTCCTCGATTCTATTACACATTTTAGCAGAGAATGCATGTAATAGAAAACCAGCAATAGACTGTGGAAATTGTCCAGAGCCCTGCTCTCCTAGGGAAAAGATGCCAATGGTATTTTTGTGCTGCTACTCCTCAGCAGCCTCTTTGCACTTTCCTCCGGGTTACATGCACAGCATGACTCACTGCCTGATGGTTTCATTGAAACAGAAAAATATAGACACAATAATGATTGCATTCAATCGTAAACTACAATCAATACAGCAGAGTTTAAATGTTCTGTGCCCTAGCAAGCCACTACAGGGTTCCCCCCCACCCCACCCTATCTTATTCCCTGAAGAAATGATTTTTCATTTCTAAAGGATAACAGTTGTTCCAAGTGATCTAGCAGATGTAGTTGAGTCTCTCAGAATGAAATATGTAGGTCAGAGCAGGAGGCATTCATTGTTTTCTTTGATGTACCTTCATGTCAGCCCTTCTTTGGATGGAAAAGCTACTTCACAATACTTACTGCCTGCCTCGTGGGAGTCTCACTGGAGCAACCTTACAGTAGCCCCCCCTCAAAGTTCATCTGGGGGCACTGGGTGGGCAGGGGTATTTATGTTCACACCATCGACTCTGTGGCCTTTTATTTATGGACACCAGGATGTAAATCTCAACTTAGTTCTCAAGCGAAGACAATTATCTGGATGAAATCTTTCTTTGTGTACATCACACCACCATTTCAGAGTTTGGCAAACTCAGAGACTCTGATGAGAAACGGCCCCCAGGAGACCCAGGGGAGACTGAAAGTGGGATGGGGTGGGGGAAAGACGGAGGGAACATAGCCAGGTCAGGATGCAGGGAGCCTCTCCAGGAAAAATAATAAACATGACTTTCGGCCTTTGGAGACACCATGTGTCCCTGTGCCAACTGTGATTCCTTGAGGGAAATACCCTCTCTTCAATGCCAGTAAAAAACTGGGTTTGGCATTAAGTATTACTTGCTCTATTGCAGTATCTTCAAAGAAGAGGTGTCCAAAGGAATGACTTCTGCCCCACAGTCTTGATGCTCTAACAAAAACCACCATTGTGGTATCTCCTTCCCATCACAGGTTGGGAGACATCCCAGCACACACCCCAGGAAACTTGAATTCCTGCTTTCTTAATAACCACCTCACACTAGGAGCTAACAAAAAAAAAAACAAACTTTTTTCCCTTTTTCTCTTAGCAGTGGTAACTGCCTAAAGATGAAAAATACCTCCCAGAAGGCCAGTATAAAATGAAATCATGCCAACAAACCCTAAATAGAGGTTGCAATTCCAAGATGTCTTATGTTAGCTTGGGATCTGCAGTAAGTGACAGCTGAATAAATCAAACCCCTGGAGTTCCATCATAGCCATCAGGTTAAAAGTGTTATTATCTCATTTTAACTAAAAGTTCTGATTCATACATTTTTCTTTTTCTCTTCTCAAATCTGGGAGATCTTGGATTGTATGCCACTCACATTAGAGCTGGAAAAGGACTAGTGTAACTTTCTAAAAAACAGCCTCCTTTTTTTTTCTTTTTTTTCTTTTTTTTTTTTGGTCATAAATCAGTGTTCCTAGTTTCATTCGGCTGCCTGTCTCCCTTTCTTCCTCTCCCCCCGTTTCCTCCTCCCACTCGTTAGTCTGTTCAGCACCTTCGGTGAGTCACACAGAGCAGGCTGACAAGCGAAGAAGTCAAGTTCGACTTCATATAAAGTTCCTGCAGAGCTCTTCTGCTGTGTGGTTTGCCGAGTGCCACTCCGGCTCCTTCTCCCTCCTCTGAACCTGTGCTGGGACAGACCTTCACTTCCGAGGATGCACATTTGGGATCACGAGTCCTCCGTCACACCTGGAAATCTGAGTTCACACAGGAGACTGTAGGTGAAAATCTGGAATTTTTACACCCCTTACAAAAAGGCTGCAAGCCTGAACCTTGAATTATGTCGTGCTAATTTAAGCCTGAGGGAAGGGAGGAATAGTCCCAGTATTGGCTAACTCTGTCTCCTGCCTCTCCCTACCACTGAATATGTCACACTTAAAACTTCTGAGATGGATCTTGCCTTCTCACATGAAATGTCAGCGCAGACCACAATATTTAGGTCACAGTAGCTTACTGTACAACAACTCCTGAAGCAAGGACTAAGAGCTGCATTCTCTGACCCCATTTTTGCAAGGTCTATGAGCATGTGTCTAACCTTAAACACACAGTGATCCCTGAAAAAAACCCAAAGGCTATCCTGATTGACAATCTAACAGGGACAAGTTTTATTGCAGTTTTGCTACTTAAATACCACTTCCCTGAACCAGATTTTAGTGCATGATGCAGACTCTGTGCTTTAGTTTTGTGGCTGAGATTTTGTGATGTCTCAGCAATAGGTGCCTGGCCCCAGGAGAGGCACCCAGGCTTCCCAGTTTGGTAATGAGGAACCTGATTCTGCCAGTGGGGAGGGTAACTGGTGCAGAAGGGCACTCCAGAAATCTTCTCTATTGAGAGCGGAGTTGTTGAGACACCTGTGATGGTCTAGAGACCTTTCCTCCGTAGCTTGGGGGCCTGAGCCTTGACCAATAACCAGCTCCCTTGGCCTTGTAGGATCTGGACCACACAGTCCCCTCTTACCTGAAAGGCATTGACCGATGGTGTCATCATGTGCCTCTGAGCTGTGTAGTGGTGAGTTTGTGTTCATGAGAAAACTGGAGATTTACACCTTTTCCAGGCTGAGGAGCCAGTGGGGTGAGTGATACAGGGGCTGGACTTTGCAGGCACAGCCACCCAGTGTGCATCTTCCAGGAGCTGGGGAGGTGTAACCTATGATGCCCCTGAGCTGGGATGTTCTAGCTCTTTGCACCCTTCATGCTTTTGTCATGCAACAGTTACTGGGGAAAATCAGAAAGAGCCTTGGGAGTGAGTCTGGGACCTCCCTTCTGCCCCCTTCTAACGCAACAGCCCTTAGACAAGACTTAACCCACCACAGCATTTTCGTGTTATGTTTGCTCACTTTCCTCATTACCCTGATGGTAAGCCCATATAGCTGGAGCTGGTGGGTTCAAACTTTTATCCTGGAGAAGATTTGTGACCTGGGATTTTCCCCGAGTGGTTATGCAGATGGTATCCCTCACTGCTGCAGGTCTTCATGCTGAACTTTGTTCGTGTGCCATGGGTACTAGGTGCTACCCTCTCTACAGCAACAGAGGTCGGTCACAGCTAGGTGCCCAGAGAGGTCTGAGGCCAGCTAGGAGGTTCCTGCAGGTATTTTGGGGCTTTCTGAACAGGTGCCTGAACGGTGCCTCAATCCCAACACAGATGGTAAGGAAGTGATCTGGAGCTTGCTGTTAGTACTCAAGTCTTAAACAAATCTAACTCCATTCCTGCTGTTGCAGAAATGGCAGTAAATCCTCAATGCACTTTTAGCACTTTTACAAGTCTTACAGATGCAGCTATTAACAAGGCTTAGAAAACTCTTAAATAGACTCTTTTTTTTCCAAAGCCTAGGAAAAGCCTAGTTTGTTATGAGGGAAAGAATTTTTTAAGTCTGGCATTGATTACTGCTTGCTCTTTCATGTACGTTTAAGTATGAGGTCAGTTCTGAACGATGCATAAATTACTGAAACCAAACTGTTGAGTTAGTAAGAATGATATTTTCAAACTCTTATGGTTCCATTTTAAGTTCCCATGGTATTAATGCCAGCAGAATAACTTACTGCAACCGAAATGCACCACATTCAGGGCTAAATTATGCTAAAATAGGTCAAGCAGCAGTGAAGGCAGTTATTTTGACTGAACTAGGGTTAACAAGATGCATGTAACAAATGCCTCAGGAGAACAATCACATGCGCTCGCTGCACATGATACCACAGCAGGATACCCATAGCTTCAGGTTCCAGCTAAATGGCATCATGGTGTGCTCTTTCAGGCAAGAAAATAGTTTTACAATTGTTTGAATATGATCCCCTCAGTTTATGTGATGTAACCTGACAGTTTATAGGGTCCCATAAGTACGTTTTCACTGAAGCCTGTGCAACTTCTACATACTCAACTGGGCTGTTTTTAACATAAAGCAGAGGGAGAGCAAAGAAGTAATTAATGAAAGAGCTGATACCTTCTGAGACTCCTGGCATGACAGCGTGCCCAGCTGCCTTTCCACTTGTTTCTGAATAAAGAAAGAAGTCAGAAGGAGGCAGAAAGTAGCCTGAGGTATTAAAATTGGACTCAAGCTGAAGCAGAGCATCTGAACATCCTTGGACTTTATGGTAAAAGAGGTGAAAAACACTTCTAGCGGTAGTCTTCTTTGTAACAACAACAAAGAGACCCTTAAGGAGTTTTTCCCTCAGTTTCTTTGATATTTCAGCAGTTCCATCCATCACACATGGAATAATATGTGATGTCTCTCTCCCTTGCCTTGCCTTGCCTTGCCTTGCCTTCCCTTCCCTTCCCTTTCCTTTTCATCCTTTCCCTCCTTTTCCCTCTTTTTTTTTTTCATTTTTATTCTTTTTTCTTCCTTTATTTCCTTTCCCCTTTCCATTTCTTTTCAAAAAGCATCTATTATGAATTGCTGCATTTGCCTTTTGAACGCTTTCATCACATCTCTGTTAGGGAACAAGTACATTACAATGGGAAAATGAAGGAGAGGAAAACATGTAGACATATCGATTGAGCCTGCTCACCGAGCACCTGGGCCCAAATACTTAAACGTATACACTTTGTGCATAAACAAATATGCCAGATGCACATAATTTTTCAGAAAGTTGATATGTACACAGAATATTAAATTTAAGAACATTTATGAGTATGTGTTGGATTTTGCTTGTCCAAGAGCACATGATATTTTTTAGTAAAGCTAACTGACGATTCTGAGTGCTAAAATTTCCCGTCATTACAGCTGTGTACATTTTTATAAGGGGTTTTGAATTTATTATTTACCCAAGCAGAGGCAAAAAGGAGACAGAGAGGGAACAAATACACGCTTTAGGAAAGCCTAAAAAACCTGATTATATGCAGAAATAAGCTTTCTGCTGTAAAAAAAAACCCCACTGTTTTAGTCAATTTTCTTCACTGAAAATTTTTGTAGCTTTTTCACATCTGTCTAGGCAGCTTTTAATACAATGTACAGAGAGTACAAAGAGGTCGCTGATGAACAGTCATCCCACCTCCAACTCCAGGTGATACAAACAACTTTTAAAATCCAGCACAACTGTTTTCCAAATGGAAACAGTGATTTAACAAAACCAATAATACTCTGTGGGTTTGTATTATTTTATCAAACCTGTTTAGGGAGGGTAGCTATTTTCTTTTTCCCAGTGATACAGGTAGTTCAGCTTCAGTACTACTATTTTGACTTTTATTTCAGAATAGATATGCTATAATAGAAATATATATAATATATATATGTATATATTATATAAATAGAAATGCTTTGATTATTTGTAATATATCAGATTATATGTCAAAATGACTCATTGTCAATATTTTAATCTTGTCCTAACTGAAAGTTACATCTAGGTGGAGTAGATGTAAGTAGATGTTGCAAGAAAACACCCTGTATTATTGTCCTGCACAAAAATTTAGCAGATTCTGATTTTTCCCTGGAGTTCTGAGGCATGCGGGCTTTTTGGCATTTCAGCCAAGAGGGGAACTCCAGGTTTTGGACACTGGAAATCTGAGGGGATTTTACTGTCTGTCACAGCTTTGTGTAATTTTATTGTTGCAATTGTTTTGGACTGAAGGTTTTAATATTATCTTCCTATTTTAGTGATTTGGTCTAGCAAAAGTCCTTTTTCTTTCTGCTTAGAAGCTCTTCTAGTCTGCTTTTGACAAACTGAACTGGATTCACCTACCTTGAGACACATTTCCCTTTGCCATAAATGAAATGTGCAAATTATCTATGATAATTAGATTTGACCCAGTTACTGGATTTGGGAACATCCTTCTATCTTGCCTGGAGCTGAATATCCCTACAGAAAGCAAATCTCACAGTTAAGACAGGATATAATCAGGGTTAAAAACCTTTCATCAGAGACACACAAAAAAAGATGTAACTGAACTAGCGCTATTCCATTGCCTGACATTGTCTGTTATTTTTTCTGCACAGTGAATTATTCATTACTAATGATTTAGAGTTCTCTGGCTTATCTACTTGATGACAGCTCCTCTCTCCTCCTGCAACATACACGCCCTACCACAACAAGAACACTTATGACAGATAGTGATGTCACATCCTTAAACTTATTTAATAAGAACCAGCTATGAATCGAATAGCTCAACTAATCCTTCCTCATCCATCTCACAACTTCAATAACTTGCGGGGTATCAATGGCTGAGTGTTACCACCTTTGCTTGGAGATAAGCCTGATGTACACAGCAGTGTAATAGCTTCTGAAGGGAAACACATGCCCGAGAACACCCCCATAGCAAGATTGCATTGTGCTAAGAATTTCTGTTTGTTGGCTGCCTGGCTCCAGAAAGGTTATTTATCCCTTTTGAGCTCCCAAGTTAAAATGCAGGGGCTTATCTGCTCAGAGCATAATCTTGTACCAAACCAGCAAGACATTTAGATTCTCTTGAACTCTCTGTGAGTTGCCATGATATTCTTAGCACAGACTTTGGGATTAGCTGACATCTGCTCCCTGAACTTGCATTTTTGGTGGGTTTCTGGTCAACAGAGGAGAGAAGCAAAACATTTCTGTGCAACAAAAGAACTGTGAGGGTTTTTTTTTTCCTTAGAAAACACTGAATAAGGAATAAAACTCATTTTTTTTTTCAGTGATGTATTCTCTGAGAGTTGCAGCAAAATACAAGGATTCTGTCCAAAGCTTGCAATAGTAATAGCTGTTGGTATAAAATCCTGGTTAGGGACATCCTTGTGATAAAATATAAAAATCAAAGAAATATAAATATCAGTAAAACTCCTACTCAATTTGCAGCTCCCAAGGGTAAAAATGTGTTTTTGCCAACAGTGTTTGTACCAAATGTCAGTACACTGACATGCCCACCCTGGCAAACCCTCTCCCACATGAACTAGACCTGACCCCAGAACAGCGAGTAGGTGTTTATCTGCTTATACAACTTTACAATCAGAAGGAGAAAGTGAAATAACTCATCTTAATTTGAAATGTAGCGGTTAGCCTGAAGGAAGGAAAAAAGAAGCATGTGGTGAAGCAGCTCCTCCAGGCTGGGGAGGAGGGGATGGGTGCTGGGAAGCTGAGACCATCCTGTTTGTTCAGCCACCTTTCACACCAGATGCTTGGCATTTGTATACTCTCAAGAGTACTTTTTCAGGCTAAAGCTCTGTTCTGGGGCTGATGAAGTAAATAAGCCTCTCAAAACTTTTGCATTTATGATTTATGAGGGAAGTTAAGCCCTTGTACAAAATTAAAGGCTGTATGAGAGAATTTGGAAAGAGGCAGGACCAATGAACAAAGTTTATGATTAAGTGCCAGAAACCTCCTGAAGCCTAATTCCAGTTCTGAATTAACATGCCACTTGACCTTGAGCAAGCTTTTTACCTTATTAAAGTTTCTTTCATCTGCTGATAAAATTTGTACCCCTAAATATGATGAAGAATGAGGACACATTCAATTCCATGTTTAAACTATTCTGAAAATCAAGACCACTTTTTATGTATACCTTGTAAGTACTGTAACTCAGTTCTTTATGTAGATTTGGAGTGACTAAACCAGTTGCAGAACCACACTAAAACAAGTTAGACCAAGACGGCAACTTGGAACTCCTTTTTGTTACCTGATGTCTTCTTAATCAAATTAAAATACCATAAACTGATTCATGTACCAGCTGGAAGGATTAATGTAGGAACAGTGATGTCTTTATGCGTTAAATCATATTGGAGTTTGTCTGCCGGGTCTGAAAACTCTGTGATCACTGCTTCCATTCCTGGTTTTAGGAAGCTGAAAAAATTAAGATTAATTAACCACACTTTTCCCTTAAAAACCTCTTTTGAGGAGAGATTCTTGGAAATTAACTAAGTGGAGAAAGATTGCTGGAGATGCATGTTTTTTCCACGAGCGATTAGACTGTAAGCCACACATGGGGAAGGCTCTCCAGCTAGCCAGGGTTTGTCTTTTGGACTTCTGGTTTCCCTTAGTCTCCCGGAGCAGAAGCCAGTGACGAGCCATGCCAGCCAGGCACTGATTTATAGCCTCAAGAAGGTGTTTCCCTGGGACAGGGAGGGCACGTGGCTCCCAGGAAAGAATAGTCAGCAGAAACACTACTCCATGCTTTGCAGGGTCAGACCCTTGCTCTATCCTTCCTGCAAGGCTCAGCTCCCATCGTGACCCTCCCTGCAGTCCTTCTTCCGCCCTCTTCCCCTGACATGGGCATTTAGCAGCGTAGTCCTCCATCTTCAAGAGTTTTTTGGTGAAGTCTCACTCTACTGACTCTCCAGGAGTGAGAAAAAATGGGATGTGCTTAAAACCAAAAGAAAAAATATTAAACAAAGGATCCTTTATGGTTTTCAACCAACATGATTCTTTTTTCTTAAAAACCTCATAGAAAACATCCAGCAGCCAATTGCATCAAAGCAGTTGTCCTTGAATCTTTTTTAAAACCCACAACCAACAAAACCCTCTTTGGTCTTAAACTCCTGTTTCTGGCAGGAGGAAAATGATGGGTTATATAATCTATATTCTACTATTTAACAGATACTAAATATAGTGCAGTTACGCAGAACAATGCAAAACATTACAATATGAGAAACAGTGCTGAAGAGGAGAATGCTGCCGTTCTAGAGAGACGCATTTTTAGTATTATGTTCCTCAGGAAGAGCATCGAATATTTTTCTGAGTGACCTAATTTTCTTTGTCTGATCAAATGTGCCAGATGCTTCCTTATTCAGAGTTGCCACTCCAAGTGAAAAACTGTTTTCTGGCAGCCACTTGAAATCTCGTCTTCAGTTTTCTGTTAGGGATTATTATACAATCATTGCCCGGGCAGACTGAAAGCATATGGTAACTGGGCTGACATTATCTCTGCTATTTCAAAGTTCCCCAAGGATGTGTGGGCACAGTTACAGTCTCAGGTATAAGCCAACCTCCCTGGTGCATTCAAAATGCCACCCAAACTCAGCAGTGACCAAGCTAACTGGGGATGGAGAGCTTGGCATTCTGGTTTCCGTCTCTCTCTATGGGGCAGCTGGGTTTTTTTCATTTTGTAGATATTTCCATCACTTGACCAGGAGAAAATTATAAGGATGGCTCAGTGCCTTTTAATGTGTGGTTGCCAGGGAAAATTGTATTCTTTGCAACCTGGCTGAAGCTTGGAAGGCTGCATTTTGGTTATATCCATCCAGATTCTTACATACTTTATTTAATTCCTACTGTACTGACAAACATTTCTTGTCTACTTTCTTGGGGACAGTGAAGATGATAAAGATTGATTTAGATTTTCCCGGTATTCCTGTTGTTAGTGACAGGGATTCAATATTTGTAGGAATAAACTGCCACAAGGCTATGAGTTAACCACTTGCGTCCTAGTCCATGCTTACATGTTTTTTGGGCGTGCAAGGTGTGGTACCTGGAGCATGGTGATTTCCAGGGTGTTGTGGACCTTCTAAGCCCTTCTGGCACTTGGAGAGAGTGTCTGTACAGCTAAGTAAGAGGGACATAGACAGATTACAGGTATTGAACCCCTTCCTGACTGTTCAGGCTCTACCAGTGCTGACTTGTTCCCTCAGTCTGGTTTGTACCTCACTAACTTCAAGACAACGAGCAACCAAGGCAGTTACCTCTGCCCTGGACGGAGAACCAGGCTCTGCCACTTGGCCTGGAGACAAGGGGGGACTCTCTGCACCTCCTATTTTCTCCCACAAAGACAAGACCAACTATGCAACAGACATCAGCTAAACAGGACAATTAACCACTCAGTGTAGATGCTCACAGCAAGTATCACCAGATTGTTGCTGACCAACAGGAAGACTACATTAGTGTGTGCAGCTGAATTAACTTGTACATGCATCAAAAGTTGGGAGGGAATTTTCATTTTATTGTTATTGCCATCATTTAGTTAGTGATACCTTGCCCCTGGAGGTCCCAGTCCCCTATGGCTCAAGAGACAGCTATGAAGGCTACATCTCTACTTCTGACTGAGAAGGGGCCATGGGCAATGGGCAGTAGGATAGAGGCATGTGGGATCCCCCAGGAGAGCTGGTTAGGGTAAAGGAGTCAACACCCGGTGCTTTCTTATTCATACTTTGGAGAGCAGTCCTTGGGTCAACCTGCCCCTCAGGTGCAAGAGCTCAGCACCAGGACAAGGGAGCAAGCTAGCAATCAAGTAGTGTCCATGACTGGTGGGAGTCCAGGCTCTCTTTCAGTTATCGTCACACACACCCTCAGACCCATCTCCCTGCACTTGCTGCCGAGAGGCACTTACCTACACACATCTGTGGGGTAATTTAACTAAAGGTGCCAATTTAAACCAGTATAGGCCAATGAGAAGGAACGTGGGTGTTCAATAAACAGTTAAAGACGTAAGCCTAGTTTATTTCTGCCTGGCTAAGTTGATTAGAAATTGATTTAAGATAAAAGAAAATGAGTTGCTTTCAAATTGTAGTATCTACATAGCCAATACATTCCTGCAAGAAAATCAGCAACAGGTTGTGCATTGACAAAGCTGTCATGGAAATGGAAATTAGGCTTCTAAGCCATTTAGATTTTAGTTTCTTTAACTTATTCATAAGTATCAACTATTAGGAGTATCTACCGTCTCAACAAATCTAAGTGGATCAAAACCCTATCTCATTTTGCAAATTCTATGCCCAAATATAATTCAAGATACAGTTTAGTGTTTTTTTTTCCTTTCTGATTTAAATTAGCACCTATATACAGCTCAAGTATCCCCACAGAATTTTAAACAGGCAGTATTAAAATAAATACATTTGTGAGATAATGCATTCTGCAATATTCACAGCTGAGATTGCTCATTTTCTTCTAGACAGTCTGTAATTTTACTGTAACTTAATCATGACCTAGACTGTAATATGATTTCTTAACACATTGCTACAGGCAAGTTGTCCTATTCACACCCCAAACAAAGAGAAAAGCCTTACTAAAATACCAACAATCTGGAGCAGATATGCCAGAATTGGCCAGGACTTAGGAGGTGGATGGGGAAGGTACAGACAGAAATTGATAGCTAAGCAGCAGTGGTAGTGCTGGTTTAACAAACTGTATCCAGGGGCAGAACCACTGTAAGTGCATTGATTTTAATTGCTTAGAAGCACACTAAAGCATTTTTATTAATAACTCCTCCCAGTCTGTCAAGTATAATAGGAAAACCCTAATAAATGCTTCCCAGCTGTGTATTTGCCATTCTGATATCCCAAATTCCTTGCCAGTGGAGACAATTAGTTTCCATTTCTCCTCTCGAAGTTGTCACCTACTCTTGATACCCTGGAGTCCTGCTCAGTGCCTGAACCATCTTTCATTAGAAACAAGCCACCAAAAGAAAAGAAGCAAGCTACTCCCAAACATCCCTGTTAAACATTGCTCCAGAAACTTTATGAAGTCATTTTCTTTCATATTATCAGTCATTTAAAAATAGCTGTCAAGGGTTATCCTGATTAGCCAGCTGTGCTGCAGAGGGCCTGTGCTATCCCAGCCCATTCCCAGCTGCCTGTTACCCAAGATAACATTATCTATATGGAAGTCTTAGCCAGACTTTCTGTAATTACTAGTGATTTGCAATGTTGTTCTCCATCTAGTGTTTATCTGCGCAGAGGACAACAGGGAGGTCTTGGAAGCTTTTTTCCCAAGCAAGTGTTATCAGATCATTTGTTTTTTCAAGTTCAAATCCCTAGGCAGTAGCTTGGTGTGATTTTTTTTCTTTCATGAGTAAGATTCACAATTTTAGAGAGGAAGCTAGGATATGTATGACTTCTTCTCTCCTTGCTCACCGTAATTCTGTAGTCTTGGAAAGCTCATATCTTTGTTGTCCCACTGAGTTTTCTTTCATGTTTTTCAGATCTCCCCCGTAAAATGTAGTATCTTCTACCTCCTTTTTGCTCTGTGCTCTGCCCCATGTTTCATCCCTGCTACCTGCTCTTTCCAGCTCCCCTATCAGCTGTGAATCCTCTGTCATCAATAATCCACTACTTTAACTGGCTTAGAGTTTCCTTCTCTCTCTCTGTCCCGGTCAGATGCCAGATTAGACCCAGCAGAAGCCTGCTACTATCCCTGTTGTATATACTAATCTTCTTACAAGTGTGGTCTGCTCTGTATTTAACCTCTTCTCCCTGCATAGCCAGGTGATACCGAGAGCTCCAGAAACACTATTTGCCTTTGCACGTTAATGAGTGAAGCACCCATTAGTAACACACAACTGTTACAATTTTCTATAATAGGTTTAGCTGAAATTGCTGAAGCCACTAATCCCGGGTGCATAGTTCAGACTACCACTCAGCCTTTTCTTCTCCTGTCAGGCATTGATGTTGTAGGGATTTGAGTTATTTGATTTTGTGAAGCCAAAATTAATCAGGTGAGCGATTCCTTTCCAATCAGTGGGTTATACTGCTTAACTGGGGCAGTAAGATTTGCCTCTGTGTCTGCGCTGCAAAGCTGTCTACAGCTGTGTTAGGTAGTGAGATAAATCTTTGATTTCGGATTTTCATCCCCGTGCATATTACACTGTACATCTAGGGATGTGCCTCGTTGGTAAGAGAACAAGACAAGAAGCTGGGAGTCCTGTCTTCTACTCCTGGCTCAGCCCCAATTCACTGCGTGACTGTGAGCAAATCACTTAAGCTGTCTCTGGGATAATAATTGACACAGCAATTCCAGTAGGCTTAATTTTTAAAGTGTCAACTCATACATTTCCTCCGATGTGCCTCGGGAGATGTCCCCTTCCCTTCACTGGGAGCAGGAGCAGGGCCTTAGTACTGACAGCAAGATTTGCAACCCCTGACCCCCTCTCCCCCAGTCTGCCATAACTGTTTCATACAACGCGTTTAATAATAATGCCAGAAATGCTGTCCCAGAGCTCTGAAAGCCTCTTATCATCTCCAAATTCTCAAGTACAGTGTACAGAATCCTGTGTAATGGTTTTCTTTTCGCTACTTTCAGCATTAATTCTTCTTTCTTGTTATGCCAGCAGATGATAAATCTGCTGCTGATTCTTTTTGGATTTTGTCCCACTGATTGCATGACTTAATTGTGGACCAAAAAAAGTTGGATTTTGTTTTTTTCCAGTGTGCTTTTGTGTGCTTGAAATCCTAAACTTTCAGAAATGCCTAGTGATGGGCTGTAGCTTTGTTGGGACTGGGGCTGAAGTCTACATGTTCTTTGTTTGGGAAGACCTATGTGCTGCATATCCATCTTCTGAAAATCCACTGTCTCAAAGCGGAAGTACAGGAAAGACTGAACAGTTATGAATATCCAGCACATGGGAGACTCCTCCCAAATATTTTCACAGGGTGAGACAAATTCAAAGCAAGATACATAACAGACAATCTCCTCTCATAAGGACAGTATCTTCTTCCGCTTGCAATGGTGTCTGATCCCGGTGGCAGCTATCATAAAGCCACTAGTTTCATGGGTAAATAGTATTAGGAAAGTATTTGGTCTGTCTCTCTTACTACAATTTAATAGCTGGTGGCAAGTGAGGAAGTGGGGTTGTGGGCCAGCACAATTCTGCAGTTCACGGCGGTGAACCGATGGAGCACTACTTAGAAGATGCCCTTCCAGGTGCCTGGAGCAGGACAGACATCAGCAAAGTCAATGGAAAAGCAGTCATTCAGACCTCATCAAGGTTTGAGTCAGATCCCTAGCTTCAGCAGTGAAGACTTGTATTTATGTAGTTTGCTACATCACAGTATGGTGTCTCAAAATGTCTGCTACCACTCGTTTTTAAAGCATATGTATAGTACACGTAGTCTTGTCACAGCTGACATCTTTTTTAGGTTTTGCTACATGAGAGTACTCTGTTACTGATGAATCAAGCTGTTTTCAGGAGTAGTTTACTTCTGAATATTTTGGAGGATGAGTAAAGTAAAGCAAAGTAAAAAGAAGTCAACAATTTTTCAGTGAACTATCCCCATCCTTATCTTTTGAACAACTCTTCTACCAGAGACTTTTTAAAAATAGTTATAATGTGATATAACTAGCCGTTCTTCTGAAGTCTTGTAGAGTAAAAAAAAAAACCACCCAAACTTTACAGCTAAAAACCTTGGCTCAGCAAAGCATCCCTCATTAGGGTAACATTTAGCACGTGCCAAGTCCATCAGGTCCCAGCTCAAGGGCAGAAAAGATACAGTGATTTATCACACACTGAGTTGGAATGAACGACAAGAGGTCATCAAGCCCATCTCCCTGACCCAAGGCAACCCCAGTGACACCTCTGTCACTCCCGCCAGAACCAGGTTGAGCCCGTTGGTACAGGCTCCAATCTGCTTGTCTGCCAGAGACATGCCTTGTAGGCAATTCATTCCCCTTCTGCTAATAGAGGTGTGCAGGACTTGGCAGCAAAGACATCAGCTTTAGCTACAGGAAGAATTACGGTTTCAATCCTTATGAAAAGGGAAGGAAAAATACCGCGGGTTATCAGGGTGCTAAATAATTTAGGCACACGCTCCTCTCTTGTTGCACAGAAGCACTGCGAGCAGCAGGGAGCACAACATGCTCTCTGCAGAAAGAGAAGAGGTGTGCTGGGCCAAATTCTGCCCTCAGAGGCATATGCACACAATTTCCAGTGACATCCGTGGGAATTGGGCGTGTGGATTGAGGGCACAATCTGGCCCTTTATTTTCAGCGGCTGTATTATGATTATGACATGCTAATTTCTAATTCCTTTAGCAAAAATAACACAGGAAGGCTTAAATATTAATGTTGCCAAATGTCAGAAACACCTCTGCAATATACTCTTGAGCAAATTCATGAAAACAGATTTCAGGAACCATGACCATGCTCGTTATTGGAACCTGACATCCCCAATCAGTTAAAACTCTCCTTATTTTCACTGGGGTTTTGCCAAGCTAAGAACTGAATAAGTACTGTTGGATTTAGTTCTGTGGTAGCTGATTTGGACATGGGTCTCTTGACAGCCACGGTCACGTCTTCTCACTTAGAGGAACGGACACAAAAACACAGATATCGTTTTGGGTTTGCTGGATGATAAACATCCAAGTAGGTCCCCTGTCTCCTCAAATAAACATGAAGAGAAGCCAACCAAATGCAAATCAATAGGTAAGAAGAAAAGTGCAGGTGGAGTTTTACTAGAGGAAGGAAAAAAGCGGGAGATTAACCCCCTCACTGGTCCCCAGCGCCACGCTCCTCGCTGCTTTCCACTTTGGCAGGGAGATAAAGGAGCTACTGGACTCAGCTGAGAGGAAAGGTGAAAACCTCCACAGCCTCAAGCCTGCCATGTGGGGCTGCCTGTGGCAAGGAACTGGCCATGGGTCAGGGCCCCGACACCTGCATCCTACTCCGCCAGCATAGTGGGGGAAGAAGCGGGGGCAAACCCTTCCTAAGGAGACATTCAGCAGCCTGCGCCCGCCTGGACCGCCGGCAGCAGGGTTCACCCAGCTAAACCAGCTGCCTGACCAGCCCGGCTGCAAGTGGACATTCAGGTCCGTGGGAGGGGAGAGGGGGGAAACGATGTGCCCGAACCTGATGCATCCCTGCAAGGAGGCACCCAGCCAGCACAGGCTCCCCATCCCACCACAGGGAGGGAGGGAAGATGGCAAAAAAAAAAAAACAAAAACAAAAAAAAATAAAAAAAACCAAAAAAAAAAAAACAGAAGCAGCTTTTTCTTCTTGGAAGGGCTGAGATGAGTTGCGGAGGCTGCCCCACCTCACGGCAGCCCCAGTTACTCTCCCTTTAACCCGACGCTGACAGGAAGGGGCTCCGCCACCCCTGGCTCTCCTCGCTGCCCCGGTTTCCCTGTTGCTGGAGGAACGCTCCCCTGTCCTCTGCCTCCTGCAATCTTTGAAAGGCCCTCCGGTGGGGCTCATGGGATCCGGAGCTGTCAGGGAAGATGGAATAGAACGAATATGAAGAAATAACTTAATTATATTGAAAGCACTGCTGTAGAGGCAGAAAACTCCATGGAGTAGGGCAGAGCCGGCTGCTTCGCACGAGGTAGAGAGTGGGCAATAAACCAGTGGCCTCAGGGGAAGAAATCAAGGGGTGAAAAAGAGGGGTTTACGGGGAAAAACCCAGGGCAATGAGCCCCCATTTCTGGCTCTAGGCCTCCCGAGTCCCTCCCGTGAGCTGCCCTTTGCTGGGAGGCTCAGAGGGGCAGTGATGGCGCAGCCAGGCGGCCGGCAGCTTCCCGCATCCCCCAGCGCCAGCACCGATTCCGGCGTGTCCTCGTTTCCCCCCCGAGACGTTTCATTTCGTGAGGGCAGCGAGCCGCTGGCGGCAGAGCGTGTCCGGAGGCTGGGCTGGGGCGGCAGGAGCCCTCCGCCTTGGGCGCCGTGCCCGCACAGGCACCCCCCTCCATCCTGCCGTCCTCCCCCAGAAACGCACCGCCTGTCACAACTCGTTGCTTAACGCTGAACTACCCGTTATAAATAAACATGGTCCTAATAATAGTTCGCCTGACCTGACTCGCTGTAGGAAACAGCCTCAGAAACAAAAAAGGGGACGACTTTCAGATGCCAGAGTTATAATTTTACATGAATAAAAAATGAAAAGGGCAGCGCAGGACAGACTCAGGGAAAATCGTATCACAGGGAGCTGAAGTCGCAATCCCAGGGTGTTAATGGGCTTGCCCAGCTGCTGAGTCTGATGCTGTCTCCCCCTGTAAGTTCGCTGGACTTTGACGGATGGATGTGGAGAAATATTACTTGAATTGTCAGATAACTGTTACTCACCCAGATTAAAAACAAATTCCATTGACATTGTGTCATACCTTGGGAGCCCAAAACAGATATTGATGTTTTCATCTTGTTGCAGGGAGGAGGGAGAGGGGAGTGGGTAAAGTAAGAAATCAAAATCGTCCAGATAGAGCAAGTCTTTGGGCTTTGTTTGAAAAATGATACCGCAGCACAGTGCACCAAGCTGAGGATGAGAGATAACGCAATCCAGCCTCTCTGTCTCACTCTCAAATGAAGGGGAGACAAAGACAGCGTAATCATAAAAATCCCAAACTTCTAATGCCTGTACACAATTGTAACCACAGCTGTAGGAAACGGATTCACCCTGCGGATGCCATAAGACCCAACCTTCAAAACACCCAGACACTAGTGGGATGGGAGTGGGGGGCTCAGCCCCCCCCATCCTGGGGGTGACAAGATGCTAACTTTTGGGGGACGAAGCAGAGAGACATGCAATGCCTGTGCACCAGCACATGGAGTAGGAGGAGCAAGAGGGAGTTAGACTTGCTCAATCTTCAGGAGAGACAGCTTTGAGGAGATCTAAAAGCCTGTTAATATCTAGGAATGGCCATCAAGAAGATGGAACCAGTCTTTCCACAGTGTTGCATGGCAGGAGGGTGAGGAACAGCAGGCATAAGTTGAAAAAAGAGAGGTTCTGATTGAATAAGTGGAGAAGATTTTTGCCCACGAGGACAAAATTAAAGGGCGCAAAATTAAAGGGTGGGGAAAATGGCCGGCCTGGATGAACAAAGAGCTCCTGATGGGACCTAAGGAAAAAAGGAAGGTTTACCACCTTTGGAAGAAGGGACAGGCAACTCAGGAGGAGTACAGAGATCATGTTAGGT
>JAOQGH010000001.1:139444592-139547489 GCA_025769975.1 Gallinago jamesoni
AGTCACCATCCCTGGAGGTATTTAAGAAACGTGTAGACATGGCTCTTCAGGGCATGCTCTAGTGGCCAAGATTATTGGTTTGTGGTGGGTTGTTGTGCGTGGGGTTGTGGGTGTGGGGTTTAGTTAGTGGGTGTTTTTTTGTTTGTTTGTTTGTTTGTTTGCTTTTGTGTGGTTTGTTTGTTTTTGTGGTTTGTTTTTTTTTTTAATGTGGTTGGACTCGATGATCTCAAAGGTCCCTTCCAACCTCTAAGATTCTGTGATTCTGTGATTCTGTGACAGCCAGGCAGCAGAGCTGGTTGCTCCAAGAGGCTGCCTTGTCTCCTTGCTTGGAGGTTTTCAAAATAAAGCCCTGGGCAGCCTGGTCTGACCTCAGGGCTGGCCCTGCTTTGAGCAAGAGGTTGGACTGGAGACCTCCTGAGGTCTCTTCCAACCTGAATTGTCCTATTATACCAACGATAAATTCACAAGCTGTTTCTGCTCTGTTGACCTCCATGGTGCCTATGGTGATTTACATCTGCTGAGGATCTGGTCTTAAGTTTGTAGGCAACTGTCCCAAAATCAACAATAAAATGGGGTTGTGTTTTGCATGCATAATAATTCACTCAGGTGCTACGAAGATGTCCTGACAGGCCTCTTTATGGTATATTTCAAGCAGTCCTAACCCAATAAAATATACTGTATGCATCTTGAAGCAGCAGAGAAATTTGAAAGGATCTTGTCTTTGGTCAGTGCTAGGTGTTCATACTAACATTCTGGGAGAGGGACTAAAGTTTTCTTGAGATAGAATTTGGCACTTGAAATTGTATATACATGTACATGCATGTATGTATGGTATATATCCATGTGCAGTGCACATACATTGTATATTTAGATATAGGTAACACACACATAAATGCACTTTTTATACAACCTATAAAATAGGTTATACTGCCATTATTGGCTTTGCAAAGTCAAGCACTCAAAAATTAGATAAAGCCTGGTCAATCTCATCATGTCTCGCTTAAAAGTGTTTTGACAAAATTGTGTACTAAAAGTCATTGGGCTATACCAAATATGATATAGTGATACAAACGATCATGTACCTTTTCTTTTTTGACAAGGTATCTGAGCAGGCACCACTTGCTCAGTTAATCAGAAATTATTCTGAACCCTTGTTTTCTTCTTGTTTTGTAGGTAGCTCCTTTTCTTATTTAGTCACAATTTTCAACCTCCATTTTGAAGTTTGGAATGCTGACTTGTTTGTGATACTCTGTGATGGTCTTCATACAGTATCTCTGGCACCAGTAAATTAACATACGGAGTATCCTAGTGAAGTGATCACAGACACAGGACACACCAACAAACACACGGAGATGTTACAGTGCAAGCAACTAATTTGAGGGGGCTCGGTTTCTTTAGCACACACCCCCACAGACTTTGTGCCACCAGACGATGCTAGCGCTCAGCATAGGTGAGACCTCGGAGTCCCAAGTCAGGGACTCGGTGACCACCCAGAGGAGACTTGTTCGAACTTGTTCGAATTCTTTGGCTTTCAGCAGGCTCTCTGAGGAGGCAGGAACAGAATCCCTGTCCCAAGCAGAATGTGGCTGTCTCACTGACAGCCTTCTTCACCATATACCCACCAGCAAACAAGAGGGAGGTGATGTCCTGTCTGCCACTGACTCGTCCCTGAAGTGGGTTAAATGTGTGCTGAATGAAGCAGGGCCCAGGGGAAATGGACAGTACCTGATCACATAATTAACAACTTTATTGCCACACATACTTACAAAGAGCCCAAATTAAGTTTGCACAGGGGACCTTAAGTCTGGTACTAACTTTTGGTTGCTTGACACAGAATCTTACTAATATCCTTTCTGTACAGTGTGCATAGGTGTGTGCTTTTAATTTCCTAAGTTTATAAAAAAGTCAAAAGAGGAAGACTGAAATTCCATCCTGGGACATCATATTGATTACAATGTGGTTCGTCGCCGTGGTTTGAACCGATACCCCACACGGATACTCATCATTTGAGATGGCAGAGAAAAAGATATCAGGAGTGACCTGTCATCTAAACCAGGCCCTCGTTCACAGATTCACTATATCCTTGGGGAAAGAATGACTTGTTGTTATCCAGTTACCTGAAATCACACTTAACTCAAACCAGGTTAAGCTAAAAGTCAAATACAGACATTTATTAATAGCATTCAAAGGAGGCAACACAGTTACATAGGTATATAGACGGATGAAATGAAATAGGAAGGTCTGTGGCTGTATTAGGTAGATGTTCCTCAGCCACCAGACCCGGCAAGTTCATCTGAGGCTCCAGGTGTGGTGCGTGGGCTGCATCTGCTGGGATGCCTTTGGAGGATCTCACTCAGGGGGCATAGCTTCTCTGGAGCACCTCAGCAGAGAGCAGCTCCAAGCACCTGCCTTCCCCGTTTTCACCTCAGATCACCTCTCCTTCACAACCAGCTCTTCTCTCTCTCACGATCACATTAGCTTTTGTGTTCTGGCTTCACTTTGAACTCTTCTCAGGGGTCCAGACAGGTTTCATCTGTCATCTTGAAGCTCACACTATTCCTTCCTTTACCAGGAGGCATTCTGGCCACTCTCTTAAGTAACTTTTTTTTTTTTTTTTTTTTCCCTTCTTAGATATGGAAATACCTCTCTGTTGGATGAGAATCACCTCCTGCATTTAACTGGCTAGTGAAGAACTCCTCTTCAGCAGAGTCCCCCGCCCTGGCTGGCCACTTAGCATTTCTCCAGCTTTTATATCCTGCAGTGCTGTCCCGGGAGCACACGACACAAACCTCCAAACCAGATAACTGCATGCAGCTCACTCTAGGCTCTTGCCTGCGATCAGACACCAACAGTAGTTAATCTTGTTGGGATACTGACAGGTTTCTCCATGTTAGGCTGGGATGACTACAGCGCGATGCGGGGTTTGATTGTCTCACTAGGCTCTGCCAGTGCTGGGGAAGGGTGACAAGAATACACAAAGTCTCTCAGCTGAGAAGAGAACAACAAAGGCTTTTCTTGAGGTGGGATTCAGGTGGCTGTCTCATGCTATCAAGCAGCCAAGAGACAGCCAAAACACACAGGCTGGCAGTAGGGGCCAAACCAGAAAAATATAGTAGGATTGAAAATACAATAACTAGTTAAATAATTGAATAGTTCTCTTAAATCAGGTGGGGGAAAAAAATTGTTGTAAACATTTATCTCTCATGGTACCAAAGACAATAGTTCTCATTTTCTGTTAGGGCACAAGGCAAGTATCAGTGGAAGCACTATAACATACCACGTACAACTTCAGATACGATGCGAAGCCCAACAAATTCAAAACTGTTTTGCGACTCAAATGTGTGTACTTGAAATGTCTGCCTACACCATGACAACTGCTTTTTCAGCTAACTCTCTGCCTCCTTTTTTTCTTGGTTTCTTGTTGGAACTGGGCTGAAAATAAAAAGGCAGGCAGCCTACCTTGCCAGATAGCCTTAACTAATTAACATAGTGAACAGAGTAATTTTGCTTTGCATTCTTCTCAGAGTGAATCTGCAGCATCCCCATAAAGGCTCTGCATTGCTGAAACTAATCAGACCTCAAGAAGTTTGGCATCTATTAGTCCCTTTGAAGTCCCACAGAGACCCAGGCAATAGATTTGGCAAGAGAAGTCACTCATCTGGTGCATGTCACATATCTCCGTCTTTTTTACGGGAACCAGCCTGAAACCTTCTACTCTGTGAATGGCCATGAGTTTTCAGCCATCATCAGTATCAGGGAGATGTTTCTGTTTAAGCATGGAGTAACCAGTTTTAACTGGGGATGTCTGAAAGACCTAAGACAGAGCAATTTGCTCAGGGCTTTTTTTATAATCAGTGGTGAGACACTGGCACTCCCCCAGGGCAGTTTCTCTGACCTTGGGTTAGACGCAACATGAGGATGATCTGAAGTGCCCTCTGCAGGTGCCCGCCTCTGTCCTTTGACTATAAAGGGAGTTTGGGTGATTAAGTCAAACTTAGATGTTTGACTTTCAGATGCCTGAGTTTCAACAGATGTATCCTGCCTAGACAGGGTAGGATTGGAGTGAAACATATCAAGTATATTGGGAGCTTAATAAAGTTTAATGCATTTCCAAATTTGGAGCTTAAAAAGCTGCAATGGTGTATGTCTCTCTCCCCTGATGGCAATTCGTCTTGAGGTAACACAACTCTTTCTTTTCCATGTTTACGTACCTTGTCATTCTACTTTCAGGGCAAAACGCATTGGGTTTCTTCCATAGTTAGAAAAATTTATGAAAAATAAGCACATTTTTCCTTGTAGCTGAAAAAATGGGCTTTTGGAAACAAAATGCCTGACTGCTGGCAAATTCACTTTCTCTCCAGGAATTTTAAGGATCATGTTCCATTTTAGATAGATATGGCTTGGTCAACCAGGGAACAATGTAGTATATTCTTTACTGTACCATTGACAGAAATATTAACTGTCACATTATGCATTTTAAATACTGACTGTAATGATAAGTAAATATTGCCTGAGGGACATAGGGGAGGCCTTGGGATATGGCGAGAATGTCTAAGTAAAAAATTGAGGGCAAATACTAATAATCTCCAAATTAGTAATATTTTTGTACCTCTGGCAATATGTTATCCATCTGTAGCTGAAGAAAACAGTCATTTCTTTTTATTAAACTGCATGATTTTTAAATATGAGTATTATAAAATTTAGTCGAAGAGTTCTCCAGAAGAAAAAATTTTGAGCTGCTCTGGGGCATTTTTGAACTATGTCGTTTTTAAGCCAGACAATAGCATGGTTTTATAACAGGTCACGTGAGCCTGGTTCAGCCGGAGGAGAAAGGCGGGCGTGCAGTAGATGTGCCCGTGCTGACCATGGGTAGCTTTAAGCAGGAGCGAGGCTCGGCATGTGGCAATGTGACAGCCAAAGGAGCAAGGCAGGGCAGGGATGGAGAGAGGTGGAATGGTGCTGCTCTCATCCCACCGGCAGCGCCGTCCCCACCACCGAAAGCTGCCCCCTTCCATGTCTGGCTGCACCTCCTGGCCTGCAAGGTCCTCTTCCCTCTTCAGGAATGACTGATACTTGCATCTCTTCTATGCATTCTTGAATTAGCAACATTCATAAACATTCCCACAGCAAGAACAAAGTATGCATTTGGCAGTCCCTAGAAATAACAGCAGGGCCATGGGAAAAAAAATTATAAGCACTTTCAGGGCTTTAAATCTAGGCTCACAATCAGAGTTTGATGGAGCGGAAGTGCTGTAATGACCAGCCAAAGAGGTAAGCATTCCCCTCAATTCAGACATCATTAATTCAACCGAGAGTAAAGATAGCACCATCTTCCTTCACTATCCCCTAATTTAATTGTCACAGATTAAAGCCTGGCAAATCTGGGCACAGATTCCTGTTGTCAGACTTCAAAGAGAGCTCCTGAAGTCTTCTGCCAGAATCAATGATCATCGCTATATCCTTTTCTCACACAGCATCTGTATCTTCCCTAACGTTAATGAACATTATTTTTGCATGCTTCTGAACAGACTGAAAAATACACTCTTGAATCACATTTCCCATGCGAGGGGAAAAATGAACCCTTCTACATTTGTTATTCTCCTCTAACAAGGATTAAACCATGGTGTGGATACTAATGAGTGACTTGCAGTTGCCCGCCTCTCACTTTAGTTCAGTTCTCAAGAATACTGAAGATTAAATTTCTCGACTGAAACCATAACACACTCTATGGATTAAACGTTTCAGACCTGTTCTTATAACAAATAATCAAGCTGTCGAGACTACTTCCCATGCAGGCTTGCAGACCTCTTGGGTCACTGTTGCCAAGGAGTAATTTTCTTTAAACTAGACTCGCTTGTCCATTTTATGAAAAAGGAAAAGAGAAATAGTAGATTTCAAGCAACTTGGTGTAAATGATGCACATTTATTTCACATCAATTTGCCTCCTCTATGTGTTTTTTTTCAATATCCAGTATAATTGCTAATTACGAAGAGAATTAGGCTCCAGAGCTGAATTAAGGTAGAAAATACCTGGAAGAATTTCTGATGGAGCTATAACTGATGATAACATTACTGCCTGAAGTGTGTCCATTTTTGTTCTCATAACCACACAATAGTGAAAAGTCAATTACTACCATATTATCATTGTTAAGCAGAGGTCACAGAGACGATTTTCCTGTGTGTATATGCATGTCTGAATCAGTCAGGGAAATATAAATTAGTATCCTGACTCTTTACTGCCCTGTTGATATTCCCCTCAATACTACAGCAAAGCTTAGGCATCTTTATTCCTTTTCCATCTACTACAACTTTATTTATGGGGTGACACATTTACTACAGTGCAAAATGCTCAAGGACAGTTATAGGAAGATACTACAAACTAAGAAATGTGGTGCTTTAGATGAGATGTTATACACCCCTTTTCAAGTAACCAATTTCCAAACTATCATTTGGTTAGTTATTTAACATGGATTAGCCAAAAGGATACATTGGGTACAGGTCAATTGTTTCTCACCATTCCGCTCACTAATCTGAGAGGATGGATTTATAAAAACTAATATAGAGAAATGTAACAAGTGGTACTGCATTTTCTTATTAGATTACTGTCTTTTGGTGATCCAAATGCCAGAACAACCAAATATCACTTCTTCAGTAATTAGCCAAATTTCAGCTAGGAAAATTGTCTAGAAAATGTTTACATTTTCCAGGAAGACTTCCGTAACAGCAACAGTGAAACAGGAGGAAATCTGCCACCATGCTTCTGTCACAACAGAGATTGCTAGGCTTCTTTAATGTCCTGCTTTCTGGGGAAAAAAAAAAAATATTCCTTAGGAGGAAATCAAGAAATCACAAGATCAGTTTATCTGCTCTCCAGAGGCTGCCAGGGTGAGTTTGCCTTTGTGGCATGGTCAAAGGACAACTGAGGTCAGATATGATGGGGTAGGGATTCCTGGTAACCCTCTGAGAAGGATTGTTCTGATATAAGTGCATGCCATTTCCTCTCAGAGCTTGCTGAAAGCTAGAAAGACTTCTGATATAAGACAGTTCCGTGAGTTGTTTTGTTTTTTTCTTTATTCAAATCCTTTGGTCCATTTTTGAAGAAAGGACTTGGGACCAAACTATAATTCAGCTTTCATTTGCTCTCCCCGGCAGGATTATCTCCCTGCTGGTTTATGACTTCTTAACAGCTTGTTTGCAAGGCACAAGACACTGTTAAATTCAGCCGACCCATGACTTTCTCATAAGCTTACAGAGGTTCCGCCAGGGAGGCAGGACTGTTGGGGCAGAAGCGTTTGAGTAGAGCCTGCCTCTCAAAGGGGAGACACACTGATTAATTAGGACCTCTGTTGGTTTTACATCTGAACAAGCAACAATATACAGGTTTCATATGCTGGCAACAGGAGTAGTCATTAACCTCAGGATCCAGCTTTAGGTCTCATTCTTCCTCAGGTGCTCATGATTTTGCAAGAAATAGATGAAAATAAATAACATAGTGATATTGCACACATAAATTAAAAATCCTCACAGCCAGACAGACTATCTGGAAGTGTTAAAAAAGCTAGATAATGGTAAGAAAAGAAGCCAACAGGTCCCTCCCATGTCTCAGCTTCCAATGTCCACCTAACAATTTTTACCCTGACCTACATTTTCTACAAGTAAATATAGTCACTTGCATTTTGTTACCAAAATAGACATATTCAGAGATGACAGGAAGTCTGTGTATGATTCAGTTAGATAAGGCAGTCAGTCAAGGCCATGGGAAACCAGATATTCTCTGGAATGACTCATAAAACTGCTTGATAAGGTGGGAAGCACAAATAACCTACCCTGGTAACCCATAGCAGCTGAACAGGATCTCTGCCCTCAGCTCAAAATTATCTTAATTAAAATACTTGTTTGTAAGAAAAAAAAAAAGTGTTTTTAAAAAGAGGAGACTTCAGAGAGAAGATTCTGTCAGCAAATTCTGAAGGGAAAAAATACAAGAAAAATTACATATCCTTTTCTCAACAGCTTTCCTACTTTCCCACTGCAGTCTGTTGAGATTGTGTGAGACCAAGCAGCTGGTACCTAAAATTCAGTATTCAATCCTACAGAAGAGTACATTGTAAGAGCTGCTTCATTCCTTGCCTGAGCGCAGTGTTATTAACTAGGACTATTTTCAAACACAGGTATGAGCGTTGCCCTTAGGGCTGAGTTGTGCTACAAGGTTCTTGGAAAAAAAAAGAGAAAAAAAGAAAAGAGGCTGACACAGGATGAAGCCATTGCATGGGGTGTCTCAGGAACTGCGGATGCTCCAGGAGCTGGTTTCTCTCCATGGCTCCCTGGCTTTCCTCCCCAGCTACCTAATTCATAGTTTACTGGTCCCTTTACAACTCAAACTAATGGATGTATTTGTGGGGATCATTCTCCACCCACTGATCCTGGGTTGTGCCTGAAAAGACTCAGTATCTTTTACTTAATGCAAGTATAACAAGGAGGAAATGACCTAATCTAGCGGAATATCAGTGGAAACAGTAAGAAAATCATATGCTCCACCATTGCTCAGTTATGGACTTGTTGGAAAGAGCAGAGAGCTCAGACCTTCATGATGCTGAAGGTCTCCTCTGAGAAACTGAGAGCCCTTGACTTTCCCTGCTTGGCTGCTCCCAGCTCATCAGCAGAGAGATCAGTGCAGCTCTTGGATGAGCCATATTATGAGAACAGTTGCCAGGAAAAGTTTGCTGCTCCTGTGGCTACCAGAAGGCCAAGAATATTTTGCTAAGGGACAGAGAGGATTTAACTCTGGGCAATCGGGAATACTCATGTTGGACTATAGACTTCATCCACCAGGATTCATTCCCAGCAGTAAGTGCTGTTCAGGGACCAGAAGTAGCACCAATACATGGAGCCGGCAGGGAGCAAAGGATAGTCTCAGCAAAGACTTGGTGAGGAAGGGGTGGAGGAGAAGATGTGAATTTCACTTGCCCTGCTGTATGGCCTTGTGAGCTGGCAGCAAGTAACGTTTCTGCTCATTCTGCGATGGCCGCCTGGGGCAGAAAATGTGTAAAGCAGCACTTCCCTGAGGTACTTGATGGCCACCACGCTCCATCTTGTCAATGAGGGTGCTTGCAATTAGGATTCTAGTGACATGATTTCAGTTTTGGGATCTGACTGGCTTCCCCTTCAGTTAATAATGCAGCACCCATTGACTTCATGGCTGCAATATCACAGTCCTGACAATATAGTTATTACACAAAAGATCTTTGACCAGAAAGTAAGCAGGTAACAACTTTCCTTTCTGGATAATCATTACAGTTAGTAAGGAAATGAAAACTGGTTTAGTGAACTTTTCTCTACATTAGTTTTTTTTCTTTTTCCTTTTTTTTGCAAACACAAGTGGAATCTCCAGACCATGGTGATCGCCAAGGAAACAAACAATTTCCTTGAAAAGAGAAGGTGCAGATGTATAGAACAAGTGTGGTTTGACTTATGGGCTAGCACAGTCCCTGCCAGACCCGCATTGGATGAGGTCGCTAACCCGCCTTCAATGTCTTTTCCAGAGTCCTTCAGGCACTTTTTGTGAGCGGTTTCAGCCGTTATCTAGATTTGAGGCTCAACAAAGTCATGGGTTGCAGCCCATGGGTGCTGGAGGGGGTGATTCCTCCTCTCTGAGGACCAATTACCTCCTCTCCTCTGCCCAGTGCTGCCTACTGTGGGACTAGAAGGCTACAAGGTGAAGGTGACACCCAATGCTGGCTGCTAAAAGGTGGTGGAGAGGGAGGGAATTCACCTCATCAAAAGCTTTTGCTCTTTTTTTCCCACGGCACCTCTCTGGAGAGGCCTGCATTAGGAAGCTGAGTAAACTGGCTCCGAGCAGCCCCTTGTGCAGTGCGAGAGCAGTCAGGAGCTAGAGTGGCCTTCTTTATCGAAAGAGTTATTTCCGACCCAGAAAGAGAAGCGATTTCTGCTGCAGTGTATACCGATCAGCTCACTGTGCTTCCTTCAATCTGTTTTTCTGGGTAGTGTCCTGGGGGAAGAATATGCAAGTTCCACAGCCTCAGCTCTGCAGTTTTATTACAGCTCAGTCAAAACACTGTGGTGCCAATTCCCTTACATTTTTCCTAATTGTTAAAGGAAATATCTTAATTGTGTAGAAGAACGTGCAAGTGTAACATATGACTTATTATCGAGAACCTGATTTTTTTATGCATCGTAAAACTCCATCTGTCCCGTCATCTGGAGTTGGCTACTACTCCTCTAGCACAGAAATTCAGATCAAGAATAATATGTTTTAAATATCCACTGTATTAACCAAAGCAGGGACTAATTTTATTTAACAGCAAGTATTGGAATAGTAGAGTCATCGCTGTGCTGTGGGTATCAATGAAGGTATTACGTAAGAGTTTCTGTTCCTGACATCAGGTAACTTAACCCCCAAACTTTATGAAGCTTATGTGGCCAGTTCTTATGGGTTGCATAAGGAGCTTTGTCCACGGGACATTTTGCCAGCTTTGGAGAGAAAACGGCTTGGTTTTTCCTCTCCACTGCTGATAAGGAAAGCGTGCCAGCATGTAAGGCAGCTCTGAGTGTATATTGGCAGAAATTGTTTTCACCAGCTCAAGGTTTTTTGACCTAATAAGCACTGTGACTTTACGGCGGGTGGAAGGTGTGCTCTGCAAAGAGGCAGCCTGTCCTCTCCTCACCAGCAGGGTCTTCCAGGTCCCCACAGCTCCTGCCACAGCACTGCTTTCTTCATACAGCCAGACCATGGGCCTGGCCCCTCTTGTGGTGCATTAAAGACCACATTGACTATCGTTCTTGGTGGCTGCTAATGTCACGCTTTTAGTGATGCAAACTCATTTATTGCACCGAGATTTTGATCAGTCATTAAGGGTTAGAGTGAATTAGATAAACAACGGACCAAAGTGTACGCCAGATAATTCAGGTTCTGATTCAGCAGAACTGTGTAACTCTGCTCACCTCTGCTCACAGTGAAGGCCTAAACACAGGCACGTGCTGCAATGGTGCACCGAGCAGCGGTATTCTCAGTCACGCACGTTGTACGGGTTCGGCCTTTCCTAAGGAAAGAAAAGCAAGACAAAACTCATCACTGAAAATTTGGCCTCTCCTGTTCTTTCCAGCAAACTTGTGTTGTGGCGATGAGTGTGAGATGGAGTCAGAAGCATCTGCAGGAGACAAGCCGGATACTAACAGTGGCCCTTGAAGAAATATGAAGCACTTAAACTGTTAAAGCATTAAAGCATTTGCATTAAACAAGTGAGTTTATTCCTAATCTGATCATCTCTCATAGAATTCAGAGATTTTTTTTAAGGAATGTGATCAATAACTTTAGAAAGTAATTTAATTTGGAACTGGCTTAATGGATAAATTCAACTCATTTTATATGGAGCAGTTTCAGCTTTATGGTAATGAAACCAGCAATAGAGATCTCTGAGAAGACCTATGAGATAACAACAGGACTAAGTACAACTATGTATTATATAAATCTTAGATTTTTAGAAGGACGCTTCATGGGCAGAGTAAAATGTACTTTGATGCTTCGATAGTAAAAAATACAACCAAAAAAACCCCAACCCTTATTTTCATTACAGCTGCCACAAAAATAGCCAAAATAGTGCCTCTCCAAGGGAATTGTGTTGGAGGAAGACCCCAGGCCTACATTTTTCTACCAAAACCTACTGGTTACAAGGGCTCCACTCCTTTCCCCAACTCCCACCAGCCTGGGGGGTTTGAGCATGAATCCCACCAGAGGCAGCCCAAGACTTTCTATTGAGGCAGAAAACCCAATATAGGTTGTGAATTCTGCTGCCTCAAGCACAGAACACCTTTATGCTGCAAAGAAAACAAGTGTGAGTGTATGACACAGTCATTGAACAGTTTCCAGTGAATGGAAGGTATGACCAGAGCTATTTAAGGACTGTATAGGGGAGTAGGCAGAAGGGATCTCTTGTTTCTGGATCCTCCTAATGCCACCTTGTTCCCACAGGGCAGCTCTGGGCAGGCATGGCAGCCATGCTGGGGGGCTGCAAGGGGTAAAAATTACAGATGTAGGTGATTCAGTCGGGTCTGTGTGTACCTATAAAGCTATATACAGAACAATAAGCTATTGGGACAAAAGTGATGTAGGTGGTATAAATATTTTTTGCCTTGAAGACCAGATATAAAAGATAAAGATTCTAAAACTGGCAAGGAAAAACACACCCCTTTTCCTTCAAGGAAAGTGAGAATGCATTGTGCGCAAGGGGTGCAAATTCCTAGATAGATCCAAAAAGAAAAAAGTATGAGGTCACAGGTACCATTAGTGCAGTTGTGCTGCTGTTTGAGACAGTTTCTCCACCATTGGCAACTACCCTGGTGACCGAACAGGCTGATAGTGGTAGGGATGCCCCACCTCTCATTTTCTACCAGTTTGTACCAAAGGATGTAGGAAGGACCTACGAGGCAAGGTTGGATGGGACTTTGAGCAACCTGGTCTAGTGGAAGGTGTTCGGGCCCATAACAGGGGGGTTGGAACTAGATGATCTTTAAGCTCCCTTCCAACCCAAACCATTCTAGGACTCTATGACCTTCAAAAGGATGAGAAGAGGAAAGAATCATCAGCTTCCATTAGTATCCAAACACAGCAGCATCTGCTGCACCCACCAACTCCTTGCCCTGCTGAGCTCTAGGGGTTCCCAGGACAATCCCAGCCACCTGTGTAATTTAAAAATATAAGAATTGAACTGTCTCAAGTTTAATAGCAATGATACCATTGCCACACAACAATACAGGGAGGATTTGCAGGGATTAAAAAAAAAAAAGGCAAAGGAAACTCAGGAAGACAGTATAAATAACCACCCGGGTGCAAGGAAACTATGAATGCAGGCAGTTCCTGCTGCACCATTGGCCAAGTCACTCACGGCTGTCCCCGGATTAAGAGCAGCTGGGATCTGTAATCCAGTGTAACTCTCACAGTCTCTCCCTGCTGGGGTCATTTGAGGACTGCAGCTGCTGGGGAATCACAGGAGGGATCACCAGGGTAATTCCTCCTTCCTCCTCTCCTTGTTTGCTCTGGCTGGCGGTGACTGGAGCAGGGGCAGGTCTGCATTCCTGTACGCTTCCAGCTCTCCTCTGCAGTGCATGTTTGGGGAAATTAACCCAGGAGTCGGAAGCGTGGAGGGAATGTGACTAAGATCTGAGCTGCTCCAGAAGCCCCTGCCTAGGTGTGAAAACAGTGACCTGCCACAATCCCTTCCTTTTCCTGCTGGGAGCTTAGCAGGAGCAGGCTGTTCCCTCAGCCGAACTGACACTGTTCTGTCAGAATTGGGACTGCTTGATCGTGTACACTAGTGTCCTTAGGATGTGCCTGAAGACTGCTCTTTACTTGTGACTCAGAGGAAAAAGTATGCATTTGAGGGACTATAAAGCTCTTGGTATTAAATGTGGGTTATTTTTGATGGAGTGAAAAGCTTGCTATAAACTTGAGCAGAAAATGGATTTGACCAGTTGGTCCTCATCACAAGCACATGTATGTGGAAATTCCCAAATGCAACAAAGTCCTTACAGTGGGAAATATAAGCAGCAAAGATGCATTCACAGTGGATGGAAAAAAAAACAAAATGCAGTTTTCTAATTTTAAGGTAAGCTCAGTGCTAGCCCTTATATAAGAGTGAGTTGGCCATAGCAGGTTGGAGTTTTTTTACCTTATTGAGAGTAATAGGAGCACTGTAGTGCCAAATCCCACCTTTCCCCCTAGAAGAACCAAACAGCCCTTGTAGGACTACCCCAATGGAGGAGGTGATTTTGCAGCTCAAAATCTGCCTCAATTCATGTGATACTGCTTTTACATTTTCTTCTTTCTGCCAATACCGCTGTGCTGCGCTGCGCAGAGTGAAAGAGGTAATTTAATAAGGTGTTAAGCCCTGTGCTGCCTGCGGAGCCTGTAGGGATGGTTTCATAGGGGTGCTCCTGTGGCGGGGAGCCAAAATTAAGGCAAAATGTTATGCTGCGGCACAGATCCTGCCTGGTGCCCTGCCTCCATCTGCCTCTTGCAGGGTGAATCTGCTGGAATGGTGCAGGTGAGGGGAACAGAGCTTTCTCTGATGTGCTTTCTCTGAATGCATTTTCGAGTGTTATTTTCCCAGTCTGCCCTTTCTCCCTCCCAGAAGGAGCCAGCAAGCACCAGGGCTGCAGCTTGCCGCGATTGTGCTCAGCTGTCAGGATGGGTTTTCCTGCGGGCTCAGGATTGCAGGCAGTGCTTTCATTTTGAGAGAAACAGAGGTGCTTCGATGTCAGAGAGACCTTGGCATTGGCTGCCCAGCTTGACCCTTCGCGGAGAGATGATCCTGCTCTACTTGGAAAGAGGAAAAGCACAAAGGCTTCATCGATTTTGGGCCTGCTACATGCATTCCAATCTTGGTTTCCCCCCCACCCTCCCCCCAGCTCCATCACGGCTGCCCCAAGTCTCTTCTTGGGTAGGTCTTTTTTTTGCAAAAGGAAGAAGCATCAGGAACAACTGTCAAAACGCGGTAGAGTTTTGCCTGCAGGAAGATGAGTGATGTTGCTGCAACCCACAGTCGGAATGTTATGTGAAATCCCGGTTAAAATAGAATTGTTTGCATAAAACAAAGCACAAACTTTTCCTAAAGCCTAATGTTATTTACAAATAAATATTCCCTGAATGCTAAACCCTGGACACATATAATTTGTAAAATGACAAAGAAGTCAAATGATCACACAAGCTTATTTTTTACAGCGAATTTTTGGCTTGCTCGCTGTCCAGACTATTAAAAAGCACCTTTGTGCTTCTGAATGTTATCAACAATTACTGTTTCCTTAACAAAACCATAAGAGAGAAATAAATCTCATAAAGAGATTGCTAGGCAGCTGTTCGCCAATGGCTAAATGCTTGCAAGAGTTACACAGTATTATCTCTGTGTTCGTGCAGCTCAGCACTTGACTAGGAATCAGGGGATCTGAGCTCAGAGCTTCTCCACACCACCTGGCTGCCTAGCAAATTTTGGTGAATTTTCCAGCATTAGACCGCTTCCTAAATGAGTTACAAAACCCAAATCCTTCTGCATTGGTGAAGAAAAGGACCCAGGACCTTTAAGCGTTAATATACAAGTGCCTTTCTATATAATAAACAAATATATTTTGTTTGGTAGAAAACCCTGTATGCCTACCACAGAAAGCTGCTGCATAGCTTCTGCTGTCGTGAAGCAGATCTTTCTTCCTACTACCCAGCAAATACATTGAAACAAGCACAACAGGGCATCTGAGGGTTGTTTTTAGTAGCACTCAAGGGAGACACCAGCAGAGCTTTGGTGATGCCAGTGATCCAGCTGAACCGGGCAGCGGTGCAGGTCCAGCTGAACTGGACAGCAGTGCAGGCATAAATGCGCCTGTGCTGCCCGGCTCCAGTGTCACAAAAACACAGGGACACAGCAGGGAGCTCAGCCCAGCTCCGACGGCCACCAGCCGAGGTAGCCCCACTGACACCCGGGATGCTAACAGCAGATCAGCCTCACCGTGCAGCGGGGAGCAGAACTGTGCCCGAAGGGGACGGCTAATCTTCGGGTAGCCTGGGCAGCCCCACTGGCCGCAGCTGCGGTCCCACCGTCACCTCGCTCAGCGTCACCGCCGGCTCGTGTGAGCCGAATGTGCTTGTCAAGCCGCAGCCGGAGATCCCATGCGACGGGTGACTGCCTGGGGCTCAGCTTCTCCGTCACTCCACGCTGACCCGAGCTTGTGCTGCTGCCAGTGGGGGCCGTGCATCCCTGCCCCATCCCTTGCCTCAGCACCACCACTCTGGCAGCCGGTGGGGGACCCTCCCCACAGAAGAACACCCTGCTCACTGTGCAGCCCCCAGTTGCTGGGGAGGGGGCCTGGGGAGAGCACAGGGCCAGCGAAAGCAGGAGGGCTGCAGCACATTTGTGTGTGGTCGTGAAATTGCCCCTGCTAAATGAGAGAGGCAGCTCCCATCGTAAAGCCAGCGATGGCTGTGAGACGTCTGGATCTGCAATGGTAGATGGGGGTGGTCTGCCCGGCTGATGGTATGAATCCCCACCTCCAGCAAATTTAAAGGACAGACCATACCTACCTTTATTAAGAAGCATTAGGGTGGAGCTGACCCTGTTTTGTGACCTGAAGGGAGGCTGGATATCTCTTCCAGCCATGCCTTCTATGCTGGGGTCCACCACAATATTCACATAGAGAGGCAAATAAATCACCATACAAATAACTGTGGTGTGCTACTGTTCCCTTAAAAGCAGAGCCATAAGAGAAGACTTAAACAAAGCAGATTTGGGTTAATCAAGTGAAGCTATGCCAGTCTCACGCTTGACATATGCATGCACTCAGGCATGACTCACCCTTCAGACAATGATTCATCATTAGTTTTTCTTGTGGGTTTGTATGTCTTTTGTCCATCCTTGTTACAGCCTCTTGCCATCGTCTCAGAAGTGCAGTGATGATTAAAACAACATTAAAATTAGACTTTTAATTGGGGCCTGCTCTGTAGCACACGTGGTGAAGGGCAGAGAGGTCACATGCCTTTTGTTGCTGTAAGAAATGGGGAAGCAGACTGTAGGTGATGGTTTTGAATGGGGAAAGGAGGGAAGGAAAGAGGCTGAGACGACTGTAAAAGTGTTGATTCTAGAAGGACAATGTTGTCAAACAATATGATCATACACTTGGTTACTGTATAAAAGCTGGAGCAGTTTGAGAGGAGTGATTAAAAACCCCATAACCTGCATGAAGGCATCCTACATTTTTGCACTATATTTTCTTTTCATTAACATAAGTTTGAAGATCTGAATTGTACAATTGACATGGCCCAGCACAGTGCTCAGCAGGGATGACCCGGGCTGTTTTTCCATGACATTTTCTGCAGGCCAGGGCAGGATGCTCCTAGGACCATGGCCTTGACTTCGCATTTGGGGTTGGAAACTCCCTCCCCCTCAGGAGCAAAAGCTCTACAGTTTCTGCTCACCAGGACCATCACTATTGCATATCGTTGCCCATCTCTTGTAAATAATGTGTGTGTGTGCGTGTGTGTATAAGGCACACCTTCTGCACACACAGTGCCCAGACGCATGCCAGGTAAGACAACATTGGATGGTCTGATGCACCTGGCTTACTCCTTCCCCTGTATAGCACGGTGTACAGTCTCCCATGCTGTGCACACAAGGGAGGAGAAAGGAGCCTTCCTAGGAAGCTGGATAGAGGCTGTGCTGGGAACAAGCAGCTCTTCCAGGCCACCTTATCACTTGAAAAAGAAACTACCTGCTGCCAAATTGTTCAGTAATCCTCCACACACTGTCAGCGGTAGTAAACAGAATAGACTACATCATCTTCTAATAGTGGAGATATTGAATAAAAGTATTTTCTTTTCAGACAGACCCTGCAGCCCAGTGTTTTAACCATTTGTCCTTTGGGAAAGTGAAATTTGGTCAGAATAGTGAGGATCTAGAAGAAAGAAAAGAAAATAAAATGCTTTTCTTATTTCAAGCACCCAGGTCTGTTTGTGTAAGCAGAGGATAAGAGTTTACAGTGGATTACAGGTCATCATTCATAATGGCATTTGCTCTTAAACAGTTACCAGCTTTATTATCTGTACCCATTAAAAGCGGATTTGAAGGAAGGGATATTAACAGAAATGCCAGACTGTACATATGTTTCGTTTCATGCTGTACAGTTCTAAAGAGAGAAATGAGCTCACTAATAAGTTTTTTTTAATCCAACTTCTACATTTAATAATGTTTTAAAACTGTTACATGCCCTGCTTCCTTTTATTCCACCTGCTTCTTTTTTCCACTTCATTTTCTTTTGCTCTCCATTATAGTTTATGCCTCTGCTTTTGTGTGTCAAGCTTGTCATGTATTTCCTTAATGTGTTTCTTCAGATTCCAATACTTTTCCCCCTTCAGAAGCAGCCTGCTCTCATCTCTCTTTCTGTGCAAGGAAGTCTCTTCTTTCTGATTGCAGCTTTCTTTAGCTCCTTGTTCCCATTTCTTTCCTATTTAATACATTGCTAAGACTTCCCTTTTCTTCCCTTTGTTATAGGTCTCTCTTATGGTACTGCTTCTCTTCTCTTTCCCATCTATGCTCGCTCCCTCATTTACCTGATCTTTCAAATGTTCAGGGCTTCTCCCCTTTGTTCTCTGCTTTCCATCCCTTCCACTCTTCACCTCTCCTTGTTCTCTCCTCACTGCAGTCTCTCCTTTCCCTCTTCTCACCCTCCTCTTGTCTCTTCAGCATTGCACACACTTTTCTGTCCATTTCTCTACTTTTTTTCGCCCTCCAGGAGATGAACAAAGCCTGAGTACTCCTTTTCGAGTTGGGGAATTTATCTCCGTTTCCAGAAGATCCCCCCAAAAAAGGAGTATCAGGAGAGCTGGTGGGATCTTCCTTGTATTACCTGAGACACCAGCAGAGGATGAAAACTTGTGATTTGCTGAGAAAGTTTCTTCTTTAGGTCTGTGATCTGTAAGTATGAGCAAGGGTAAAAGCTTGTTTGGGATCATCCTGTACCCTGAGCAACCATCCCTCTTCCCCAGCCAGATGGGAATCTTGCCCTGACCATCTCCTCCATGATTCCCAGCCAAAGAGGACAGGGGGTAACACATGGCTGGGGCTGCATGTCTTGCTCTGTAACTCTCCCTTCCCCTTGACCCACGCATTCACTATCTTCTCGGAGAGGCCATTCTCCAAATGGTCTCTTCCAAGAGTAGAGGAACTTCCAGCCTGGCAAACCTAGATGCTGACTTTTGGGCAGAGATACGGATGAAGAGACCTCAGACTGCCTTGTGCTTCTGTGACTGAAATTTCAAAATAAAACCAGCAGGTGTCTGGACGGTGAGGTCCTGGGGAGCAGACACAGCCTCCTGCCGTTCGTGTTGCACAGCACCGCAAGCACACAAGACATAAACAAGTTTGGGAAACATTTCTGTAACAATAGTAAGTACTAATAAACACAAAAGTAATTATTTTTCACTGCCATGCTGCTAAAGAAATTAATCTTTAGCATATCATGCTGAAAGTGCCAGAAGGGATTGAAGAGCAGGAAGGGTAGAAGATAAAAGGAGGCCGTGGAGAAGAGACAGTAGAGCAGATTGGAGGCCCAGGCGACCAGCAGAAGGGTCTCATCACACCTCAAGCTCCCTGCAAACCGCTGCCTCAGAGAGCACTCCCATTTAGCCAACACATGTGAGTAAAGGCTGAGCAATTAGTGCAGGATCGAGCCAAGTGTGCCATGAAATTTAATTAAGGTCAACAGGCTCCGGCGTCTGGTGGGGCCTGAAGAGAGCCCTTTCACTGCCTGTGCAAACCAGCCTGTCATTATCAGTGTCCCGGCGCAAACAGCCCATTAAAAGTCACTAGAAATGCTCCTGTCCCCTTGGTGGCTTTCTGTCAGGCCTAGTGTGAATGTTACAAATTAAGCAGAAACATGCAACAAGATTCCCTGCAGACTCTTAATTAGCCCTCGCGCGGTGGCATGTCTCAGCTCCAGATCTGCTAGTTGTGGTGGAAGCACCGTGAGGGGGGATGCCAAAAACGGCCTTTCACAGAATCACAGAATGACATGGGGTTGGAAGGGACCTCTGGAGATCTAGTCCAACCCCCTGCCAAAGCCTAGAGCAGATTGCACAGGAACCTGTCCAGATGGGTTTTGAATGTGTCCAGAGAAAGAGACTCCACCATCTCTCTAGGCAGCCTGTTCCAGTGCTCTGCGACCCTCAGAGTAAAGAAGTTCTTCCTCATGTTTAGGTGGAACTTCTTATATTCAAGTTTGTTCCCATTTCCTCTTGTCCTATCCCTGGGCACCACTGCAAAAAGACTGGCCTCATCCTCTTGACACCCTCCCTTTAGGTATTTATAGGCACTGATCAGACCCTCCCTTAGTCTTCTCTTATCCAGACTAAAAAGTTCCAAGTCCCTCAGCCTCTCCTCTTAAGAGAGATGCTCCAGGCCCCTAATCATCTTTGTAGTCCTCTGATGCACCCTGTCCAGCAGCTGCCTGTCCTTGAACTGGAGAGGCCATAACTGGACACAGTACTCCAGATGGGGCCTCACCAGGACAGCGTAGAGGAGAAGGATAACCTTTGGCAGGGCTGGAGTGGCAGCATGGCTTGCAGTGTGTGAGGGACCCTGAGCACCATGCTCTTTGTGTGCCAGTGACCATGACATCCCTGTGTGATCTGTGGCAATGCAGCAAGGTGCCGAAAGCGTGCCAGGCAGCAGCAGGACTTCATCTCCACCTTGAAATACAGCTCTGGTCTTGCCACCTGGGAGCAGATCCCATGGCAGGCTCAGTGGGAGTAGGAGCAGCATGGAGGACTGGGCTGCCCTGTGCCTGCAGCACCCTTTCTTCACAGGGAGAGCTGCAGTTGCTGCTCCCCAAGCCATCGCTGCAGCATCTGCTCCCTTGGATCCTCCTTTCCTGTGCTCACTGCCCCCTTCCAGACTGGGTATGGTGGGCAGCCTGGAGCTGGTTCAGCTCAGCACAGGGTACCACAGGGACCAGCAAACAACAAGGCAGGTCAGGGCACTGAAGGAGAAAAGCCAGGTTCTTCAGTGGCTTTCTAACTTATAGGATCAATATTTGTATAATATTCATGTTGTAGGACTAAATATTTGCTATAGGATTAAATATTTCTGCGCTGCTCTAGTGACTTCACTAGCCTCCAGTGCCTGGGGCTGCTGGTAATGAGCTGGAGTCACATACCAAACAGAATTATTATTACTAACACGTTTACATGCAGCCTCATACCTGATGAATGACACCTGCTGTGAAAAATGAGTGATGCTATTTTTGGAAGGTATTTATCTGGTGTTTGGAGGGTAGCTTTAGATGTATGCAATTCAAATGCATTTCTTAGGTAGGATAACGATCCTTACATTATCATATTCAATGAAAGTATGTCTACAAGTACGTGTTCTGTATGTGCCGTACATGTGCAAAATGTGTATCCTAGAAACCTAATGGCAATGGCAGATCCAAGCTGTAAATAAACTGATAAGTCAAATGTGTATTACTGGGCCCAGATCGCTACAATCAGTAGGAGCTTAGTCTGGAAATGAGTACAAGATTGGATCAACCATAGTAAAGACAAACATTATTATTTCCTTTTTGGAGATTAAAGCAATATTACAGATTTAAAATTGGATGACATTTTACACACCATTTGGAAAATCACGTTACAGATTTGCCAAGGCACTTTCAGCTTAAAACTGCCTTATGGAAAAGTTCTTGATATTTCTTTTGAAAACTACAGGTACATTCCCCTTCTTCCCTCCTTTTTCTACTGCCCTTGCTCCCTCTAATCATGTTCCATAAGTAAAACAAAATAAACTGATAAAATATTTATGGACAATATTTACACTAGTAGGGTTTTTTAACTGGTGTTTTTTCCTGACTTGCGGGTGAAAGTGGGAATTATTAGGGGGCATGAGTGTGTTTGCACAGTTGTCTTGTTTGATCCCTATTGATACAGACATTACATGAACATTTAGAGTAGGTTTGAAGTGGAATGATAAATGTGGCTTTTACGATTTCTTTTCTCTTGAGACACCACCTTTTTCCCAGTAGTGTCACTTGCGCATTAAAAACAAACCAGTGAAAGCTCCCTTACCCTCTTTCTCCGACGAAAAAAACAACCAAAATTTCCAGGCAACCTGGTTTGGCTTGTCCCAAGGTTTTGTGACAAGCACATATATGGCTGTCACTGGAAATGCCGATGGCACTGCCATCAGCAGTGTTCTGTTCAGGAACGGATCCAGGTAGCAAATCAGACCTGCAGTATTCAATAGGCCCATGAATTAAAGCTAGAGCAAACTCAAAGACTAGCCTGATTCTTAAACCTCCCCTGCATTTACTGTTTTCTGTCGTGGTGTGGCTCAAAAACTGGGTATTTCCTGGGCAGGTACCTGTGCCCCAGGCTGTCTCCTAGGAGCAGCTGGAGCTGGAGCCATGACAAGCCAGCTCTGGGTAAAGTACTTGGGCTCCTCTGTCCCTCTGTCACCAGACACACCAGAGCACCCCACACTGGGGACAGGAGGGAGAGTGTGGT
Organism: Gallinago jamesoni; assembly: GCA_025769975.1. Lineage (NCBI taxonomy): Eukaryota > Metazoa > Chordata > Aves > Charadriiformes > Scolopacidae > Gallinago > Gallinago jamesoni. The sequence continues at coordinate 139,466,644 of JAOQGH010000001.1, forward strand.
GCCTGGCTCAGGGCTGCACAAGAGCAGCTCCCTGGCTTTCCGACTAGAGCTGACTGTCAGCTGCAGTCCCGAGAGCAGGCAGAGTCCCTTTGGTGCACGCTTAGATCACCTGCCTGGCCCAGAGTGCTTGCATCCATACCAAACCCCACACTTCTCACAAACCATGGGTTTATTCCCAGTATTTCTTTTACAAGGGAACCTACCTCCATATGAGCGAGAGAGTTGTTCACAGGTTGGCATCCATCAACGTGTTTTTGAGATTCACATGGTGCTCTTGCAAATGTGGTTTCATGTTTTCCCTCCAAAAGCCAGCTAGGCTCTTATTCCCAGGGTTTTTTTTGGGTTTTGGTGTTTTTTTTTTTCCATCAGCATAGCTCAAGACCATCACTTTCCTCTTCTTAATTAGCAAACTGCTAATTTTTGCAATAATCGCAAAGCAAAAATAATTTTACCCAATTTTATTTCACAATTTCTTCTTCTTAGCTTCCAAACCAAATACATTGCTTCACAAAACTCTTTTTCACAATATCATAATGGTGTATTATGGGATCTCTAAGCCGTCTTAGGTCCTTAACACATATATTCTTTAAATAGTGTAATTTCACTCTTCATATTGGGAAGCAAACATCATTCATAAAGTTCCTATTTCCTCAGGAGATCAGCACTGGCTAATGCTCTGCACAATTAAGCATTTTAATTGTATATATGAGATGTTGAACCAGGAGGTTTTTCCAGACCGGGTCATGCTTTGAAGAACGGTAAGAAAGGCAGGTGCTTCAGATAGCTAATTTCTTTTAAATGGTTCATTTCCCCGTCCCCCTCAGAATTTATCAGCTAATATAGCATATCCCAAAAGAAAGGATTCAGTGAAAAGCTGCAGTTCAGTGATAGATTGAACATATGCACAGAGGTAGGAGTCAGGTGGGAAAAACAGGGCTTTTACAACAGCATCCAGAATTCAAGGTTGTGAGCTTTTCTTCAGAGATGATGAAGAATCTGTGCTCTGAAGGAAATTGAGTAATCTGTTATTTATGCTTTGTTTATTGGTACTAATTTCTCATGCTCATCTATCAGTTTCCAATCTTCCTCTCAGTAATCTGAGAGGATTCAATTTTTCAGTCCATATTCCTGTTGACTATTGAAATTATCTCTTGTAAGTACTGCTCAGTAGATCTATTAAATACAGTAGAAGTATTTACTGTAAAATCCACCTGAAATTCTTCTAGTAATTTACTCAAGTTGCATTAAGCAGTGTGTGAATAATAAAACAACAGAAATGTGTATCTTTTCCTTATTTTATCACTGCATAGCATATCTACCTACCAAAATTACCTAAAAAATAGACCTTCCTAGGCGTACAAAATAAGACATATACACACTCTACCTAGAATTGCTTTAATGACCATTAGGGTTGCGCATATTATTATGGCTGAATTAAAACTTGCTATTAAACATGATATCCTGTGATGACTAAAACTTGTTAAAAGCTTTAAGTTAACGTGAATTGTATACGAGCTTTATCTAAACTAATGGTTTGCAATATCCATTTACAAATATTTCTCATTTCCTCATACCTTAAAAATGAAAGCTGAAGATACCACTAGTCATGCATTCAGCCTGAGAGATTTTTTGTGAATGGGTAAGGATTTCATACCTTGGATTTCATGTGAGAACTAAAACAAATGGAGAAAGAAAGATACTCTAGTCATCCTCCATCTTGTTGTTTCACAAGAATGGACAACTCATGTACTAAAAATATCTGACCAAGTCAAAGGACTCTGTTCAGGGAAAATCCAGTATTAAATCTTTGCAGGTAACCTTTTTTTCCCTACATATTTTATATTCATGAGGGCTGTCTTTCTACAGTGAGCTCTTGCTCAGACTCCTGGAATTGATTCTCATACAAACTAATGTCTCTTCAAACATTTGCAACTATTATAAACAACATTTGTTCTGGCAGAGACAGACTACAATAGACATCTATAAAATCTGAAAAGTGATAAAGGAGGTGAATGGGGAAGGACAGTCTGCTGTTTCTCTGGATGCTAGAACAAGGGAGCACCTCTGAGAAACACATCTGAAGAAAACCAAGGGAATGCCAATTTCACACAGAACACACTTAAATTGTGGAGCTTGCTGCCATAGCAGTAGGTCCTGAATTTCTCATCCTGAAGAAATGCATGTCAGGGAGATCCAAGATATGGACAGATTCCAAAATGGTTTGAATGACTTTGTGGAGCAGAAAGCTTGTAGGGACACTGCACAAAGTTGCCTGGATGGACTAGGTGATGTTAAACGATGATGTTAAAAGATGATTGTTGGTTGGGCTAGATGATCTTAAAAGGTCCCTTCCAACCTAGGTAATTCTGTGATTCTGGATGCGTTCTCCAGTGTATGAAGTGCCCAAATGGTTGTTGATTGACTGACGAAGCTGTGATGGCACAAAAGGGTAAGGATGACTCCTTTTGGACTACATTTTGGCTGTCTGCATTGAAAACTGGGTGTGAGTTTGGACGGACCTTGACTCTGGTCTAATTCAGCCTCTATGGTAAGTGCTGGTGGCAATCAGCACTGCTATTTAAAGATTAATATTTCAGGATCATATTCTTTGGATGGTGCATTCAGGTATTCTTTCAGACATTTAATTTTAGTTCTCAGAAATTTGAAAGTTCAAATACATTTCATCTATATAAAGCATATTCTAAAGCAATCTAGTCTGTTTTGAGACCTGTTTCTTCAATGTTCAGTGTTGACATGATATGAGAAGTTCTGCACTGAAGTAATGCACACAGAACAGAAGGCCACACACCTGCCCAGATGAGTCTGACCTAATAAGCCTTATAGAGAGGGATTTAGCTGCTGACACAGAAGCCTAAATTTAGGTAAATGCAATATAGATACCTGTATGTGAGCTAGGTATCTAAGCTTCCATTAGAGCCAATGGAAATTTAGTCAATAGGAAATGGAGTTGAGAGAATTCATAGTGTTATAGGATAAACTTCAACATTTCCTTAGCTGAACTACCCCAGGCTCCAACGACTGTAGTCTTCAGATCTCCAGTGACTATTGCAGAAACATAGACACCCAGGTGACATGCAGACGCCTAAAACCAGATGAGTTAAATGGGGAGCTGGACTCATTCATAATTTCAGTTAAATCTTATAGAGCTATAAATATTGATTCTATGCTGGAGGGATCTGGTATGTTCAGGAGCCTCAGATCTGCCCCCACCAGTCCATGGCTTTTCCGTCTGTGAAAGGAACGACTGCTCTGGGAGAGCTCAGTGCTTTAAGATGTATACAGTTCATTGGATTTCCTTCATAACATTAGCTAGAAGCTGAGGTTAAACTACCCCTTCCTGTTTGGAGAGGGACCGTACCTTGGCATTTGGAAGCCTGACTTGTAGTTGACAACTGATTGAGTTCATGAGGTTGCATTTAAGTATTTTTTTCTAACTTCTTAGATTATTTTTTAAATAGTGGATACTGCCTCTCTGAATGGATGTGCACTGTGGCTACGTCTACATAAACAGCTTGCAATTTCCAAATGGATTGGAGTTATTGTCTGAAAGTCTTTAAAACTGATTAAAACTTGAGTTCTGGCATTGACATCTGAGGGGACATGGGTGCAGCAGGCAGGATTGGAGTGCTCATCTGTGGGGCTGTTTGAAGGGAGAACGTGATCAGGACCCAAGGCTCGGATTGCGGCCCTTCCTTACTCTGCTGTGTTCATAAGATGCTTAGCCTTTGAAGCCAAGCTTGTGTAAACAAACTAATCCACCAGTGCTTGATAAGGTGCATCATCACATGCATGAGAACTGAAAACACACTTGAGTTCATCCACGAGGACGTAGCCCTAGCTGATTTTTATTATGAAAACAAAACCAAAAAAAACCCACAAAGGAGCACCAGCTTGTGGTACTCCCTGAGTATTATTAAAGGAGCACTTTAGCTCATTGTGCTCTGCCCCATCACACAGGAGGGGTCTCTCAGTGCCCCATCCTTCTCCAGCAGCCAAAGAGATGGGCTTTATGTAATTCAGCTGTCCTACATTTATCTCTACCTGGCAACGACTTTGTCGAGCTGGCTGCGTGCTGCACGTTTTGTACCTCATCCCCAGCATCGCTCTCTCTGCATTTAGAGCTGAGAACATAATGATGTCTTCTGCTTGAGATCTAGCTGAAGGGAGCTAACATCGTCTCATCCCTCTCCCCTAAGCTGCACAGAACCATCTTGCCTTTTGACTGAGTCTCTGTGTCCTCATCTCTAAATCCCAGTACAATTTATCTTTTTTTTTTTTTTTCCATTTCTTGACAATTTGTTGTTGATGCTGATTTGATGAGCAGGAAGAGATGGGGGACAATCTGAGACATGGGGAGCTGAAGTGACTTGCCAGAGGCAATAAGGTAGCTCACTGAACTTCAGACTTATGCTAAAATCTCCGGGATCTCAGCGAACTGCTCACATCACTAAGTCACACTGAATCCCTGCAAGTCTTGGTCCATAGCTCTCACCAGCCCTCTTTGCATCTCATCCCAGCTTTCTTGTTCTCTCCTTCTCTTGATGCCCCAAATGCCTGTCGATGGCCTCTTTACCCTCGCTTCACACCTTGTCAGTATATTGTCATTACCTTTCTCTCTACCTGCCCTTCCAAAAGCTTCCTTCTCTACCAGGCAGGCAGGAATGGCTCCATGCTATCTTTCCATGTCCGTCTCATATTGTTGCAATTGTACAACACACTCAGATTTCTGTTTGAATAGCAAACTGTTACTCAGCTTCGACTGTGAATAGAGGCTGCCTGGGGCAGGCATGCTCACAGAAAAAAATCTTTGCTTTCTATCTTTCTAAAAATAAATAATCAAAGAAAGGGAAAAGTCAAAAGCTCATCGTGCCCCAAAGAAATGTCTGCGTCTCCACGGAAGACTTCCAAATATCTAACCCAAGATAGAGTGGTAAGGGTAGGAAATTTGCAGATCAAAGGTTTCAGAAATACGAAGTTCTGTTTGTGTGATGCAGACCAGAACTGTTTGCTCTTCTTAGAAGTAGTGAAGAGGCCAGCACACTCCTGCCAGTACAGAGCTGCCATCAGCTTCTGAAAGCTGAATGCCACTGCTGATTGCGGCAAGTAGAGCTAGAGCAGAGATTATTTTAATTGAAATGAAACTTTCAGACCATTTCACTCACTCTAATAAAGCAGCTGGAGATACTTAGGCACAACTTTGCAGAGACATTTTAAGGCACAGGTTCAATATATGCATCCCCATGGCACTCAGTTTAAGGTTGTCAGACTAACCCCTGGGTGCCACCAAGGAGGACGGGCCACCACTGCAGGAGGAACAGGTGGAAAAGCTGAGGGCAGACGTCAGCTGGGAGCTACAGTGGTTTGCTTGGTGAAGCCAAGTGGGAAATAGGTATCGGTTATTCTGAAAAGAGGAAATGTCAGTCTGAAGCTTAGGTCATCACTGCTGGTTTTCTATAGCCCCGTATCAGTCTTACTCAATAGCACCAGCCCAGATTAGATTAAATTTGTAAAACATAAAATAATATACCTAGCAAGAATTGCGAAATGACAAATGAACTGGGTAATTATGGTATTTACGACAGTTTTCAAGTAATACAAACATCTGACTACAGCTTTAAGGGCAAGGAGGATATTTTTAAATAAACATGCTTCCTTCCTGCAAGTAATAGATTGCAATAGCAACTGGCAGAAGGATTCATCTGTTATTTTAGTAGTCTTCATGGTTTCATGGGTTTTAGCTCTAACAAAATATTTAAAAATTTAAAAGAAGGGAGTACATTCTATTGCAGGGAAATTGTCAACATGGGTTTTTTTTTATATTATTGTATTCTACCCTATCATACACTTATTTTCATAAGTTTAGAGCATTTTGAAACATTTATTCTTGCTGTTAAAGTTTTCTGTGGTATTTTTTTGTGTAAATAACTTAAACATAGCACCTCCAGAAATCTTGGAAGTTACAATGAATAAGAATACATTTTTCTCCTTAGCAATATTCTAGCCATTATTTTCTTTCAATAGAGCTAAATCTGTAGATAAGTAATGACAAATCTCTATTATTTTGTGTTGGATTCAGCAGGGCTATTTAAAAAAAAAAAAGGCAAATGGAAAAAGCTGTTCTTGAGCTCATGTAACTAAAATGTACTATGAATCTCAGAAGATCTTAAAGACACAAGAACCATTGCACTGCGTTGACAGTTAATAGGGAAGAAAAAGCAAGAACTCCATCATACGCCTCTACAGATTTAGTGTTTGCCCACATGGATTTCCTGTTGAATACTATGTGCAGTCCTGGTCCTCACCTTAAAGGAAATATAATGGAAAACATTCGGAGAAGAGCCACGGGGGTGGTCAAAAGTATGGAGTGGTTCCCATACTTTGGCTCTTCAGCTTGGAAAAGCGATGACTGAGAGGTGATACGGTACATGTCTATAAAACCACAAGTAGCTGAAAGCGGGTTGAGAGGGACCCTTCTCTTCCAACACAGGAATGAAACGGTGCCAAATAAAGCTAATAGGTTCAAAATGAGCAAAACCAGATGGCTCTTCATAAAGTGTATAGTTAAGCTGTGGGGTTCCCTGCAGGAAGATGTTGCCCGTGGTGGTTACACGCACATACAGGGAGCTCCTGAGCATAAACTATTGACGGCTAACAGAGCACTCCAGGGAAGCACATGCTTGTGCTATTCTTATTCACTTCCTCAGACTTCTCTTTCTGGCCACAGCCAGGGGCAGCATACTTCGGTCTGGCCCTGCATTGCTGTTCTTATTTTCATAATCACTTCCTGATAAAACTGAGTCCCTTTCTTTGCCCCAGCTATACCTCCAAACTCAGGTAGGCATAGGGCTGTTATTTGCAGATACGTTTTTGTGAAGAGGTGCTGATGTCAATGATTTACTGAAATATGCACAGCAAATTGAATCAGCAAACTGCTTTGGCATTAAGAACAGGAAAAGATGATAAGAGTGTCAAGAACAAGGGAGTAATTCAGTTATTTTAGGGTCTTGCAACAACTGGCACTGCAACAACACTGCCTGTGAAACTCTTGTTTTTAAAAGAAAAAGTGTTTTTCCATGTGAAGTTACAGCCATTGTGATAGAGACGATGGACTGCTGTGGTCTTTAATCCATCCTGACAAAAATATGTGCTTGACCAATGTTAGCATTAAGAAGGCTGAGACTCACTCCTCGTCCGAATCACAAAGGTGCAGACTTCCCCTCAGAGACATACTTCCCACACAGAGCCTATAAATAGCCCTTTGGAAAATATTTTGCTGTATTTAGCATTTTATTAAAAGCATTGTGTAAAATGAATTCTCCATTACTCTGCGCTGTTCATCTGCATGTAATACCAATGGTAATTGATTTTCTGATGGTGCTTGAACTGCTAATGTAAAACCTCTGCAGAAGACTTAAAGGTGAAATCTATTTTCCCTGCAGAAAGCCTATATAATCTGGTTTTATACAGGAGTAGAACATATATAAAGGAATGTAAGGGGACTGCAGTTAATGCTCTAACCTGTGGAGAGGAGTAGGTACCAGCCCAGCCTCCCCATGCCCTCTAAAGGTGGTGACATCAGGCAGGCTCTGGTGAAAATTTAAACATTATTTATTCGGTATTAAATTGCTAACACGTTTTTTCACCAGCAGCTGCATTAAATACATGTTCTTCCACTTTGGCTGTATGTTTCCATCCACACACACCACTATGCCTGTGTCTCTGCTTCCACTCCCTGTAAATCTTCCAGCACGATGCTGCTCCCAGTTCCAGTGGCGTGGAGACGGAGGACATCGGCTGCTGCACCGGGCTCACGTCTATGCACAATCAGTGCAACCATGTCAGGATCAGGCCCTGGAGGCTGCAACAACTCGCCGCCTTCTCTGGAAACGCAGCTGAGGGCAAATATTGCCTACAGTATCTGCTGATGCTGGAACACTGCAATTACTTCTGAAATCTAACCTAATTACAGTTGCTGAAGAATTTTTCTCCATCCTCTCTGGCTCATTTACAGTTCTCCCACATTCTCCTTTATGTCTCCTTTCTTTGAGTCAATATTTACCTTTTTAACACTTTCTCTTCCTCTGCGTCCTTCCCTCCTGCAGTGCTCTGTGCAAGCGGAACAGCACAGCCTCTGCTTGCAGATGCATCGTGCGCCCACCCTGCCCTGAGGACAGGGGCCAAATACACCCTCCGAGCTTCTGCAGCCAAAGCTCTGACTTTGCAAAAGAAACAGAACACCTCACCTGATTCTGCATTAGTGAAATTGTTTTCAAGGGGTTGGTTTTGCATTTGGACACTCTCCTGAGGTGCTCCCAATGAAATCAGAACCGTGTTTGAAGGAATATCAGGGAGAGGAGCTGACACCCACAAAAAAAAAAGGAAGAGTAGTCCACGAAGCAGCCCATTTTCACCAACAACATAGAAAGGAAATGATCAAGCTCAAAAGAAAGTTTTTTTCTAGAATTTTTTTTACGTGTGATTATGCTCAGACTAAGAGTTTAAAACAGCAAAGTAAATTGGTTTTAAATGTATGATTTAACTCAGTAGGGTTTTTTTAATATTGTTAACAACAATTTAGCATCTGTTCAGCCAAGGGTGAGGCCATTGCAGAACTCTCCTAGTGCCTCATTGACATCTACTGCCTACCTACTGCTGCAGTTTAAGCAACATTAGTCAAAAAAAGTGAAAGAGGAAAGGAAGAAATGAATCTAATTTGTGGGCGTTTTTTAAGTCAAGATCAATGTCTTTTTAAGACATGACAATAAGGTACCTGGCCAGATGCACTAAGAGGAAATTCTGCATCCTGGATTTGTTCAGGAGGTCAGAATCAATAGTTCTTGTAGTCCCTTCTCATATGTAGGGGCTGTATAAAATAAGATAATGAGAAAGATCTTAGCACATATGCTACAAACATCCTGGAACAAAATCTTCTGAGCTGATTTTTTAAAGTCAAGCAGCTAAATTCTGGCTTGTCTTGATATTGATAGTTGCTTACTGCTTTGAAAATCATAGATGGCATAGCTGTATGTGTGAGTTTGGAGATTTTTTTGTATTTCCTCTGTTATTTACTTAACTTTCACATTTACATTTTCCATATTTTTACTGATGCGTGTCACTCATAATAATAGCATAATGAGCTTAAGGTAGGTGCAAGAGTAGAGTGCTGCACAGAATCAAAGCAAGCGGAGAAGAAATTGAAAGAGCGTGTGCATGGTGGTAAGTAGTGTGACTCCATGGCTGTGGGCAAGAACAGAACTCAGGAAAAAAGAGAGGAAGAAGCAATTAGCAAAGCATTTGGAAAACCGTGCGGAATCCTGAAAGTGAGAATGGACTCCAGGCCTAACCCTTCTCTTGCTGAAGTCAGCAGAGCGGGGAGTAAGGCTAAGGAGAGAAGCAATGGTTTGCTACACCTTCTTGCTGCTCATCAAGAGCTTCTGGAAGAGGTACAAGGTCTCTGTGAAACCTGCCAGGAATTAAAATATTTGTACAGATTCATAGGGACTGTGTCTTGCCAAAAAATTTACTACCACAGTCCAACATTAATGCGGCTGTTTTTCTTAGGTACAGCCTCACCATAATTCCTTACTCATACTAACCAGTGCAGTCCCACTGAAACCAGACTTTGCCATGAGATGTATTCCCATCCTGCTGCGAGTGAGCAAAAGGTCTTGTATGGGCCAAGAGGTGCACTGGCACAAAGGCCACTGGCAATCAGGGGAGAAGTGGATCATCTCTTTCCCCTGTGAGAAGGAGTTATTTCCACAGTCTCATGCTTTGGCTCAGCAGGCTGACACACAGGCACAGAGTACACCCCGTGGCGATTGAGTGCATACGTACATACAGCTCCTGCTACGGCCTTCAGAACAATGCTGTAAATGCTCAGCCACAAGATTGCCAGGCAGAAGACTTTAGGGCTTTCTGGGCGCCCAGCAGCAACTTCAGACCTTCCAGACATTAAGTCTATTCGATGTTTAGTTGCTAATTTTTCAGCCCATGTCTTCCTCTTCCCCGCTCTGCCCATTAACCAGTTAAAGAAAACCCACAACCTCTTTTTTGAATAAGCTGGGAAAGTCAAGGCCTTGGGTAGTCTGTATACATGACTAAATTCTTCCATAAAAACCCTGGCAATGGATACATTTTTGCTTCAAAATAAATCAGACTAAGGTAAGTTCAAATCAGCAAATTGGCTCTTCTTTTGTAATAACCATACAGAAAAAAAGGGATTTTTTGTTTTCTAGCTGAGAGATGCTGACGACCCATCAGGCATCCTACTCCAGTGCTTGGGGCAGCACCAGTAGGATTCATCTGAATTCTATTTCATTATGGCATCTCTCTGCCTTTCCCTGATTTGGAGGCTGGGCTGCTGGTTGATAAGTATGCATTACCTCTCCCTCCCTCAGGAAGCTGCAGAATGAAAAATAATGCTGATCTTCTGAAGACAGTTCCTCTCTGCAGAAACTTCTGCCAAAAATGGTTACAGGAGGGTGTCACCCAAAGAAGAAGATCCCCACATCAGTCCTCGTGCTCCCATGCTCCCATGCCCCAGATAGCCAGGCTGAAAAGCATCCCAGAGCTCCCAGCAGCCACGGCTGGTAAGACTCCTTCAACTAACAGGAGCCACTAGATTTATTTGCCTTGTACTTGTCCCTGTTGTGCACTCTTTCAGCATGCACGGTAAGGAGGCAATGGTCCAAGGTCTATCGTGCCCTCTAATTAAGATTAATCAAAGTAATCCTTGTCCATCTCCTTCTTACTTACTTGAAAACTTAAGAGAATATGTTCATATACAGTGCTGTTTGGTCAGCTCTTTGAGGGTCCTTTATTCTTTTCCATCCCAACCCTCTCTCCCACAGTGCCATCCCTGACTTTTGCACCACTGTTGCCATTTCTGTTGATTAGAGGCTGATTATTTGGGGGATGCCTTTTTACTTCCACACAAACACTGATCCAAATGTAGGCTTCACATTTAATTTAAGGCTTGCGAATTGCATCTTATTTCCCCTGCAACATGTACTTGTGTCTGTTAAAGGTTAAAAGCACCAATGTTGCACAGGTAATGCCTGTATTTCCAGGCTGTGCTGGCCAGGCTCCGGCTTTGGAGCCAAGTGATGTCCAAGGTGGCTCCTTTGCTGATGGTTACATCATGTGGCAGTGGTGGCACCACATAATCCAAATCCCTGGCAGCAAAAGAAAGCAAGCCAGCAGAGTTAAACCCAGTATGTCCGGACTGATCTTGCACCCAACCCCACATCCCTCCCACGGGCTTGCCACAATAGAGCAGTGGGTTCCCGGGGGACCTGCTGTCCTCTCTCGCTCTTCCCCTTGGCCCTCCACACTGGGAGGCACCTTAGCTTGTGGTTCGTGGCCCATTGAAAACCCTGCTGCCTCATCTCTGGCCTGCAAAGGTTGGCCAGCCTATTCTAGTCTAAACAAAAGGGATTGCGGCTTTGGATCACCGGCTCCTGGTGTCTGAAAAGTTGCTTACTGATATTTCATGGTTATAAAAAGATTTAATTTTTAAAAATTGAACGCTGGACTCCTGCCCTGAAGTTATTACATGTGGCATCTAGCGTAACCCTTTGGGTAATTTCCAAACTAAACGCAGTATTGATAGTATTGGGCTATTTTCCATGTGTCACGAGAGGGAAAGAAAGGTTGCATGTTTTGAATGGCTGGTGTTTCTCAACGGGACTCAGGTATGCACTGGGAGAAGCCTGCCTCACCCTCAGCCAATCTGCTGTTGCCCTAATTAAAGTTTACTCTGGTAGCCTAGGGAATGAATTAAGAAACAAACCTTAACCAGTCTCACTTCTTCACTTGTGCACTGGAGTCCTTAGAAATTCACAGGGAAAAACTTAAAAACACTGTAGAGATGTAATTTTGTACCTATGCCCCTGTGTCGCTCTGGTTGCTTTCCTCTGGGTACTTGGTTTCCCAAGTTTTGACAGCATAGAGTTGGTTTTGGGGCAGGCTTTTGGTAGGTTTTCAAAAGGACTGGTATATCAAATCATGCGGCGTATATAATCATGGGAAGTGCCTTTTCTCTAACCTTACAAGGCTAGAAGATTTTATGTTATACTTCATTGTGCAACACAAGAAAAATACCTCAGGAACAGAAATGTCTTTTATTCCACTCCCCATGTATCTGATGCTTTATTCCCTCAGGCACTACTTGTTTGCCAAAGGATTGTTTAACCACTGTTTGACAATTTCCAAATGGGAAAAAATGCTGGGTTTCATCCAAAGGAAGGGAGGAGCTTTTCAAAGTTTTGTATTTAATCTTGGTTAAAAGTAAACAACTTTACCCTTTCAACATTAGTCATGCCTGTTGTATAAAGTACGGTGTAAAAGTGCTCGGCAAAAGAGCACAAGGTTTTTCCATACTTTGTAATTATTAACATTTGCATTCGGGATTGAATTGGATCAAATAACCGGCTGGATGTAGTGTGTGGGGCAGGGGGAGGAGGGGAGCCAGGCATCACGGCGGGGTAACTGGGTGAGCTGGGCAGCGGGAGCAGCACGGCTCCTCACTGGAGCCAGGTAGCTGCAGCAGCCTTCAGCCCACACGTGCGCCCACACATGCACATCCTGAGTGGGCAGAGAGGTCTCTGCCGGGTGGCATTCAACAAGGATTTAACGTGTCTTTAAAAGGCAGGCGGAACAGACTGGGGGGGGGGGGGGGAGATGGGGAAACAGCCCCCCGCCCACCACACAAACTGCTGGCACAGGTATAGCAGTACAGCCAGGCCCTTCTGGCGGGGACAGAGCTCGCACCAGCTAAAGGGGATTTTCCCTCCCCAGGAAATCCCTTCTCTGAACCAAAAAATGCAACTGTCCTAAAAAGCAAATACTGTATCCCACGGGAGAACTCCTTCTGCGGGTGGAAGAGGTACCTACTCCAGGTGTTTCTTTGGCACAGCAGTGGGGAGAGAGGGTATTCCGCCGGGGGGACACATCAGTGCCAGCAAGCCGCGGCTGCAGAGGCGGTGCGAGGGAGACAGCGGGTGGGGGGCAATAGCCGTCGGCGGGGCCCGGGAGAGGCGGGCAGGACGGCGGGGCACGGCGCCGCCGCTGGCAGGAGGAGCGGGATCGGGGAAGCGGCGGGGATACCGGCTGGCTGCACCCGAGCCCTGCTCCCGCTCCCCGGCCCTTTTCTGCCCCACCTTGGGGCAGAAGGGCAACCCCAGACCCCCGCTCCCTGCCGCCGTCCGAAGTCGGCAGGAATGCCCGGCGAGGCGAAAGTAAGGCTCCGAATCAACAGCTCCTCCCTGGCTCCCCAGCACCCTGCCTTCTCTCACCGGCCGCTTTGCAGGAGGAGTATTAAGAAAAAAAAAAAAAGAAAAAAAAGAGAGAAAGAAATGCAAAGTGAGGAATAAAAAGAATGACCTACTTTGCAACAAGAAAAAAAAAAAAAAAGAAAGAAAGCTCTCTGTCAAGGTTTTGCTCTAATTGCCGGTGCGGCGTTGCATAACCAAAGCGGGAGCTCCTGCCTGTGCCCCGGGAGGCCCGGAGCCCGCCCCGGTGCAGCGCGGTGCCGTGCCCCGCTCCGGTTCGCCTCCCGCGGGCCGCCGCCGCCGCCGGGGGAGCGGGCAGGGCGCGGGGTCGTCCCTCCCCGAGCATCCCCCAGCCCGCCCAGCCGAGCCCAGCCGAGCCGGGGTCCCGCCGGGACGCCCCGGGAGCTGGCGGCCGGGCACCTGAGCGCAGCCCTGCCCGGCGGGGACGGCGGCACCGTGGCCGGCTGGCGTGGCGTGGCGTGGCGGGGGGCTGCCGGGGTCAGGCTGTAGGGGCGGCCGCCGGTGCAGCGCGGAGATGTCGCTACAGACATATGTAAAGGCGCCGGGGTTCGCTCGAGGCGCCGTGAAACCATCCTTGATGCGGGGCTGGCGTTTGGGTTGAGGTTTTCATTATTTTATTTCTTTTTTTCTCCCCCCCCCGCCCCCCCCAGCCCCCCGCTTCTCCTTTCGTTCTCTTTCCAGCTTCTCCTTTTCTTGGATCCTCGCCTGTCTCCTCCCACAGAACGAGAGAGAGGGAGAGGGAGGGAGGGGGGAAAAAAAAAAAAAAAAAAAAGGTCACGTATGTTTGGAAAAATATGTAGGTCAGTGGAACATTCCCTGCACTTGTGCACAGGGAGCCGGGGCGGGAGAGCTCCTCCGCAGCCCTCTCGCTCCCCACCGCCCCAGCCCGGCCCTCCCGGAGCCCGCCGCGGGGAGGGGGGAGGCGAGCCCCGGGTTCCCGTTCCCCCCTCCCTGACCCATTTTGCGCACCGGCCTCGGGTTCGGGCTCTCCCCTCCACCACCGCCCCCCCTCACCCTCCCCCGTCCTCACCCCGCACCTCCCCTCCCTTCCCTCCCTCGCCGGGGAAGACGAGCGAGCGGCGGAGGAAGCCGGTGCGGGCGGGCGAGCCGCCGCCAGCCGCCGGGGCCGCGGTTGCCCATGGGCGCGGGGCTCGGGGCCGGCTGAGGGCGCGGGGCGGCGGCCCGGCGGGGGGCGGCGGCGGGCGGCGATGAAGGGCCGGCGGAGAGGATGCCCCCGCCTCGCCCGCCGGGCTCCAACTTCGCGGAGAACTACCGGCCCCGCAGCCCCCGCGCCTCTCCCGGCCGCGCGTCCAACTTAATGCCCCAGCGGCAGCCCCAGCCAGCAGCCCCCCCCCCGGCCCACGGCCTCCTCGCCCCCCCCCCGCAGCAGCCCGGGCTCCCGGCGGCCTCCCGCTGCCGGCCGAGCCCCTGGCCCCGCCGCGCCTGGGTCCCGCGGCGCCCGGGGCGGCGGCAGCGCGGTATGCGGCGGCCCCGCGCACCATGAGACACGGCACCGGCACCGGCGGCAAGCAGGAGGCGGGCACCGTCCCCGGCTCCTCGTCGGCGAGGAAGAGTTTGCCGGCTCCCGAGGCCGGCCTCCTGCGCGGCTGGAGCAGCGGCGGCCGCTGCCGCAGCGGCACCGGCAGGCACCGGAAAAGCGGCGGCATCCAGCCCGGCGGCACCGGCACCGGCGGCGGCTCCCGTGCCCAGGTGGCCACCGCGGACAGCAGCAGCAGCAGCAGCGGCGGCGGCGGCTGGGGCTTCCCCGCCGCGCTCCCGCAGCACCGGCACCCCAGGTAACGCGCGGCCCGGCGGCCCCGACCCTCCCTCTCTGCCCCGCGGGGCGCCCACCCGCGACACCCCCGTGGGATTGGGGGGAGAGAGGAGTCCACCCCGCCCGCGGGATGCCCGCCCACGCGTGAACCCCCCCCTCCCGCGCGGCGGCGATGGGGGCCAGCTCCCCTCCGTCCCACGCACCGCGGGGGTGGCGGAGGAGGTGGATGGCGGTGCGGGGTGGCATCGCGTCTGCCGCGGGAAAGTTTCCGTGGGGAGCCTGCCCGTCTGCATCGTGTTTTGTCCCGGCCGGGCTGAGGTGGGGGGGGGGGGGTCCGGCCGGGCTGAGCCCCTGCCTTTGGAAAAACAAGTTGCCCTTCTCTCCCCCCGCCCCAAGCCTGTCCCCCCTCCCCATCTCACGTTGGTGGGGTTGGCACTTTCCTGACGTAGGGTGAGTGTGTGTGTGTGTTCGTTTCGGCTGGACTGGGCAGGGTCCGCGCTTTAACCGGGCGGTGTTTGGTCAAGGAAAACTTCCAGTAAAACGGGTGGGATTTTGGAATGGGCGAAGGCTCCCGGTGGGAGCAGAGGTTGTGTGGTGTGCCGGGAGAGCCCTGCGTGCTGCTGTGGCCCCGCCGTTTTCCTTTCAGGGTGCTGAATGGGGGGGAAACGATAAATCCGTGGCTGAGGGGCAACACGGGACTCTTTTCACCAAGAGTTGTGTGGTGGTGTTTCCTTCTGTGGTCACTGGTCTGATTTGTCAATTAACAAGCACGCTCATCCAGAAACTTTCCTCCGTACTCCTTAACTGTCTACGGGATGGCAGGTTACTTTCACTCAAGTGACTCAGAAATAATTAGTGGTTATAAGCATTACAGCCAGCAGAGGAACTTTAATCTTTTCACAGCGATAAATCTCCAGAAGTGCTGTAGGGTTTCTTTGGACTGGGACAGCTAACCTGAGCGTTCAGCTCAACAAGTGGCCGCCTCTTCAACTGGAAAATTATCACTCCTTTACTTTGGTGTGAAATGTTAATTTGTATCCCACTGTGGGTTTAGTTTGTTTGGTGATACTAAATAATTAGTGTTCACAGTTTCCAGACCTAGCCAGCTCATCCGCTGATCCGTGTCTGATTCTGAGACCTGTCGGCTGGCGGAGGGCCCGATCCTGCATACATTTCTGTTGATGAATATTGACAGAGTTGGTCTGCAGCAGGAGTATTCGGAGAATATAATGGCCAAGCCGTGCGCTGTCTCCCTGGAACACGTGAAAATGAAGGTTTTCCAGAGCCAGGCATCCAAGATCAGGGTGATTCCCCAAACTGGCAGCACTTCTGTGCCCTGCTCCGAAGCCTGGAGACAGTAGGCTTGCCTAAAATTGCTTTCCCTCCCCAATAAAAGGTGCCGCCCTGTGTATGCAGGATTGAACCCACAGACTAGACTTGGCAGAATTACAGCTATTGCCCCATTTTCTGGCCTAGAGCATGCGAAAGCACTTGAAGGAGTTGTTATTTTATCACAGGCAGCAGTGTTGTCCACAGCTGAAATTATCTAGTGCTTTCCAGTACAATGCTCTGCTTTCAGGTGCTTCTGCATTTGCTAAGCTTAAAACCAGGCTGACATTTTCCAGGTTGAGTGTTTGCTGAAGACAGGCTCTCTTTGGGAAGTTTCAGCTGAAAGGGTTCAGCTATTCCTGAGAATGTGGTTAAGAAGGAAATGTATTCTTTGGCCACGCATCTGACAAAGATGGTTTAGGTATGCATCATCCTGCATTAGGAGACCTTGCTCTTTCTTTTTCTGTGAATCTGTGTTTTTTGGCTAAGTTGAGAAACACTTTCATTGAGACTGTTGAATTCTTGTGGCTTCATGTTTTGGAGCAGGAAAAAGATACTTGGCTTGGGATCAGTCTTGTGACGGGGGTGTGCCTTATGTTAAGCCTATGAAAAGCTTCCAGAATTTGTCTCAGTTATCATTTTGTCACAACGTGCTCTCGGTGGAGGGATGTTAAGGGCTTGGCCATTACACTTGCTGAGGACACTCTCAGCATGGAGCTTGCTGAACGTGAGATGATTATTACATGCTGAGCAACTGCTCATTTTACTGGGAAGAATGAGGGCACTCCAGTTGGTGGCTGAAGGTCCGAGTGGACTTTCCCCCACAGTTATTCTCCCCAGATGTTACTGCTATGGTGAGCAGCATAAGGAGGGAGCATGATGACCGTCTCAGTTGAGTATCTCAGTGTCTTCTGTGTCAGGGTGTGCCTGCTGATGTGGAGGCAAGGGGGAGGAAATTGTTAAATTCACATGCATAGCGACAAGAAGTGGTGGGACTAGAATGAAGAGGAAGAAGCATTGGTGATGAAAGCATAGGGAAACTGAAGAGCAGGACCTCGAATTAAGTCAGAAGACTTGATGGGGTCATAGATGACAAAGCTTGGCAACAAAGTGCAGGGAAAAGGCTGGAACTTTAGATAGAGATGGAAAACCCAGACCAGACAAGTAAAGAAGGACAGGAAAAGGGAAGCAAAAAAGTGGTGAGAGACTTGTAGTGGAGCAGGAGATCTGAGCCTGCAAAAGCAGAGGTTCACAGGCTTTCAATGACTGGGTAATGCTACTACTGCTTTTTTATCCTTCTCATCTTACTCCTCACACTTCAGCCCCTGCCACTGCTTCTTCACCCATCCCCTGGTCTCCTCACATAAATTGTTTCTGTCTCCTTGCCATGAAGAACAACTATTGTTACTCCAGTCCTGGACCTCGGACCTGGAGAGGAGCTATCTCCATTGTGAAGCCCAGGCTCTGGCGTCGTGCTGAGCCCATGTGTTTGCTCTCCTCCTTATACCCTACTGTCACTCAGCACCCCACGGAGCAGGACCTGACACCAGGACCAGCCTCATGTCTCCACCACGGCATCCTCCCACCTTCTTCCAGCACTAGGTTTGCCATGGACAGGATAGTAACTTCATATGACCCAGTGAAGTCTCACACTACATTTTTATGCTGTGGACCTAAAGGACTCATCCTGAAGAACTCAGTGGCTGCTGCAGTAGATTAGGGTGGGTTTGTCACTTTTGAAACTGGAGGAAGAATTTGTAGCTCAGTATATTAACAATACATCAAAATAGTGAAGCCCCATGGAAAATAATAGTATGTAATCATGAAACTGATGTTTCATGGTAATACCTTCATTTAAGGTAGGAAAATTGAGATCAACAACTGATGATTTTGATTTGTAGCTTTAGCATTCTTTAAGGATAGGACATTTTGCACAGCAAATGTAATGATTTAAATAATAATTGCCTGTGTTCAACCACAAGTTTAGAGCAATCAGTTTACTTACATCACTATACAATCCATGATTGGCAAATATCACACCACTGAAAATTACAGTCAAGCATGTATTTTATGTGTATTTAGTTGCTCTTCTTTCTTTCTAAGCTGAATTTAAGTAACTTCCATTTGTGCTTACAGTTTTGCTTTCAGGCTCTTAGACCAGATGCACTTTAGTTGCCGATTTTGTAGAGGGATCGTTATCTGTAAAAAATAATTTTCCTAGATTTGGCTTATCTTTCTTTTATCCTTGATCTTACTAAAACTTGTTCTTGAAAAACTAGGCTGAGGCCATGAAAATATTTGTATTTTAGCTAATTTAATTCAGTCAGAAATCGGCAATGGCTGATAGACTGACTTTATGAGACTGATTACTGAAGTTTGAAAAGGAAACACCATGTAATAATATTTAAGTAGAATGCATAGAGGGTGGTGAATTTGTCTATGTAGCAGTGCTTTTGGTATTTCAAAGATTTTGGGGAGGGAATTAAAGCCATTACTCTTTGTTGTGATCTGCTATGGGCTACTCAAGATATATACCAGTACATTGCCAGTGGAATTCAGAAATATAAGAGTTGCAGGGCAGGAAAGGCAAGCAGTGAGAAGGGATGTGGTCCTGTAGGTTCATGCACCAACTAAGCAGCTGAGAAACTGCAGACATGGTTCACACTGTGCTCCTGGCATTTGTCTTGTGATGGCTCAGGGATGCCAGAGATTAGGCTGAGGGATTTTGGAGCATGGCTTTCTTGGCCTTGTACACATAAATTTGATATACGTTTTGGGGGCAGGGGGGTAAGTACTGTTTTTTATGCTTCTGCTCCTCTGTCTCTTCCCCCTGAAGCAAACCATGAAGCACAGCTCAATCCAACCAAAATGCTGTGTTTAA
Source organism: Gallinago jamesoni (assembly GCA_025769975.1). Taxonomy (NCBI): domain Eukaryota; kingdom Metazoa; phylum Chordata; class Aves; order Charadriiformes; family Scolopacidae; genus Gallinago; species Gallinago jamesoni. Next base: position 139,485,944 of record JAOQGH010000001.1, read on the forward strand.
TTACATTTCTGTTCCTTTATCCAAGGACCATGGCAGAGATCAGTGTTTCTTGCATGCTGCCAGCCATGTTTGGGAGGAATAGTCTTATGCACCCCCAACGCTAGTTTTAATCCTGCTTCAGTCTGAAAACTCAACTGTGGCTTCAGAAAAATAAAACTCTCACAAAAGTTAGGTCACTGGTGAGCTTGGACCTTTGTCACTAGGGAACAGTATTGCCACATGCTTTGCTCCGTACTCTGTCAGTACCTGCCTGTTGCTCCTAGTCCTCTCCTTTGCCTGCAAGCTCTTTGAGGCAACACTATCTCTTTCTTCTATGCCCATGCAGCAGGTGGCATGCCTAGAGGTCCAAAATTCTCCAAAAGTCACCATGTAAATGACGGGTTATCTCACCTTCTTTTGCATGGGCACAAGTCTGTGTAAAACAGATGGTCTTCTTCTGGCTTGATTATGACAGAAGGTGTTTTTCACCTGGTTTACCACTGTTCTTAGGGATCTGTGCATAAAATGGAAGATGTAAAGCCAATTGAAATGATGATACGGGAAAAAAATCTGAAGGGATGTGTATGCTCATTTGAGATCAGAATGGAAATTTGGAAGTTCAGGTGTGAGACCTCTTTGTCATTTCGAAACATACAAGTTCCAGCATTATAGAGCATCATCTACTGGGACATTTCAACCACCTTTTCTCTTTGAATGTCTTTGTGTCAGATGAATATAATATGTGTGTCAGGCTGAAAGCTAATAGAAGAAAGTATTACTGACCCAAAGAAAAATCATAGAAATTCACTGCTGCAAGTTACCAAAGATGCAGAAAATTAGATACAATCTTCCATAGACAATTCAGAAAAAAAAAAAATCAATGCAATGCTTAGATGTGAGTTTAAAAAAAAAAACCAAAACCAAGTAGAACATCAGGGATTATTAAGAAAAGAATGGAAAATAATGAAATGTAATCCCATTATTTCACTGAAAAACTACGAAGTACTCACATCTTCAGTATCGTGTGTTGTTGATCCCCCCACCTTGGAGGCCTCAAAGGTCTATAATAGCGAGGGAGGAGATTCAGAGAGAGGCAGCAAGGGTGATCAGAGGAACAGAGCAGATCCTGCCTGAGGACTAAGAACACTGATAAAGAGATGCACCAGAAATGTAAAATTATGTAAGACGTGGCCAGTGCATGGCTGTTCACAGCGACAGCAGCAGAAGGCATTGGGTGAAACAGGCACTTGTGGGGATGGAAACAAAAGGAGGTGGCTCTTCACGTGGCATGGTCAGGCTGCCGAGCTCCTCACCACAGGATGTGGATTCTGAGAGGTTACATCAGCTAATGAAGTGACTGGATGAGTTCATGGAAGAGAAATCCATCAAAGGCCATTAAATACAAAACCACTGCCTCTGGTTTAGGAAGTTTTGAGCTGCAAATTCTTGGAAGCTTGGTGCGTATCCTGAGGAAATCTCAGCATTGGTTTGCCTTGTTCTTGTGCCCTTTCCTCGGCGCCCGTGTCTGGCCACGTCTGAGAGGGGTTGCCGAGCCAGGTGGTCCCCCTGGCTGTGTCCGCTCTGCAAAATGAAGTGGGCCAGTATCCGTCCCACCTGGGCTCCCAAGGCCAAGGGGCTTTTGGTGGTTTGCACTGTCACCGCTCAGGGCTCGCCCCGTTACAGTACATCTCCTGTGGCAAGAGCTAGCTTCAAGAAGCCAGTTGAAGTGCTCTGAAAGCAGAGCCAGGGCATGAGCTAAAACTTCAGCCAGTGCTGCAAAAAAAGCAGGGTACGGTGCTCAAGCTCGCTCCCTGGTGTCCTATTATTGAGCTGTGCAGGCATGGCGAGGACAGACAGCCTTATCTGCCTGGGTTCAAGTAGGTTCAGAAAGCAATTATATTCACGGAAGCGATCCCACCAAGAGGCATTGAATACCAAGATACAATGCCTGGCTGAAGGAGTCTCCGCTGGGAGACTGTAATATTGCTACACGCCTGCCCTGCTCGCGCTGGCTTCCCCAGCCTTTGCTGCTGCCCGGTGTCAGGGAGAGGATTTGGGGCAAGGTGGTCATTTTTTCTTGACCCAGTGTTGCTGTAGTTACAGTTTTATCTGTCTGTACAAGACCAGGCTGTGAAACGCTGAACTGAGAAAGCGGGGATGTGTTGGAAATTAGTTTTCCTCAGCTACCCACTGCACTTAGGCACTGGTTAAAACAGTAATGTTGGGCTGACTGCTGTTTGCTAAACCAGACAATTTGCTTAATCATCTGAAAGGCAGATTTTAAAGCCCTGGATCATGCTTTGCTAAACGTGGCTGTGCAAAATAAAAGACTGTGCATTGCTGTTCACTTAAGTGACAGTCAAATTCAACATATTCAAGTGCAGCTCATGCTGGTGGTATTTCCTAGCTTTTAGAGGAGCTCTATTGCTATTAAAACAAGAGCAACAATCCCAAACTCAGCAATGCCTGGGTCCTTCTAAATCCTAGCTGATACAAAGACTCCAGTGCAGCCCTTAATGGAGCTCACGACTGCCCGGCGCTGTACATTTTTCGGGCTACCTTATGTAATAAAATGGCAGGCCCTCGCTCTGCCTGCGTGGCTGAGGTTGCATAAGCAGCCTGGGGAAACAGCCCGAGCTTCAAGAGCCCTCCTGAATCCCGCACGTCTTGTTTGATCTCATTTAACGTTATTTAATAAGCAATATTAACCTCTACCTCCCTACCCTTCCCCCCCCCTCCGCCCCCCCCCCTCCCCAAGTTATCTTGGAGTGTTGACACTGATATAATTTCACGCACAGACCTCACTTTTTAGAGACGTCATCAAACTTTTCAGTCAATTGAGCAGTCTGATGTCCGGGTAGCCTTGAATTTTCTGTAATCAGCACTCAATCCAGTTAAAAATAAAAACACATTAAAAGCAAAACCTTGAACAGGAAAATACTTGTTTTTCATTCTCAGTTCTAATTTGGTAACCATTCTTAAAGTTCATCACTATGGTTTATTCTATCTTGGGAAAAACAATTTATTATTCAAGCAGCTTTATTTTTTTTTCTTTAAAAATAGAGAATACTGTTCAATCATTGGGAAGAAAACCAGCATGAGAAAATCATAATCAACTTTAACAAGCTTACAGATGGCAATGAATTTCTTTAAGCATAATTTTAGCCTTGCAAACAATAATAATTGTGTTTGATTATTTATTATCATTTTGTCATTGATAAGCAGAGCAGATTGTTTTTCTCTTGATTCCCTCTGTTAGGTGTGTCGGATTTTTAAGCTGGAGAGCAATTTTAATTAGGCAGCTCCCACCTGTAATCTCTACATCAACGGGTAGATGTAACTACCAGTGCAGAACCTGAGAATTACTGGTTATCTGATTTTGTCAGCAGCTGAATGAATTCAACTTTGAGCATGTCCTAGGCTTTTTGGGTTGGGTGGGACACTTCTTATTAATACCTCATGGAGAGTTGACACGGTATTTCCCGTATTATGGATAAGAATGGTATGCTTGCAAAACCTGCTTGGTAATAAATGTTACTTGTGTGTGACACGATCAGCTGGACATGGGGTATTTTTCTGCTTTTCTTAGTTCTCATACAAAATATCTGCCTTGATGCTTTTATTGGTAATTCTGCAGATTTTCCTTGTGGTATTTTGTCTGTTCCTGGTTTTGACATCTAAAACAGTAAAAGGTTTTAAATTGGAGGCTTTGCATTAGATGTACCCACATTCCAATTACACTTTCAGCGAGAGTTCCTTTAATTTATGATTTATAAAGGGGAAACGGCTATATGATTTCTACATGGACCATTAAGGCCACTACTTAGTTAGGCAGAATCGTCATCCTGTGCATCAGATGAGCATGGACTTTTTTTAATTTGCTTTATGTTTGGTTACCAAGCTGAGAAGAATATTTTATTCTCCAATCTACTTAGCTTATGCTTCCTTTTCAGTATATTAATACAGTATTTGGGAAAGATACTTTCACGGAAACACCTAATCAAACAATAGTTGTGTTAACCAGATGTGTGCATTTCCAACAATTTCAGCAAAAGCAATACTGATAAAAAAATAAATAGGTCACTCATATTCACTCTTGTATTCATATTATTATACAAGAAGGACTGAAGGATCTCGTTTGTTTTCTGGGTTGTCACTGACATCAATGCAAATTTTTCTGGACCTTTAATTTGATTGTTTGCAAGTTGGCACGAATCAGATTTTCATTTTTTATCTTTCTTTCCGGCTCAAAGGACCTTATTGTCAGCTGATGCACACTGATGTAACTTAGCTGGTTGTAGCAATTACATTTATACATATATATAATATACATTTATATGGCTCCTAATATTCATTCCTCAAAAATGCATCATCTTTTTCGAAAACAGAGTATCTTGCTATATCTTGCTTTTATTCAAGTATAAGAAATAATGCTGCATTTGCTGCCTGTCCTGCTGTCCTCATTAAGGCAAAAATCCCACTGAAATCAACAAGAGTTTGGCTTGACAAAGAACTTCTGGCTTGAGCTTCTGAAGGGTCTAAACTTTCTCTGCCACTTCATGGTTTTGAGGGTTTTTCAGGCAGAGGTTGTGTTTTGGGCTTTTAATTTTATTTTATTTTATTTTCTTATCTCACTATGCATTTTAACTATTCCCTCTCTTTCTTTTATTTTCATATTTTTGTATCTTTAGCTTCCTTCACTAGCAACTTTTTTTACTGTCAGGCCTCAGGACTTTCTGCTTCTCACTTTCCCCTCCCCTCCTTTCTTCTCTCCTCTTACTGTCTCACTCTTTCAGTTTTCCTTTGCTATCCTAACCTCCACTGACTACAGCACTGTAAAAAGTTGCTATACATCATGTGTGTATACAGGCATTTCATTTAGCTTGCTTAAACCCCTTATACGTACAGGTGCCTATATTCAGGAACTTGCCTTAGGGCAAAGAAGCAGTTTGTAAGATTGGTGATGCAGACAGAGATTTATTTGCACAATATTCATCTCTGTAATCTTTTTGCCTCTTCTGGGCAGGATCTTAGAAGTTTCTCTGAAGTATTCATGCAGGGTTTCAGCAGTAAATTGATTTTTGGACTGATAAAATAAATATTTGGCATAGTATTGCAGTCAGAAAAAAAACACTTAAGGATTTTGAAGTCTGTGTAAAAGGGGTTTTGTTGAGGGTGACAAAACTGGAAATCTCCAAAGAAATGGGTTTTATTCATAATTCTTCTACTGTGCAATGTTATGAGCTTAGGCCACATATATAATGCCTTTGTGCATCACTTCTCTAATCCATAAACTAGGGCAGCTTTACAGAGTATTGTTGGCTCTGACCAACTCTAGGTGCCATTCATAGCCAGGCATTTCAGGAGGGCACGAAGCAGGGGGCTCTGAGGCACTAAATCCATCTTTGGCAGAGAGGAGCCACAGCAAAGACTTTTTGGGGTGTTGATGCGTCTCAGTGGTTAGGATATATCAGTCGGTACCTGCAGTGCTCTGCAGGCACTTTACTTCCAGCTGGGCAACACCTGACGGCGTTGGAGCTTTCCCTGGATGTCCCAGCTCCATTGGTTACCTGCGCACTGGCTCAGTGATCACCCGCTATCTTTTAATTATTTGTATTTTTCAGATGGAAAGCATTTTGGAAGTGCCAAGTATTGTTATTTCCTTGCAAGTTTGACTGAAATTCAAGTTCTTTTCCAGAAGACCTAATTCGTGCTTGTGAAATAAATAATAGGTGTATGGCTTCTTAATGTATAGCGTAGTGTTTCAAACTCATGTCATCAGCTTACTTTTTCCTAGCATCTGGATCCCTGCAGACGTATTTCGTAAAGTAAAAGGCATAACACTAAACTTGCTTATTCTCTCTTAAATAAGCAAACAACATTTTCTCTTATTGTAATGGTTACAAATAATTTTTCATGGTGTCCAATTGCCTGTTACTCTGGCAAACCTAAAATGTATCAAAAACTACAGGCTATATATAGAGAGAGTAACTCCAGTTAAAAAGTAATTTCTTTTTCTTTAATGTAATTTTTATTTGATTTTCTCAAAACCCTCTTCTTCCAAAGAACAATTTAAACCACACCTGAACAATAGATTTATTGTTGTAGGCTGAATGTGAAATTTGATAAAGATAGCTTTTTGATTTCCATTAAAAATAGATTATTTTTCAGAAGACCTAAGGAAATAACTTCAATTTTTAACTTTGAATATCACATTTCGTTTCCCAGACTATAATATAATATAATATTTTTTCAAAGTCCTAACTGATGCGACTTGGCATATTTCTCTGCACTTTTTTTCTCAGTGTGAAACTACTGGGGGGTCATTATGCTGGTTAATGAAAGAAGGCTGACATTCATTATAAGTCATGAGTATTTAAATATTCTACGGAAATTTTGCCTTTTCGTGAAAAAAAGTTTAAAGAGACCTCTTAAAAAAAATCCCTAGAAGTGTTGAAAAATGCTGGTTACATTCATTCAAAATCTAGATATCCAGTGGTGGGAGGTGATGACACATTTCAAGTTTGCTACTGTATAATTAAGAGGGGATTCCATGTAGGAGATATAAGCATAAAAATTGGGTATGGCTCTTCACAATGCTGCTACTTTTGCAGCTGAATTGCTCAGTACTTTTCTTAGAGTGTATAATCAGTTACGCTTGTGCTGATTTAATCAATTATTCTTGTGCACAAACAAACAAACACAAACAAAACCCAGCTAATTTCAGACTGTCTTTGAAACATCACAACTGGAGATTTCACTTACAATGAAAGAAATATTATTTTCAAGCCTCTAGAATGATTTTAAAAACGGCAAAGATATATTTGGGAAGTATCATACTTTTGGGTACCGGCAGCTGCGTATCCTTATGCAAAAGTGGATTTGGCTGAAAGACCAATTCATAAATATTGTATCTGAAGATTGCAGCAAGCTTTCGTATTTGCAAGAGATAATGTAAAATGTGCAAGATTTTTTTCTTCACCCTAAGAAGCTTCAGCTTAAACAGCTCGGTCTCCCAAATCTAATGAATAATGGCCAACGAACAAAAGTATCCATGGCTTCTCGAATGGCGGGGACTGGAGACCATTCTGCCTGTGGAGGAGGAAAGGTCAGCCTGCTGTGGTCACTCTGAAAACCCTCCTGCCACTGCCAAGCTGTGAAGAGGCTTGGAGGCGGGAGATGTCAATAAATAACTTGACTCCTGCACTCCGCGACTTCCCATCTCACTGTCTAGGAGCTTCCAAGCAAGCAACAGACTGCTCCTAGCTGCGTGGCTTGGAGAAACCAAGAGGAAGATGGGAGAACTTCTCATTTCTCAGAGAGAAAAAAATATCTCCCCCCCGCTTTTTCTTTTTCCTAGAACTCCTTTGCCTTGATCTGCTGTTTGGGGAAGTGAGGTGTAGTGGGGGAGGTAAGACTTATCTTTGATCTGATGGCTCCTTTCATTCTGGGCTGCTCTCCAGGAAAAAGTTTTCCTCCTTGGGGACGTGGCATCTTTCATGGCAGAGGCTCTGCGAGCAAGAGCGCTGTGGAAGATCCTGAGCTTGCCTGACGTGTGCTTGACATTTTAGCACAGATTCAGCAAAGCAGCTTCATCAGGTAAACACTTAGGCACATGCTTTTCATTACACATTTGCTCAGAATTTCATCTGAGCTTTTCTCCTGAATATGGAAAGACTTACGCACATATTTAAGGGCTGACTAGGTCCCCGGTCTGACTCACGTATAATGCAGTGAGGATGAGTCGGATGGAAAGGGAGCAGTCACTGCGATCGCGCAGAAAAATGGGATGTACCGTCCAAAAATCGACAAGCTACAAAGGGGCCTTGTTCTTCTGGGAGGCAGCTTTTTATCTGGATGTGGCCCCAAGAAGAGGAGCAGACCTGGACTTTTAATTTTCATCTGACCATTCGTTCTCCTGTTTCTCTTCATTTTGAATTACTCTGCGTAAGGCTTGGATGATCTGAAGTAGGTTTATAATTAAAATTAGTTTGGCTGTTCTGCAACCTCATGTTTGGCAGTTTTAAGATCTACCCATTCGGTACCCCAAAAAGAGGATAGTGTTCTGTTGCAGAATACTTTGGGCGATCTGTGTGCAAAGGTAGTTCTGTATGCTAAGTCCTCTGAGAATTCCTCAGGCTGCATCAGTCACGGAAGGTTTCTGAAAATTAATAAGTATTAGTCAGCAGTGAACACATACCCAAGCCTTTTAGCTCTTTCTAGCTACTTTATTAATGAAAAATGTTGGTTCACAGTTTTGCCCGCAAAACTTAATTGATTCAGGCAATGATGTAACCTTTTTTGCTTCTTTTGCGGGTCTGAATTATGAATCTAGATTAATGTTTTGCAACACAGAGAGGAAAAGAGAAAGGCACCGCAGAGTGAGCTCAGAAGGGCTTCAGGGAGGGTTATTTTGGCAAGCCAGGTCTTGTCTGCTGTTAAAGGTCTTTGCGGACAATAATACATGTAAGGGCACAGAGGTAACTTTTTCTAGCAGATATGTATTATGTGCAGTTACTTTACTGGCAACCCTAGACTATTTCCCCAAACAGAATGAGCTTTCCCAGCAAAATGATGTCGGGGGAGTATAGTAGCGTTGGCACAAAGATGTTCCCAACATAGGGTTCATTGAAGGTTTTTCCACATTCCTCTCTGACAATGCCACCCAAAATTTGAAAAGCAGACTAAATCTAAATATAAACGGCTTCCAGGACACTGCCTGATGAATAGCCTTAGTTGTTGCATTTCTTCTTGCAATTTAACCAGGATCATCGTTCAGTGGAGGTCGCATGTTTGTAAGGGATTATGAGGTAGGAAAGGGCTCACCTCAGGCCAGCCTTTTTTTCTGCATTTTAATCTGGAATTAATAATTTTTTGATGTTTTTTCATAGTCTTGTTTCCCAGCTAGTCTACAGGTTTCTTTTGGAGAAGTTTGTTTGACCCTGCCAGAATGTGACACCTCTTACAAGACAATTGTCTTAAAGAACAGAGCAATAACTGGGGAGTCATGAGATATTTCTGACATGAGCCCAGGCAGCACTGCCCCCATAGCATATTCTTCCATTTTAGAGTGATTTTCCATTGCTTTATCAAATCTTACCCATTTTTGCTAAAGCCACAGTTGCAAGACTGCTTTAATTCATGTATATCTCTGCTCTTGCTGCAAAAGGTGATGCTGCCTTACTCCCAGTTCTGGACACTTATTTCTGGTATTTCCTTGTCCTGGAGCAGTGGGCCAAAGCTGGAAGCTGATCTTGCTGAAATTTAACTTTTTATTTCTGTGCATGGGTTAATTTTCAGCTGTTGTGTTTTCCTAAACTGATTCACTATGCAACCACATAAATGGGGGGGATGAGGGGAGGAGGGAAGAGGTCAAAGGAGGAAAGTGGGATTGCCTTTAGAGCCTGTGTGATTTTAAACCACTTTCCAGTGTCTACTGAACATTTTCCATGCCAGTGTCCTGGATGAGAAGAATACTGGGGATGGGGTTTGTCCTGAGAGGACCTGGAGAGTGAAGAAATGGAGACAGGGCTGAGATTGTCTGAGGGAATTTGTACAGGTTGGGCAAAGAGATAGTGAGCTGGGGAGAAAAATGGACCAACAGGAGAGGGAACACGGAGAGTGGATGGAGTAGAAAATGATGACCAGCAGGAAAAGGGACACAGACAGTGGACAAGGAGTAAGGAAGACAAGGAAATTTGAGCTGCAATCCATGGCAGTGGGAAGAAAGGAAAGAGGAGGAATGGAGAAAGAGCACCTAGTACAAGTTTGAGTAAGGAGGGTGTGCTGTGGACAGCTGTGCCCGCAGTGTGGGAAAGGGAGCAAACATGGAACTGAGCCTGGGAGAGGAAGGTCAGGGCAGCAACATTAGTGAAGCACAGTGGGGAGAAAGAGGATGGAGGAGAAGCCAAGGAGGTCTTTGGGGTAAGTGAAGACTGAAAGTGGGGTTGGAAAGCAGGGAGTGACACTCAGAGTTACTTGGGAAGTACCTGGGAATTGGAAAGCCAGAAATGAAGGTGAGCACATGCTCATCCTAAAGTGTGGGGCTGCAGTGAGTAGTCTTAGGTACAGAAAGAGTCATCAACCAGAGACTGGGGAGACAGGCAGGGGCTGCTTGCTCACACGGGTACCCAGGAGGGGAGCCCAGTGCTGGCAAACTTGGTGCTCCTCTTCTGCCTGAAAGCCCAGAGGGAGAGCATCTCAACCCTGCCTCTTGCTCTTAGTCCCTACCTAGAGCGGGACCTTACAGCCACTCTAGCTGCCCCCAGCTTGTTCGCTGAAGTGACAGGGAAGCTGCTGGTATTTTGGAAATGTCACAACAATGCCAAGTAATGAGGTTTTTCACTTTTTGAAAGAGCTAGGAAAGTCACAGGCTCAAAGAAACTGCATTAAATGTAACCACTATGGATGCAAAATCGAGCACTCAAAAATTCGTAAATAGTGTAATTAAATCTGCCTGTGTAATTTTAATTTATTCACTTCCTGAATATTCATTATGATTCAGTACTTAATGATTTAATGATTACACTTCGATCAAATAATTTTTTCACTTTGTTGTTGCAGGTCATTTCAAGTCGGGGTTAATTCACTGGCAGCTCCCAATCAGTTCACTGAGTCACTGCACAACTCCTGGCAAAAGCTGGGGGAGAGGGGGGCAGAAGGATGTGACCACGTTTTTGTGGTCCTAGCAATGGTAGGTTAGCCTGGCTTAAACCAAGTCTGAAATAGCAACATTAATCTCTGTGTAGTAGGGTAACGACTTCAGTTTTATTAAACGTTGCCAAATCCAAGCGGATTTGTAAATGGGGATGTCGTTGTTGCAAAGAGTCCTTGCAAAGCAAGGACTAACTTTTCTCAAGAACGTATCATCTCTACTTCTTTACTCTTTTGGCTGAAATCAGGAATAATTATAATTCCAAGGCAGACACCAGACTGCAAACTTTCAACCCAGGTGGTTTGGTGATGGAAATGTTCTGCGTAACCGAGAAAGATTCTCGTAACTGGAAGAACCAGACAAGGCTTCGTGGCAGGCACTGTCTCCAGACTGCTCCTGAGAAGAGGCAAGAGGTGAGGAAGATACCATGAGGCTAGCCCTCTATAAAATTCATATTTCTTGCAGCCAAATACATGAATCTTAATAAAACCCTGAAGACTTCAGACTTCCTCCTTGATCATTCTGTGAAGCTGTAGGTGCGTTTACTGAGCAAAGCTTTTCTTAGAGGAATGCCTCCCTTTTCTCTTCAAATTATCTTTTCTTTAACTTTGGGTCAGAGGAAAAATGGAAAAATGAAGCTCATTTGCAGCTCTACTTGCTACAGGTGTTTATGTATGGAAACAGGGCTAAGACATGTACGACACAGATAGATCATGTAGGGCAGTGTCAGAGTACCCACTGCAGGTAGGCCGTGGACATGATCAGTGGCTGCCACCGCTAACAGCAGTGCCTCGTTCAATTGATTTAGCTGCTAACAGGCCCAAGAGATCGTTTGGAAGAACAAAAAAGGGTGAGCACAACACAAAGAGAGATATTCCTGAGTCATGGCCAGTTCCCTCACACCCTCTGTGCCCTAGCAGGCAGCGTTTGGTGGCTGAGCTTTCCACACCGGGCCATTCCCGGTGCGTGGCTGCTGCGTTCAGATCTACCAGGCAGCAGGCAAGTGGTGACAAGCACATTTAGGAAGAGATTCTGACTCCTTTGAACTTCAGTGATGTGACTAAAATGTTGCCTTTATGACCCAGAGGTTTGGGGCTGCGCTGAGGCCATTAGATGCTGTTTCCTCATGCACCCCATTCTGTTCACCACTTTCTGCTCCTTTGACTCAACATGCATAATTTTTTCGCCTCCTTATCTGTTTTAAAAAGGGGGACTTTGTAGTTCAGGAAGCTTGAGGAAGGCATTTTGTTTAATTGCAAAGTTTTTCCCTGGAAATTTTTTTTTTTCGTAGTAAATAATACAGCTAATAAGCTAGACATAGAATTTGTTATTTGTATTTTGAAGTGTACATAATTCAGACACAATAAATATTGAGCCCACAATGCTACTTTCTTGTTTGTTCTCAGGTGTTTCTGCTGCTATGATATCTGTTTTGGTATGGCTAAAAAAGCCTTTCAAGATTTTAAATTAAAAATTCTAACTGGTTTAAATAGACAAATAAAGAATTTTTCTTACTAATAGCCAAAGTAATTTTTATGACTACCTTAGTAATATAATTTTCATTTTAAAGAATGATGCACTACTTTTATAATTTACAAAATATTAGTTGTTCATGTTCAGAACTATATAAAGATTCAACAGTTCTTCTTTTTGATATGAATTAGTTCAAGATTGTCTGTATGTAACCAAATTCTTAAGATCAAACAGACTTTGTAATTAGTTTTCTGATCTTCTAATTACATCTTTTAGAAGCAGATTGACAGGCATTAATGAAACTTTTTATGTATATTTCTAATTTACTCTCTACAAAACCTTGTACAAAAAGGCATTTTAGTGTTTATTCGTATGATACTTAAACTAAGAAACATACAAACTTTAAGAATCTTGCTATAACAATGTTGCTTCTCACTTGCTGAGCTGGAGTTGCATGTGCTGCTTTGTATTATATCTGTAATTCAACAAGGTATTAAAACTTGTGCTTGAGTTTGAAGTGATTTTTATTGTTGAAGTGATTTGATTACTCTCATGCATCAATGTCTTCAGGAGAGTAATAGGTCTTGTTTCCATCATACGTTTTTACACTCCAAGACTATATGTATGCAAAATGTCATCCTTTAGTTGTGAGCTGTTTAAGAATAAAGCTTTATGCATTTCTCTTCCGCTGTGAAAGGCTGGAAGGCTCTGAAGAGGAGAATAATGTAAACAGTAAGAATAAAAGCCTTTGCAGTGTCCCTACGTCACATCCTGTCAGATTGATGCATTAACTTGCTGGATTGCGGGTTTCAGTCAGCAAAAAAGAAAACAAGTTGCTAAATAAAAGTTTGACCTATTTTTCCATATAAATAAAAAAGTCAGTAGCATAACTGTTGGAAGGTGGTGGACTTTGCTAAAAGAGCAGGCAGAAATGGAAGGCAAATATAAGTTACTTGTTAGATAGCTCTTGAGTAAAGAGAGTCATTCTTTCATTTATCCTGGTATATGGAGACCAAGAGCTCCCCCGTGGACTTTTGAGGGACCCGGTTAACATCTGAAGTCCATCTATTATAGCTACAGTAAATACATTGTTGTCATGGTAATGCAATGATCAAAGTCTGAGGGGAAAAACTCCAGCATTTCTATGGTTCATAGTATGAGATGAAAGGAAGGCTTGACAAGAAGTAAAATGGAATTGATAAGCATTTAATTTAAGTTGATTTCACAACCTTCCAGAAAGATGTTATGAATTTTAATTTAAAATGAAACAATTTCAATTTAATTATGGGATTTTGTATAGTTGTTCTGATATTGTTAGTACTCAGAATAATGCTGTCATTGTTGCTTGGGAAAGGTGGTGGTTTTCATCCCAAAATCAGTTTCTGATTTTTTGGGACAAAATTGCAGGGAAGTAGCTGTGAGCAACTGGGAGGATTCACAGGCAGATCTACTGAGGGATGAAAGGTGAGGTTTCACAACAGGCTACAGCTTATGTAAGCCCCCTCTATCACCAACAGCACTTAAATGGTGGATGGCTGGTCCCATTTGCATCTCTAGACTGGCAATTGCCAGCTTAACATCCCATGTTCCCTGCTCCCACCTGTGCACTTCTACCAGTTGCCTTCTCCTATCTGACCTAGTGAGGATTCTGCAGAAGTCCCTTCAGCTCTCTACATTAGAAAATAAAAGAAAAAAAGGAAGAGATGGCTAATTTTTGGCCAAATTACAGAATTGAACCAGCTCACAGAAGGAGAGGGGACCAGTAAGGATGAGCAGAGGAGGAGGAGCAGTAGAGCAGAAAGATCCTCTCTGTTTGGTGGCCATGAGCCATTTGGCTGGCCCAGATGGCCTGTTTGTGGTCTCGAGCACTCAAGATGCAGAACTGGTTGCTCACCAGGCAGGTGAAATGCATGTCCCCCGGCACCTGCAGAGTAAAAGGGTGGCTTAAATTCCACCGTACTCTGCTGCTTCGTGAGTAGGCTCGGTAAGTGCCTTACTGAGGGCTGCAGTCAGGGCCACCTGTAAGATGGGCATACAAAGCCCCAGTCCTTTCCCCATTTAGGTAACAACTCTTTCCCTCTGGATTGTGAATCCTACCCCAAGGTGGCCTGCTTTCCCTGTTAAATTATATGGGACACATGGTTCAGGCTTCTGATTTCCACTCCAGAAAAAGCTGCTTGAATATTAGGCCTGGCTGCACAGAATATTACCCAGCTCAGATTCCTTTTCAGAGGAATCCCCTTCTTTGCCAACATGATCACAATGTGTTTCTAGCTCCAGTCTGGTATTACTTGCTCTCAGCGAATATCTTATTATTCCAAAGCTGTGTCCTTCACTTCAGAGGTGTAGCTTAATGGAGTCTATGTATGCATGCCCATAAATCTTGATGGATCAAGCTGTGCAGGCTTTAGTCCCAGTGAAATGGGATGGCTCACCTGATGAAATGCTCACCAGTCAAAGCAAAAGCTGCACAAAGGAAATCTTAAGCGTTAAAGTAATCTTTTGTCAGCAGGGACAGATTCTGGCCCCTTTAATCAGAGGGACTGCATCTTATAAGAAGTCCCAGTGAATGAACTGAAACTACTTGCAGAGTCATAAAGTACCTCTTCTGGGAGAGAGGGTACTGAATTCCACCTTTAGGTCATCAACCTTGTGTTAAAGTCTCAATCCATTTAGTTGATGTCTCATGGTTAACGTTCCATGACAGCCCTTTAATGCACAAGAAAACAGCTTAATCCAAGAGACCCCTCCTGGCATGTTATAAATTTCATCAGTATTGAAGGGGCCATTGAAATTACACTTACAAAAAAGATGTGAAATGTCACACAACACGGTGATGATCAAATGCTGAGTGCTCTCCAAACTTATTTCCTGAACACTGGAGCCAGCCCACAGCCCATTGCCCAACAGCTTGAAATAAAGGCATAAATATAGAGGGAGAGTCAAACACAAGAAAAAAATTAAAAGGAAAAAGTGCAAAATGAAAACTGAAAGTAACAAAGGAGAATTTAAATTCCAAAGTGCTTGATTGTCTTAACAGAATTGATGAGAGTGTGGAAACCACAGGGGTGGTCTCCACTCAGGATTAGGACTGTTTTCATTGTATTTTTTAAACATAAGCAGTGCAAAAATTGAGTACATGTTGAGCCAGCGTGCATAAGACCTGTATAAACACTGCGAATACTAATCTGGAGCTTTCCGTTTTTTTAAGAAAATCCCTGCCAGAAAAGGACTGGTGAACTTAATATTATTTTATTCAATAGTCACTGTGTAAAAAAAAAAAATTAACTTTGCAGACCTAAATGACCTAAATGATAAGAAAGTACTTGTCTTGAGGATGTTACTGCCTCATGCAGTTTTCAACCTAAGCAAAATAAATAGAAAAGTAATTTTGTCTGAGTAAGGACTTCATGATATACCCCAAAGGAATTAAAACTCTAGGAAAGTAAATGGAAAAATCTAGAAAATGAAAAAAAAAAAAAAGTACTACAATTTAATGGCATGCTTATAGCATATACTTATTTTAGAACATGTGCTCAACATCTTTCCTTACTGTGTTTTTAGGATGTGCAAGTAAGTACCAAATAATGTATATTGCTAAATCACAATGCAAAGGTCGATAAATGTATCCACAAAACTTGCTGTTTTCCTGGATGGCAGCCTGGATATGCAAAAAAATAATTAAAAGAGAGCAAGGAAATGAAAGTATTAAATGCATTTTTTTACCTCCAAGTAGACTGTAAATCAAGCATAGAGAAGAAGTTTTCCATCAGTCTTAAAGCAGCACTTAGCTGTATAGAATATCAAGCATCCAAAGGAACGACCATCACTTTCGAGATTTAAGTAATTTATCCTGTAAAGATACATCAGCAGAATGCTAATGCTCTTTGGTTAGGTTTTTGAAACTCGAGAATTCTGAAGTTAAAGGGACATGCCCAGTTGGACAACCTGGTATTTTTTTAAGAATTAAGTGATTTCAGAGACTCCCCTTGCTCCTGAATCCCTTGTGGTTTTGCAATTCTGCTTCTGGGCTTTTAATACTTTTTTTTTTTCTTCTGTTTCTGATAGGCTTATGCAAGCAGAGGGCAAGATAAATGCCAGGCCATGTGTATGAAGGAACAATGAAACAAAGGGTCATCCCATAAACAAAGTAAAGGTGGTTGTTTTCTGGTTTGTTTTTTTTTAAAAAAAAAAAAGATTAAAACATCTTTCTTTTCCTTCAGATGCTTGTCCTTGTACGTTTGTGGAGGGGAAGAAAAGACTTGCTACCCTAGGTGAAGAGAATGGGGCCTGAAAGAGGCAGGAAGTGAGTTTTATTTGTTTAGGAAGGTGAGGAAGCATGCATGTAAAAAGGCAGTAATGGTGTTTCCTGAGATCCTGAGGAACCAGAGATAGAGAAGGGGGTTAACCTGAGCTTGGTGCTTTACTATCAGCTAGCACCTCTCAAGCATGAAGTATTTGATCGGTTTTGATAACTTCCTTAAAATTAGGTTACTTGGGCTCTAAGAGTTCCTGTTTCTGTTGAAACAGCAGTTTTGGCAATTACCTGTGCTGCCAGCATCTGTACTAGGTAGGTCTGTAGTTAGGTGAGATGAGGTAAGTCACAACCCAGATATATAAAAGTTAGACATTGTTACCTCTAACTTACTGGTTTGTTAGTCCTTACAGGATCCAGTCCTTGCAACCTGCCTGGTCTGGGTACTGAGATAACGTGGATTATTCCTGGGGAAATAAGGATCATCTGGTCGTGTTTAGTATGTGAGGTTGGTTATGTGCATTTTGTGCATTCCTGTCTGGCTATCTTTTGAACCTGCTGGCCAATTTGTTAAGTTTGAGAAAAAGGTAAAGATCTTGAAACTACTAAGTTTCTTCAAGTTTTGTGACAATAGATACCTGTCCCTGCAGACAGCAGAGAACCTATACAAGACCTTTCTGATGGAAACCAGTACACCATCAGATGATATTTGTTTTACTGCTCCCAAAACTTCATTTATTATCTGCAAATGCTTCCTTTGGATGTGGGTTTGGAGGAGGATTAAGTGGCTCACGTCTAAAGTGCATTGTTCCACACCTGTAACATTGATTTTAGTGCAAGATTTAAGAGTAAGGTGACATGGAGCTGCTTGCGGCTAGTCCTTGCTTGTGGCCAGCTTCTGCCTACAGCCATCCTTGACACAAGTCCCGTCATGCCTAAGAACACCTTGATTTTCTGCATTTGGTTTTAAAAGATAATCATATTACAAAGAAAAAGTCAACAGCCAGGAAAGAAAAGAAGCAGGAACCATTTGGAAATTGGGAAAGGTGGGTGGGCTTAGGGCCAGATTTCTTGAAATCACGGTGGTAGCAGCTTTGGCAGATGAAGTATTATAGTAGTGGTTACTCTGGAGAGGTTTTTGTGCAATGACTGCACACTTCGTCTTCTCTGGCCAGAAAAAAAGAAATCACAAGTGGAAGGGATTACTAATGGGAAATGTGGTATTACTTTCATAGGTCTAATAGATGATCTGAAAAAGTAAATACTCAGGGGAGGCCAAAATCACTAGGAACACTGGCAGTATTTAGACCTGGTCTTGGCTAATTGCTATTCTGGAGACATACCAAAAAACCCTCTAGAATCGTGGTGCTGTTGATTACATCAGCAGGATCCACTGATCTGGGGACTCACAGCTGGCCAGCTGGCTTGTCTTTGAACTTTCTGAGGCCAGCCTTGTCAGTGGGATGTGAGCTGGGTGCAACAGGAGAGAAAGACAATCACCGTGGACAGCGAGGAGAAAAAGAACCTGCCCACTGAGCTCCAAGCTTGCTGCTCACAGACATGCCGATAAACATCACAGGTTTTATCTGGAAGGTCCGAGGTCTTCCCCATCACAGATTTGTAATTTTTCTCCTCCTCCACTGCTTAACGTTTCGGTTCCCTTCAGAGCACGCAGGAGCTGGCTACTCTGCTTGCCCTAGATGAGTCACTCCTCCAGCTAAGCCTGACTGACTTCAAAACTCAAGTTACTCTGCATCGAGTGTAAAACATTGAGACAGAAAAAAGCAGACTGCAAATGAGGAAACGCTCCTGCCAAATTCCAGTCCCTGTCACATAAAGCCACGCTATTTCATGTGTGAGGTGACGTGCTGTTTTGAACTGACTTCAGCTGATCGTAAAACAAAAATGATGTTGTAATTGTCACATAAAGGCTTCTGACATAGCAGGGGAGAAGACTTCAATCTGTCGCAACCTGTTCTCTTTGAGGAAGAAAAGGTGACTGAGAAAGTGTTATTTGGCACAGAACAGCACATCAGAAGCAGAAATATAGTCCTCTTTCATTTTTTGGAAGCGTTTACACTTGCTAATATGCCACTCAGTGCTCTTAAAAACTCAACTCTTCGTTCCTACCTGGCAGCAAACTGAGAATCTACTTTCCTAGAAACGTGCCAGAAAAATACAGCTTCTTCAGAACCAAAAATATCAGTGAAATGTGCAATATGGCAGTTAAAACAGCGAATGTTTCACTGACCCGTGGGCAGGATGCTCTCCTTGTGGGACATCCCAGATGGGGAATTTCTGCACAGCCCTGAGGCAGAAAGATTGCCTTTGTGTTTTCCCATCTCTGTGCTTCTAAAAGTACCCAGCCCACTTCCAGGAAGCAGTGGCAGACTAGGCTCAAGCAAGATATAAAGGTGGCTATTCAGGCCCTTGGACTTTGGTTATAACACCTACTTTATCTTTAGGGAGGCTGGGGAGGTGTGGGACTGCCAATGAACCTCCATAGGAGCCTCCTGAAGCAGAGCAGGACTGCTTTTTATCAGTGCAGCCAGACAGCCTCAGTCAGCCACCTCACCCTGAAGGATAAGAGCTGGGGCTTTTTCGAAGGAATTCTCCAGTAAGTCAAAAACTGAGTAACATTTATTTGATATTTTTGTCGAGAAGGAAGAGAAAGGGGCTGTATAAAAAAGCTGAAAATCTCTCCTATACTCTTAGCATGGCCACAACCAGACAACAGCATATCATCCTGGATCAGAAGAACTTACAGGACATAGTAATAAAGTTAGCTCGTTAGTCTCTGCTCTTCCTAGGATCCTGCTCTTAAAGGGACATGCCCTTTGCTCCACATAGACCAAGTTCTTCTGCATGGGGTAGAGAAAACTAAAAGCATGATTAACATTCAGGTTATTGCCAGCAATCACAGGGGCAGGAGAATTCAGTTTATTGCTACAAGAGATCACTGGGATATACTTTAATACTAGATGATGAGAGGAAAACCTAGGTTTATTACCAATTGAAACCCAGCTCTTGGAGCGGTAGGTGCAGAGGCTGACAGCCAGCTGTGCAGGAAAGGGGGAAATAGTGGGCAACGAGATATGGTTAAATTTTAGATGTGGAAATAGCGAAAGAGGAGAAATATTCCTGGATTGCACGAGGCCAGAAGACTGGTATGAAGGGACAGTTGACAGGACAAAATGCTCTAAGCTGAATTTTGGGCTCATTACAGTTGCTGCAGGACAGGTAAGGAAGTCTGAGGGTACATATGGAGGAGGGCTGAGGGATGGGCAGTTCAGCTGGTTGGTGGATCTTACAACATCTGTAGAGGGAGAGGCAGACAAGGGAAGAGTCAAACAGTATACATTTGGTTTTTTAACTGTTAGGAGTGTGCCAGTGATAATTAAAGATAGGATTCGGCTTAGGATGGTGGTTATGGTTCAAATCAGGCAGGACTGAGGTGCTCAATCTGCTGGTACAGCCTGATGGGCTTCAGTGAGGGCTAGGGACATCTACGCAGAGGTAGCTGTTTTACTAAGTTTCACTGGCTTCATTTTAGTGGGGTTAGGGGAAAGAGGATCTGAAGAGTTTAATTAATTTTCGTTGAAGGCCCAGCATGGTAGGATGATAGCAGGTTCCCCCAGGGTGCTTAGAGAAGATTAGTTTTCATTTGAGGTTTGGCAGGGGAGACTGCAGAAACTGAAGTAACCCAGATTTACAGCCACAATTAATCCACAGTCATTGGTTTGTTCTTCCCCAGGCCTTGTCCCAGCCCTACAGATCCAGACAGATAAGAGACTCCTATCTCAGTCATATCTCTAAACCTAACTTGCACACCAAAAAAAGTTCACATGCCCTTCCTCACAGTACAAATAACTACCTGCTCTTCATCCCTAACACCAGTTGCCATCACGCAGTCCTGCTGAACTTGCAGTTAACCGCTGAACCATTTAACACTTCTGAAGACGCTGCTGCCCACTACCCCATCCTTTAACCCTATCTCTAATCCTAACCCTCATCCCTGCTCTACTCTAGAAGCCCATATCTACTCCAGGGTTATTCACAAGCCCTCTGCTCTGCTGGCATTTGTGCTCAGTGGGCCTACAAGGCTTTCCAACATCACTCACAGTCATTCCCACCCCAACATGGACATTTGTGCAGGACCCAAAGCAAGAAAGGATTTGTCTCAGCACCTGTGAAGTTCCATCCAGAGCTATTGTTTTATGGGACTGAGACAATCATAGATCATAAAATCATAGATGGCAATGGCAGAAGACAGGCAAGAACCCTAAAAATCTTTGCTAATGAGCATGTGTCACATACAAAGATAATAAAACATAGAAAGCTGTAAACTGCTTAACTCCTCCCATCAGAGGGATCGAGTCACTGACCAGACACTGTTCTCAGCAGCAGAGGCACAGTCTGAAGAAACGGTTCCTCTTTCTGCTTTCTTAATGTGGGCCTACTGCCTTTAATAATATTATTCCTAAACTACCTGCATGTGAAGCCTCGTTAGCTTCTACACATGCACAGCCAGTGCATGATAGGCCTTGACAGAACATGTAGATTTGGCAAGACCGTGAAGCTGTACTTGTTTTCAGGTCACTTTGTCCTGGTTTTGTATCAAAGCTTTCCGTATCAACAGCAGTTTCATTTCAGTAAGCTAATAATAGCCCTTGAAAAATCCTATGTATCAGCAAAAAGGCTCCCCACAGCTGAAAATCGAATTTAAGAGTTTATGCTGCACAAGGGTGAGTGATGAGGAAGCCTCTGTTGGCCCGGGCTAAGGCACAGCCTTGTGTTTGTGTAGGGAGGCCTGCAGCAAGGTTTTGCCCTGGTCTGTAACTGGAATATCATTTAAGTCCTGTGAGATCCAATAATTAAGTCAGCTCTTTGGGTCCAAACTCTAGTTCTACCCCAAGCCATTAAACAACCCCAGACTAACATAACCTAAAGCACATTGTTCCCATCCAGCCCTACAGCTGGGCACGCTTTACTGCTCTTATGCTCTTCTGAGCTTTAGAAGCTTTGTTCTTCTCAGCAATAGCACTTGCTTTTCATCCCCATCCATCCTTAGCCCCAAGCTCCGCTCCAGCTGTACCATTAAGAGAGTTGAGGAACTCAAGCTTCCAGAATTAGTAAATATCAACCTAGACTGAAACACAGCCCTGTGGTCTGGAGGAGCCAGACAGAACTCTTCAGCTACAGATTTTCCAAACCCAGACACCAGCCAGTGCCATTCCAAAATTTCTATCAGTGGCCATGCTGGGCAGCCTGTGCTGTCTCTGAGTCGTGAACAGAATGGTGCTCTGAGAAGCAGCTCAGCAGCAGACATGAGCTTTGTTTATGGTGTCAGGCTTCTCTTTTGGAAATGCCAGTAAAGCATGGGCAAGGTGCATTTTAGTTTGCCTTTTAACCATAGCCCAAGAATAGGCCCTGAATATTGATTGCCATGTGTTACTTTCTAGATTTCTTTATGCAGAAGTACAGCAGTAACTGCACATAAGACTCAGGAAACATTTGTGGATAAAGATATTTTTTCTTAATGCCTCCTTGTAAAATGGACACCTCAGAAAACAGACATATATGTCATGCTATTGTTAGGATTTTGGCACTGCTTTTGAAAAAGCGGGAGTACAGTTAGTTTAGTCAAGGTCATTAGAGCAGTTCTATTAAGATGATGCACATATTCCTGAGACAATAATTGCGGTACTATTTATCTCCAAGCTATATTTTCACAACAGAGCTGAATCAATGTATCTGATTCCAGTTTGCATACATTCATTTTACTTAACACTGGAAACTGATATTACCTGTCTTTGATAAGCACTTAAATTAATTCCTTCCAGGCATTTCATTTAATGCCTTTCAGCCTGATGGAGTTAAATTAGCAGGACTAACTACTTAAGAGTACCAAAAGAGGAGATAAAACATTTTTAGGATTAGATATTTGAGACAGGTTTACACATTAGCATACTAAATCCCTACAATACAGGTGTTAAAAGGGGCTTTGGTTACTCCCTAATTAGAAGCAAACCTTTGATAAGAGCAGAGTGTGTGTATCTCAAGCCACTGGCTCCCCTGTAGATGGAGAACCACATCGCTATGCATTTGCTGCCACTATGTATTTCAAATAGCACCACAACATCAGGTTTTTTAGAGAAAGGGCTGCATTCTCAATGTAAGTGGAAATGTAAAGTTACTATTTTCCTCCGTTTAAGAGCAGTATTCAGAGCTGCCTTGCTGCTCTCACTAGGCAGGACCGTTTCCTTGCTTGAAACCTGGGGTCGGGCACCCACAGTCACAGTACTAGCAGGTCTCCAATCACATCAGGGGGGTCATGGTCTGTAGCTTTACTATGGCTCTCTTACTGGAAATTATGGGTCTCAGCATCTCCTACCACTCCGGGGGACAAGGCCCACAAAAGCTTTATGATTGAAAGGCATGAGCCATCTCTTAGAGAACCACCATCCCTTGCTGGTGTCCCAGAATTGGAAACCTGGGAAACACCTACAGCAGTGGACACTACCTGCAAGTCGCTTATGAGTTATGTGCAAATGAGACACTTCTAATATAAAATTTTGGAATACTTATATATCTTCCCGATAGTTACTTTTTACTGGAAAAGTCAGAAAATCTGAATTGCTCCAGTAAAAAGAACATGCAGTTTTCCATAAAACCAGTGTCCCAAAGATTTCTTTGAAAGATACAGAGTGTCTCTGTTGTTGTTGGATTTTAATCAAAATATACCATTTTTTCAGGTATAAAACATTTATCACCTGTTTGGCAGTTCTCTCCTTAATTCATATTTCATAAATAACAATTCCCACTAACCTTTGTTTAAATGTGCAAGGCCTAGAGATGAGAGGATCTGGAAACAGGTACTGAAATCTTCAGTAAAAAAAAAAGTAAAAAAAATCATCTCCTCCTCTCTTTTTTTTTTTTTTTCAATTCAAAGTAAGAAATACAAGATTGAAAAACTTGGGAAAAGACTGAATTGAGTGTATTTGTGAAATACTTTTTGTCAGAATGAGCAGAAAAATGTGCAATGTTTAAAATAAATGCTGAAATTTCACCCTTCAAAATATTTTCCATACAATAAAGTATTTCCAGTTAGCTTACTGTGAAGTCACTATGCTGTGTTAGCTGTATCATGCATGCGGATGTTTATTTTCCCAACATTTCTTCTGGGAATGTGCATTTGTGCTGTGTGGCTTTGTGCATTATGGCCTTAAGTCTGCTTACATCGTATTTCTGAATCTTAGGGAACCCTCTTGTTAATGGGTCAGTAATGGTGGTACTCTCTATTTCCATCTTCTAGTTATTTACTTAGTCATTTTACTGCTTGAGATATATGTCAACTAGCAAGAAATGTCAAGAAGTGCTTTATGTGCATTACAGCTCTGTCTTTAATACCGGGCATTTTTGATGGTGTTTTTCCTTTTTCTCAGAGATATATCTGGCAGAAGTTCATGTGCGCTAACAAAAGACATAAAGGAGTTCTTATTCATGAAGAAGCAAATTAAAATTAGTTCTAAAGTAAAAGCTGCAGATATGTTTTCCCATAAAAGGGGAGAAAAGCCCAGAAAAATCTGTTACGTATTACAGATATATATATATAGACATGTCCAGAGAATTTAAATCTCTGGCTAGCCCACAATTTTTTAACAGAAGTCAGATAGTGAAATATCCTTGACTCAGGACCAGAGGTGTAAAGCAGGTGTGGAATTCAGGAGGAAAGTTTGTGAACGTAGTGTTGCTTCTTTCACTTGTTCACTCTTCCTTGTGCTGAGAACAGAAAAAAAAAAAAAAACTAGGGTAGAAAAGGTCAGGGGGAGGAGATGGAGAAAGTCAGTCTCTGGGTTTCTTTATTTTTCTCTGCTGCTCCAGAAATAAGCCTTTGCAAACCAAAGAGCATATGCTTGAGCTGAAAGCCAGACCACCAGTCATCCAAGGTCGTTTCTCAGCACCCTGAAAGGTGCTGTCATAGGTGCGTGCTGTTGCTGCTGTGATGCAACTGTCCCCTTTTGGTAATGTCAGAGTGAAAGTTTCCAAATCAGAGCAAAGGCCAACCTGCTTGTTGCGTGTGTGAGGAGCTGGAAGGCTGGGGTGGAAGTGCTCATTTGGACTGGGTGGTGGTGGCAGCCATGGATGGTAGAGCAAAGGGAAATAAAGCACTTCTGGAAACATTTTGGCTTGGGAACTTTTTGCCCAGTTGCTCAGGTTAACATACCTTAAAAAAAAAACCCCAACATTTGCATTTGTGTGACTTGAGTTAGATCTTAGTGCAAGAGTGTTCTCCTAAGCATGTATCTCTGCTGTCTTACAAAAACAGAATGTATGTGTTTGAGCTCTTTGTCATGTTGCCTCACTTCTGACTGGTCTGTTGAGAGTCATTCTCCCTAATCTTCTAAAGCATGATGAATGCACCTTAGCATTGCAGGCTAAAGGACATTTAAGGGCAAAGGGAAAAGAATTGCTTTTGTGGCACCTTTGCCATCCCGGAACCTTAAATTTTAAAAAAAAAAGTATAAAGCTCCAGGGGGAAGTGGTACGATGTCAGAGCACTTAGTTTCCTAGTCCTTCTTGGGCTTTTTGCTCTTCCATTTTTTCTGTTAAGGAATAAATAATCTCTCAGATTTGTTTCTTTCCAAGAGTCACATCTGTGTTTGTTGCTAAGGTGCATCCAGCTTAGCTTAGTCGGAGGATCTTAGAGTAATTCAGATGTTGGTTAGTCTCTGGTGCATAGGACAGCTATTTCAAACAGGATCCTTCATTCTCTGTTCTTGCCCTTGGTGTCAGGCATAAGAGCCTTAGGCTGCTCTGAAATCCAAGATCTTCCCTGCTCGCTCTGCTGTGGCACAGCCTAGTGCTGGCAAGTAGGTCTGACACCTTCATAAGGTCCTGGAGGAGTCAGTCTCCACCTCCCCATCAGGGAATCACAAGCCTCAGGAAGCAGGATAGGTGGAGGGGGTTCACTCACTCAACAGCTATCTTACTGTTTTCTTGAAAACTTTGCATTCTTCCAAAATGGGACAAAATACCTTATTATTTCCCAGCTCTCCTCAGGTTGCATGTTCCAGTGATGGCATTTGCCACCCACCTGGCAGGAGAGAAGAAATGGGCAAGGGAAGCAGTGCTTGGATTAGTTATTGCAGCGACCAGGGTGCTAAAGTTGCTTGTGCATGCTTAACTAATGACAATGCTGAGGATAGCGGAGAAGAGTCCCCCAGGAACAGAACATGAACATTAATTATAGGGGGGAAAATATATTATTAACATCAGACCGCACACTACAGGAGATCCCAGTGTGACTATTAAAGGAAATTAATTACCACCTCTCTTTACCTTTCAGATCAACTCTTCTTTATAATGAGAATAATTCCGTCATTGTTACCACTAGTATTATCAGCTGGGAGAGAATAATTTTTCCTGGTGTTCCATTCATTGCTATTGTGCAGCTGTATTTTTTGAAAATAAATACTTTCAATGGATGCTTTGCATCCCCTTTGAGGGAAGTCCCATAGACCAGGCTCAGGCTCTATAAAACAGAACAGTATGCTAAAATACTCATCCCTCTGCACTGATAAGTATAAGAGAGCATCGAAGTCAATGAAATAGCATCAAAGTCATTAAGTGTGGCAAAACCAGTACCAGACTTTAGGAGTTCAGAAAACCTGTCTTTCCCATAACTGCTCCTTTCTGCACATCAGCCACACATGGCCATCATATTGGGTTTGTAAACTCTGGGATCAAAGATCTTTAGAAATAATTAACCTTTTAGAAATAGTTACACACTGATCCCTTTGATGCTAAGTAAAAGAAATAAATTTAAGGATTCTGAGTATAAATTATTTTCCATGTACCCACTCCCCTAAAATAGGAGATACTGTTATTGTTTTAGACTAGTCCTGCTTCACAACCCCCTTTTCCAGCTACCAGTGCATTTTCCAAATACATCTTGTGTAAACTCACTGGAGAAATTTTTGCTGGTAAAGTCAGAATTGAGGTCAGAACTGGAGTAAAAGAAAGCTCATTACAACTCTAACATCCATAATCCAGAGATGAATGCAGAGAGCAGGCTATGGACACATTGTTTCCATTGTACTGTTGATTAACTTATAATTCACAAGTGAGGGAGTGTGAAGGAAAATACTGATTGATGGAAGGTCACCAATTCCAAGAGGAAATAAATGATATATAGGCATCCCATTCATCACTTTATTTGTGTAACAGCATTTTGGATTCTGTCTCTCTAGGGTAAAGCCCATTTAAATTTTTTTAATATTTTTGCAAAGACGAGACTGGAAAGCTTGTGTAATCTTAGTAACAAAAGAACCATATATAAAATCCACATCATCCCAGGGCAGCCAGTGATTTTTATCTTGAGAAGGGTACTAATTCCCCAAATTCTTCATGATTGTCCTTGGATAGAGGCCAGTAATTATTATGATCCTTTCAACCCCACATGAAGATCTGCCATCATCCTATTATTTCTAGTATAATAAAAATCCTAAGCTTTGCTGTAAAGTTCACCTTTGCATTATGAGGCGAGTCAGCTTCTCAGAAAATGCTGACTACAGCCATGGCTCTCATTATTATCAGTTTCCCAAATTCTGGTGTCAAAGAATACATAAATGTATGCACAATCCTCTTTCCTCCATCCACCCTCAGTTTTTGCAGGAATAAATTTATTAATGAACAAAAACTATACAGTGAAGATATTGCATCAGTTGTTCCCTTCCTTTGTAGAAAAGCAAATAGCCCTCAAATATATATCAAGCTCCTGAACCAATACCTCACTTTATCACATTGAAATGGAAGCAGTGTAACAGTAGCTAGTCTAAGCCCAGAAGAAGCAGCAAGAAATCAACATACTCCACTTGCAAAAGCTATACAGAGTTTGACTAAAATAAGAATCAAAAGCAGAAAGTGGTCAGTAATACAGACTTCATGGCCAGACAGAGAAAAGCCCTGTGCATATATCCCTATATTTCCTTCTCCAAGTAATACCATGGCAATAGGGAAGCCAGACATGAATGAAATGCTCTCACACTTTATTTTCTTCTACAGTTTATTGCAGAAATAATAAACACTGTGCTGCAACAGAGTCAAATTGACGCATGTGATCTTCTGCATTTTTGGTGGCTAATGCGATTGCTCTGGAGCAGGTCAGTGCACATTCTCACTTTCAGTTACTTTGGACAAATGCAAACTAAGTGTACCATGAAAAATTTCAGCACATAACATGGCGTCCAAAAGATGATGTATGTCTCTGCTGTGATATTTTTATTACACCTCAGAGAAAGCTCATTTTAATGCACAGCTGCAAAAAAGAACCACAGGGCTTAGAGTAAAAAAGACATGAAGTATCCAGTGTGGGCTAGCGTTTTCTATTATAAACTGGTAAATTTTGATTGAATTAAGTCCTAATGCTGGATTTTTTAGTAATGCCTGTCTGGAAGGCACTGAATTGCTAGACAGAGAAACAAGGGAAAGCTATGGCATGCCTACAGTATCTTAAGGCACGGAGGAATCAAGGCACAATATTAAAATAAATTCTTAAACTCTGCAGAGTTTTTTATTTTGCATAAACTATGCAAAAAATATGACGCAGCATGACAAAAAAAACCCTCACCCAAATTCTGACTCTGTCACACCTACAGCACACAGCGTGGCTGGAGCTGGGCAGACTCATCGTCCAAACCATGACTCCACATTAGCAGGAAACCTCTTTAAAAAAGGGAAGCAGCTGCTGCTCTCACTTGTTCCAGCTCCACTGTAATGTCTCAGTGTATAGTGGTAGGTTGCATTTCCAGGTCAGTTATATAGAGCTTTAACTCCAGTCATTTCAAAGGACTTACTGTCGTTCCTCACTGATGTGTGTGAGAACAGGGACTGGCCTCATTTCTCTGTCCCAGCTGAAGTGCTGGATGGAGGATCACAGAATCACAGCATGGCAGAGGTTGGAAGGGACCTTCAGAGATCATTTAGTCCAGTCCCCCTGCCAAAGCAGGTTCATCTAGAGCAGGCTGGGCAGGAAGACATCCAGCTGGGTTTTGAGTATCTTTGGAGAAGGAGACTCCACAACCTTCTGTGCAGCCTATTCCAGTGCTCAGTCACTGGAGCTTTTCCTTATGTTGAGATGGAATTTCCTCTGTTCCAGTTTGTGCCCGTTGCCCCTTGTCCTGTCATGGGGCACCACTGACAAGAGTCTGACCCCATCCTCTTGACAACTGCCCTTTAGATATTTATAAGCATTGGTGCTGCTTAAGCAGGATGCTGGTAGATGAATGGTATTTCCCCAGTACCACAGCTGGAAGGGGCGATGCTACGGGAGGAGGCAGTGCTCACAGGGATGTGAGAGGTAGAGAGGGCAGGCTGAGCAGCTTCATGCACTCCAGAGAGGTATAAAATCCGGACTGAGCCCAAGATAATTGGTTTGATAGCTTAAGAATAAGGAACCAGCAGATATCTTCAAATGCATGGTGAGAGCAACAGGTCAGAGACTTGGCTTGTGGTGATAAGGTTTTGAGAGAGGAGAAGAAGCCTGCCTTCTGAAACTTGGCACAAAGCTTCAGTCTTTTTTTGAACATCTCTTTGGGATGACAACCTATGATCCTTTTTTTCCTTCTTTTTCTTTTTCCTTCCTATAGTTTCCACATGAGAGTGACTGCTTCAGTCTGCAGTTTAGTTCCTCGGCAGTAGACTAGAGAAGGAAAAGTGTTTGCATCTGTGAAAAGGATAATACAGGGGAAAGGGTCAGAGAGCCTCTGTTTCCCAGGGAGCCTTCTTAATGTACCTCACCATTGACCCAAAGACAGATTGCAATCCATGGCATAATCAGTCTAATTCCTAGCAGCACCTGGATTTTCTTTCAAGGTTTCTCATCCAAGCTTTGCCCAGACTGTTATTGCTTATCTGTACGATTGAGAATCATCCTAGCAGCCAGGGAATTGGAATGCAACACAAAATAGCTGAAAGCTAGCTATGAATTTAGGAGCTGTGCTAGCCGTTAGGAGATTTATTATTTTTTCTTTTTTTTTTTTTCTCTGGGTAATGTGCAAGTTAGAACCTTTTGATATTTCAAAAGAAAGCAGTAGAAAATACCCCTGAGGACAGGCTGCATAAGCTCTGATCCTGTATCTGAAGTCCAGTACCAATGTTTTTTCTCATGAAAAAGTAATTCATTCAGCTAAAAGAGAGTGAGGTTGACTTAGAAAATTAAAATCAATGCTTTAATTCAATACACATACAATTACCAGCTGTCAAATGGCATGTAATGCACTTTTACTGAAAAAAACAACAGCACAAAGGACAGAAAGGAGGCTTTGACAAATGTTAGGATACTCATAATGAAATTTTTCTTTGTGTTTTTGAAAGCAAGATTCCAAAGTTAAGCACTGCAGATGATAGGACATTATGCAGAGGGTGTAAAAGGTAGTTTTCAGAATACGTATCACTGCTCCCTCTAATGCTCTGTTGCCACAAATATGTGGTGATTAGCTATTTATCAGCATGAAAGCACATCATAAAACATTCCACATATCATTGAGCTTCTAATAATCTGTGACACTGTGAAGATTAATACATTAAGTCGGTCCACGTAACTTCATGAAATACTTTTCCTTTGCCAAGATTTGTGTTGAGTTTGGCAAACAGAGGATGAGACAGTGATCAAATGGGAACATCTACTTTTGTTGACTGGTCTGTGAAATAATACACTTGTTTTTTTCACTCTGGGGTAATGCTACTTGGAGGTGGTAATAAGAATACTCCCAATAACATCAGCATCTGAAATATCTCACCTGCCTGCTCTACTATTACCGTCCTCCTTAGACTGTGCTTTGGGACATGACTTAGCCAAATTGGACTCCTGCAGATCTTTTGGCCAAGTGACGGCACACTGAAGACCAGCACTACATATCAAGGTCAGGATTTTCAATTTTGGATGTTGAGAGGTTAGCACTTAAAATCCATATTTACTCATCTCACTGATGACCCTTCCAAGCACCCACATATTCTTCAATTCCAGTGATTTATCACTACTTGTGCTTCTACTGATAGTTCCCCAGAGCTCCACTGTGTCCAGGGGTACACTGGAAATCATATTTTATCTGAAAGATAACCAGTGTATGTACTGTTTCTGGAAAAAAGCAAACAAAACCACAAAGAAACAAACAAACCTTAACATTGCAAAAGGGGAATTGTTTCAACTCAAAGAAGACCTCTGAAAATCTATTCACCTATTTAGGCGGCTAAATATCCTGCCATCACTAGCTTAAAAACTCTGTATTTGAAAATGTTGCCCTGAGCCCACTCAGAAATACAAGGTTTGAGATGAGATTAGTGATGAATCCAAGGGAAATATAACCTTCTCAGGTTAGAGCTTGACTGATGACACCCATCCCAGTTCAGGGGGAAGGTGGGAGTTCATTTAGATTGATTTATTAATGTTTTTCCCAGAGTCAGTAAAATTCTTGGTAATTAATGGCACAGAAATATGAGTTCAGCTGAAATCCTCCATAAATTAAAAGTATTTAATTTAATAGTAATTTAGAGGATTTTGCAAAGTGCCAGAGCAAGATAACTGCATTTGCTGAGGAAGCAAGATTGAGAGAACTGTCTCCTGGCCTGATGCAAGCAATGTATCTTTATAGCCACATGGGTCAGAATTCAGTATATTACTAGTAATATACTAGTAATATTACTATCCTTCACATCAGTATTTCCATGAAGAGAGAAAGAGAGAGAAAATATATCAGGAAAAACATTCTCTCACATTTCACTCCTCACTCTTTAGCCAAGTGAAAATTTACTGCGTGCTTCACAGTATAGTTTAAGACTTCTCATTATTTCTCAGGATAATGTCTGTTTTAAAATAGCCTAGATCTAGACAGTGGACCAACTGAAGCACAGCTGCAACTGTGTTGCGCTTCATTCCGCTAAAATATTTCCGAATGATAAAAGAGATAAGAGCAAATCTAAGCAATGCCAGCCTGCAGTGGCTTTCTGTTCCAGCTTCCCTTGACCAGTGCCAGTTTAAACCCTTTTGGCCACCCAAGCAGTGGTAGCCAAACTGCAGTTCCTCGTGGCCAACAGCATCCACGTGCTCCCAGATATCCAGCTCCAACACAGAAGGCATGTTATTTGATGCAATGCAGAGCCTCCGACCTGGGCACTGGATCCAGTATAACAAAGGGGAGTGGGGACAGAGTGTGCTTATGTGGGAGGAAGGCAGCGTGGTACCATGGCCCCACAGGGAGTTTCTCTTCAGGGTCCAGTGTGTGTCATGGGCAGAGAGGGAAGCAGGGCAGGGAGAGGCAGTTGTTGCCTGAGGGACAGAAAGCCCATAGCTGGGTTCCCAAAATGCACATCTTATCCCTTTTGCCTGCCAGGAGTTGGACCAAGGCACCTGTTTTTCTAGAAAACAGGTCAGTTAGTTAGACATTAATGGAGAAACATCAAAAAGGGTGGGTGGCATAGACAGACCCCAATGTGCGCTGCAGAAGTGCGTATTAAAATTTCTGTGCAATTTTCCTAGGAATTTAGGGAATAAAGAGCATTTCCCTTAGAAAATGTAGGTTTTGCTTTTTCTTGCCCCGTGTCCTTGAGTCAGGTGGTTAGAAACAGCAAGGTGAGAATTTTCAAAGGAGAGAGCTAAAGGGCTGAGACTGAGGTTTGGATGAGGATTGCCCTCTTTTTCTCATGCCCATTTGAAAAAGCCTTGTTCTGCTTTGGGGGGTTTGAGAGACTCCCTGCCGCAGACTTTAGGAGGACTGGAACATGTTCAATCATGGTCAGACACGATAAAGTGAACTTAATTCTCTGCACTTTAGGTAGTTTACATTGGCACAGGCTGAAAGGTTTGGAGTTCTGAAGTTTACACATTCACAAAGTCTTGGTTCAGATTTAACATCATGTACTTTTTTCACTTGAAGTAGGAAACAATAGGAACCAGCAGAAAAGTTTTCTCAGGAGCTCATCTTTTGAAGTATCTAAGAGAAGAAGGATGAGGAGGGAAAAAACCACCCACAGGGAACCAAATATTTTTCTGTTTAAAAGCAAAAATCCCCACAGCCAAATACCCCCTAAATAGTGTGGCAGTAGGATGAAATATAAGTCGTTTAAAGTGAAGTGCTGTGATATCAAATTTTATGCTACCTTTGGCACAGTTTCTATAAATTAATGTCTTTTCTGCAGATGCTGAAGTTGCTACAGTTTCTAGTGCCACCCTTGAGACTCCTTTAAACCCATCAGACAAGGAGCAGCAATAGCATCCCTGCGACCAAACATCCTGATCCATCCTGTGTCAACAGCTTTTTTCCTGGGTCCCCAAAACTGCTTTCAGAATCTCCTTTTTTCTGTGTGGGCTTTGGAAGCAGGACAGGGGACTTTCCCTTTTCTCCCCATTTCAACCCATAGCCCTGCAATTTACCACTCTCAGCTGCTTCACACGAGGCTGTGAGCCAGAGGACCTGACCCGACCCCAACCTCAGCTCCCTGCCAACTGCTTCTCTTTCTTTCCTCCTCTTTCTCTTTTTCCCTTTTTTTTTTTTTTTAAATCTAGCTGCTCTAAACAACCCTTTTTAAGTGACACTGGGTAAATATGTAAACTAGCAGACCTATACTGAGCCGCGTTGATGCTTTACTACTTGCTTAAAGCCAGTCAGATATGCCTACAAGAGCTGTAGTCACAGTAGTGGCTACAGAAGAGATGGCGTGTAAAGTACCTTACCTTCTGCAGGGCAGTTAATCCTGTTTTTTTTTAGATTACCTGCAAAATCTGTGGTGCATTGAGGGTTCAAGTCCTATTTTTCCATATGTGGTGCTCCAGTAATGGCCATGGCACTCTGAAATAACATGTGGTTCGGCATGAGTAGAGATCTAAAATGATGTCAGTTTTTTTTTCCCCTCCTAGTTTTTACCCTGGTAATTATGAAAGATAGGTAACAGTGTGCAACAACTCAGACCTTTTGGGACACAGACACGTACTTACTGTGTCTGTATGAATATTTGACACAGATGGCAAATAAAATAGCAAGTCAGCTTGACATTCTGACAGCAAATTTTCTTGCAAGTGGAAGGGGAAAATGCACATTTAGAATGGAAAGCAGCACCCATCATAGCCAAAGACGCTTTCCTACCAATATAATTTGGAACAGAAAAGATATAATATTTTGCAATTCTAACTCGCGCGGTACATAAGCATGAAGTGAATCAGCACATCAGTATTTCACTGTGGTTTTCAAAGTGTCTCTATTCTTTCTTTTCAAAGTTAATATCTGGCAGAGGCATAATTTGATATTTCGCTATGGGGCTTTTAATGACTTCTCTGTTTCTGAAATGCTGCAGTTGAGTGAATATGCTAAAATTTAAGTGCACTTTACACTCTGTGGACTATATCCTGCATTTAGCCCATGTTCAAGAGGACATTAGCCTGGGACTTTTTGAAATCTCTGTTTCATTTTGGTCAATAGGGAGAGTTAAATGTACAATATGAAGTAGGAAGATGCTGGTGTATGAATAAAAAATGTAAACAAAAGCAGTTACAGTGCTCTCTCATTCCCCCATTTCATCTGTTAAAAGCTATTTTTATGCTAATCAGCCCTGGGTCACTGGTATACGCTATGGATAAAAAAGTCACGTCTTTCAAGTTATTTCCTTGTGTAAGACCCCTAGGAGCATATCTGAATCATGGAGCCAGATCGGTTTTAATTGATCCTAAATAATCAGATTCAGGACCGACTATATATTGAAATTGATTATTTCAGGCTCTGCACTTAAACTGAACGCACAGCTTAAGCTGTAAAATTTGTTGGTTTAAGTGCTCTTCAGGATCGCCCTTTTCCAAGTCACACCCGTCTAAAGGGATGCCTGGGACGGGGGCTATTCCCAGAGCACCAAGGGAGAGGAAGGCTGGCTGCCTTGCAGGCTCCCCACGCACGCAGCACTGCCACGCCACGTCACGCAAGACAGCATTGCTGCACCACAAAAATAGAACATCTATCAATTACGGTTGAGGAGGCAAAGCCTCCCTATAAAATTCAGACAAAATCCCTTGCGAGTGTTGAAGCCAGTAGCAGAAAAAGGGACACAAGGTGCAGTGAGCACTGATGAAGTAGAGAATTCCCATGCAGGAAGGTGATACCACCTTTTAAAGGTGGACTTCCAATGGAGAATGATTAAGCAGAGATTTTTCCTGCTTCTGTATAGGCTTTGGGTTTGTTTTCTCCTTGTCTCATTTTATTGTTGTGCGGACCCATAAGAGTTATCATTACCTGACATAAATAGAAAAAGAACAGGAAATGCGATATGCTGAGTACAGTAAAGGTTCGAATTTTTCATCTCCTAACATTTTGTTTTTCAAATCACTGTATTCCCAGTAGCACACTAAAAATCATTTGCTTTAATGCAATTGCTAATAATGATGATATCAACACAAACCTGTTTATTCATATGTTGAGCTCATTGAATAAAGAAGCTTATCATTTATCTGTGTAGAAGCTTTTAATTAGTTTTCTGAATTTACTCCAGAGATTAATGGGCAGATAATATTCAATATATGCTTTATTGTTTTCATTTCTTTATTGAGATATCTGAATTTGTGTGCTCTTCCCTCTTTGATCTTTTACTGTCTCTCTGTATTAGTAACTGTAAAATATTTGGCTGCAAACAGACTCATAAAAACATTTCACTGGTCCATTGGATCTGGGTGGTGATGGGTGGCTTATAATGTAAGGACACAGCAGCAAATTCTACTCTATCAGAGATTATAAACTGTACTCAGAAAAGACCGTTTATACTGATGTCACTTGCTGGCACTTTCCAAGATTTCCAGAAGCCGGTTGGGGAACCTTTTCCCACTCACGCACCACATGAATAATTTGTGAATTCAGGCATTTCTTTTTTATTGAGATTTCTTTTGACCTTTTCCCTAAGCTGCAAGCTTTTCCCCTGACCCTGACCATCGATTAGTGTTGGCCACTGTGGCATGACTCCTGCAAGCCCTTGGTCTCCCACTCGTCCATGGGATCGCTCTGGTGTGGCAATGCAGTCCTGTAGCAACTACCTGCTCTCTTCAACCTGACAAATCTCTCCTTCATGCAGTGGGTCGCATCCTGTGCCTATTCACATGGTGTGCATGGTGTTGTTGAAAGTCCAGATGAGGACCCAGAGTGGTGAAGCTCAGCCCTTGGGCTGTTCAGGAAAAGAGCTTTGAATCTGTGCTTCCAAGAGAACTGTGGTGTCACAGGCTTCCCTGACAGCAGCCAATGTCCACAGGCAGCTGCCATCCTGGTGTAGGGACTGTGCCCTCTTGTTGCCAGGAAGGGAAATTGAGTCCAAGTTGCTGAATTCATCTTTGCTCTTCTTCATTTTTTGTGTCTTGGGAGAAGATGTGCCTTCAAAGGGCAGATAAAAGGGAATGGAAATCCTAAGCAAATTGCATCATTTTTATTAAAAATAGTTCCCTGTGTAAATATAAAGTTCAACAGTATGATTTTTTTGGTCCAGTAGGACAAGGATTAAAAATGCTCATTAATGGGATTTAAAAGCAGGAGTTCAGTTAAATTTGCTACAAAAATATAATTATCATAATTAAGATTGCAAAGCACTAATGAAGCTCTTTAATAATTATCCTTTTTCCTTAGAGATTCATTTTGTAAACCTGATTTGAATTTTACATCACACTGGAGAAACTTTATTGTTGTAAAAACGGGAACCACTAGTAGCATGAAGAGGGCTGAGAACAGCAGCACTTCAAACATTGGTGGGGATGCCCTGGCACCACACATGGCTCAGCCTGAGGTAGGAGGGACTCAAGGGCATAAATGTTCAAGGCAGTGCAAGATGCAGGTGCAACCTTGATCTGATGCTGTCTGAACTCTCTGCAGGTTTAGGGACTCAGACACAAAACTGGGGGACCACAACTGGAGAGCATCCAGCCATAAGGTGCCGTGCTACCATGCAGATCATGTTTTTCTGGCCTCCCTGTGTCTTTAGACTAAGTGGTGCCCAGCCAGATCCTGAGCTGACTGCACCCTCCTGCCTTGGTCTTGTCAGAAATTACCCTAAAACCCATAGGTTACATGGTTCACCTACAAGGGAGGCAGCAAGCCATACAGAGCAATAGTCTGTATGGTCACAGGCTTGCAGGGTCCCTCCTGAGAGAAGAGAGAGACAGCAAGTTCTCAAAATTAAATGACAACAAATTGTCCATTTAAAAATATCTCCCCCAAACAGCATTTCATGATTCATCTCCCCAGATGATTAAATATTTGGTTCTACTGACAGGAATGTGATAGTTACTATAGAGCAGAAAATTTAGTGCAGTGTGCAAGTTATAAGCAGATATGTTATCAAGCTGTTAACACAAAAGTGATGGGATTATTGGTGTTGATATCTGTATTTTTTCTTTCTATTGTATAGGGATTTTTTTTTTTCCCTGTACAGCGGCAGATTTAGGCCACAGCTTCGGCTCTTGCACAGGGCAGGGAAGTTGTTCCTTCTAGCAGGCTCTCAGTTGTGTTTCCCCCCATGCCTCCAACCACCATCAATGATCAGAGCAGCTGAGTCCCCATGAGTGTCCATGAGGATGGGGAAGGCCAAGGAGAGCACTCATTGCCTGGCTCAAGTCCCAGTCAGCTCCTTGGAGCTGGGCCCACCGTTTCTAGCTGGTTGAAGAAGCAAGCAAGTTCCTACTGGGGTGGGGAGAAGGCAAGGACACTGAGAGAGGACAGCCCTTCACCCCAGGTCCTGCTTAATGAAGAGGGAGCTGCCACACCAGGTTAGGTGCCTAAAACTAGAAGGAAGTTGGGTTTCATGTTTAGTTTCTGCTTTCCTGCTGAAATCTCCACAGAAATGTGTGGCCTTTTACTTCAACATCTTATGTATGGAGGGGACACCATCACGGCTGGTGTAAATTATGACAATTAATTTGACAGCACTGTCAAAAATTCAGAATTTCCTTCTGGATTAAATTTCTCTGCTGCTAGCAAAATTAGTCCCACGCCCAGGGCTTTTAAAAGAAGATTAATTGGGTACTTTGAGAGCCATCCATAAATGGTTAACAAACAAACAAGCAAAAGAGTGAAGGGAACAAGACCAACCTGTGTCAGCTCCTGGGCATCTTGCTTTATACTCTGGTGCCACTGTAGCCTGTTTAATTGGATGGAAAGGATTAAAAGGATCTTGTCAAGGCTATTGCTGCCAGAAAAAAAAAAAAAAAAAGAGCGACTTTGACAGCAGACCCATCGAAAAAGACTGATTTTCTGCTTGTGTTGGTGTTTCCCAGATAGTTTGTGCCAAACCAAATAACAATTCTTGAGTTTTTGACAAATAAATCTTTATGGTGTTATATTTTCATACTCTGCCAGTTTGACTGTACTGGTTGAGCATTTGACCATGCGAAGATCATAGGTCAGATGTTATATTATTCTACTTATTTAAATATTTGCAGAAGCAAATAAACTTTAACAGATTTTTACAACTGAGAATACTTTATAACTGAGACCATTTTCAAGGGAAGATTTCAGAGCTAATAATTACGAAATAATCTGTGCAGCTTTACCTCCACATTTAGGCCTGGATTTTGCAAAGATACACATACTTGGGGGACTTCTAGCAGTATAGAGTTAAGTACATGTTAAAGTCTTTGTACATTTGGGACTTCTGATACTGTGAGGATTAAAGTTTTATAAATACCTAAAACAGATTAAGAACATGAGAAGTAGAGAAAGAAGAATAACAGTCGAGGGCCATTCTCATGAGAGGTATTTTTCTTTTTCTTTGGTAATTTTATCATAAAGTGAATATTTTTTAAATCATCATCTAAAAGTGACATGACAGTTACATGACATACAGACATACAATGTTAAGATGTGTATCTTGCATTCTTTTCTCCTAGATGGAAGGTTTATAAAGCAGGAGGAATGTCAGTATAGGGGAGACAGTGCACAAGCTATTTGTAGCACAGAAGAGTAAAAGCATAATAAAATAGATTTCAGGAACATATATAATATAGGAACTAATTCAGGGCGACTGATATGCTTAGGATGTTTCTGGTGGTAGCCAGCTCAGTAGATCCAGAATTACAGGACACTTCAGGTTGGAGAAGGGACCTCAGGAGGTCTCCAGTCCAACTCCTGCACAAAGCAGGGCCAGCCCTGGGGTCAGAACAGGCTGCTCAGGGCTTTGTTTTATGAGGTGTTGAAAACCTCTCAGAATGGGGATGGCACAGCCTCTCTGGGCAGCCTGCTTCACTGCTGGGCTGCCCTCATGGAGAAAAGGTACTCCTCTCTTCTTTCTACTTATGCCCATTATTTCTCAATCTCTCATCCAGCACCACCATGAGGACTCTAGCTCTGGTTCCTCACTGATTCTTTATAGGCACTCGGGGGGGCTGTAAGATGTCCCAAAGCTGTCACTTTTCCAGCTCAACCAGCACTTCGCCATGTTCCAGAAGAGTACCAGCCCCCACTGCCTTGGTGGGTCTCTGCTGAGCTCCCTTCAGTTAATGTATATCTTTTCTGTGCTGGGGGAGCCAAAACCAGACACACTACCTTAAATATGGTCCAATAAGTTCTGGGTCAAGTGAGATAATCTCTTCCCTTGATCAGGCTGAGCAGTCCATGCAGCCCAGGGTGCTGTTGGCCATCCTCGTCACCAAGGCATACCACTTGCTCACGCGCAGGATGCTGCCTGCTGCCTGCCAGGACTTCCCAGGGCCTTTCCTGCAGAGCTGCTCCCTGCGTCAGTCCATCCCCAGCCTGTATCAGAGCCCCAGGCTCTTTATTCCCAGGTGCAGGTTTTGGCAGTTGTGCCCATTTAATTTCATGAGGTTCCTGTCAGCCCTTTCCTCCAGCCTCTCTGGGTCCCCTTTGAGTGTGAAGCTGACATAGAAGACATCCACTGCTCTCTCCCTATCCACAGATACTGTCATTTCATCATAGCAGACAATCAGATTACTCTTGCTAAATCCATGCTGACTGTTTCTGATCACATTCTCCTTCAAGTGCCCAGAGATGTGTTCCAACAGGACTCAACTCCATGATTTCCCCGGGGATGAAATGAGGCTGACTAGCCTGTTGCTCTCTGGATCACCCTTTTGGCCTTTTTTTGAAGGCAACATTTGCCTTTCTTCAGCCATTAGGGACTTCCCCCATCTCCACAACCTCTCAAAGATGAGAGAGATCAGCTTAGCAAGGACACTACCGACTCTCCCAGCACCGAGGGAGGCAGGTGGTTGGACCCCATTGACTTGTATAGGTTAACTTGCCTCACGCTCCTTCAAGTTCCCTCGCCTGCTGTTGGTCTTTCTTCTTCTTCCTGACCCTGCCTCCAACACAGGGACCTGGGAGACCTTGCTGATGAAGACTGCAGCAAAGGCAGCATCAGTACCTCAGCCTTAGGCGTTTGCTGTCACTAATTCTCCTCCCCACCAACCCCCAATACTGCAGCAGTCCCACAGTTTTCCTTGTTCAACCTTTTACTGCTGGTGTAACAGCAGAAGCTGTTGTTGCCCTTGACGTGGCCTGCAAGTGTCAACTCTAGGAGAGCTCTGGCTTTCTTGCCATCATCCCTACACACCCAATACAGTCAATAGAGAGAGACAATGCCTCCACCAGATGGCTTACTGTCCCTTGCCATTTTGCTCATGCAGAACCTTTGACAAATATTTGGCTGTGCACAAACGAGTGGTAACTAAACCTTTGGCTGCCCCATGCCTCAGTTTCCCTGTTGAAACGCACCCATTAACTCCAGAGCACCAGCCATGGTTTGCAAAACCCCTGCAAATGGCACACGTTGTTATGTGAGAAGGCACTGTGACTCTTTCATGGGAGAATGGCAGTCTGCAGTTACCACAGGTCACGCCACGCTGCGAATTGTTACGGGAATTACTTGTTTCACCAGCGAGGGGAAAAAATCCAGCAGCATGGTAAGCGTCCAGCTTTAGAGTTACATCCCTTTTTTGCCATTCTACCAATGGCAGACGTCGTCCTGCGGGGAACACGGGGGTCTGAGCCCCACGGTGAGCCCAGGTGCTTCGTCTCCGTGGCAGGAGGGGAGAGGGCTGCCCGCAGACCACTGCAGTCACATCCTCCTCCCTGCATCACACGCAGCGATGTTACCAAACTGACCTACTTTCCCCGCCCGCCCACGGAAGGCTAATCCTGTTTAGCATCGCTGGAAGGGGACGGGCACGCAGAGAAGTGCTCCGAGTTATACAGATGGCAGTCTTTGCTGATTAATGTTAGTTTAATTTGTTTGCCTTTCTGCTTTCCAGCCCGTGCGAGGGGAGAGCAGAGCAGCAGTTAGAACCCGGGGATTCACTCAGCCTGTTCGCCGAAGTCTGAATGGCTTTAGTCATTCAGTAACAATAATAATAATAATAATAAGGAAGATAACGAGCATGCATGTACTGATCTTCGTCAGAGATCCCAAGCGCCGCACAAACTTCCTGCGTTGCTCACAAGCTAGAGATGAAGGACGCCTCTCCCTTAGCCTGGCCGAGCTCCAGCAGGGTGCTGCTGACGTCTCACTCCTGACTTTAAACTGCTGCAAATCATACCACATCCACAGGGGGTTCCGCAGGCCTCTCACCCCAAAATTCAGCCGGCAGCGGGACAGAGGGGGAGGGAGATGTCAAATAGCGCACGGCAGTAGGAGCAACATTTCTGGCCTTCTGAACAGAATATGTCCTGAGCCTTCACTTCTCTTCGTCATAATCTCACAATACTCAGCTGCATTACCTGTGAACATCTCCCTGCCACCCCCAGTTCAGAAGAGTGGAGCATTAATTTATGTCAAATTCTATCATTTTCATTGTCTGCATTCAGATTATGTCTATTTTGCTTTAAGGCCATTACCATCTGAAAATTCACAGTAAGCATACGTATGAAACATATAAAAGAGGTTCATGAAGTCCAAATTTTTCTCAAAATGTTTTCTTCTTTTCTTTTTTGGAGACCTCTGAACAACCTCTTCTCTATTGTAAACAATATGTAGTGATCTACTGAATACAGGAAGACTACGCTGCACACTGTCAGGCAGAAATAGTCAGAACTGAAGTCAGAGCAGTAGCTTACCATGCTACTGGATTTTTCCCTTTACTCATAAAAACAGTAATTCCCATAAAAATTGCAGCATTACATGACCTGTGGTAACTGCAGACTGCCATTCTTCCACTGAAAAGTCACAGTCCCTTCTCAAATAACAACGTATGCCATCAGGAAAGTGATTTTTTTTACTACCTTTTCTTAAGTTTTCTTAAGGCTACTCTTTACATTTTGATAAATCAATTTTGATTGCTACGGGTGGGATTGTGCTGTATTTACTTACGGACTCCAGCACGTTCTTGTAACAGTTCATATGTTTACATCTGAAAAACAAGGATGGAGGGGTGCAGTTCAGTTTGATGTGTCTATGAATCTGTTGGTTTATTCTGATTTGTGTTTATACAAATCCTCCTGCTGTGTGTTCATGCCATAGCCCGCATGGTGGGATATCCGAATGCTTCATCCATGTCAGAGAAATACGGAACAAGGCATTTAAAATGGTCAGATGGTCACTTCTTGCCTGTAACCTTGTAACCTTTCCTGCCACTACCCATTTACTAATCTTTCTCCTTGTCCCCCAGCAAGGCTTGGAAGGGAAATACTTGTTAGTGTGGTTTACTTCATTCCAGAGCTCTGCCTTTGCTGAGAAGGACGTAGAGCTGCTAGCGCCAAGCCACCCTCCTGCTCCCCAGTGTGGGCAAGTGCCCATCTAACCCATGCTGTGGAGCACCCACGGGACAACACCATTGTCCAACCACAGTGCCCATCTTCAGGCAGGGGATCTGGCAGTGCCAGCGCAGCAATCCAGCCACACTGTCCCCTGTGTTAATAGGTGGCTGGAAACTGTCCCCGTGGCTCATGCCCAGAGTCCGTACTCCCCTTTGGTACCCTCTTCCTATGTCTTGGATCCTACACACTATGCATGGTATACCATGCATGGGTGGATCTGGCCTTTAGGTCCTGAACCACCAAACATAACCATGTGACTCTTTTATGGCACCAAGCTCTTGGCTAACACCTTCTTTCCTCCCCCTCGAAGAGGGAACCGGAGAGTAACTCCCTGTGGAGGGCAGTGCTCAGCGTCTTGCAGAAGTAACACTCAGCAGAGATGGGCACTGGAAGCTGAACAATGTGTCTGGAAGGCGTGGGGGCATGTCTACCCTCCTTTTGGTCTCTTTCTGCACTGACTTCTCTAGGCACATCCCAGGACCTCCAAAAAAATTTACATCTCTGATTTAATTCAGCTGAGTTAAATGAATGTGATTAAAAAAATCTTTTTAAATGTCAGGGTGATTTGTAGGAACTGAGATTAGCTGGCCATGTGGCAACTTAGTGGGAAATCAACAGCTGATTACTTACATGTGAGCGTCAGTCATTTTATACCGTATCCTTATGAGGACAGGAAGGAGAGAAACCATCCTCACCCACACAGAACAGTAGTAGAACAGTAGTAGAACTTGCTAAAAAAGTAAGTTTTTATCCTGACTAGCTCAGGATAAGGTGATCAGTGCCAGATGAACTTTATAGTGCAAGCTCTGTGTCCACTGGGAATAGACTGTATCAAAATAAACATGTGCAACCTTTTTTCTGGAAAGTCCCTGGAGCGAGCTGGCACTCTGCCTGAATTACTTCTTTCCCAAGCAACTATTCATTGTATGAATGAATGTGGGGGGAGTGTTTGTGCTATACTTCTCCATCTGATAAGTAAGCCAGGGGTACACCATTAACACTTCTAGCCAGTCTTACAGTTCCAAAATGACACTCTTCCCGCTTGTGGGTGTGCGTCTTTCTGTGTGTCTGTCTGAGTACCACCCCGATGGTAGTACGTGAGCTTTTTTTCCTCCTTTTTCCAGGTGTTTCCCATCATTTTGAGTGATGGCGTCTTTACTTCTTGTCGATAATGATGATATTAATGATGCTCCAAATGTAACTGTCACTGTCAAATACTCCATCGGCTGGAGTTACAACATGCGATGTTGTTACCTATAGGTTTCCAAATTCTCTTTGTTATGTGAAGGGATTGTTCAAATTTTGAGAAATCCTTGTGACACTTTTTAATGTCACCTCTTTGCAGTGGAACTGTCGCACACAACCATGCCATTCACTCCCTGCCTCTGTCATTGCAACGAGCCAGAATTGCCTCCTAAACCAGGCATTGACAGGGATGAGAGAGTAGATTTCCAGTTTGCTGTCTGGGACCCTTCCCGCTTGGGGACTGGGAGGATAACATAAAGCAAGCAGGTTGCACTTAGCACATACCTGAGCTCCATGGGTTTCTCCTCCAGGTATAAGCCAGCATCTGGTGTGGCTCAGGAGAGGGA
The DNA here is from genome assembly GCA_025769975.1 of Gallinago jamesoni. Lineage (NCBI taxonomy): Eukaryota > Metazoa > Chordata > Aves > Charadriiformes > Scolopacidae > Gallinago > Gallinago jamesoni. The sequence goes on from JAOQGH010000001.1 coordinate 139,529,678, forward strand.
TGGCAGTACAGGTTCACAGCAGTTGTATACTCTGCTGTATCTATTTTATTGAGATTGGTTTTCATTTCATATGGTGCATATGTACTGGCAAACACTGTCAGCAATGCTTAGGATGCTCTGGAGATTTTGCCGTGTGAGCAAACAGAAGCAAAATGACAATTAGATATTGTCTAACACTAGCAACAGCACAGCAGGTCCAGAATTTCATGTCAGTCAGTGAGAAACCTTGTTTACTGGAAGCTGGCCATGAATTGCTTTACAGATCTAGCCAAATCCTTGGCAGAACAGACCAGTTAGACCTGTTGCTCTCTTGTAAGTGTAGAGGCTTCCTGGCACTGTAATTCCTTGACGGTGTATAGGTACAGCTGTAGGAAGCCCCTTTCCATTAGGTACATTGTGCCTCTCCAAAACAGCCAGGGCTGAGCAGCATTGTTGCTGACTGCTCCATCCACCCCCATCCCTCCTCAGAGCCACCCAGAGCTCTCGTCCCTGTCTTTCTGCTTCCTATGGGGAATCTGTTACAAGTAGAGGAGGCTTTGGCGCAGCAGAGGAAGATCTTCAGGGATTTAGACAAAGCAACTTCTCCTGATGACACTGCCCCATTTTGCTTATCATATCCTAGATTCAACAAGGATGCCCACAACAGTGCATTCTGAGTGTAAATCTAGCAAAGAAAGGCAACGAAATACTAAATGCTAACCCTTGCCATATTACTGACGCCTTCTTTATTCTTGAATAATGTAGGTGAACATTTCGGTTGCGAGAAAACCCACTGAATTTTGTCCCTACATTTTAACCTGTATTATTTGAAAACACAGTGGTTGGGCTAGTAGTCTGATTATGGCACTGGGCAAATAACCACGTAAAATACTTGTAAATACTAGTAAATAAAATGTAACTGGGTCTATACATTTTCCTAGTCTAAAATATGGCTGACTTGGCTGTTTTGCAAGGCCAAATAAATATCCTAAAACCCATCTAAAAACTACATGATATTATTTGTCATTTTGTTCTGTATAATAGAATTCAGCAACTTAAATTTGCAAGTTATGACTAAAAAAGCCAGTCAGCTTTCATATTTCCTATTTATGCTCCTCCATCAAAGAGCTGAATACCATGAAGTACTAGCTTTGCCCTCCAGTCAGTGATCTGTGGCTTTAGTTCCTCATTACTCTCATATTGGATAAAAAATTACAGAGTAGCTTCATGTTCTTAGCTAACTGTTGAGTAATGAGCAGGTGGAATATTGCTGTAAGAGGGCTAGTAGCAGAAGGAGGGAATTTATCCACTGTTCTTACTATCAATAAGTTTTAACTCCTGTTGTTTCATAAAATGTTCTTTAAACAGACAAATCTATGTGTGACTCATACGTGGAAAATACCATGGGCTTAAATAGCACCTAGCAACTAACTTCTCTCTCCCCCCCCCCCCCAATTTTCTTCATGTCTTACATGTCTCAATATAAATGAGAAACATTGATTTTTGAAAACGAGTGTTATCATTGCCTGTCATTACACCGCCGCTTCGAAAATGACGCTCTGACAATATCCAGAGTTTGTAGTGGCATTGTGCTGCCGGTTCGGGAAATATTTGCGTGGGATGCAGCAGCAGCATGTGGTCTGTGTGCTCTGACATGGGCGTGAGGTGCCGTGAGAGGCTGCAGCAGCACAGGACATCCTCCTCAGGCTGAAGCGTTTATGGCTCAAGCATCACTTTCTCATAAGGCCACAGAGCAAAGGAGGGTGGGCAGTCAGCTGGTGACAAGCGTTTCTGAGGATCTCAGCCTTCAGCCGGGCTGCTCTTGGATTTTTCCCTTCACCTTTACTACGTGAATTTACTTAATTTACCCAATTTACCCCCTTTTACACTGTGGCTTTATCAACACACCTTACGCTGAGAGTACTTTCTCCGCACAGCTAAAACTGCCGGAGCAATTGGACTATAAACCTGACGGCAGGTCACAACATTTTGATGGAGAATAGCAAAAAGAGGGATGGGGATGGCGCAGTTCCCATACTTGGTGTCAGCACCACCAGGCAGGAACTCTGTCTGAGGGAGGGTTTTTCCATGGTGTGGCTTAAGCAACGGGATTTATGAGGACACTTTGGATTTTGGGTGTAATTCAGTATAGTTACAACTGTCTCTTTGGGCTTCAGGTCAGGGCCCACAGGGATGGATGAACATATGCCCAATAGGATGCTCCACCTGAGGAGTCAGAGGCATCAGTGCTGCTGGCTCTTGCACTGGGGATGGTTTTCAGGGGAATGGGGAGACGCTGAAAATACCTTTTCAATTTAGGCAGACCCCAGGGTTCATCCAGCCTGCAAGTTTGGAAAAAATCAAAAAATAACCCAAAAGGTAGCTGGTTTTGTACTGTGCTGGTGGACCATGTTATGCCTGGAAGCCTTGAGCTGGAGCCCCTAAGGCTAGCGTGCTGCTCAGGAATAACATTATCCACAATAAATGTTTCCTAAAATCAAGGACTGTGGCATAAAGCACTGCTGACACATTTATTTGACCTGGATATCATCACTCTGTTATTAAAATGAAATAGAGCGACTCTGAGATTAACCTGCTAGTAGAGCTAACAAAATGACAATTCGTAATGATTCTCACATTCCTTCAACAGAAAAAACTGCTTAGACAATCTAATGGATGAAGATGAGAAAGACAGGGCAAAGAGGTGAGCACTTTTTTTCTTTTATAACTGTTTAACTTGTGATGAGCTTGATAGTGTTTGTTGCTGCAGAAGCTGTTTTATCCCTAATCAATTAATCAAAGAGAGACAGTAGAATACAGCCAAGCACAACTTGAAAAACTGCCATTACACAGATTCCTATTCTTGGCTAGCCTGTAAGAAGAAAATAACATAGCAATGTTTCCTGTGGAAAATATAAAAAAAGCAAAGGCATTGATCATTTTCCTCGCATTACTGCAGAACACAAGAACCGAAGAACCAACAACATATTCCTGCTGCTATAATACATCATCCAAGCATCCCGAGTGTATAAAAATGTGGGGTTTTTTACAAAAAAAAATTTGAAAAAGAAAAAGAACATTAAAAAGTGGGGAGTTTCCCCTATTATGACCTGAATGACCTATTGTGATGGTCACTTACTCAGCAATGTCTGTCTAATGGTAATGAAAACACTGAGAAGTTATGCTCAGAGACGAGAAAGACCACAAAAAAGTGCTGTGTCAGCCCTAAATTGGCACAAACCTTTATTAACACACATTTTGCACTTCATCATCAGTCCCGGCTGGCGGCGGGAAATTGGTGTGAACATTTTGTGGGGAGGGAAGGGACGGGTGCATTTCAAGGCAGAAGAGCTGTGGCAGTAAAACTTTTAATAACTGTCAGCTCTGACTGGCATCTGCAGAAACGCTGTTTGGAAGCATTTGAGGGGCCCTTTTCTGGGTGCGTTATCAATCCACAGTTTAATTGCTTTAGAGGGAACCATGGGTTGCCCGCATTTTTCCCCTTGGTTCCCTCTAATGAGAGCATTTCCAGTCCAGGCACAACTAGTTGATCCAGTTTCATCTCTTTTGATTCCTTCTCCGCTTCTTTCCTCCCCGCAGCTTTTTCTCACCAATATAGGTCAGCGCAGGCTGCAGCCGAGCTCAACTGTTCCCCTTTTGCTCCATCCTCTTCGTGCTCAGGCAGCAGAAGGCTTTCCTTTGCTATCGGGGGGAAAGCGCTGGGCTAACTGCCTCCCCTTACCCCTGCAAGGGGTGACCCGCTCAGGCCAGGGTGTCTGCCGGCCCGCAGAGCCCCTCTGCTGCCCCTCTTCGCGTGGGGCTTCAGGACTGGGAGAGAGACAATATGGGGCACGTCTCTGTGTATGGCTCTACCCAACCATCAGTCAACGGGGCGCAGGCGCCTGGGGACGGGGGAGGAGGTGGATTCAGGGAAGGAATGCCTCCCACCGCCACACTGCGTTCCAAAGAGATCATAGAACCGTAGAACGACAGAATGCCAGCCTGGAAGGGACCACGGGGATCATCTGGTCCAAACTTTCTTGGCAAAAGCACGGTCTAGACAAGATGGCCCAAAGCCCTGTCCAGCTGAATCTTAAAAGAGTCCAATGTTGGGGAATCCACCACTTCCCTGGGGAGATTATTCCAATGGCTGGTTGTTGTCATTGTGAATAATTTTTCTCCTGTGTACAATTGGAATGTCCCCAGAAGTAACTTGTGCCCATCGCCCCTCATCTTTTCCATGTGAGTCCTTGTAAAAAGGGACCCTCCATCTTCTTTGTAGCCACCCGTTAAGTATTGGAACATGGTGATAAAGTCTCCCCTAAGCCTTCTTTTCTCAAGAATGAACAAACCCAGTTCTCTCAGCCTTTCATCACACAGCAAGCTTCCCAGTCCTTGGATCATCTTTGTGGCTCTTCTCTGGAGCCCCTCCAGCCTGTCCACATCTTTTTTTGTGTAGCAGGGACCAAAACTGAACACCATGTTCCAGGTGTGGCCTGACAAACACTGAGTAGAGCAGGATAATGACTTCTTTCTCTCTGCTGGTGATGCCCTTGTTGATGCAACCCGGCATCCTGTTGGCTTTCTTTGCTACAGGAGCACACTGTTCACTCACATTAAGCTTGTTGTCCACCAGGACCCCCAGGTCCCTTTCCACAGAGCTGCTCGCCAGCCAAGTAGATAATCCAGCTGCACTCCTGGATTATGCTTTCCCAGGTGCAAGTCCTTACACTTGTCCTTGTTTGACCTGTATCTTGGGAGGTGTCACACTTCCCCAGAGCCCCGGGATCAGGGAAAGGGGGAGCAGGGGAAGGGAGTCCACCTTGCATAGCTGCTTCCCACCCTTACAGCCTGATTATCTTCAAGGTATTTGTGTGCTAATTGTTAAAAGAAAAAAAAAATGCATTAAATGAATCCATCTAAGACAAAAATAGGATAACACGTATCCTCGCTATCAGCGATTGTCATCACCATCTGGTATGGTTTTCATGCCGTTTGTTCCTGAAGGGAATTTTTGTCATACACTGGGGCAGGCCTCTGTCAAGGTGGATAAAAAAATTATAACTTTGAAAAGGAAAAAAGGAAATTTCTTCTTTAAATTGTAATTTAAGTACTTTTTACTTTTTAGAAAGAAATCTAAATTTGAAATTAAGTTTGAAATCATGAGAGGCTTCATAAAGGTCTAAAGTTACCACAGTATACTAAAACCATTCAGATTCACTTAAAAGCTACAATTTTTCTTCCAAAGTTTTAAAGAAGTCAAACCTGGGAGAAGCCATTGGCTGAACATTTTGTTCCTATGTGTTGAAAACTGGGGCCTCTCATCTGTCCCATGTGGCAGGGGAAACACTCTTTTTTTTTTCCATTCGGTATAAGGACCAGGTCCCTCAGTGCTGAGAAACAAGGAGGGTGTAAAAAAGCCAAGAAAATTTTTCTCTTCTTTCATTTATTAATTTTAAATTAAAAGAGTGCATTGTGCACTGTTTTCTCTGTCTGCTTTTCTTTAAATTTGCTTTAACGGTAAATTATTTTAAAATACTTTTTTGACAATTCAACTGAATTCCAAATCCCAACCAAGGCCAGATTGAAGCGAACCATCAGAAGGTGCTTAGTAAATGAGGACTGCCACTTGCCATTTTCTACTCCAATAAAAAGTAAATTTAAGAACCTGAATAAAGGTATGTGATATGGTTGCTTGCTTTGATGTATATATTATGTGTCTCACTGGACAGCAAAAAGAAATATGAAATTTAGTGTAAAGTCACATTTCTTTCTAAATCAGCAAGAAGTAATGGCTAGCAAGTCAGTAAGCATCAGTCTCTCTTTAAGACAACAAGCAGCAAATATATAAGAATATGAAAATGGCTATTTAGAACACATTTTAAATGGGTGCTTTTGATCATTCTGAATTCCAGCTGTCCTGTATTGCCTTTAGCTGTATTCATTAAAAATCCAGATCTTCTTCAAACTGTGTCTCCTTCTTCCCCTTGGATATGCCATATTTTTTTGGAGTAGCAAAGAGGGAGGAGAACTGGGACGAATAGTGTGGAATTAAGACAGAGGCTGTTTTGGCTTACTGTAAATGATATGCCTTAGCAGTGAAGTAAGCAAAGCTAGGGAATAATCTTCCAAGGGAAGTGATGAAAATCACATTATTTAAGACATTACAACTGGCCTGAACAAAGCACACACAACTGTGCAGGGACAGTTTAGATGACCTAATTGTGGGGGGGTTATGTGTCTCATTTTTTTCTTTTTAGAGATTTTACTGTGATCATCGACTCAGATCTTCGTAGAGTTATTTCCACTAGAGGAGTTTTCCTATTTCCTTTGTGAATAAAATGTCAAGTGTTAAAAATAGTTACTTTATGTTTCTGTCAAGGCATCCTTATTTTTTTGGAAAAAGCAACACTTTCCCTATAGATTGTTGGTCATTTATTTCCAGGGACATCAAGACCCTTTGAGCTTAAAATGAACTGAGGATTGAATTATGAGGAAGCAAAATGTTGATGTTCTTAACGTCCCCTTGAACTGTACAGAAATAGGATAAGGCTGGAGCTTTTCACATCTTGTTCTGACAGCCTTTTGCACTGTAATAAGAACAGGCTGAAATCAGTCAGGCAGTATCCACCCAATCTCTTGTGTTCAAAGCTGTAAAATAATCAAGCGTTGGCTTCTATCCAGTGTATCTCCAAGCGTGTTCAGGGAGAGCAAGACAAACAAAAATTACCCCTCTGTCAGTAGTAACATCCAGAAGCCTCTGCAGTGGTTTCTCTGCTGAAAATTTTTATTGCCATCCTGGACCTTGGGGGAGATGTAGATGCTGGGCTAAATTCTGCTCTGTTTTTCAGTAGTGTGCATCCAGAACTGCTTATAAGGTAGGGCAGAGTTAGCTGGGACTGAGAAACTCAGAGTGAGAACCAGCCTCTTGGCTTTTCTTTCCTGTCTGCACGTAACCAGATTTTTAGATCTTTACGTAATTAACAAGGAAAATATTGACTGCTTGAGGACCTTTCAGAAGAACAAACAAACCTTCTGGGTTATATTTATTTCTATTTTCACATGGCTACAGAAGTCTGGGTGATACCCTTTGGTTAGAATAATTGTCATATTCATGAGAACAATTCAGAAAACTCTTGCTTATGTATAGGTTGACATATAACTGAAAAAAAAATAAAGTGCACATGGTGCATGGTGAAAATATTATCAAGAGCCTTAATGATAGCTTTATGGTGGTGGCAAAATACCCCAGATGAAAACAGGTCCTTTCTTCCTATAAGCTTTTCAAACACAGCAGCAGAAGCAGGGTCTCTCTGAAGGAGGCTGCAAAACAGGCAGGACTGGTGAACGAAGCTGCAGAGTCCCTCTTTTACACCTAAAAAGTTGGGGCACCATGACCTTAAGTGATTTACCTGGTGGCACACATAGATACGGGGCAAACAGGGAACCCCTGCTAGCACTTCTGGGCCCCCAGGACTGGTCACAGATCCCAGCCTCAGGCCCTGGTCCATGCTGGGATGAGACATGTTGATGCTCTCCCTCCTTCTTGCCCTCATCACCTTGGGGAGGAGACTTGAACTAGGTGGCATATGGACTAGATGGGAGCTGCAGCAACCTCTACTCAGTTCCCTGATCTTAATGACTGGAAAAGAGCAGCCCAATTCCTCTTCTGTAAGCCAGCCTGGAGGTAGCCAGAGGACCTGTGAGCCCTCTGAGATGGCAGGTCCCTCTAGAGGTTGAACTGCAGAATAGAGGTCTCTCTCTCCTGTTAAGACTGCACAGATGGGTATGACCCACAGTTTTACCAGAACCCATTCTTCTCCTTAATGGATGATTTTACTGTTGTCACAGTATTGCTATTTTGTCTTGGTCTGAGTGCCTCCTCAGAGGCTGTGTAAACTTGCAAGATCCTGCGCGTGTCTCAGAAGTGGACAGAGCTCCTTCACCTACAGGCTTAATGCTGACCTGAGAGGCTTGACTGGAGTGTCTAGAGGCGGTACAGATGGGTGAGCAAAGCCTTCATCTCCCCACTGGACTCTAAAGGGGGCCCAGAGACATGAGTAGGGGGTAGGAACAGTTGCTTCCTACTTGTCTCTGCATCTTTTGCTGGAGGCCAGTGTCAATCTTCACATACTGAGGCACACAGTGGGCTTATTTCTAGGTGTATACATCGCAAAGAGCAGGTAAGTGATGATTTTTCCTCTTGGCCTGCTCATCTTTGTTTTTTTTCTTTTTTGACCTGTCTGAAGGGCTTCGCGTAACAAGTCTGAGAAGAAGAGGCGTGATCAGTTCAACGTTCTCATCAAAGAGCTCAGCTCCATGCTTCCAGGCAACACCCGCAAAATGGACAAAACTACTGTGCTGGAAAAAGTCATTGGCTTTCTGCAGAAACACAATGGTAAGATTTACTGCAGATCTTCATGCGCTTGCCAGATGGTTGCTACAATATACTGTTTTCTTCAGTGATTATCAGAATGGCTCAAGGGGCCTAAAAGTGCCAACATAAGGTGTGGTTTTTTCTGTCTCATCAAAAAAGATGATTTTTCAGGCACTGTGCTGCCCAAATCCATCTCCTTGGCTGCTCTTTAGTTGAGGATGACTCCCAACCTGCTAGAGAAGGGGGCAAATGTCAGGAACCAAGGAAAGGTGGACAGCAGTGTCCTGCAGCACGTGTGATTAAGAGAGATGCTTTGAACAAGAGAGATTTGGGGCCAGAGGGAAGATTCCCTTCCTTGAAATTTGCAGTATTCTGAGCAGAAGAGCAAAGCATTCACCCCAGCTTTTCTGCAGAAAAATGCAGGGAAGCAATCTGTTCAGCTACTCTGCGGACTCTGTAGGACTCAATTTTCTACAGTGAGCAGAAAACTCAGACCAGAAGAGACCCCAGTTTTTGAAGTCGCTTTCAGCAAATTGCATCCACAGATAGCTGATGTGCTTCACCCAGTTTGCACAAGCAGAAGCTACCTCAGACTCTCACAGCGTGCAGCTGCAATAGCAAAGTTCAGCCTCAGAAAGCCAGGAGTTTATTTTTTAAAATGCACACAGCAGTGACAGTTAAGTCCCTTAGACATACGCCCTCACAGAGGTCAGAGAAGGTTTCTGACCCTGCTGATCTAGTCTGGTTGGTCTAGTTTCCAGTCAGTAAGAAGAACATGCACTGTGGGCTCCCTGACGCGTGGACATCTGCCACCAGCAGACAATTGAAATGCTTCTCCCTTATAAATCAGGGCACTGGTTTAAGAAGGGGCTGTCTTGCTCTGCTGCTGTGAGGAAGAGGTTTCAGCAGGTGATGGTGGGGAACGTCCCTGGTCCCACAAAGCAGAAAGGGCTCTTGCAAGCTGATGCATTGCATCACCAGACTCACCTTCTCTCATCCAGCACCTCCTGCCCTCATTCCCTGGAGAGCCCTGGGTGAAATGGAAAAGACCATGAAAACTCTTGTATCATGACTCTCAGCATAACGGAGTCACAAATGTCAAACTTATTGAGGAAATAATTATAGTTGTTCTGTTGTTAGAGCCTAGTTTCTCCTTAAATTAATTTCTGCCACAGACAAGATGATTTCATACAGGAGGGCACAACTAGGACTTCTCAAAGTTTAATAATTGCATATACCTATTAAAAAATGACAGTAATAACATATCTTTTTTTTTTAGCTGCCCAAGGCAGAGTAAAAGAGGATGTGAATATGCTCAATTATAAAGCCAAGCAAAGAACAATCACACGAGATTTGAATAAGTCTAGAGACATGTAGCTGATAGCCCAAATAATTTACTCCAAAAGGCACTTCATTTCTGGAAGAACAACTAGGTAAAAGAAAGCCAACAGTTGCAAATCCTTCCACAGCAATTGGGTCAAACTGTGACTGGGTTTTGTGCACTTGCTAAAAAAAGCAAATGGTATCTATTTTTAAACTAGATTAGTAGTCACACGATGTAATACAAATCATCAGCATTTAAAAATTTTGATTATCTTCAGCATACTTTGGATGTGGTTTATTCAATCGTAATTCTCTTTCATTTAGTAGGCTAAACCAAGATTTTAGTTAGAGGAGGAGGTCAATTTTCAGATTTTTTGCTCCATAAACAGCCTCCTTCTTTATAATCCAGAGAATCTCCCAAAGCTCAAGTAATTCTTCTAGCAGTCGCTGTTTCATGTATATCAGCTTTTCCAAGCTCTGGATCTGCTGAAAGTAGCCTATATTCTGAGACGATAGAATAAAAATCTGGTCAGGGCTGATCTCTCCGTTTCCTCACTCTGTCTTTGATTTCTCTGTATAAGACCATGAGGGCTGTGGAGAGCCACCATGCTATCAGTGACAGCCCCCAGCGGTGAAGAAAGCGAGTCTAACAAGATGGTAGAAGCAGAAGGCTGCATCACCACTAACAAAGCTTGAATGAACAGAGGCTTTGATTTCTTATAGGTGACAATACCCACAGGCACCGGTATAAATTTACCATCTTTAATATCATTTAGCCATTTGCATTTCTCTGGCCAGTTTGCCTGTGTGCTCCGAATAGGGAGCGTTGGGTATTACATGCTCTGAAAGTGTTAATCAATAGGATTAATTAGCAGGCGGCGCTGAAAGGAGAAGACAGGCTGCGCTCAGCATCCCCTCGCTACTAGCGCTGAGTGAGGGAACACTTTTAGACAAGCGGAGTGAGCAGTGAACAAAAACCAGCACAAGCCTCTCTAAATGCTAAGACCTGTCCCCTACAACACTCTCTGACGAGGTTATTAATGCATTATTTGGGTAGAGCTAACGCGGGTGGCTGGTTTTTCAGTGAAACGGCTCATCACAGTGCACCCAGTTGTCCCACTTTCAGTGCAAAGCCATGACTTGTTATCCCGGTGTGCCTGCACCCCTGCATGGAAAGCCCTGGGGGCCCGAGCATCCCCAGGCTGCTGCCAGGCCAGGCTTGGCCAACAGTAGTGTCAAGACACCCCCATGGTGTCTCACACAGCAGGGCTGTCTTCACGGGCTGAGAGGGCAAGAGACCCTCCTCTCTGGGCAGGAGTTGGGATGAGATGCCACTGCTCCAATGCAAGGCTGGTGCAAAGGCTCATTTTGGAGAAAGGAGCAGTAACTCTGCTGTTTGGGGTCACGGCACTTTGAGGCTTCTCTGAAGGAATTTTCTTGCTGCTCCCTATTGGGCACAGAAGCTGTCAGCTGAACCCTAGCTCTCTCTGGCATCCTGATTTTGAAGCTTTAAGTTGTAAATATCAGTTTGAGATGTGCTTGCCTTGATTTTAATTTCATGCAAAGTGGTTTTATCTTTTGATCAATAGGTAAGTAATACTGATTGAGGCCAATGGCTATGTGAATACGGGCTCCCACTGAAGTCAACTCAAGCTGAGCTGAGTGAAAAATGAGGAAAACATTGCAGGATCAGGCCCAGTTTAGGTAGTCATTATTGCCTCTGTATGCAAAACCCATGCTTGAAAACTGCAATTTTTGAATATACAGGTGATTTCTGTCTTTTCAAGCGTATCTATATAGGCTTGCAAGATACAAGTTGTTTGGTTTTTTTTTTTAATTTAAAAAAAAATGAAATGTTTTATTTGTCTAGAAGTCTCAGCACAGACGGAGATTTCTGAAATTCAGCAGGACTGGAAGCCTTCATTTCTCAGCAACGAAGAATTCACCCAGCTGATGTTGGAGGTGAAAAAGCTTACATACTTTTCCTAATTTCATCTAGCAGCTGTGGAAGTGCCCATGCATTTAGAATAAGATGCCATCTGCGGTTCCAAAAGAGGAGGTTTCAGGTACTGCTGTGTTTGAACGTCAAGCGGAGCTGTCACAGGGACGAGGGATTAGAGTCCCCACCTGCTGCTTCTCGCTCCCAACGGTGCCGTGTCCTGCAGAGCTGCACGGGGGCTCCCAAGAAATGCAGTCCAGGGGAGAGATTTGAATCACAGGGTGCATTTTATTTTTACAAACAGAGGTGAGGGAAAGGGCACGCAGCCGTTTTTCTCCTGTTCTTGGAAGGCGTTATTATTACTTGACATCTATGCAAGACTAGCACCTGAAAAGCAAGTGTCGCGTCCCTCTGGTGCTAGGTGCTGTGCAAGCAGATAAAACCTGACAGCTCCTCTTGGTTTGGTACAGTTAATACTGCCACTCTAATGATTTTCAAGGCCCTTATCAAACACTTTTTATTCTAACAGGAGCAGGGTTATTTTGCAGTGATGGTTTTTAAATTACCTTTAAATTATACCATAGGTGCTTTTAATGCTAGCAGGGATTTGAAGGGAGGTGACTCAATGGCATTTATGTAGGTTCGAGATGAAATGCAAATGAGCTGCTAAAATGTATTTTTCTCTCTCAGTAACAGCTAGAACCTTCTTTAGCAAGGATCCTCTCCCATACTAAACACATGGAGTGTCCTTTGAGAACAAGCTTTTCCTCCTCCCACAGATGGGCCATGATCTGGGCTCTGGCCATGGATAGGGAGGGATGCCAGGGGAGCAGCCCGACCCACCAAGGGGTGGCATGAAGCTGTGGCATGTTGGTGGCCCACAGGGGCTAGTGGTCCCTTGGCCTTTGCTGTTCACTGTGATGAGACTGCCCCGGTTGGGTGTGAAGAGAGGCTTTGCTCATGTTGCACCATCAACCTCCGATTCCCAACTCAGGGCACGGGAACTTAACGTACGTAACTCCTGCAGTCTGCACTGACATATTTCCCTCAGATAGCAATAAATTGGCAGTTGTCTTGACTAGCTGGGCCTTTGTTGATTCTGCTTGTGTGCCACACAATTTTAGATTAAAACAACTGCTTTCAGTTTCCCAGCTTATAAATCACCTTCTTGCTACTGTGATTTTCCATGCCCTTCAAGATAACATTGGGTACTGGCATGTCCTGTTGAGCCAGCTGTTCATCATTCTCTTCTTTTTAGCCTTTCTACTAATCTTATTTTATTAACATTTGGACAAGACTGCTTGAAGTTTTTCTCATCCTGTTATTAAAAGATGGGAAGGGTTTTTTCCAAGCACTAAATCAAAGGAATCAGAGCATAATAGACTGTGGTAATACATCAACTTTCCTGAAAATGGCCTTTTTTTACCCCATTGGAAAGGCTGTCATCAAATTACATAGGAGTGGGTATTAGGCTATGTTTGTCCATCTAGGAATCTTGCAGTAGTAAAATCTTTGAAGATTTCCATCTTACTGTTGGAAGGACCAGTTGCAAGTAAATAAAAATAGAATTACGTATGCATACATTAACTTGATTTTACCACAAAATTCTGATGTGAGTCACTTTGTATAATTTGCATTGGATATGAAATAAAGACTTGATTCAAAAAAAAAAAGAACCAACAACCTTCACCATAGTAACATGCACAATCCAGCTGCCTTGTAAAACCACTGCTCTCTTCTATGGGTTAACAGCTATCCTGCTTTTTTAGAAAACAGCTTGAATGTACTGCACTAAAGAAAAACATATTCTCTGCACTTAGATTAACAAAATCAAACTAACTGTAGCAGCTGGAGGGTTTTCAGAGATGCTAAACACACGCTCTTCTATTGGGGTATAAGTTATTGACCTGCTTTTCGAAGGATTGTAGCACCAGCAGATTCCCATTGACTTAAATAGTTGTGGGTGCTCAGCGTTCTCTGGAAAAAAGAACATACGTTTTTGTGTCTTTATTCAAGGCTTTGTGTTTTCTTTTCTTTTCTTTTTTTTTTTTTTTTTGAAAAACAATTAGCATTTTCCAGTGTTCTCAGAACTCTTTCCCTTATTGAAGTCAGTGGGGGGGGGTGCAGGAAGGATGGGAAGGATGTGCTGCGGTTCACAGGACCAGTTGCTGGTCTGGCTTGGAGGCACGCCTGGGTGTGCAGTCAGGTGTTGTAACGCCCTGGCACCCTGCTCAGGCTGTTTGCAGTACACCTGTCTCCTCACCAGGCCTTGTCTCCAGGGTAGAGTCAAACTGTGCTCTGATTCAGTGCTGCTTGCGGGGCCCGTACTGCTCAAATACTGCAGGCAACACCAACTCCAGATCGCCCGTGAACTGGCCGGGAGGACCCCGACCTGCTCTACTTGGAGGCTTTGGGAGCTTCACCAATGACTCCTCTATTACAACAACTATTAATATAGTCTCTCTCTCTAATATAGCATCTTTAATAGAAAGCACCTACTGTTGACTCTTAATTTTTGGAGGGGGTCAGAGTAGGTGAAATGTTGCCTTAGATCCAGAAGCCTACCTACTTTGAACAAGATTTAGCTCAAAACTTTGCAGCCCAGACTAAAGAAGAAACTAATTTTGAAGGTGGAATGGCTCCTGTGCAGAGGATGGGGACAAGGCTGATGTTCCCCGTCAGTCCTAGGAGTAAAGGGGCATAAAGCAAGGTGGGACCATAGTGAGGAAGAAATTCTGGGGAATAGTGACTTTCTCTTGGAATGAGTAATCTAATATCATGACCTTTAAAATAAATCACTCAATTAAAACTCTGGCTAAGGATTATTTGATCATTTGCATTGCTTTTACTTACATGAAAGCCCAGTAATATACAATGTTACATTAATACAAACTGAGATTTATGGGGTTTGCAGAGAAGTACCATTTTGAGATAGGACCGCATCCTTTCATCGTCCTTTGATATTTACACAGAGCTCAAATGTTCATTTTAATAACTTCCAAGGGATCCAGTCTTAGTCATTTTGCATTATTAAAATGTGTGATTAATTTAAAAACTCAGACATGAACTGTTCCTGTGAGCCCTTTGTTGCTCCAATAGTAGGTTTTACTAGACTACAAAGACTGTTGTAAAAGTTAAATCAGACTGTGAAATCAGAGAATTACTGTTCTGCAACTTGAGATAACGTTCCTACAACTCAATAACAATATGGTGCTGAAGTCAGACAGTTTTGATCAACACGCGATGAGACGCCCTACTTACACCCCTCATTCCTACTAAAACACTCTCCACTTGTCTGTTTTCCTTAGGCATTAGATGGCTTCATTATAGCAGTAACCACAGGTGGAAGCATCATCTACGTGTCCGACAGCATCACACCTCTTCTAGGGCATTTACCGGTGAGTAATTAATTCTGGCGCTGGCTTTTCTACTACACATGGTAGGATCGGGCCCTGCGTTTTTAGAAGCAGATGTAAAAGGGTGGTGAGTGGGCGGTGTTTTCCTGAGAACGCGCTGAGGAGCTTTGTCCCTGCGTTATGCTGGGTGCTGCTGTTGATCAGCTCTCTCCTCTCTCCCTCTGCTTCATACCCTTCAGGTTTCTGTTGCTATGAGGCACTTCGGCTTGAATGGAAAAAGCTCTGCGGGAATACTCTGGCCAGGGGAGGGACGGGGTGACCTGCCTGATCTTTTCCATCTCTGATTTCTAAGTCAGCAGAGATTAGCCCCAGAGCTGCCGGCGGCCCGGCGAGGGGCTTGTTAAGGGCCTTATTCTGCTCCCAGGGAGGCAAAGGACAAAAACCCCCATTGAATTCAGAGGAGCGGGAGCTCGCTGGTGGCTGCAGCCAAGCTATCCCCGTGGCTCAGTTGTGCTTTCCCACGAGGAAAACTCCCGGAAGGTGCTGGTGGAGCTGATGCTCGGCGCTCGGGTCTGGCGCATAGGGCTGGTTTTATCTGCGGCTGCTGGTTCTTGCTGTGGGGAACACTCCTGGGTGCACTGGCTTGGGCTGGAGGAGCAGGGGAGAGGGACTGCTCGAAGCCCTGTTGCTAAGGCTGCTCTAGGAGAAACAGCACAACAATTAAGGATTAATCCTTACACTCAATTTTAGTAGCTTGGTCTCCAATAAATGCATGCCCAGGAGAAAAAAAATTGCTGCCAAATAATTATTGTGCCACCCCACCCCACCCCCCCGCCATGTTCTTAGGAAAATTACAATTCTTTTTCTCTCATTTACTTTTCACCAAATGCATGTTATGTTTTCCACCCAGACAAATGTATTTCACACACGCTACCTTGTGTAATATGAACAAAAATTATTTTCTTCTGAGACGAAAGGAACTTGATGAAAGGCGGCAGCTCCTGGTAAATGCAAAACTATTGCTATGCAACAACAAATTGAACTGAATCTATCTATATCAGCTTTCTTTAATCCTCAACAGTTGAGAAAACCAGTAGTTGCCTATTTTCTGATATTTGCCTTCACTTCAAAGGCAGAGAAAGCCCTGTCCTGCTTGCAATCTGCTGGGTCTTCGTACACTTACTGATTTCCATGGAATTTCTCTGTCTTTCATGGTTTGGGGATTTTATTGCTATCCCTTCCAAATACTGCTTCTTAGCGGAGATGGTAGATCTGCTGTGGGAAAGTATTGCTTTTCAAGAAGATGCATTTCAGACCTTGCTCCTAAAACCTTAAGCCCTGGCTGAACATGGATAGATTCAGGTTCATAATTCCTGAGTTGCACCATCAGAGACTAAGTTGGTTTTCCCTCTCAGTCATGCTTTGTGTGATAATCTTTGTACAAAACCAGGAGAAGAATGATCATTATATTCTATTCGCAGCACATAGCAGCCCAAGCCAGGGACCATCCTGCCGGGGTTGGAGGTGGGGCAGGAGTTCCCACGGACCTTCTCAGAGCTTATGGAGTGATAATGGTTAACAACTGCCCCACCACTCTCACGTGTACAAAGTGACTGGGTGAATCCTAGAGGCCACAGCTGAGCAAACACCAAAGGCTTCTGTCTGCCTGAGGTCGTCAAATCTCCAGGTCCATGGGCAGGGGCAGTTAGGTGCACATTGGGCATTTTAGTCTCATGCTGCCCTTTCCACGTGTCATCTTAAGTTTTAGAACTGATCAGAGTCCTATCTGGTAAATCTATGATGTGGCTTACTTCGTTTACCTCCAGGATCTATTCGTAAGATAAATTCAGTCACTGTCTGAGGGACAAAGTACCAATTCTTTCTCCTCTGTGGCCATGGGGGAAAAAACACTCTGCAAATTTTCTGCTTTGAGCACTGAAAGGGAAGCAAAACTGGGCAGAACGTGGAGCAGAGCTCTCTGAGGGCCCCTATCAAGAAATCTGATGCATTTTCTTTCATTAAAATCATGAAAGACTCTGGTGCTGAGAACAAATATATCCAATTCTCTTTAATATAGCTTCCCTAAGTTCCATGGAGTATTTTCAAACACAAACTTCCTCTGTTGTAATTCTAAATAGTTTGTTATTACAAGATCTGGAGGTCGGTTGATGTAAAGAGAGGTTTAGCTCACACAGTAAGATTGACTCCAGTTGAAGTGAAGTCATCTCCTGGAAATCTGGTCACAACTCATAGCATTTGCCAGTCAGATGGTATGGTACAACCCCAAGGCTATGCAGGTCTTTGGAGAAGGGTCCTCCCTGTCCCCCTTGCCTGCTTTGCTGAGTGAAACAGTTAAACACAGGCAGCAGAGTGACTATTTCCAGCCTGCAGGAGGAGATGCAGCTTTCTCATGGATGTTGCCTGTCTACAAACTCAGGCAAAAGGTGCTGCACTTGCTCATGGACTAGGAGAGCAGTGTCCATCTCTCCCAGCTTTAGTCTCATAGCTGAGGGGTCCGTATGTGCCACTTGCCCATGTGACCGTCCACAAGGGTTGGTGGGGAGGTGGCAGGAGGTCCCTGGCAGGGCTGAGCTTCCCCTTGGGGGGACTCTTTCTCCCCAGGGGCTTCCTGATGAAGCTCAGGTAGCTGCTCTGCTGTGTTGGGCACTTCAGTTAAATGTCAGGGTGGAAAAATCCAGGACATAGCACCTTATAGTGTCCTGGTACACAGCAAAATGACAATGAGCAAGCGGTGTGCTCCTGTGGCCAGGAAGGCCAATGGAATCCTGGGCTGCATAGGGAAGAGTGTGGCCAGTAGGTCGAGGGAAGTCATTCTCC
>JAOQGH010000001.1:139547599-139570856 GCA_025769975.1 Gallinago jamesoni
GAAGGAGGAGGGAGCCAGACTCTTTTCAGTGGTTGCCAGTGAGAGGACAAGGGGCAATGGGCACAAGTTGGAACATAAGAGGTTCCACTCAAATATGAGAAAAAATATCCTCACGGTGAGGGTGCCAGAGCCCTGGAACAGGCTGCCCAGGGAGGTTGTGTGTGGAGTCCCCTTCTCTGGAGATTTACAAATCCCACCTGGTTGCAGTCCTGAGTAACATGCTCTAACATGCTCTAGGCAATCCTGATTCAGCAGGAGAGTTGGACTAGATGATTTCTATGGTCCCTTCCAACTCTAAAAAAATTCAGTGAAATTCAGTGAAAAGTTATGCATGCTGTGGTGCTGTTACAGGGTAGCAATGAGCATCAGTTTGGGATATACAGATTGATACAGGGGCCAAATCCCAGCACACAAGAGCAAAACTATCTTGATTTTTTTGGGGTTGATGGGAAAGTAGCCTGTTTTATTTGCAGCCCTCCACCTTCCCGTTCCTGCAGTGACCCTGCTGCCCAGTTGCCCTGCTTTTTTTCCCTGCAGAAGGAATAACTCATCTTTGGGTCTGGTGCAGAATTTGCTCTGAATAGCTTGCCTGGCATTTCCTACAGCTCCAGTCACACTGTGGAATATTTGTTTCCTTCTCTCTATTTGACTTGTCGATATATTCTTGACTGACATATTGATCAAGGACATTGTTGGAGTCTCGATATGTATAATATCCAGAAATTCTGTTTTCTGCATGGCTTTACAGGTGTGCCTGACCTCTGCGGGAGGCAGGAGTCATACAACACAATAAGAAGTATATACCTTATCGTTTTTTTCATACTCATTTAAAAAAAAAAATGGCATACCCTAACAGAAAAGCTGCAAAACAAACATTAAATTCTGGATATAATACATAACAATGGCAAAAAAATATAATTGCAAGACTTGCAACTCAATGTTGCAAGCTGGTGCTTGGGGCTGGAGGTTGCTGTAAGGGTTGCATGGTAAAAAAGTCTTGCACAGAGTCTCAGGCCTCTGCAGCTATCCCTTTAAATGGAAACTACACTGAAAAACTGATAATAGGTTTTGAATCCAAGCTTGGTCACAATATGGAGACAAAAGGTGGTACAACCTCAGGTCACTGAAGAAGCAATAATGTGTTTGTGGAGCGGTGACAGCTCACGTCTAGTCCTCCTGTAGCTACTGCTGAGTGGATGTTAATTAACCGCCACGAGACTTACATGAAACTGGTGGATCAGTGTCTTTATCTAACATTTACAGGTAGAAAGGGAATGAGAAGGAAAAAATTACTTTTCTGAGGTTGTACCGTAAGCCTTGAACAGGACTCACCACTGCCGTGTCCCGTGAGGTGTTCTTCATATGCCCAAAACTACATGAACAATGTGCTATATTTTGTGTATATTATATAAATATATCATATATACATATATAAAGTGAATTACACGCAGTATCAGTAGGATGCATATCAATGAGGTATATAGTAAGGCACAAAAATAATTTTCAAGTATTCATCACAAAAAGAATATTCAAGTAATAAGCACATATAATACTTACAATTGAATAATCAAAAGTAATATCTTATTGCATTAAGTGTATAAAGCATAGCACTCTTATTTTCAAAGTATACTTGATGCATTTCACTACTCTAAACAGGAATTCCACCCAGAACAGCAGGCATGGGTGGAAAGCAGAGGGAAACCAAAGCACATTCTTAAGTAAATACATAAATAAATGATGATGATTAATAACTCGCTGGTCTCATACAGGGCTAGCACATTCTCAACACAACTGTACAGTCTGGTAGCAGCTGCTCTGATGACACATGAAGCTGTGTCAGTGTGCCAGCTCAGCCCGAGGTAGTCTCAAGTGGGATGGATGTAAGTCAGTCAATGCCATTAGAGGGTCACTATCTCAGGATTTCCTTTCAGATACGCTCTTCTAGCGTTAGGTTACTCAACATGCTGAACACAGTGAGACCTTCCTCTGGGCAGCCCTTTGACAGATTCTGTCTTCTCTGCCCTGGGCAGCTCATGCCTTTTGCACAAATCTATCTCCTCTTTCCATTCCCATATCCCAATACCTAGATTTCCAATGGATTTCAGGTTCACGGCAGCTGACCGTGGG
The DNA here is from genome assembly GCA_025769975.1 of Gallinago jamesoni. NCBI lineage: Eukaryota > Metazoa > Chordata > Aves > Charadriiformes > Scolopacidae > Gallinago > Gallinago jamesoni. Next base: position 139,549,727 of record JAOQGH010000001.1, read on the forward strand.
GCTGGAGACATCCAGTTATCCAGCCCATGGCTAGCTAGTGGGCTTGTGCCGGTGGCACCACAAAGTCTCCCTCACTGGGACCTAACTACTGCTGCTGCAAAGTGATGTCCAGACTGGGGAGTCCCCTTCTCCCTGCTCCCACCTGCCAGGATGTAGGAAGTGGGAAGCAAGGGCTACCACCTCAAGGGCACTTCCCAGGAGCCCAGAGGGTTCCCGCAGGGAGGGCCTGGATCTGGGACTGACACACCTCTCAGGACTGGGTGACTCCCAGCCCCATGCTCCCATGCATCAGGGTTTTCCAGGCAACAGGGGAGAGCTCCTGGAGCTGTGGATCAGGGAGCAAGCTCCAATGATCCACAGCAGACCTGTGCATGGAGCTGGTGAGCAGCACAGGGAGCCAGGTGCCCATTTCCCATCTCACTCCCAGGTGTCATCATTTAATTGTGTATATATACCCAATGCACCTGATGGTCCCTGAGAAACATTAGAGGAGCACGGCTGACTGCTGAGAATTGACCTGAGGGGACGCGGCTTCTCAGTTTGCTTCCTCCTTCTTTAGGCTTTGTCAGGAGTCCCTGGAAATTAGTGGGAAAACTCCTGTCAACTGCCCCAGGCTTTGTATCCATGTTGCTGCACATCTCTGCAAGTGTTGCTCATGGTGATACTTCTATTTTTCTCAAAGGTTCTTTTCCTTTGCAGTGTGATGTCTTGGATCAGAATTTGTTAAATTTCCTCCCAGAACAAGAACATTCGGAGATTTATAAGATGTTATCTTCCTGTATGCTTATGACAGATTCTGCCTCATCGGATTACCTAAAAAGTAAGTTATATTTTATGTTTCCCAGTAAAAGAAAAAGCATGAGCAGGATAAAAATTTGCTCTCAGAAAGAGGTTTTTATGTGATGTGCAATATAAAACTTAGGTTCATAGCCTTTTAAAAAGATCTTGCCACCTGGAATGACCCTTTGGTACTATTTTTAAATGAAACTCATTGCCTTTATTTTACTAGGCTAAGACTACATGCAGTTCTGTTAATTATTAAATATCGTATCTTTTGAGACAGCTAAGGAAAATAGGTTAGCCAATGGAAAGTGAGAGCTTGCCTGAGACAAATCACATCTTAATTGATATTTCAGCCTGTTCAAGATGCTGTTCAGAGATGTGCTAATGTCACATACCTTTGGTTTGCATTACAGTTGAAAAGTAAAATCATTGTAATGCTTTTTAAAATTGAATTTTATTTTTCTTAAAAACCCTTTTACTTGTCTTACTCTTATTCACTCTAGGAAGTAAGGCATAGGAAACCAGAAAACACATGATAATGTAAGATGTACAGCTGCTTAATCTACTGTATATACAAAACCTGCAGCTGATAGCTAATATGCCAAAGCTAATTTAATAGATATTTTGAGGTAATTAGGCATAGTTTTCCAACATAAGATGTAGAACAGCTGTGAAGTTGTGAAAAGCCTAAATAGCAAAAAAAAAAGCTATAAATGAAGGATCCAGTTCCCTCCTTTGCTACACCGATGCTCTGGCAGTGTAACTCCCGTGATGAAGGTGGTATAAGAGGAGGGCGAGTTAGTGAGTTAGTGTCGAAGGCTGTTCCCTGCACTGCAGGCAGACCCGTGCGCGGCGCTGAGCATCCTGCATCCCTGCAAGGTGCTTCCTTGCAGAGGCTCTGGTCCAGTGTTGCGTAGCGCATCCGTGTGCAGGACGCTGAGTGGTAACAAGCTGCTCTCGTGCTGTCAGTTGCAAGATTGGGGTTGGAAGACACCGTTGGTTCTGTTTAGCTTCAATAGTATATTTATTTCTTCTTCTTCTTCTTTTAACAATCCAGCTGACAATGAACTAGAGTTTTATTGTCATCTTCTGAGAGGAAGTTTGAACCCAAAGGAATTTCCAACATATGAATACATAAAATTTGTAGGAAATTTTCGGTCTTACAGCAATGGTAAGCTTTAATCGTTGTATAAATGTTACTTTAGCTGTGTAAAATAAAATATAAGTATTGCTCCATTGAACTAGACAGGCTTTTGACTGAAAGGACTATTTTTAACATTATGGAGTAAATTTTGCTTCACGTGGATCTCACAGCTGATTTGCAAAAGCTGGATGAATACCTATGAAGAGTGAAATTGTGTTAGTTGCTATTGTTATTGCCCTTCACTTCTTAGTGGTGATCCTGGACTCCGGGTAAGTTTGCACATAATGACAGGTTCAGAGGAGGGTTTGTTTGTGCTCGCTAATACTGTGTGCTAAGACCGTGCCTATTAGCTAAATCATAAGCTTGCTACCTTATCTGCTGGTTTACATTAAACACAAATTCTGTGCCAGGGCTGATAATCTGCCAAATCTGCCCTCTCACCCTTCTCTGCAGAAACGTGGGGAAAGGCGGCAGCGCCGTGTAATTGAGTGCCTGCCCCCACCGCCCGACGCTGCCGTGAGGGGTCCCCCCACTGCGGGCATTGGCGTGGCTGAGGACACCTCCACCCGCCTCCCTCTCCAGCTGTCATTTTACATTCCTCTCCAGCATTGCAGAAACCAATAGTCTCCCAAAAAAGAACAGCGGGGGAAAAAAAAAAAAAACCACCAAAAAGAAAAAAAGTAAAGACATACAGTCAGCATTGTCACTAATGCTCCACAGTCAGTCATGGGAAACCATCTTTCAAGGGGTGAGGAGCAGATTTCCACCTCGCCCGTTCCCTAACAAACAGATTGCTGCATGGCCATTAGTGTCAGAAATGAAATACTCTTTTATTACTTTCCCTTCTCCTGCCTGCCCAAGTTTGCTTTAGTTACTTGCCTGATTGAACTTCAGAGTGGCATTTCCAAAGTTGCTGGTATTGTTCCAAATAGGTCATCCTCAGCAAAAAAATTCCCCACCGTGCTTTCCAAAAACTGCATGCCACGCTGCGAAAAAAAAAATAAAAAAATATGTCCCTGTCCCCATTTAACTTTCTTCTCTTGCTCCACATGACTAGAATAGAAACAGACGTGCAGGATGGAGATACGCATTTCTTGTTTGGTGCCATCTGATTTGAGGCTTTATTTGTATAAAAAAAAATGTAACTGCCTGTATGCTTTCTAGTTTGAATGAAGTGAAATGCGGCTGCCTGACAGACGCGCACACCAAGCTGTTCTGTTTTCTAGAGCAGAAACCGGATTTCAGGTGCTGACTCATAAGGATACATTTCTACCAGGGGAATTTCTGATCCATTTTCTTCAAGGATTTTCAGCCTTTTATTTTGGCATGACCTTAATATTGCCCTCTTACCCATTAGGATTTCATATCCCAGCCTTTGTATCGGTGGCTGTTTCTCAGAACAAAGATAAAACTTGCATTACAGAACCTTCCCTAGCTTAGTGCGTACAACCTAAATGGGAACATATTGATTTCAGAAGACACCAGATTGTTTTCCAAAGACCCCAGCTTTCTAATAAGAGATGTTATTTTCCTATAATTTTTTAATTATTTTTTTTCTTTGTGCCACCTATTTCTAAATCTTCTACTTTATGTTGTTCTTTTCCACTTTCTTCCCGCCTCTGCTGCAGTTTGATCCTCCGGTGGATAGGGAGGGGATAGCCCTTGCCGTGGTGCCTTCTGGTCCCCCTTCCCCTCTCCCCATCGTGGAACAGCAGCTCGCCCCTCCTGACTTTAGTTTCCCCCAGCTCAGTTCGGGGCCAGTGGAAATACATGCTTCATCCAGTGCATCCCCAGCACCGCTCCCCCTTGGCTGGAGGTCACCCCCATGCCTTCATCACCAGCCTGTTTCCTGAACAAGCCACAAAACCACCTTCCAGCAAAGGTGGAATAAATGTAGCAGCAGCAAACTGGGAGCTGATGACCTTGGGCCAAGGACAGAACAAGCATCTGGAGGAGGGTGCAAACCTCTGAAGCGCCTGTCATTAGCTCCACCAGGCTTCTTGTGTCAGCCACCAGCATCTTGAGCAAGGCATGGGGGACATCAGCACCGCATGAACACAGCTGTCCTTCGGGCAGCTTTCCAGCCCCCTTTGGCACGGAGACTTGTGTCATGGACACCTTTGAGCATCTGATGGGTGCATTGGTGGACTGGGCTCCCACCTGTGCTTGGTCACCCACACCTCAGGGCTCCCCATTATCGGGCACTGTCCTCCCAGCCCAGGCACCCCAAGGCTGTAACCTGCCAGACCTGTCAAGAGCTGCTGTCTTCTTCTTCCCATTAAATAAATAACCATTGTATGAAGGGGGGTGTGTAGGGGGAGAGATGTATCACTCAGAGGGCAGCTCTCATCCTAAGTGCGTAGGACCAGCTGGCCCCAAATCCTTCTTCTTCGAGGTGTTTGTGGAGGCAGGAGGCTAAGCTAAAGAAAAGTTAGCTGGGGGAGAAAGACAGAAATTGCAAATTAAGCTTAATTAGCAGGAGATGTTCCTTATGAATGTATTCAAGAATGCTTCTCTCTGTAGTTTTTCACAGCAGTGGAAGTGTTAGCATGTTTTTACACATGGGAGACTGATACAGGATGTTCCTCTCTAAATACAAATCTCTGCTGTTCCTTTTTACCCACCCGATGACAAATCCTACCTTTGTTTCCAATGGTTTGCTGAGCAGACCCCGAGTCTGCCCTGCCTGCACATTCCTGCCACAGGTACGCCAGAGCCTCTGGGACCAGGCAAGCTCTTTTATCCCTGGGCAGGCCATATCCCATCAGGATACTTAACCATTCCATTCTAATTAATGTAGGGTCATGGCAGTGACAGTCCTAACAAATCTTTCACCTTGCCTCCCTCCCTCCTCCCTCATGCCTTCTCCATTAATTGTATTGTGACTTATGGCTGAGAACATCATATAGGGATGGGTTTGAATGGATTAATTTGAAGGACTGAAGCTTAGAAAGCCAGTTAGGGGCTTAGCTGTTCTCCCTAACTTTAGTGGGAACTCTGGGGCTTTAAAGGCCATTGTACTGAGATGCCAAAGAGAATATTTTTTTTTTCTGCTAAAGTAGAACAAATACCTGATATCTACCAAGGTGACTCGTCACCAAGATTGCTGTCAGGGAGCCAGATCAATCACAACCTACATCGAACCCATGCTACTCCCCGAGAGGAGCAGTCACTGGCATCTTCCCCTCTCCCAGAAGGGGCAGGGAAATGCTTGTGCAGCCCTCAGAAACTGCCTGGGAAAGTCCCCATAGCTCACGGCATGTGTTCAGTCTTTCAGAAGATCACCGTCCCTAGAGCTCCTGGGCTCAGCAATAGCTGGAGGCTAGAGGAGCTGCGCAGCCCAGCACCAGGGTTAGGCAGGAGGGTCCACGCTTGGGTTGGTCCCGGGGAAGGTGTGCGGGAAGCTGTACTCCGTAACCCCTGCTGCAAGGAGATTTCTGCAGCTGTATCTACACTGGGGATGTGACACGAGCTGCCTGCACGAGAGTGAACCTTCCCCCCACCCCTCTTACCCCCTCCCTGCCCTGGAATTAGCTGTGCCCAAACGAGAGCAGCCGACCAGCGAAACAGCAAGGCGAGCTGTGCGGAGTGACTGCATGAGTCACTGGCTGTGCTAAATCAAATACAAGAGATTTGATTTTCCATTTGGGACGATTATATAATCATCATTAATTAAGCTTCAATGAGAAAAGCAGGACTGTAACCTGACGTGCAGACTCAGTAATCCCTTGAGAGGAGTGGAGGTGGCCCATGGGCCACTCAGAAGAGGAAGGCAGAGTTCCCTCTTCGCTTCTGTGAGAAATACCCACTTACTCTCAGAGCATAAGTGGTTTTGTTTGGTTGGGTTTTTTTATAATTATTTGCAAAAAGGAACTCTTTACAATATTTTTGTATATTTCAGGTTCTGGTCCCGTAGTCCAGATTTTAACAAGAGAGATGAATATATGCAAACATCTGAGGGAGCCGAGTGCCATCACTGTACCTCTTGACCAGTAGTACCTGATAAGGGGCAGAGCCATTTCAGCATCACCAATGAATAATGCAGTGGCTCACATCCAGTTTTGCCCAAGGGCTGAGCGGGGAGGCAAGTAATAAAGATAACCCTCGAAAAAATCGAAGGAAATGCTTAGCTCCCGGTATAAAATGTCAAATTAAGCGAGAATAAATTATTTTACAAAGCCGCTTAATAGCTCACTCTGATAAGAAAAGATAAGGCAGGCTGGATTTATCCCTCCTGTGAAAATTGTTTGTACGTTTGTAAACAGAAAAAGATCTCTCATAATTATATAACCAAATATTGGCTTTGGTATCCTATTTCTGAGGTGACACACTTGCTTAAAATCTCCTGAAAGGGACAGAAACAGACTTGCCTTTCAAAGTGTTCAGCAACAGAAAAAAAGGACCACCAGGATCTTTAAAGTGGCAGATCCGTCCTTTCATCCAAAAATGCCTGAAGTTTTCCTGTTAAAAGAGGAGATAACCGTTATGTGAAAAGAGTTCCTGATCAAGTAATGTAATTAAGTATTATAGTGGAATTTAAAATTGTGCATTTTTGTTCCCAATTACATGGAAACTCAGGAAGTATCTGGTTACTGGATGCTAATAATAGCAGATACTCTACTGTTAGCTGATATATCTCTTTGAGATAAGAATAACCATCAAGAAAATTATTATGCTGGAGAGAAAAAAAAATCTTTTCACTCTCAGAACAATTAACTCAATCTGAATTCCCTTTTAAACGAAATAAACAGATTTTTACAGAAGATACGTTGATCTTGAGCCTCCATAAGCATATGCAGAAACATCTGATAACAACAACTCAAACTGAATTGAGTGTTTTGATCAGAACCGACAGCCAAATTATTCACTATTGACAACACCCTAGAAGCTGCGGCTAGCAATCTGCAGTGCTTATGCTGGGCTCTGTGTGGCCACTTAAGAAAAAAAGGCACCATTCCTGTCCCAAAGAATTTACTTGGGGTTCCCACCAACACAGGATGGCAAGGGGAGAAGCAGGAGGAGGAAAGAGGAGAGAGTAGATGCAAGCAGACAAGCGGTGTATGGACACCGTCACTGTTACTCATCCAAAGCCACTGAGTGCAGTCTGGCTTGCCACTAGCACTTTAGATTTCTTCATTAATATATATTAACTGCCAAATACTCTGATTATCTGTGGTCTGAATTTATTTCTATGAAACAATGTCGATTTTATTCTGGTCTGTTTGGCCAGTGATTTTTTGAAGTCCCCGTTCAGTTTGTCTGACAGTCATTAAGGCTTTAATTAAACATTAATATCTACTGATAAAATAGGAAGAAGGGATTTCTTCTTTCAAATGGCATAAATGAGAGGCTTGTTGTTAAAGGAAGAATATGTTTTAAACATCCTAAGTTAAAATAAGATGACCGAGCAACTGACTGCTGTACTATTATTAACTGCATAATGTGGCATCTGGGGTTTTTTAAACATGTTTTCATTCATTTCATGTGGCATGATTTATATCCCTAAGGATAAAAATCTTTTTGTCTATGGTAGTTAAGAGCCTGGTTCCAAATGTGTATTACTTATTTTTAACATCTTGTCCTTACTGTCCTTAAAAAAAAAAACAAAACCAAAAAACAACAACAAAAAAATCTGCACATGGGCAAATCAGTTTCTTTCTATCTTCTTGTATGATAGTTGCAGGTAATTTAATACATCTACAAAAGAACTTTGTGGTAGCTCTAGGAGCAGCAGGTCTGATTGATAGGTAACCACAAAACCTATTAAAATTTATGCTAAGGAGCATCAGCTAATTGATACATATGAGACAACTGTTTCATCATTCATATTATGTATTTAGCTTTGTCACACGACCTTCTAATTCCCTACTCAGGATATTTTCTCTAGATCATTTAATTGTGAAGCACAGAGTCACAGAATGATATAGGGTTGGAAGGGACCTCTGGAGATCATCTAGTCCAACCCCCCTGCCAAAGCAGCTCCACTTAGAGCAGGTTGCACAGGAACTTGTCCAGGCAGGTTTTGAATGTCTCCAGAGAAGGAGACTCCACCACCTCTCTGGGCAGCCTGTTCCAGTGTTCTCTCCATGTGTGTGAAGCACACATGCCTTCATTTACCTGGGCCCACCTGTTCATAGCCAGCTTAACATTTTCATTAGTTGCCTTCTGATAAAAGCACTCCAGGATCTGTATTTGACTTACAAATGTTAATATCATCATAGCCTCAGACTTCATTCTACATTTTCCGCTCCACTATTTTTCTGTGGTGCTCTCAGAAAGTTCGCTACTGAACTTTGCTATTTCAAGATGTTGTGTGTTTCTTTTAAAGAGACTTGGAGAATTATAAAGTATAATTTGCTTAAAATGCTTAAAAGATTATGCCAGGATTTTATTTTTTAACTACACTTTAAAAGTTATCAAAAAAAAAAAAAACTTGAAATTTGCCAACCAGCTGCAAGAGCAGAGCAAAACAGGTTGTGCAGATAGAGCTGTGGGAACAACAGATACCAACAAAATAAGTCAGGCAGCAAAGTAATTCAGAAACAAATGTGGGATTTTTTTATTTCGGTTATTGTAGTTGTTATTTTCCGATCTAGATGCACATTTCAAGGTGGTGGCTACCTGGCTGAATCATCAAGGCTCTTTGTGCTTTGGGCTTTGAAAGGGGCAGCTGAGTACGGAGATGGCACAGTAGCTGTTTGAAGACTGGGTGACTTTCAGCCAGGCCAGCTCTGTGTCATCTCCTTGGGCTTATTCACTCACTGCCACTAAATTCAACATTCCCAAATGTTGTGATGAAATCCCAAAGTTACTACATAGCTGTACTAGCTGATAACTATTACTCTTTTAATATTGCATTTACCTCTTGGAAATACAATCCTATTTTGTAAATGCCACATTCAGGGATGTATTCTGCTCTCTTCTGGGAATTCCGTTTCATGCTCGGGGCTGTTTACATCAAATAGCTGAGGTAAAAAACACATCAGCTCTCTTTGGTGTGACTCGGCCTCCACCGGGCATTCCTTCTGCAACTGGTGTCATTTGCAAGCCCATGGGTTCACTAATTAGGTCAGCTTATCATACCTGTACTTTGGAGGCTGAATGTGCTTATCTTACTTTCCTATCTTAGAGCCCAGGCCGCAAACATTCACTACTGAGCTTGGCTATTACAGAGAGAAATGGCACCATTGACTTTAAATGTGACAACATATTACGTAGTAAGCTTGAAAGTAACTTTTTATAATGCCCTTAATGTGGTTTTATAGCAATACCATTAATTTTTAAACAGGACTGACTTCAGAATTCAACAGACTTACAAAAATAATCATATCAGAGAAGAACCAGTAACTCCTTATTCAGGCTTATCCTGTTTCCTGTAGCTCCTAACTCTTTATTCTTTTTTTCCAGCTCTTGTATTAATAATCCCATAGAAGCCCTCATATATGCACATAACCCCAGGAGCAGAACAGGAATACATATTCCTATGAAGTCCCCAGAGCAAGTGTGCTTTGCTGGTGAAAGGAGGAGAATTTTGCCCATATTTTTTATCTTAATATCCAGTTAGCCATGCCCTCCAGACTCAGCTGCAAGAGAGGGCTGTAATCTCTGTGGATGTTCACATCTACATTGCCTTCTCAGATGAGGAATCTTTCTTCCCCTCTTTGGCACAATATATATTGTGCACACAGTTGCCTAAATCGCAGGTGTGAATTCTCCTCAGAGTACTTATTTTTCTGTCTCATACCCTGCTATCCTTGTTATCAGTTATGTATCGCTCTGCTAAGGGTTTTCATAGGTTGAACTGGGTTCTAAAAGCAGATAAGTTTTAACTCTAGATCTCTACAATTTATGCTAGTGAACTAAAGACCAGTGCAGAATCACCCCAGAATACCAACTGCTAGTGATCACCTCCCCAAATAGATACAAAACTTCATTTTTACAGGAATAAACATGCTTATTCTTGCTTTGTCCTGTGCAGAAGAGACAAACTGTAGGAAGCTTCATAAAGTTAGATATAGGGGCCAAATATTATAGAAAGATAGTTTCATATTAGGATTGATCTCTATTAGCATTAGATTAACTGATATTGGGGAACTTTGGCTGGTAGGTGGCACCTTCTCTGCCCCCATGGGAGATAGCAGGCTGGGCAAGGCAAGAGCCCATAGTGCCAGCCCAGTTCCCACCACAGTTTAGCACACAGTTTTCTTTCACTGCTGTGGGAGCGGGATTAACATCTTCCAGCTCAAATTTGGATGAAGAATTTGCATTATGTCATGCTAATATGGGACTGTGGGCAACACATTCTTTTGGCAATGCATCCTTATGGCAGGAGGTGCCAGTGGGCCCTCAAAGCAGCACAAGAGCCATGCACGTAAGACACAGATGAAAAACCCATACACACAATATGTAGCCACATCACATCCAGTTTTTCCTTCTGCCCAGTGTATCAGGAGACAGCAGGCCATCTGCACACTCACTAGAAATGCCCAGCTCTGGAAGCCAGTGCTGTAGACAGGGTCCTCTTTGCTCTTCTTTAAACTGAGGAGAACTTGAGCAGGCTGGTGATGGTTCTCCTTAGATGCAGAAGGGGAAGATGCACTTCAGCAGCCGAGAATCACAAGCAGCCTCCTGCTAGCTCGATGAAGCCTCACTGGCTGTGGGCCCCAGTGCTTCTGCCACTGATGACTTGACGAACTCTCTTCAGCTACCTCCCTTGCCAAGGCTTTTTTTCGCTGCCTCATGGAAGCTGGCGCGCTAGGCAGGCTGCAGCATATATTTCTTTCTTGTGAGTGGTGAAAAAGAGCAATTGGATGCGTGGGGTTTCTTTCCAGAAAGCTGGTTTACACTCTGTAGTAAGGTTTGGCCTTATTTTTATCAGGATTAACCTGTAAGATTCATACTTGAAGTTAAGCTCTGATGTCTTTCTGCCTAACATGACTAACTTGGATTTAAATATATGCATATCAGCTTTGAAAGCTTTTAGAGCGCTTCTCTGAATAAAATCAGTATTAGTATGCTTTAAGTGTGCAAAATATTCAGGGAGAGCAAATCTTGTATGAGGTATGACTTCGAGTCCCATTTTTTTCCCTACCTAGTGCCTAACTCCACTTGCAATGGCTTTGACGAGGCTGTCCCAAGGGCTTACAGAATGTCCCCAGGAAAGCAGATCTGCTTCGTTGCGACTGTTCGTTTGGCAACGCCTCAGTTTTTAAAGGTAAGCGCGTTCCCTGGATCCCATTCATTTCAGAACTTCTCAAAACACTTTCAGACGGAGTGACACGCAAAGTTCTTAATTTTGCTAATTGAATGGATTACAGATATCTCATTTCATGCATAAAAATCCAGTGAAGAGGATTATCGGTGGGAGCCAGGATCTGTGGAAGTGGTGTCACTTCTGCCCCCCCTTCCAAGGGAAATGGAAACTCTCCTTGCATTAGGAATTGCAAAAAGTTACTTTGAAATTGGGTTCTTCTTTGCTGCTTTCTGTCCACTGTGACAGGCCGGTGTACAGATGGCCACCAATGCTTCCATTTGAGCCCCTCAGTGGTTTTGGATGACTGCTGCTAGTTTCCCTCCTCCCACATCCTAGCAGTAAGATAGCTGCTTGTGGAAATAAGGATAGACCACCCAACCTTCCGCTTGGCCCTGTGGTTCCCTAATTTAACAAAAGTGAGCTACTGCATCAGGTGTCCTGTCCTCAGAGGTCAAGAGATTAAAAAATCTAGCAGAGACGTAGCCAGTATGAAATCACTGCTCCCTTGGCCTGGCCCCGCTACTGCTCAGGGACCTGCAAGGGATTCTCAACTGATTCATGGCCCCAGCAGGAAAGTACAGTCCCTTCTGGGTAAATGAGGGCACTTTCCATAAATCTCAGCCACAGTAATCATATTAGAAGTAGAAGTTGGAGTTAAGGTTCTCCGAGAACCCTGAAAGCAAATTCCCTTGTCTTTGGGCAGCTAACATCTCAAAGTAAACGGAGAAAAGAAATGGGCTGCAAATAGCAATGAGCTGCCCAGTGCTGGGAGAATGCAGCTGCTGAACAATCCAGAGGTGTTAGCTGCCGTGCACACTGATCTCTTGAGTCCACCTGGGTGACTCATTTAACCCCCAGTCTCTAGTCTTGACTTACTCCTCTAAAATGAAGTCAAAAGTATTTCTCTGACTGGCTATGGAAGCAGAATCAGCATTTTGGTTTCACGGAGCAATGTTTGCATCTTGCACCTTGAATTTTAGGGTAGTTCTTGGCATCAGCATGGATTTTGGTGTAAATTGGAAAGAGGGAGAGAGGAATTTAAGGTATACATGAAGCCATTTGCCAATCTACAGCCAGCAACTTTAATCACCTTTGTGAGCATTGATATGTATCAAATAAATGCTTGATGGCAGCGCACCTCAGCTTGTCCCAAGAGAGTCTCACACACTGGTGGCCTGAAAGACTTCTGTCCCTGAGAGTGATAGCAGAGAGAGAAGTGGCAGAGGAGACAATGAGAGGGTGTCACTTGCACAGGGAGACACAGCATCAGGGAGCAGAGGGACAGCAGTGTCAGGGGCCAGCAGACAGGCTGTCCTCACCAGTGGTGTTGGAGACCCTCCTGCAGATGAGACGGGAGGGACACAGTAAGCCTGGAGGCATAAAATCCTGACCTCTCATGCTGGCAAGTCCCATCCAGGGGTCTCCAGGCTGACATCTTGTGGAGCTGGAGTTGCCCCTGCAAATAGCCAGTGGGAGAGGGGAGGAGAAGAGAGGAGAAGTGAGGAGAGGAGGGCTGCAAGTGGGCTGGGAGCCAGCCATGGAGCATGCAGCTAGCCCCAGCCCATGCATGGGCATGCACCACGGTGCCATCCTTCCTTTCCTTCCCACCTCCACCCAACAACTGATCCCTGCCAACTATGTTCTGATCCCCATACCTCTGGGCCAAGCGTGTCCTGGCTTACAGGCAGCCCCATGCCCTACCCCTTGTAATTCACTTATTAATTATCATTCTTATGAGCACCTAGGGCTGCTGTGAGTCTTGAGGGTCAGCTTCTTTTCCATGGGAGTGAAGTGCAAGGCAAAATTGCCACCTTTCACCTGCCTGATGGATCCCATGCAGCACGTAGTGCCCCCAATTTAGTGCCCCCAATTATTGAGTGGGAAGGAGAGTGTCACCCTTTCCGAAGAGGGCTCAGAGGGCAGACATCCAAAACAGCCAGGCGGGGGCAGTGGGTACCTTAAGTAACACAAAGAGAATGAGGAAAGACATGGCAAACCCAGGTGGGACCAAGCATGCGCTGGATGTTGGGAAGGGGCATTGGTCCTTGGGGCCGTGGGGAGCACAGCTGTCACATCCCGGCCACTGCTTCAAAGCCATAAAAACTTTGGCACCCTGAGGAACAGTTACGGCTCTTACGTCCACATCCATCACAAGTTCTACTCCCCAGCTCCTGCAGAAATGTTGGCATTGATAAATACAATTGCCACAAAACATGTGAATCCTTTGTTTTCTCTTCTTACACACCGTGTATTTATAGCTAACAAAAGCTAGATGAAGCTGAGAGGTGAAGCTGCAATTTTCAGTAAGTCAGTTTTCTTCACCAAATAGGAGATGTGCATCGTGGAAGAACCTCTAGAGGAATTCACATCAAGACACAGTCTGGAGTGGAAATTTTTATTCCTGGATCACAGGTTGGTGACAAGAAAAGCCTTCCTGGTTGTGTTCAGTGCTTGTCTACTGCTATTTTCATAAGTGCAATTCTCTCAAATAGTGCTACGTTTCACATCTAAACAGGAGGATAACCACTAAAATGCCTACAAAAGATGATATTTACTATTTTAGCCTGCATTTATTTTTATCAATGTTTTAAAACAAAACTCTGTCTCAGGCCGAATTTGTGATCAGCTTCTTCTTGCTTTAAATATATTAATGGCCCAAAGTCTGTCAGGTAGCAAAATCGTCTAATTATTATACAGCTGCAGAAATAATTCTTTCCAAATCCAGCCATTTATTGTGTGTGTGCAATTCCCACCGAGTTACAAAGGGAAAGTCTGCATTGGCCTTGGGGCAACCACGCTTACAAAGGTAAAAAACAACTGCCTCTGCACGCCGTGGACTGCAGATACCCACAGGGAAGAGGCACAGATGATCTCCTCTTCTACCCCTCTTGTCCCAGGCAGACAATGGCTTCCTATCACCTCGACACGTGTTTTTTCCCTGTGCAAGGACTGTGTGAGCCACAGCAGAGCCCCTGACCAAGGAACAGCCAGGGAATAGGGGCCTGGAGCATCTCCCTTACGAGGAGAGGCTGAGGGACTTGGGTCATGTAGTCTAGAGAAGAGAAGACTGAGGGGGGATCTGATCAGTGCTTATAAATACTTAACGGGTGGGTGTCAAGATGATGGGGCCAGTCTTTTTTCAGTGGTGCCCAGGGATAGGACAAAAGGAAACAGGCACAAATGTAAGCATAAGAAATTCCATCTAAACATGAGGAGGAACTTCTTCACTTTGAGGGTGGCAGAGCACTAGAATAGGCTGCCCAAGGAGGTGATGGACTCTCCTTCTCTGGAGACATTCAAAACCTGCCTGGACAAGTTCCTGTGTAACCTGCTCTAGGTGGACCTGCTTTGGCAGGGGGGTTGAACTAGATGATCTCCAGAGGCCCCTTCCAACCCCATGTGATTCTGTGAGTCTGTGATTCTGTAATAGCTCCCCTCACAGCAGGTTCTTATGAAGGTCCCCGAGAAGCTGAATCACTTTTCACAACCACATTTCCCCCAGAAAGATGGGGTTGTCATGGCCGTGTCCTGGGGAGAAGGTGCCGTGCCCAGCTGCCCATCCTGGGCACAAGGTGGGGGAAAATCGGGATCCGGTCCCCTGGGGTGGACGACTGACACCCATGAGTGAGAGCAGATCTGGGCTTTTTTTACATACCTGCGTCGAACTGCAGTTTCTTTCATGGGTTATGACTTCACTGACATTGTGCCCAACCGCAGAGCACCGCCGATCATAGGATACTTGCCTTTTGAAGTGCTGGGTACTTCTGGCTACGACTATTACCATATAGATGACCTAGAGCTGCTAGCAAGGTGCCACGAACACTGTAAGTATCGCATAGCCTGGGTTCCTGTGGAGTCGCTGGGACACCCCTCCTCAGGGAAGTGTAGTTTTAGTTAAAATTGGTTTAAACTTCGAAGGGGAGTTTTGACCCTGGCCTCACACCTGTAGTTCTTAGCAGAATTATAGCAGATGATTGGGGGCACCGCAGCTGATCGGCGTCTGGGCCAGACTTACCAAGATCTGAAAAATACAATTTTACCTTACCCAGAAGCAGTCAGCAAGACCCACTGAATGGGTAAAATACAGCAGATTAGACCCCCATCCTATTACTAAAGAATATACAGGAATAGTTCAAGCAATCTCAGAGGAGATCCCATTTTGTAAAATTCTGGTGGATTTTACACCCTAATGTTGTTCACCACGTATTTGGGATTACCTGTAGTTATTTAAATACAGTCTATTAAGATTTAATTGAAAAACTCTTTTGCTAAGTAAAGAAAATGAGGCGATCCTTTTCAAAAACTTGCTTACAGAACTGGCTAGTACATCTCATCTTACCACCTCTGGGTGGCCTGAAGATATCCTGTCAACTAGTTTTTATATGTTGAAATTAAAATACAGAAAGGCTAAATAGGTGCATGTTTGGGAACCCCTTGAAATCACTGGGGGGAAAAAGCAGAGATTAATTTTGTCAGTGAATCTTTAAAACCTTGAATACACTGCAGTTTACTACAGTTCAAATTTTTGTCAGGCTGGGAATTTTCTTTCCGTTTCAAACAATTTTTTTCTTTGCATGATGTTATCTCCTATACTCACTTAATTCTGAATCCATCTGCGCACAATACTCCTCTTTTCAAGCATTTTTGTCCTGTACTTTTCTGCTACAGAAATTGAGATGATCACTCTTAGAAATTAATCCCAGATGCCTAATTAAGCAGTATGTGATAAGCACATAAAACAGGGTAAGATCTATGTTTTACATTGTAGCAGACACTAATGCATTAATGTCCAAAATTAAGGTTAATTGTACTTTGTAGGAATGTACAATTTGAAGTGTCAGAAAAAAATAGTTACTGATCTTTATGATATTTGCTCTATCATAAGAGTGACAGGCCCACTCACTAAAAAGGTGCTTAGACTTGGGTCTCCCTTAGGAATTGATGATACTTTTGTCACACTTTTCACATTTCATGTCATTTTCACGTCATAAATTGTGCTACAAGCTGTGTGTATTTTCTGCTGACAGTGATGCAGTTTGGCAAGGGGAAGTCGTGCTGCTATCGGTTTCTGACCAAAGGACAGCAGTGGATCTGGCTCCAGACCCATTACTATATCACTTACCACCAGTGGAACTCCAAGCCAGAGTTCATTGTGTGCACACACATGGTGGTAAGGTATGGAAAATCCCATCAACCGGCGGGGACATAAAGGACAGTAAGATAAGGGCCATCCTCATGATTGCCAAAATTTTTCTCTTAGAAAAATGATGTCTTTTATGTAACAAAAAAAAAAGAAGACTGACCTCTCTGAAGGATATATGTTCATTATAGAAAAATGATCAGGCTAAACCTTACTTTATCCTCAGCTTGATTTGCCAATCAGGAGTTCAGGGGCAGATTAACTGTTGCATTTTTCCATTTTGTGCAAAAATAGGGAATAGGCAGATTCCTTCACTATTCTAATAATTACTTCAGCTCTAATCCTTACAATGTTTTTAAAAGAGATGTGTTGAAGCTTTCCAGTGAAGTTATAAAGTGGTTGTAGGCTGTGAACTTGACCTTTATATATACTTCTTTAATATACCTCTTGACTTCAAGAAGACAGGAACAGAACAAAAGCTGAAAATTAAGACTCTCCAATGTTATTCAGTAGCATCTGACTTAAGTGATTTTTCAGCTGTTCATTTAGCCTGTAAAAAGTTACAATAATTTGCTCCTCTATTTGCTTAAAGCACATTTTTGGAATACAACAGTGCCATGTTGATACATACAATTATATTTTACATTCAGTTATGCAGATGTTCGGGTGGAGAGGAGACAGGAGATGGGCTTGGAAGAAGTGTCCTCAGAGGTTGTGTCCTCAGCACTAAAGGTACAAAGAGAGAAGGTTTTCTTCATGAATCTATGTAGTAATCACAACTTGTTCCTATGTTAACATCACTGAAGACTCCAGCATTGTCTTTCTGGGTGGATTCCCTCAACTTCAGAATTCATTCCTCGCTTGAATAATTTTAAACTAAATGGGATAAGCTCATGAAAAGATAAACCTGGAGATCAGTAACAGCCACAAATTATGCAGAATACAGGCAAGGGTATCTACACCTTCCCTTGGCAAGGTACTACAGTTTAAAGATTCATTTGGACATGTTCTGGCAATCGACCTTCTTGGCCTCTTCTCAGTGTCTGCTGAGGGAAGAAAGAAAAGCTTCTCCTCGGTGCACGGCTGCGTGTCTCAAAGAGGTTGCAGTCGCTGTCACATCCAACTGAACGCAAAAGAAAGATTCAGAAAAACATCTGAAGGCACAAAATGACCATGGCAGTAGCTTGCTATTTATTTCCAATTCAGTCATAACTCTTTGTAAAATGCATTAGTTAGATGCTATTTGGAAGGGACATTGACACCTGTGCCCAGGTCTTCTGCTGGCCTACCTGGGATTAGTTCCACTCAAGTCGTTTTAGGCCAGCCAAAGAACTAGGTGTGCAACCATTACTAGATGCATTTCAAAATGTTTTCCTCCTGACAGATACAATAGCTATTCCTTTTTTCTGTTTGTTTGTTTGTTTGTTTTAGGACAGTGGCGCCAGCTTGGATCCTGAACAGCACTTTAATGCACTTGATATTGGTGCCTCAATCCTCAGCGCTAGTCGGACACCCTCAGTATCATCCAGGAGTTCACCAAAATCTTCCCACACACCCAAGTCAGACCCTGGATGTAAGTGGCATTCCTGGGTTACTGCACTATTTTAAATTTATTCAAGTTACAGATTATGTGTCTGTACACCATAGCTGCTAATTTAAAAGTTATTTATGAGGTATTGATGGTATGTGTTTGTCACTGATGATCAAGAGCATCATCTGAAAGGGTAACATATAAGAGGGAAGGTTCTTGTGCAATTGTCCAAACACTGGAAAATGAGTAGAGGGACTAGCCATGAGTCCTGCTGTTTCAATCTGTTATGAAAATGAGGAGTTCTGTCTCCAGATTTGAGGGCATCAGTATGAGCAATACGAGGCCCTTCTAGACCTACATGAGTAATAGCAGCCTGTGGGTGATCCTTTTCTGGCCAAGATTCAGGATGCTCCAGCCAAGACTTGGGGACACCTTATACACTCCTTCTGCTCCCTGCTCTGGAAGAAAAGTCAATGAGCTAAGCTAAATTTATAGCTATTCACCTCATATGAAGGGAGTTCCAGCTGTTTTAGAACAGCTTTTGGGTCCCTCTGCTCCATTCATTGCAGCACAGAATCATAACCTGTCTCATATAGTTTTATCTTTGCCCAAACCCTCCTTATCAGTTTAGTTTTACTGCCGTTGAAGTCAACCAGAACTTTGACTCCTGCTGGAATTTAGCCAGGCCGTAATAATTTCTAGCCAGGTCTCACTGTAACTCCCGCTTCAAACGGGGGTGATTTCCAGCTTGTGAGAACTCACCGGTACTTTTCTTGCAGCTACACCAACAAAGCTGGCTGCAGAGTCTAACACACCCTTGCCAAGGACACCAAGCACGCAGCAGGATTTATCCGTGCATAGACTCAGTCAACCCACCGCTCTTCAGGTAACTTCATGAAGTCACCAGAACAGGCAGACGGTATAAAGCATGTGCCACATATGCAGCTTAGCAATTAGAAATTACTTACACAGAAGCAACGGCAATAGAAAAAACCCTAAAATTTAAAGGAGCCAAACTTATAAATAAAGTTTTGTTTTGTTTCGTTTTGTTTTGAACCCAGGTTTCTTTGCCATCGCAGCCTTCATGTGAGCTCCTTCCGCAGCAGTTGCTGCCTCAAGCAACCCTGCAAAATCAGCCTGCATCTCTGGCACAGGTTAGTTGGGAACTTGGAAGTGGAATCGGTCACTTGCCTGTCTTCTGACATTTTCTCCTTTTGGATCTTACAGGTTACCTCTCTAATAGCTAAAATCCCCAAATGTACCGGCTTTCAAAATATTGTGGGAAAGTATTCTGAATTTTACACTTGCATGTTTCAACATCTATCTGTGTGTAGGCATTCAGAGCGGAGGTCCGGATGCATGTAGGTTCAGGTGCACACACACATCTATTTGACAGAAGGACAAAAAACAAACAAAAAAAAGTTTTCACCTTTGCTTCTACAGAATGAGGTCCCATCAAAATCAAGGTCACAATGAGAATTAAACCCAAAAACTAACAAAGACCCCCAGTCCTCCTAAAAACACCTGTTTGGATGTGCTGATGCAGAAAGGGACATGCAAGTTCAACAAAACCCATTTTGCGAGTGTGCCAGTAGCAGAGAGGATGCCACTAGAGACAAATCTAGAGGGAAATCTCAAAAGTGGGTGATGGCCCAAAAAGCCACCTCAGGGTTTCATTTGCAGTGGATTTTGAAGGAGAAAATTCGAGTAACATGTTCCCATCACACTGTTTCTGTCCTGTGGTCATGCTGTGATGATACACCCCATCATCCTCTGAATTTAGAAATCACAGAGTAGTCCTGGACCTACATTGCTTTTACCATTGGTATCCTGCACTTGTTCACAAGATCCCAGAGTTTCTTCCTATAGCATATAAAACATAGAAAGTCCTGAGGAAGCCTGCTTTAAAATAACAAATTCTCATTTATCTTCTATGTTTAATATTCTTTTCACGACTTCACACCAGCATGCACCGAAGAAACAGCATATCAATTTTCTGCTCTGAGCATTCATTTTACTTTACAGATATTTCTCTCCGTTATTCATTAATGCACTTCCAAACATCAATTAGTTTATTTATTATAAACCCACACATGTTTTGTTTGACTTTTTTCTACCTCCCTTTCTTCTCTGTCAAAGCTTTTTGTGAGGAGATGCTTTGCCAGTCGCTCTCCAAGAACCTCGCTGCCTTGTCCCTTACCAGTAAAATGCTCTTACTGGCACACCAGCTCCATTTCTTCTCTACCAAAACAGGGTGCCGTTCAGCCTTTTTGGGCTGGCTAAATCTCAGTGAAAGGAAGAGGGATGACTCTAGTCTGTCAAGT
The DNA here is from genome assembly GCA_025769975.1 of Gallinago jamesoni. Taxonomy (NCBI): domain Eukaryota; kingdom Metazoa; phylum Chordata; class Aves; order Charadriiformes; family Scolopacidae; genus Gallinago; species Gallinago jamesoni. The sequence goes on from JAOQGH010000001.1 coordinate 139,569,902, forward strand.
CAGAGAGCCCCTTTCTTGGCTGGCAGCAAAGTCACAGCAATCATAGAATCGTAGAATGGTTAGAGTTGGAAAGGACCTTAAAGATCATCTAGGTCCAACCCCCATGCCATGGGCAGGGACACCTCCCACTAGACCAGGCTGCTTAAAGCCCCACCCAGCCTGGTCTGGAACACTTCCAGGGATGGGGCATCCACAGCTTCCCTGGGCAACCTGTTCCAGTGCTTCACCACCCTAATGCTCCTGGTGAAGCTGAAGGTGGAGCTTCCCTCGATGTAGAGCTGGGAAACAGCACCAGGACGTTGCAGCTCATGTTTCCCTGTAGTGATACTCCTGGGAAAAGCAGCAAGTCTCCAAAGACTTGGGTGATTTTCATAAAATATGATGAAAATTATGAAACTATTCTGTGCTTCCCACCTTAAAATAATAAACATGGCAGCCTACAGCAAGAGAATCCATCATTTAAAAGACGAGATGCCCGCAGCACCAAGCAAGCAAGTGACAAAACCCGGGTACACCTGCTTCCTTTTCCACCACCATTCCCTTGGTTTCCCAGCTGACCGGTTTCGCAGAAGTTTATTGGCATAACACACACTCATGGCTCTTAGCTGTAGCATGGCGGCCAGCCGCCCCACTGCCAGGCCATGGGGAGGAGCTGGGCAGGTTACTCCCCACCACCGCTGGCCCTCAGCTGCAGGTGACCGATGGCAGAGGCTGAGAGGCAGAGTGCCGAGCCTGGCCACGCAGAGTCCCGCTGCTCTGATGGGCATCCTCATGGGTACCATTGAGCTACGGGGCAGCAGCGGAGCGGGGAGGACATTGTACGTGGCCACAGCCCCATCTGCAGCCAGCGGCCAGCTCCCGCCTCAGGCGCCACCTGCTTGAACTTTGATTAGTTTTATTCCGAGCAGAGGCTGCGATGGTTTCGTCCCCGCCACGATGTGGCTGTAGCTTCTGC
>JAOQGH010000001.1:139570956-139624695 GCA_025769975.1 Gallinago jamesoni
TTGAACTTTGATTAGTTTTATTCCGAGCAGAGGCTGCGATGGTTTCGTCCCCGCCACGATGTGGCTGTAGCTTCTGCTGTGCCTGACTGCCTGCGCAGACAGCACAGCACTAGATGTCGCCTGAATCTAAATGGTTCACTTTAAACCGAGTGCTCCCTATTAGAATATTTGTTTGTTTGCCTTCCTCATTGTAATAAATTAAAATCCCCTACAACACAGCGGATGCTGATGACTGAATAATAATTAGCACTAATAATCCGTTTGGGATTGCGCAGGTGTTACTCAGAAGACAGAGAGAAGGAACAAGTTGTTCGGCGAGCTGCAAAACTAATGACACTCGGTTTCCCAGGGGCTGCTCCTCGGGAGGCTGGGGTGTGCCGACCCAGCCTTTCCCGCGGGAGGGACCAGCAGATCCCTCTCTCCTTTGCTCAGCTATAGCTTTCATGAAAGTACAGCAACCTGGTATTTTTGAGACTCTCGCAACCCTCTTGCATGTCTCTAGTGTCAGCCAGAAGGATGGAAAGTGGAAAGGTAGGCAGAAATGAAAGGTTAAATGAAAACAAGCTAAGAAATAAATTGGGTCTCTTTTCTTTCTCCAGCTACCTATTGTCATGAAACTTGTAGGAAGAGAATGTCTTTCAGGTGTCCATCTTTTTGTTCATCACATCTGAAATTGAGGACCATCCTGACAGACATGGGGGCCACAGGTCCCCTTTCCGTGGATGCAGCCCCCCAGCACCTGGAGACAGGGAATAACCCTGGCACCCTGGAGTGGCACCCAGTGGAGAGAAACATCCCTCCTCAGGCACGGTCCAGCTGGCCTCCTTCAGATGTCCATGCTGGTGGTGAGGAGTCACAGCCCAGAAGTACTGGTCCCTCTCCCCAGGCTGTACAGCCTCTCTGGACCATCAGCACCATCGAGCCTGTCCCTACCCAAACACCCACCAATGTGATCCCAAAAGCATCACTCTTTTTTTCTTCTTTTGCTGTGGGTTTTTTTGTTTTGTTTTGTTTGCTTGTTTGTTTTTGTCTGCGTTAACAAACCTTGATTAAACTGGTGATCCTTTTGTAGGTCTAGTCTTCCATGTTTGACTGTACCTGGAAATCTGGTACAAGAATAACATGCACTTTTCTGAGAATCCTACAGAAATTTGCAAGTAACTAAAACTGAGATAGAGAGCAACTTCATCTGATGCCAATGGCAGAGTTACAGCTGTGCGGTGTTTTCTGTGGCACATTTTGAGTTGGGCTCTTTTAATTTATTATTTCTCCCTTAATTATTAGAGCAGTTAATAATCTTGAGATAAACACTCTCTGGTGCAGGTCAATTTCTGTTAGTATGTCATTGTATAAAAACAATAGAAGCTTTGTAATCATAGGGGTGACAATAATATGATGAATATGATGATATGATAATTTGGGGGTGACAATGGGAAAGGGAAAAAGGCAGAAGAGAAAGTTCCTTGTCTTCTTCTGTAATGGCTTCCACTCTAGTAGATCAGCTAAAAGTTGCTGCTAAGTGTATTAATACAAAAAGCACATGAAAAAGAAAGCAAAAAGACAATACTAGATGAATATGCTAAATATAAGAAGGTGCTGAAAAAAAAATTAAGGAATAGTAATTTAAAATCAACAGCAATATATTTTTTTTCCGTGAAACTTTACAAAGCAAACTCAAATTCAAAAAGGCCTGGAATTGGATTTTGTTTCTTCTTGAAGTATTGAAGTATAAGATGATTATAGAATAATCTCTTATAAAATTCCTTACATTTTTTAACTGAATAAAATCAGGTTCCTTTCCCAAAGTGTCTTCCAGGAGTTTGCACGTTAATGAAAAGTCTGCCATCAGCAAGCCAGGCAGCTAAAATGAAGCTTTTGACTAAAGTTGTTTTAAATTCCTTTCTGATAAGGACCCTTTTAAAGACTTGAGAAGTCCTCACTAACAGAATTCATATAGGAAGAATTAGGTCGCAAGACTTGGCTTTTTAAAAAATCCTGTACTGACCCAGGTTGAAGAAGGGCTTGGCTGCATCTCATCTGAACAAGCCACAGCATCACTTCATTCATAAATTGAGGGTACCTGGGACTCTTCAGAAACATGGAGCCAGGCTATGACCAACAGTGCTGGATGCCTCTTTGAGCCACTTGTCCTTGTTGCCAAACGTCAGAGGTTTCCACTCCTCTATTCCTTGGGTTAATACTTCATACATGGAATAGAAAAAGAGAGACACCTCACTCTGACTTCTCCCCTTTAACACCAACTAGAAGTAACACAAACTTCCCTTTGGGAGGTTTGACAGAATTTTCTGCTCAGGGGGGAGGACCAGGTTGTGGTTTGAAGGCAAAAGGGATGTGGATGATGGCGCTGGAGGCCAAGTGCTCACATTACCTCCTTGGGCAGACTGCAAGCTGCAAGCTCTCGCAGATACCTCTGCCACCAAAGTGGGCTCTGAGGGCCTCTGCCAGCAGCAACTGCATGGGCCACCTTAGCAGCCCTCCTTCCCCCTAAGCAGGGCTGGCCCTGAGACTCCCATCCACTTTGCCACCCCCCTTGGAGTGGTGACCTCCCAGATTGTGTGGGAAAGCCTCCCTCCCCCTGGTAAATAAACCCTCTGAAGTTCTCACCCTTTCTCACCTAAAGGCCACTTACTTGGAGATTTCAGCTTTGCTGGAGGGAACGTGAAGGTATTTCAAGTATTTAGCTGGTTTGGGGCAAAGCAGTTAGTTGATATAAATCTGAACTGTCACATTTAGTTTTCTCTAAGTAGCCAGAAATTTCATTTAACTGTACTGTCTTGCTAGCACCAGAGCTCTCCTTAATTCCCTTCTCATTACCACTTTTGTTTTCCTATTGAAAAGCCAAGTGCACCTCCATGGAGTAGGAAGGCTCCAGCAGCGTCCATCAGTTTACCCTCCAGCATGGAGCCGCTGGAACAACCACAGGAACAGGGCACCATTTTCAAGTCACAGGAAAATAATTATTTTTCTTTTGCCTGGACACTCCAGCGCCACATGTTTTCAGAGGGGTCTTGGAAGCCTTAATTACAGAAACGCTTACAGATTTTTTGAAGTGTTTTGTTGGGTTTTTTTCAAAGACTGCTTTTTATTTTGGGAATTTGAGCTCAGGCAAAGCAACTATTCCAAAGATTATTAAAGTAATAATTAACTTTGGTGGACTTTGAATTATACCCCAAAATGCCAAATAAAACCAGGGATTTATTGCCGTGTTAGCCCCCTCAACACTTATTGAATGATTCCACTTCGTGCCAAATATGGCTGCTGCTGGAGCCTGCGCTTTCTTCTTGACCCTGATTAGTGATCTCCATTTTATATTATTATTTAGAAAGGCCTTTCTCCCACTGAGCTAAGCTATTGAGTTTACTTCATGCACCAAAATAACTTCATGAGTATTTCTTGTAGCTTGATTACTACTCAGCTGTAGAAACCTAGAAAATGTTTATTGTGGTCAGCTGTGGCGTGCATGATGGCAAAGTAAGTCTTTGGCAGAATAAACCATTGTAGCATTGCTATTTCTGTGTGGAAAAAGGAAAGTGTTAGTAAAACACATCTGGAATATACAGTTATGACACACTAAGGGCTCCAAACTACAGGCTAATAAAAATAATGCACTCATTTGCCATCCAATTAAGATGCTCTTGATATTTGAAAGCAGCATACTCTCAAAAACAGTCCTTCTGATAATTCCCTAACAGAATGGGGTCAGTTCTAAGCAGATCACTCTAACTGAGGCAATTTAATATATGTGCGTAAAATTGAAAATAGACAAGATTTATCTCTGCCTAGATGTTAGTATATTACAAACACGTCTTTTATTCCTTTGGCTGTGCTTTACAATCAAGAAACCAATAACTTCTTACAGAACAATGTTCTATTGAGGCCTGTTTGTATTATAATGACTGATTTTCCCCTCTTTTTTTTTTTTTTTTCAGTTCTCAGCACAGTTCAGCATGTTCCAGACCATCAAGGACCAGCTAGAGCAGAGGACCCGGATCCTGCAGGCCAACATCCGGTGGCAGCAGGAGGAGCTTCAGAAGATACAGGAGCAGCTCTGCCTGGTCCAGGACTCCAGTGTACAGGTGCGTTACTGCTGGGAGGGGCAGAGGGAAGCATCCTCTCTCATGTGGCCATTGATAGGGTTGGCAACTTAAAATTAGCTGCAAGGTCCAGAAATCCTGGACATGTGGAAACCAGATCATCAGAATGAGAATGTTTCCCTCCGAAAGGCTCTTGAGTAACCTACATCAAGAAAGATTTAAGAGCTCTCTGGAAGAAGAGAAGCAAGAAATATCTCTCAACCTTAGGAGGAGGAGAAGAATTTGGGTCATTTACAGTAACATTTTAATACTTTACCTACTGAGTCTTCAGAGTCCGCAGCTATAATGGAAAAGTGTTCAAGTTCAGACTCGGCAACGATTATGTCTCTCCAGTTCATTAGCTTCCATCCAGACACTGCTTGCTTCGTGTCGGCATCACTAGTGCTCAGTATGTCGTCTGTCCAGCTCTTCCTCAGTGAACAGCCCTCCTTCAGGCAGTGCTCATCTCTTTCATTCGCTCCCTGTTTTCCTGACCCTCCCCCAGCCCAGACACAGAGCATGAGAGATTAATTTCCTTGTCACATTAAAAAGCCCCAAACCTCTGCTGATGTTCATTTGTTCACACCTGGGAGGTGTCTGAATTTGTTCTTCTCTGGACCAGCTTAAGCCTTTAGGGCGAAGCTGACTGAGGCTGCTCTTCTGCCTTTGATACCTCCTACACAGAGCTAGAATTCACTAAGTACAGTATCTGCTTTTAATTCACCAAGTACAGTATCTGCTTTGTACTACCCTTTATGTCTATCACATCTCAGAAATAATAGCAAGTGCAATTCAGTACATCGCAGGTCTCACTTGATGACAAATGGACAAATATCCAGTTTTATGGAAGATTTCTGAATGCAGGGTGATTACTGCTCTGTTCCTCATAATTTAACTATAAATGCCAGGTTAAATGACCCTTGCTAGAAATGTTGAATTGGGGACCCGCTTTGAGTATTGTACTAGAATCTTTTTTTTAGAAGACAAGCTCTGTCACAGAAATGAATGTCTCAAAGAATATTTTAAGCACAGGCTGAAAACCTGGGACCTGCTGAAGCCAGCGGGGATTTTGCTCCCAGCTTCCACAGAAATAGACTCTCACCCATCCTCAGCATCTGTGAAATACAGTTTCACATATTAAAACAAATTGGGATTGTATGTTTAGGCAATTAAGGAAACAGTGAAGCCAAAATAGAAACTTTGCTACCTAAGTTGCTGCATGTGTACTGCTATAAGACAGCACGGAAATGGTGGGTCCCAAAACCAGGACTCCCTGTTCCTGGTGCCATATAAGCGTATAAGTAGACTAGGTTTAACTTCAGTCTATTTCTTCTATTGGATCTGCACTGACTTTGATTAATGGGAAGAGAAAGTCTCTCTGCAATTAACTGGCCTTCAGTTCAGAATCATGTCATATGTCTGAAAGCTATTATTGTTATTATGAATATCAAGAGATGTGATATTCTCACTTCCTTTCATTTTAATTGGGTGAAAACCATTACTCGCTCCTGGTGAAATCTTCAATAGTCACATACATTCATCCTTTTTTTTTTGGCATGATTCAGGCAAAAATAGAAGATCAGAGCACGTTCTCACATGCAGGAAACGGATTTTATTTTTATTTTTACATAGCTGTCTCCCATATGTGCAAGGGTATAGTTAATAACCCAAAGACCACGGGGCATATTCTCAGATATGCTCATAGGGAGCTCAAGCAGAGAGAAGAGGAGGATGTCCTGGTTTGAGGTAAAACAGAACCAACTTTCTGTTCAGTAATTTTACTTCTTAGCTAAGCCTCTTCTAACTCTCTGAAATTAACAGCATACTGCAGAAAAAGCTGTTCACTTTTAGAGTGATAAGGCCAATGTTTGTACTTCATGCCAAGGAATGGTATGCAGAGAGGGTCCTGCCTCTGTTGCTGTAACAGCCAAGGTCAGCTAATTTTGTTATTTGCCCCATGGAGGGTTGGAAGTGGGAAAACATAGAGGGATCGCACTGGTGGGGAGGAGCAGGCAGGACAGGGGGCCCAAAACTGACCAACTGGGGTATTCCATCCTGTCTGCCTCATGCTCAGTATAAAACCTGAGGGATCAAAGGGTCAGCTCTCTTTCTTCAACAGCTGATGTCCAAAGAAGGCCCTGTCTCTTCATTTGCCTTTGATCCCGATCCATGGGTTCCTGACTCCAGAGCTGGTCTGGGACTTCCCCAGTGCCTGCCAGTGATGTCATCCTGGGAGCTTGATATAGTTTTGTATATATAGTATCTATTTTCATTATTTTCTTTTAATTTTATTATTAATATTTCATTAAAGTAGTTTAGTTCCTTCTATGTTCATAAATCTCTTTATCTCTCCTCCTCTTCTCCTGGTAGTGAGAAGTGGGGGGAGAGCATCTGTCGCTCATAACAGGCCAATGTCACCTCATACCAACTTGTAGCTCTGAGTTATACCATTTGGAGGATCCTCTCCCCCACAAAGACTGTACCAAGTTGAACCAAGTATTTTCAGACTGGTACAAGTTCTCTGGTGTCTTCACTGACCATTTCCCAGCTTACTGCAGATGCAGAACTGAGAGGCAGGAGAAATGGAGGGCAGCTCAAAAATGCAGGTGTACCTGCCTAAAGGGGCAATGCTGGACAGGAAGGGTCATCCTCTGTAGTGCGAGTGCCTTTTGATCCCCTCAGAGCAATCAAACAAGGAGATGAGATGCAAGGGGTCACACTGACTCATGGCCAAGGCTTTTTCCTTCTCCCATTTTCTCTAGATTAAAGGAGGAAAAAAAAAAAAAACCACAAAGAAATTGCTGTGCTGTTGCAGGGATAGAGTGAGGCCAGCGCTGTCTTATTTAGCTAGGGGCAACTTAAAAGAACACCTCACGCTTTTGCATGCAGCACTTTGGTGACTCACAAGCAGCGAGGAGTAAACTGTGCAATCAGAAATCCAACCACGTGTGTCGCCGCACAGATTTCATCACTCGGGGAGCTGGCTGTCTGCAGACATTGATCTGTGTCTATTATCAGAGCTACAAAGCATAGTAGCAAACAGGCAAGCTGTACGATGAAGCGCATTTCTGGTCTCTTTAATATTCCGCCTAGATGAGCTGTAAGCATGGGGGAGTGCCATAGGCTGTCTGAGAAGGGGGAAGTGTTCGCTGGTTTTCCCCTCGTTAGCTGATTTATTAGCATGCCTTCCCCACTGGTTCACTCCCTTCCACACAGAAGCGTACAGGTAGCTCTGCAGAGAATTAAGCCCGATTTCCATTTCCTTCAGAGATCTTCAAAACTGCAGTACGGCAGTCCACCAAGAAATGCTTTCCCAACCGAACAGATGTTGAGCACGGCAGTCTGTGTTAGAAACTATTTCCAAGAGCCTTGTGCGATGAAAGACGAAACTGGCAGGAGGGTTGTGGGCCCTGAACAAAACTGTTCAAAACCCCATTAAATCCCTGTTACTGCTTTTCCTGACAAACTGAAGTGTGAAGGACAGGAGCAGCAAGAGTAACCTCAGAAGTCTGAAGGATGCTGTGTCTGCTCCAGATTTGAACAGTCTAGCTAATGAATTGCGGACGGGGAGGAAGGCAGAAGGGCTGAGCCTGACCAGCCTGCAAGAGAGGCTACAAATGAGACCATCCCCAGCCACCCATCATTTGCAAACCAGGCTCCCTTCGAAGTCAGTGAATCTCAGCTTCCTCGTGCTGTGCTTCTCATCTTCCCTTATTTTACATAAAGAAAGAGTCTTGATGTCTGTAATGATAAGCCTGAAAGCTATAATCCCCTGATTATCCAAAGAACTGGTGGAGTCAGAGCCGTTTTCCTCACAATGTCTTGCCAATTGGATTCATCCATTAGCTGTGGGGACCATCTATCTTGGAATGAGGGGGCAGCAGTGTCAGAGGGTGCCTCCCCTCCCTCGCTGCTTTGCTGTGTATGTTAACAAGCCGGCCAATTAAAAAATATTTGTAATATGCTTCAGTGACCTTGCAGTCCACAAAATCAGCCATGAGACACGTCATTAGCAGCAGTGCAGTCAGGGGGATGCTAATTTATCTACTTGGATTTGCTCAGATTGGGAAAGATTTCATTCTTTATTAGGGGGTTTCTGTTGTTATTTAAAGCTGCCGTATTTCAGAGTTTCAGGGGAATTCAGGCAGGACTATCACAAAAGAGACAAAAAAAACCCGTTAACTTTTGTACAAATGAAGCATGTTCTTGCTTTTATGCTTAACTAGCAGGTAGAAATTCCACGCTTCGATCCTCTCTCAGGTTAACTCTGGTTTTGATGAGGCATCTTGAGTCTTTCAGTTCTGCAGGGACATGGGTTAAATGGCACCATCGCTTCCTGCCCTGAGCTTGTTTTTGCCAGGACATTTGTGTTCAGATGGTAATAATGCTGCTTTGGCCATTATAATGCAACAGAGGTTCCTTAGGTATGAAACACTCGAGCCCTCTCAGGGTAAGAACACATGAACAAATGAAATTGGTTTACTGGGATAAGCTTGGTTGTAAATTTATAGCGTATTAGCTGCCAACCATTAACCGTCCGCATTCCTACCCCGTGGCACACTCGGGTAATTGCAAAGTAGGTTACTCTGCTTTCTTTCAAGGATAAGCTCCTTGGCCTTCCTCTGGAAGTGAGGCACGCACACAGGCAGGTCCCTGCAAAGGGAGTCACTCGCTGCAAGTTCACACCCTGCCTGACATTCACATCCATAGATGTTGTCTTTGCGTTAGATGAACTTAGTATTTCTCCAGCACTGTGCACCATGTACAGGGAGGACACTTAAGATAATCCTTCTAAAGGTCTTAATTTGCAGTGATCTGACCTCTACCAGTGGGCTCACATTCCCCATCCCATATTTGAAACATACCACTTGATTTACCTGTTATGAATTTTATATCAAATGGGTTTTTTTTTATTAAATTTTATATCAATGGCAACCAGTTTCATTGCTAAAGCTAATCAAGTCAGTTCATTTACTAAACATGTCCAAAACTTAGCTTCTATATGCAGAAAATAAACAAGAAAATGAATTTTCATAATTTCTGTCTTTGATTTATTCATAATAAGACCTATTTACTTGGCAGAAGTTGCGAGACCATCTGTCTTTCTGATATGTAATGGCTCCAAACTCAGTGAGCAGTGTTTTTAAAAGAAAACACTGGGAGGTAGTTTCAGACCTGCTGCGAGCAGCCCCAACTCTGCTACTTGACCCATTTATTTCTATCAGACATCTCTGAGAAGTGGTTGGCCTACAGCACCTAAAACAAACCTTTACTTTAGGGCCATTAACATTTTCCTTAATTGCCCCTCTCTCCCAGCTCATTAATATAAGCTTTGTCTCTACCTTTTTTCTGAGAAAAATCTTGGCACACAGAAAATCATTTAAAATTTATCATATTTAAATAAAAACTGTGCTTTCAAAGCTAGATAAGTAAGTACAAATATGGTGGATCAACCCATACTTAAGCAAAGAAAAGCAATGCATTGTGCCAGTCCTTTGGAGAAAGGTATGGTTTTTTTCCAAGAGAAATTAGAGGGGACATGGTAGTTTAGGGAATTGTTAATATAGCAATAAGCTGCAGAAAGGTGTACTAATTACTGGGCGTACCTCAGACATACTGCTAGGCATGAGAGTGATGGATGAATAATGAAGAGAATAATTGTGATCCTGATTTCATTTAAACACTAAGTAGCTCCACTTGAATTAATGGAGTTCCACATGCATAGCGGTGGTGTGGAATCAGAATCAGATCCAAAAATGCCTTGAACTACCTGGGATACATAGCTCTGTACGGTCCCCCACGGCCAGAGGCTAGCTTCAAAATACTGCAAAGGTAGCTTGTAGCACTAATTCGTAGTTTTAAAAGATGCCTTTTTCATTTATACAGCTATAATAAAGGAAATAGACTCTAGAAAAGCAAAAAAAACCCAAGCCCTACAACTTTTAAAAAAGAAAGCCTCATCTTGCAATGCAGGCATGGAGAGTATGTCATTTGCAGAAAATCTAACGGAGGAGCTGCTAGCTCTTTTGCACAAGTCAAATGCAGGCACAGCTAAGAAGAACAACGGGTGACAGTTACCTGATGGGAAATCAGATAAATGACAGCGACTGTCTGTTTACACATCTTCTCAATGATAAGGACACAGCCATTCAACAGACAGCTCTGGCCTGACTGTGGCCTCATTAAAAACATTCAACAACCCAACTGTAAGTAAGGTGTTGAATTTCCAGAGACAAATTCAAAAGCAGCCCTGTCTGAAAGGCACGCTGATTTTGTTGAAAGGAGAAATGAAAGATATGGAGTTACTCTCTTCTCTCTGGTCAGGATGCCCCAGAACATGGTGAATGTGCAGGGAACTGCCCTTACAAGTGCTGTGCCTGCCCCATGGAGAGAGGACTTGTACCTTCAGGACACAATTCACGCATAATGAATGCACTTACAGAACATGAAATCAAGAAACTAGAGACACCAGAACTGTTAATGTAGGAAAGATAGGTTCTTTCCAACTAACATTAAATGTGTAGTGAATCCATAAACGTGGTAACTTTATTTTAGACTATATCTTTGGATTTAATTCTGTTACCTTCATTATCCAAGACAGCTGGGCTATGCAAATAAACCCTCCCTCCTTCTTTTCCAGATGTTCCTACAGCAGCCGACGGTGTCCCTGAGCTTTAGCAATACTCAGCAGCCAGAGCCACAACAGCTACAGCAGAGGTCAGGGGCCATTTCGCAGCAGCAGCTTGTCCCCAGTCCTCAACTTCAAGGGCAAATTGCATCTTCGCAAACGGCGAGCCAGCAAGCACTGAGAGAAGCAAGCGTGATATCGAGCCAGGTAATCATTTCTTTGACTAGAGAAGAATTTATATGGTAAGAAAATGCTGTTATTAAACAAGCAAGTAAAAACATATCAGTTCTCTAAGTGTGCCTCTGCCTTCCCTTCTCTGTTCTCCTATATAAGGACAACCTATATAAAGGGTCTCCCTACAGCATTTACACTACCTTCAATCCCTTTTTTAAGACCTGCTTGAGCAGCTGTTTCAGCTTAAAAACTGAGTAGGGGGGCATGCAAAAAGTGTGGATGACTTATTTTTCTTGAGCTGATCATGAAAGAAAACTGACTGACCACACTGGAAACCAGCAATTAGCGGTGTCAGCAGTGGGAGCTCTCAAAGGAAGCTTTACCCCCGCTCACTCCCTGAATCCAGCCAGATGCCACTGACACAGTGAAGTCTGCTGTCTGCTGCGGTGGCACATGGTGGGAATACACTGAGATTTGTGTGAGACCCCCAGGTTGTGAGTGTAACAGATTCCCGCACAGGGAAGTAAAGTTCAGTCACAGTTGAAGTTAACCGAGACCTGTGAAAGCTAGTAAGTTGGCACAAGATTTTTTTTTTTTTCTTATTGCTGGTTTCTCAGCATTTCCAGTTTTTGCTCTTCCACCCACCTGTTGTACCTCCCTTCAGAGAAAACTTAGCTCCTGTTTCTGCTACCTGAGTGCACGGCAAACATAGCTGCGCCATTATCTTCAGACCGCTCAGCTGTAGCTTTTAACCTCCTACGTACCTCTGTTATAATGAGTCTATTAAAATAAAAAGTGTATCCGCATTATAAATAGAAAAAACCCCACCATTATTTTTTTTTTCTTTAATAAGGTTTATTCCCATCACACAGCAGCGCTAAGACACACATTGTGTCTTCATGGGATGGGTTTTTTTTCTCCTCAACGGCTTCATGGCGAGGACGGGAGCAGCTTGGCTTTTCAGTGCCCCGCTCCCAGTAGTTTTGGGGACCGGTTGCAGGGGCAGCAGTGGGTACGAAAGCGGCGGCAGGTTACCGGAGCGTTATCCTTTCTTGCTCTATTTCTTATCGCATTAACGGCGACTGCCCCCCCTGCCGCATTGTCGGGGTCCGTGCCTTCACGCTTTCCCGAGTTTCGTTCTTCCCCCTTATCATCCCTCTCTTCCAGGGCCCGAAGGCGGCGAGGAGCGCGGAGATGGGGCCGCGGAGCGCGGAGCTGCCGGCGGGCGGTGGCCGCCCCCCCCGGGGCGCGCCCCCTCCTTTCGCCGCATCCCCCGGCGGCGGCGGCGGCGGCGGCGGCAGCGGTACGGCGGCGCCCCCTGCCGGCCTGCCTCGGGGCAGCACCCCCGGCCCGCCCGCCGCCAGCTGCAGCCACGACCAGCAGCTCAGGTAAAAGGAGTCCCCGTCCCCAGCCCGCCGCCGGGGCGCTGGGCTGTCTCCGCTTTGCCTGCGCGACCTCCGGCTGCCCTGGGTGGGCGGGGGGGGATGTCCAGCTACTAGGCACGTCAAGCAAAAAAAATACCGGGGAGAGCTCAAACACAAGCCATTCCTACCGGCAGGAATTTCAGGAGGTTTCACCCTCTGGAAATTCTAGTTTCCCAGTGAGGCTCCCACGTTACTAGAAAGGGCATGGGCTACCCCAAATAATCACAGAATCACAAATCTCCACCTCGCTGTGCACAGGACGTGCTGGCTATGGCCAGAAGCTGAGGTTATATCTCCTAACCCTTGGCCTTGCGCCGTGCCGAGGAAAGCATCCTGCCCCTGTTTTCAAAGAGTGGGATTTGTGTGGTCCTTCTGTCCCAGCAACGTCACTTCTCCTTTCTTCCCCCGTGCCAGGCTGCTGCTCAGCCAGCCCATTCAGCCCATGATGCCTGGCTCCTGTAACGCAAGACACCCTTCGGACCTCAGCATGGCGGGATCCCAGGCTAAGTATGTGACTTGTCAAAGATAAAACATCAAAGTTGCTTTTTTTTTTTTTTTTTCCTAAGGGGAAATAGCCTTCTTTAGTAGGATGACGAAGGAGTTATAAATATCAGGGCCGTGTTACTGTGCTGAGCCTGCCTTCCAGTGTCAGGGTCAGCCTTACCCTGCCTGCTCGCATCAGGAAGGATGACAAGAGAAGAAACACAGTGTGCCAGCGGCGTTTCAACAAGCCAAGGGGAGATGGGGGGGCGGGGTGGGGGGGGGAGAGAGAAAATGAATTTTTCTTCTTCACATGATGGTGGCTTCAGCCCTGGAACTTCTGACCCAGCAAGGTACATGTGAGAGAGAAAATCAGCACTGGCCTGGTTGAAATGACTGGCACCAAGAAAGTCCGTGTTCTCTGGGCAGTGAGAGGCTGGTGCCACACCACTGGAGCTATGCCTGGTCTACTGAACTGACAGAACCAACAAGCCCCTGTGCCTAAGCATCTTCAGAAAAGCTGCTGAGCGAACCGTCTCAGTTGTCTCCTCCAAACGTGAATGAAGAAAGCAGAAAACACCAGTCAGAAAATGTTTTTAATTTTTTTTTCTTGGCTGTTTTTTGTCACTCTACTTAATTGTGAACTGCTAAAATAATAAGGCAGCTGTTTGCACATCATTAGTTTAAAAGTAACTCCATATGTCACCTCAGGAATGTAGGTATGTGGTATTTCCTTTTTTAAAACATCGCTATTGCTGTTTAAAATTAACTAGAGTTAAACTTCTCAACTTTAAATATACAGCATTTTAGATCTGCTTTTAAGCATCTAAATAATGCAGAGACACATCTCCCAGTTCATGAAGACTTCCTAGCCCATGGGACCCTTTTTTCAGAGCTTACATCGCAGTATGAGTACCCAAAGCTGAGCATTTCTGCCTAACCCCTAATGTTGAACAGCTGTTGAGCGAACTCACGCCACGCTATGATCTCATCCCCCATTGCAGGATAAACAGAATTAGGCTGGGCTGGCAATGGCTCCGCTGTGGTTTTGCCCACAGCCTTCCACAGAACAACCCATATTGAAGTTTTGCTGGGCAAAAGCGGGCTGGCAAGAGGACCGCAGTATTTTGTTTCTGGCCCATCCCTCGCTCTGGAGGACTTCTAGAGGCTTCTTCTGTTCCTACGGTGTGGTTCACAGCTATGGGAACTGCCGGCCGTCCTTGGCAATACATAGATGAGCAGCTTAAGAAGTAATCAACCCTACCCTTCCTTCTGTAGGAGATTACCACCCCCACAGGCAGTCCCAGGGGAGCACGGGCAGCAGAACAAGGAGGTGTATTTACTTTGCCGCCGCTGCAGTTGGGAGCTCAGCACAGTAACACAGAATCAAAGGCCGTGTGGTTTAATGAGCCTGAGATGTGAACACTGTGGCCAAAGAGATGACAGGCATAAACCAGAATCTTTAATGAATCTAAAACATGGTCCGAATGTTGAGGTGAGATGTGTGCTGCCCTCCAAGTCCAGCTCATGCACAGAGTAAAGCAAAACAGTGCTGTTAATGGTGCCACTGGACACATTAGCAGGTCCCATGCACTGGAATCCTTTATTAGGAATTACTTAGAAAGACTGGGGACTTCCATCCCTATCCTAAGAGAAGACCTTTGCTTCTAACAGTTTGTTCCTGATTGATTTTCTTTCTTTCTTTCTTCCTTCCACAGATACTCTCAAACCCAACAAATGTTTCAAAGTTTGGAAGTGCAGACTTCCAGCAGCGGTTCTCCAATCGTACTGATGGGACAAGCAGTGTTAAATCAAGGGTTCACCACTACACCTCCCTCCCAGCCATCCCCTCTGCCACCTATGCAACTCCAGCACCAACAGCATCAGCAACAATGCTACCTGCAGGTAGGGTAGGACAAAGAGGATGATGTATACAATGTACACACAGAGCAATAAGGCGAATGGGCTGTGCAAACAGGACCCCAGATTTCAGCAGGAGCCCAGTCAAGGCAGAAATGACCCTTTTAGAGATACTGAAATGCATGAGATGCTGATACAGGTGCCACATACCCCTCCAGTAGGGCAAAGGAGCAGCGAGAACAGTCAGAGTATTTCAAAGGAAATTACTGATTCTGTACATTGGAAACATAATCAGATTATCCTGGATATATTTAAAGTGCATTTCTAGATGGAAAAAATTACTGCTTTAGGATCTATTCTGTACTCTTTATTCAGTATAAAATTTGCTTAGTTTACAAGTCAAAAGATGATTTTTAATTACCAGCATCGACATAAAATGAGATCTGGATCAGATATCTGGCTCCCTTCAGTAAATTAACATATTTCTTCAACTCCACAAGGCAAAGAAGATAAACTGGAGCACATTGCCTGGAAGAACCAGGTGATTTGAAGATGTAAAAATACTTATTTTTTTGACCTAATTCAACACATACTAAAGTAAAAGGGATGTGGGGGAAATGAGGTGTCTCTGTATTAACTCAAAAGGAGCTGAACTCAGTCTATAAAATCTCACATATCCACCAGAATTGTTAAAAGAGTATCATCAACCTCAAATTATTAAACTCTTGTTATTGAAATGAAATCCTTATCATAGCTGAGAATTAATGAAAAAAAAACATAAAAGCCAATAAAAGCATCTGCAAAATTCACATCGACCTCACCACTGCAAGGCAACAGCCTCTAGTAAACTCAGAAAAAGGAAGGGCTAAAAGGGACCGCATGAGGTCCACTAGGATCCCCCGTTCCATTTCCGTTTTTCATTTCAGTTATCCACCTTTGTCATTTCTGACATGTTTGCCCACCCTGTTCCTAAATAGGCTTTTCAGGATAACCTGCAAATCCTAGGCGGCGCATTCTTATTAGAAAAACCTTTCTCAATGCCTAATTGTAATGTTCTTCATTGCAATTTATGTCCATTCCTTCTAGCATTAGGTAAGCTAACCCTATTCCAAACAGACCCAGAAATAAAAGCCAGCAAACTATTTTTAAGCACCTTGTACATTGAGGATGAAGAGCTTTAACATGTGAAAGAATCAAATGCCACGATGAATTTTATTTTATCTGTAGGTGCCAACACCAAGCTCTTTGCACAATGAGCAACCCGATTCTTTGCTCCTGCCATCTTACTCACCACAGCAAGGAAACATGGGATATCATCAGACACAGCAGCAGCAGCAGCAGCAGCAGCAACTAACACCAAGAAGAAGCAATAGCATATCAGAATCATCAAATTTACCACAGCCACTGCGATAAGAGTCCCACCAGCACAATCAATGCACGATTAGCTTTAACCAATGGGCACGTGGAGCAGAAGAGAATGACTCTGTACTTACTGTTTTGGCTTTTGCACAAGCATTCCTTTCAAAGCTCTATGACAGAAGTACGCCGCAGAGTGCAAGACTTCTACAGACAGCGTATTTACAGCATGCTGGATTCAGTTTGCGCTGTCTCGTGAGCACAGGATGTACTGACAGAGCATGAAATGAAAAGGAACACTATCCTGCGCAGCCTCCATCGTCAATGGGTGCACGGGAGGAGGCGTTCAATCTTGGCGCTTCACTCTGAAAGCTATCTGGCAATTCCAAAAGACTGTTGACAGACTCATGAGGTACTTGGCCTTCACTGTTTCAGTTCTTCTTTTGTGTATGAAAAGCACTGCATCAAAGGTCTATTGAGGAGAGAACAAGAGATTATTTTTATTATGATTATTGTTATTATTTTGCACAACTGCACAGAGGACAAAACCTAGGCACTTTCTGTAAAGAGAAGTTTGTCTCCTTATTCTTGTGGCCAAATTAGCACATCCAATGGAGGAGAAAGCCCAGTCATTGGTGAACATGGTCTACAGCTCATAACCCTTGATTTAGAATCTGAGAAGTATTATGCAGCTTACCCTAACTGTTCTTCGTTACTGAAAAAAGAAACAAACAGAGCCCACAACCCACACTGGACTGTTTTCTATATGAATTGTGATTGCAAAGGAGAACTGTAAGCACAATCACGCAACTCTCCAGTAGTGCAACATGGATCCTTCTTCAACCTAAACAACTCTCCCACTGCAAATCTCTGAGAATATGCACTGTGTTTTGGCCTACTGACTTGGGATGCTGCAGACTATTACATATCTCTTTCATTATAACATTTAGGATTGAATTTTCCTTTTGGGGGGAAAAAAAGAAATGCACTTTTCGCTTTTTTTGTATGTTTTCTGTTGATATGTTTCTAAGAAAGATTTTATGTAATTATTAAATAAAAAGTAGTGTATTGTACAGCTGTTGTAATAATGACCTATTTCTATATAAAATAAAATTATATGGAATTATGTGGAAATTATTTTGTATATGAAATATCAACTCATTTCACAAGTATAAAGATTGTGCTTGTGCTTTTTTGTGAGTGGATATTTTGTAATAAACTAATGAATTAGAAATGTTTTTGTGAAGGGAACTACTGTTTCATGCTATATACAATTCAAACTATTATTTTTTTCCATTTAATGATGGACGGTTGTCTTTATTTGTAGAATAAAATAAAATAGCCAAAAGGCTTTATCGCAGGACTTGCACACATTTTCCTGTGGCTGTTCAGCTATGTGATTCACTTTAGATTGTTAGTATTAGCCATATCCTGGCAAAGCGTTTGGCACCCACTTAGCAAAAACAAGTATTATCCTATGGGACCTTTCTCATGGCATAGACAAGAGTGACAGCTGAGGAAGTTATATCAGCTGCTAGCCAAGACAAACCCTTTAAAACTTTAAAGACCTCAGGCAGCTCTGTGCCTTCCAAACAGTTTTATATTAGGACAAAACAGATGATTTAAATAATGACCCAGCACATGCTTTGACCCACATCCAGCTTTGGTGTGTTAAGACACCGCTGTTGGAAGTTTTGTGATACACCTCTGCTGGAGTTACTGCTGTCATTTGTTTTAGTAGCCAACCCAGCCCAGCCCAAGCCATGACATGTGTCCACACTGTAGACAGTCTGGTTTCCAGTTTGGCGTCCTTGCACAGACTCTTCTTCACGTTAAATGCAAATTGACTAGAGGATGGAGTTGCCAAGGTACAGCTCTGCTTTCCCTTTGCTGACTCTGCTACAGGAGCAGCAACCTCCAACACAGAACTAGGTGCATAACTGAGCATAGTAATGTTCTCATTCACTGTGGCAAAATTGAAGGGGGATGCCCCTCAGAGGCAGCTCACAGCCACCTGAGCCAGCGTTAGCTTGAAGAGAGTACAGACCATACTGCCCTTCCCACCCTTCAGTGCCAAGGATCATGTCACCAGAGCCCACAAGTTCAGCTCTGGCATGCAATGGAGATAATTGGGCTGAGAGCTGGAAATGGCAAAAGTAAACTTTCAGAGAAATGAAAAAGGCTCATTTGCCCCGAGTTCTGAAAAAGCTAAAAACCTCCTGGAGAAAACCCACTGGCAAAATGACCCTGCTGCTTTGACAGCAAAACTGGCTGGATGCACTGATCGGTGCATGTGTATTTCAGTCTACACAATCCCTCTGTTTTACTTCATTGCAGGGAGATGAGGGAATCAAGTCTCTAAAAAGCATTTAGAGGCCAGATCTGATCTCTACGAAAAGTAGTTTCACTCCCAATTTTAGGCACCAGTCTGAGTTAGCCTGCTCATGTCTTTAAATTCTTGCATTCAGTGAAGCAAGAGTGACCCCACCAGATGAAGATTAAAGAGCTAAGCCTTAAGGTGCTTTCACTTGATGTCTGAAGGAACCTCTCTTTCCATTAACTATAGACAAATGTCAGCAAAGCCCAATTGACTCCATAAATACCACCCACTCCTGTAAGGGCTTATTCTGGGAAAGGGGACAGGGAATTTGTCTGTTTCTAGGCCAAAAAGTTCAGGCAGGAAAGAGGTAATGAAGGACTGTGCACACCTCAGAGAAAACATTGGTGGAAACAGCACTTGAGGGATGTCAACTACTATGATGGAAGTCACAGGAACAGAAAATTTCTCTAAGACCTTGTTTTTAGTCTCAGGGTTAGTTACAATACACCCACATGTCTCCTGATTGCCAGTGGGTATGTCCAATCCAAGCTCAGCCTTGGAGCAAACATTTATCTTTCCAAAACCCACATTGCTCTAAGTACAAGGAGAAACTGTGAATTGGGTGGAGTTGCCTTCCAATAAATTGGCTTATTATATCATTTGGAAGGATACAGGGCCCTCGCAAGAACAGATTTATGTCAATACCTAGTTTTTTATGCCCTGTCTCATTTCTTCCCTGTACACTGTTTTGGTTTGGACTATGGCACTTGTTCTCTGTTGCACAAACACACAGCGCCAGTCCTCTTCACAGAGCTGGGCTGTTGTTCCAGTTCATTATAGCCAAGATTGGGCTTCTTCCAACGTAATCACCTTGACTGGGTGATTTTTCCGAGCAAGCAGAGAGGCTGGTTACGGCAAACTACTGCCCCACGCTGGAATAACCAGTTTTCTGCACTGAGGTGGGAACAGGGCAATCTGCCTGCTCGAAGCACAGCCACCCCCAAGCCGAGCTCCCCACACGTTACACGGTGTGACAGGATTCCCGAGTAGGGGGCAAACAGGAAGGCGGCTACTCAGAGCCACCAGGGCCAAGCCCGGGGAGGCAGGACTGTGTTTCCTCAGCCGCGAAGGAGGGCTTTTTCTTCCCAGGTAACGGTGCTGTGGAACCTTCCCGGCAACTATCCCGAAGTAAAAAGCCAGCAGGAGCCCGAGAGGGTTGGGAGCGGTCGGAGCACGGAGGCAAGGCCGGCTCCTGCCGGAGGGAGGCCCGGCCGGTCTCACCCCGCGGCAGGGCCCCGGCGAAACAAGCCTGAGGCGGCTCCTTCCAGGCTCAGCGGCCCTTTCGAAGAGAAGCAGCCGCCAGACCCCCCACCACCTGCTGGTACAGGCACACAGACGGACAACGCACCGACGGACAGGCCGAGCGCTCTCCCGCGCATGCGCGCCGCCGCCTAAGCGAGCACCTCCCTGCGCCGGCGCAGTGGGTCCCCGCCGGCATCCCGGAAGGGCTTCTCGCTCCCACAGGCCCTTGCGCCCTCCTTTCCGGCCTGCGCCCGGGCAGGGTGAGTGGTCTCTTCCTCGAATCCGTCTCCATCCGCCCGCCGGACCCCGCGGCTGGGGCGACCCTCCGCCTGGGCCGGCGCGGGGGGCGGCCCGGGTCGGGTGGTACCGAGTGGTTCCTCTCGGAGGGGCCGCGTTCGTCGGGGCTGGGGCCCATCTACCGGCCCCTTACCGCCATTCAGGTCTGCGCTGAGGCGGGCAGGGCTCAGGCCTGGGGCGGCTTGCGGGGCGCTTAGGGGGGTGGGTTACGGCCCGTGTTGGGCCATGGCGAGGGAGGAGGAAACTGTAGGCCGCTGTCAGGCCCTGGAAGGAGCCCGTCTACCACCGTCATCTTTCCGGGACGGGGCGAACACCTCTCCTGGGTCGTCTCGAAGAAGGAAGGGGCTTTGGGACATAAAGAAGCAGGACGGGGTGGTTTTGAGGGTGAAGGCAGGAGCCCGGCCCTCTTGGGAAATGGCTGAAGAGTCTTAGATGTGTTTTACGCTCCCATCGGGGAGATAGAACAGGTTGCTCAGAGACGCTGTGGATGCCCCATCCCTGAAGGTGTTCAAGGCCAGGCTGGATGGGGCTTTGAGTAATGTGCTCTAGTGGGAGGTGTCCTTTCCCATGGCAGGAGGGTTGGAACTCGATGGTCTTTAAGGTCCCTTCCATCCTAAACCGTTCTGTGGTTCTATGAGAGTAAAGCATTTGTGATGCTGAAAAGCTGCAGCTTAAAATCTGCAAATGGTGGGGCGCCGGGGATGAATTAATCTTAAGTTTCTGAATGTGGGAATTGTGTGAATTGTAAGGAGCTGGAGCTGATGGGAGGAGGGAAGGTGACAGCGGTAAACTCTGAGGGAAGCTCGGTCTGCATTTGACACATGCACGGGTGCTTTTCAGGGTTGCTCAGATGGCTCCCGCAAAGAAAGGTGGCGAGAAGAAGAAGGGACGCTCTGCCATCAATGAGGTGGTAACTAGGGAATATACCATCAACATTCACAAGCGGATCCATGGCGTGTAAGTTCTTGTTTTTATCAGTGAAATTGGCCAAAATGTACAGTGGCATTTGGATGCAGTAGGTTTTAAACGGCAGAGAACAACAGTCATTACTGGCACTGATGCTAATTTTGCAGTGCCTTGTAATACAGTTGTGTCCCGAGGAAGCAGCTCTATACCTGTGCAGACCTATACTTGCAGGCTTTCAGGAGCAAGTTTGTTCCTTTTTTTTTTATGAGTGTTCCTGGACGTAATTTGAAGGTAGATCTGTTTACCTCAGTGCACAGTTCATCATTCTTTCCCAAGTGGAGTTTAAAATTTAGCCCACCCTAGAAAGTTTTAGAAATTGAGTATTGTAATCAAATGATTGGCTCTGTGTTTATGACTAAATTGTATGAGATGTAAATTGGGGTGTGATTTTGAGTTGATCAATGTTTATTGTGTGTAAGTGAGAGTAACTTTTAATCTGATGAAATGTTGAACCACTTTCTCGAGAGGACTTGCTGAGAAACTGCATCTCCCGTGGCTCCTCTCTGCGTGTTTGGCTACAGTCATGTGGCAGAAAAAATTATATCTGAATCAAAACAACTGGTGAAATTGTTGAAGTTTACTTAAAATAGGAGAGAAATGAGGTGGTGAACTATTACAAAACTATGAGTGAGAATGGGATGCAATGGTACCTCTAAATCGCAATAAGATATTCTGCCCTGTTGGTTGTTTATGGCAGTTCAGTCTATTAATGATGATGATCCTGCAAGTCTCTTTTGGGATTATCCAAAAGAAAGATTATCTATCTCTCTCTAGGCATGAAGTACCAGGGGTGAAATATTTTTGTTTAATGCTTGTTTCACTTGTAATCGCTCAAACCCAATTTCTAGCACTAAATATCAACAGTAGTGTGCAAACAATACTAAATACAACCCACTGTGGGATCCTGGATCCTGCTGACACTATAGTTATGTGTCAACAGTGTAGGTATAATAGGTACAGCACAGCACTTATAGCTATAACTTTCAGTGTATGTGCCCAGTCATGCAGAATCTGTCCATAATAGGAATGAGACAAGCTATACTTGCAAAAAACCAGTTCTGATGTCCAGTCATGATGATATGAAGAAAATAACTATCAATTACTGTTTAGCTGAAGATGTTATTCAGAATAGCACCAGTTTTGTTCTTCTGTATTTCAGTACTGAACACAGTTCTGTCAAATTTGTGTTACCCATAGGCCTTTCATTTAGAGTAAATCTGAAAGCTCTGATCTCTTCCATAATATTGCCAGAAGTTTTCGTGTCAGCATGCTAGAAGTAAGACTTAAGATGCAGGAGATCTTGCGGTTGCAAAATTGTAATGAAATTATTCTACATAAGCATATGTAGTTTCTGTTAGGCATAGACACTTATGGTTAGTAGCTACCTGCCAAAGTAAAGGTCTGGTCATACAACGATGCAGCTGTTGACCTGCTGTTGGACACAATTCTTTCAATTGTATGTTTAGAGAACGTCAGTGGTTGAGTGCTGCAACAAGTGTCCTGTGCTGACAGTTTCCTGAAGTTAAAGAAATGGCTCTTGTGTTTGTCCTAGGGGCTTCAAGAAACGAGCACCGCGTGCTCTCAAGGAAATCCGTAAATTTGCGATGAAGGAAATGGGTACTCCTGATGTTCGCATTGACACCAGATTGAACAAAGCAGTCTGGGCTAAAGGAATAAGGTATGTTTCTGCAACTTCCCTTATTGGGTGAAGAAAAACCTTGTAACTGTGTATGTGGAAGTGCAGGAATTGAAGGGGTAGAAAAATTGGTATACTTCAGAGTGTTTGCATTTTCTTTGCAAATGCTTCTTTTCTTAAAATGTGTGTGCCAGAACCTCTGCGTTCTGGTCAGCTCCCTCAGTGTAGTTGTAGCAAAGCTTTGGTAAACTCTGGAATTGAAAGAATTTAATTCTATGTAGGATAACAGTAAAGCAAAGGAAAGAAGGAATGCAGATTTGGGGTGGGACAGGGAGGACTGGTGTACTGTAATACTGCAGCAGACAGTTTTTAGAAACTTGGCTTTATTAGTGCTACCTACAGTGGTAGGCTAAGCGCCTAGGACTGGTTCAGACACATTTGTGTAATGTGTCTGAACAGGATTAGGTTTCGAAGCATGCTGAATTGATAAATGCTACACAAAGAAATAATGGGGTGTTTTTTAAATAGGGCAATTAATCTTGTCTGGAAAGTACAGGTAGTTTAGGGGCCAAACAATTACAACTTCTGTTAAATTGCTGCTACAGAGGCAGCTGATGTGGTGTTTAATATGTGTGAGGACGGTTCAAAGGGACTCATGTGAGGAGTGCGACCTAATAAACCTTAATAAAAAGTTAACTGGTTGGGGTTAATACCGTGAGTGAAAACACTGGATATGCATGAGCCCTTGTTTTAAACCAAGTCTTCTAGGAATTAGATTCCCGACTAGCCTGTGGTATGTTTACAATCCTGTACATGGAGTTGTGTGTTCAGGCCAACCCTTCCTTCAAAATTGGAGGGGGAAGATGGGACTAAGTTACTGGGTGTTCTGGGCAGGGATTCTCTGTCCTTCCTGTTGAGCTGTTCGAGTTCATAGGCAGTGAAGACATACCAGTTGGGCCAGGTGTTAGTGTACCTTCAGAGCTTAGTAGTGAGGTTCTTAACCAGGACTTCCTTGTGCGTTCTGTGGAGCAGAAGGGAGTCATCACATCAGGTTTTGTAGCATGAATTTAACTGCAGTTTTCACTAGTTAGAATAGATAACATATACAAAGTAGTATCTTCCTCTGGCATGATTGGGAGAGGCTAAAATTGCAGTGTCAGCTAGCGTGACAGTGAATAGTCTAAGAAAGTGGTGAAAAAGGCTTTTGGTCTGTTTCAAGAAGTAAATTGAACCAACTTCCTCTGTCTTAATTACTGTATCCACTGGATTTAGTTAGTAAGTCTGCTCTGAGAACTTACAGCAAGGAGGAAGTCCCTTCTCCTAATCTGTGGAGCAAAGTACTCTGAGCAGGTGTTTTCTAAAATCTTGAGTTCATTTGAGGGAGGAGGTTACTTCAAAAATGGTGTGGACAAATAATTTTTTGTGCCTCATCTCACCAGCATATTTTGGGCAGTATTAGAGAGGGACCCTAAGCTGTGACTTGCTTACTTAGAACAAAGTCATCTGAGCAATTTAGTTGTTCTTTAGTTGTTGGGCTTTGTGAGGGAGAAATGTTGATCAATTGCATGCCCATAAATAAGATCTTGGTTCAGGTTAATGCTCACTAGAATTTCCACAGGACTTCTAACTCTTGACAGGCTTTCAGAACAGATATCTCTCCCACCCCCTATTTTCTATGCAAGTAAGAAATACTTGTTAGTAACAGCTGCTTGCTCATCATGTTCATGCTGTGCTTCATAATCATCTTCAGAATATATTTCCTGGCTCAGTAGTGGACTGATGGTGCACTTCCGACTTTATGCTCCCACTGGATTATGGATTCATCTTATTCAAGGCTCATTCAACTCTTACCTGCTCATTTGAACAAAAAGCAAAACAAAAAAGCTTTTCTAAGGCAAACAGTACAATCTCTAAGGCTCTTCTTCTGATGCCGAGATAGAAACAGATTTGACTCATCATGTCTTTGCACAAATAAGCAAAGCTTAAGAATTTGCAGAGAGGGAATAGTAACCATGGAGCAAAGAACTTTTATTTTCTGTCAGTTAACAGGTTTCAGTACACATTTAATCAAAAATTAATTTGTCATCTTCATTTTAGGAATGTTCCTTATCGTATCCGTGTGCGTTTGTCCAGAAAGCGCAATGAGGATGAAGATTCACCAAACAAGCTATACACACTGGTTACCTATGTACCAGTCACAACATTCAAAGGTAAAGTTGTGTGCTATCTCTTTTTCTCTATGCCATGGGGTTTTTTTGATCAGGTAGCAAAGTGGGACAGCTCCTCCTTGCAATGCAAAATTCAAATGAAAAGCATGCAGAAGGGGTCAAACTGCTGGCTTAAATGAGCTCTGCTGTAGAGAACAGGACTGTTAGCTTGCCTGATCAGCATTAAAGAGTAAATACAGAATTTAGTGAAATAATCATGTAAACATTGAGAGAATAAAAAACCAACCCACTGGCCATAGTCATTAAGGTTTGTTTCCTATATACAGTACATCCTGTGATGTGAAAAGCTCAAGCAGGTTTAGCCTTTTCTTCTTGTCATCCTTGACGTATCATTCACCATTCAAGTTTAGTGAAATACTTGTCTATAGTTTGCTCTTGCAGAAGTAGATCAGCAAACTGAGCTTTGAAACTGGGTGTGATTTCTTGTGAAGATTTGCATATACATAAAGGGAATTGTCCTAGTAGTAGGTGGTGATAAAATTTCTTGTTTTGCAGGTCTACAGACAGTCAATGTGGATGAAAATTAAACGGATTTTCATTACAATAAAAAGATAAAAAGAAAGTTTACTCCTAAGTTGTTTTTTCTTTTTATTGTCCAGTCTCTTCAAGCTGTCATCCATGAAGCATTGAGTTGAACAGGTGCCAAGCTCTTTAAATATCTTGTTTTCTTTGGCCTTGTACATAATGGTGTAGTTTGCTTAATTAAAGGTAATCTAGACTTTGGCTGGCTGTGAATGGAATAGGAGACGTAAACATTCCTGTGTGGGTACCAAAGTCCTAGTGTTTTGTTCCTATGGGAATAAAGAGCCATTACACAGGTATTTTAAGTTAAGGCTAAGTTTGTTAAAAAAAAGACAAAACCTTCCATACTGTTAGATCAATATCTCATGTATATAATTTCTCGAGGATAAAGTAAACACTCTGTATTTGGTCCCCTGCCAGTCTAGTCAGAATCAGTAGGCTTCACCCTGGGTGCTACACTGAAAAATGGGGTTCTGACCAGTGAAAAAATTGTGAGCGTGCTAGCTCAGGGAATTTGTTTAATGAAGTAGGGACTAAACACACTTACCTTCCATAAATCAATACATACTGTCAATGCAAATCTAGTACAAAAAGGGTTTATTGAAAAGTGCATGGTTTCACAGACCAACATCAGAAGCACAGTCCATGTACACTTAACATTTCAGCAAGACATACAAATTGGAATACAATCAAATATATTAAAATAGTTTCAATTACCAGCATTGAAACAGTTTTCAGTATTAGTGCAAAAAAGGCAACCCAAACAAACTGCGGACAGTAGCCGAGAAGTGTTTTTCTCTCTTTAAAAAAAATAAAAAAATAAAAAAATAGACAGCTGGAGCCAGGCTCTGCTCTCCCTGTGCGGAAGAGAGCTTCAGTGTCTTCACACTGTAGACAGATGTTTCCTTTTACATTCAAAACAAGAAGATAATTAATAAATCAATGGCACAAAACAAACCTATACACCCTTTAGCTTTTAAAGCTCTTAAACTGAAAACCACAGACCAACAAATTGTTTATCAAAAGTCCACTGCTAACTGAAAGCCTTTTACAGTATGTGCTTTGGCATAATTTCAGTGCACTTATTTTTGACGGCTTTGCTACGACTGTGTGTTTAGTTTTGCATGTTCACCCCGTGACTGGCAGCTCATCCCATTGGTTTTGAGATTATATTGATTTAGCTTCGCGTTCTCAAGTTTTGGCTTCAGTTCTAAGGGTTTTTCAAAGAAATTAACTAGTGATTGTTCAGTCAAGAGGGATGCTAATATGTGTTCAAAAGAGACAGTCCAGTCCCCTTCAGTCACAGGGGAAGGTTGAGAGTCTTTGTGAGGGGCCTTCACAGTGTCACTAAAAACAGCATCCTGGTCTGCAGCAGAGGCCTCGGGCTGCAAGTCCTCCGTGAACTCGTCCGATCCACTCCCCAGACTGATGCTTCGTTGTCCTACTTCTCCAATCTGAAGTAACAGCGTGGTCACAGTGGCAATGGCTTGGTACAAATCATTCTCCTCTGGATCTTCATGGAACATGCTATACAGGGTTTTGCAGAACTGGATGAATTCCCTCTGTAAAGGACGAAAAGCTAAAATCAAACTGTTGAACAGCTATGCTATGGTAACTGTGGGCATCAGGCAATGGCGTGATACGACAAAGGCAGGCAGAATACCATGTACTTGCTCTTTTAAAACCTCTGCCTGCTTTTAAAAAAAAAAAAAACAAAACACTAGTGAAAGGATTTCGACCTATTCCAGTGCTCTGCCACCCTCAAAGTGAGAAAGTTCCTCCTCATGTTTAGATGGAGCTTCTTACATTCAAGTTTGTGCCCGTTTCCTCTTGTCCTGTCACTGGGCACCACTGTGCCCCATCTTCTTGACACCCTTCTTTTAAGTATTTGTAGGCATTGATCAGATCCTCCCTCAGTCTTCTCCAGACTAAAAAGACTCAAGTCTGGAATGCATTCTCTGGGATTCTTTGGGCTTAGGAGGTGGGCTTTTCCCAGCCTGCACAAGCCTGTTTTCCAGCCTGTAACGCTGCAGGTGAGGATAAGACTGAAATTCTTTCTTACTCAGCAGCCAGCCCCAGGTGAGGGAGCTGCCTGAAAGGTGGCTGAGAGTTTTTAAATGTGACAACTGCTCCCTGGATCAGAGTAGCCCAATCCTTGATACCTCAAGGACTAAATCTGAGCCCAGGCTGAAGTTACACTTTTTAAGAAAAAAATAAACTGTTGTATTTAGTCATTTCATTTTTGAGTACTTTCCACTTTAAAGGACCACTAGTATACATACCTGGCTCATTTTTGGCAATTCTTTTTCAGCTTTATTATCCTTTTCTTTGGCTAGATCCTTCAGCATCTGTTTCAGCTGCTTTTGGTAATCTACTGCATCACCTTTTGTGGAGCAGACACAGAAAGGAGAATTGTTTTTTAAGTCACTGGAGACATTTCAAAATTAAACCCTGAGCATGGAGATAACAGAGGAGGGATGACAATCGGGAAGTTGGTTATCTCATGCACACGCATTAGAGAACCATTTCAGACATACCATTTGATTTTCCAATGACAAGTGGTCTCGAAGTTGACAGCAAAGGATTCTTCAATGGTGACTGGCTGTCTCGTTCGTTTTCTGTGAGAGCTACCCAAAAAAAAGTAAAAAAAGAAACGATTTTTCTTTCCAGTGCTGCATAATGGTTATTTATGCTCTTAAAATTTACATATATGATGAAAGCAAAATAATTGGGCAAAGATGTTTTTAAACACTAATTCATTAAATCATGCTGTAAAATTATGTTAATGTAAGTAAGACTGGTGCTGCAGTAAGAGAGTCGGAAGTTTGCCAGGAATGGTACATTTAATTAAAAACTCTGCACAGAGAAACTACCACAGAATTTTGTCACCTAATCAAAACTGGATCAAGATGTGATAAGGAGATTTCTGCTGTACATGGAGTACCAGCCATCCAAAGTGTTGTTCCAGTTCAATATTTTGCTTAGAAGTAACCATCTAATTGCCTGCAAAGATCTCTGAATGCAGCAGATGTGAGCCTTAGCACTGTATATCTGTAATTTGCACCCAAAAAGGTTTTTGACTGGGGTAAATTTTAAAATGTGGGGAGCGTAACTGCAAATGCAAATCCTGTGTGTTCCCAGCTGAAGGAAGCAAGATAGGGCTCTTCATTAAGCAGCCTTTTCCCAAAAGCTTTAAGCAAGTGTTTCGAGAGAAACTAAGGTATTCACTCCCTTTCAAATGTCTTACCAGGTGGGATGTGCAGCTTATATAGTAACTTTATCTTTTCATTCATTTCTCCATTATACATAACATCTGCAAGGAAAAAAAAAAAAACCAAGAAGGAAGTAAACCAGATCATTTACTTCCACAGTTTAAAATAAATCAGGCATCTCTCTGTACACAAAAGATAATTGTTTACATGGACAATACATGAGTTGTGCCTGTCAATGAGGAACAGCAGGTGAGAGCCATCTGGCTTGGTCTTTGTTCTTGTAAAACTTTCACGGGTAACCTGTTCCAGTGTCTCACCACCCTCACAGTAAAGCATTTCTTCCTGATATCTAATCTAAATCTACCCTCTTCCAGTTTAAAACCATTACCCCTTGTCCTATCACTACACTCTGATAGAGAGTCCCTCCTCATCTTTCCCGTAGGGACTCTTCAGGTACTGGAAGGCTAAGGTCTCCCCAGAACCTTCTCTTCTCTGTGCTCTCTCAGCCTGTTCTCAAAGGAGATGTGCTCCAGCCCTCTGATCATCTTCATGGCCCTCTGTTGGACCCACTCCAACAGGTTCATGTCCTTCTGATGTTGGGGGTGCCAAAGCTGGATGAAGTACTCCAGATGGAGTCTCACGAGAATGGAGTAGAGGGGCAGAATCACCTCACTCAACCTGCTGACCATGCTTCTTTTGAAGCGTTTCCTAGCCTACCACACAAATCCAAGTATCATTTTAATTCATAAAATATTCTCAACAAAATTACTGTTGGCTGAGGAATCGAGCATTTCATACAATATTCAATCACATCCCTAAGCTGTCTTTTAAATCTAACTGACTTCAGGTGATTGGAACACCAGAAAACCATCTACCCGCATCCTCCCCTGCCAGTTGTATGGCATTTTAACATCTGTGTCTTGCCCGTGTGCCACCCCTTCCATGCCCACCCTTTGCCTGTCAGGGGAGCCAATACCTAAGCAGCTGGCGAACCCCTTGAATTCAACCAGCCGGTCCATGTTCTCGTCCAGGAGGCGGAAGGTCCTTTGGGCGAGGACGTCGGTGTGCTCCCCACAGGTCCAGGGCGAGACCAGCCTGTACAGGTTAGTGAACTGCTGGGCGTCGATGCGGTACTGCTCGGCGTACGGCCTGCTGGGGTCGTGGCGCTCGACGACTGGACTCGTCGTGTCCCAGTAACACCTTATTAAATGTTCCCTCTAGGAGAAATCAGAGGTGGGAGAGGGGGCATTGCAGGGGGCCGTATCGTCAAGAAGAGCGCAACCGGCAGAGAAAGGCATTCACATCAAAGTGTGCTGGAAATGCTCAAAATTCTCTTTGCATGAGGTGTTATAAGGATACCGAGACCACCCCTGGGAGAAAAAGCAAAGTATTTTGCAGCCAAGTGCTCTCATGATTTCCTGGGGGTAATTAATAAATTTGAAGGGAGACCAGGCAGATTCTTAGAAGAAATTCACTGCAGGGTACTGAAACTCTACTACCCACATCTGGTCTGGGATATCTAACCAGCCAAACGTACAGAGGGTCAGAGAAAATCCAGGGTAAGCACTGTAGAGACTTGACCTGCTGATTTATTCTCCCTCAGACCTCTCTGTTTGGATACTGTCCCTAACCGTCTTCCCTTAGGGACAGGCTGATGCAGAACAAAAAGAGTCCTAACGAAGCAAGCTGTCCCAGGGGATCAAGGCAGCCAACAAAAAAGGAACCACCACCAAGAAACAAAATGAGGAAAGGGGAGGAGTGCAGACCAGTGAAAGCTCAAAAAAAACAAGCAGCAAGGAGCGGGAGGAAAGCACTGAAGAGCAAGCCCCAGCAGCAGCATCTCACAACCACTAATGGAAGGAGGATACAGCTGCTCTTAGCCACAAAGCTACATAATGCTAGGAACACACCACAGTCATACTCACAGTAGCTAGTATTTATGGCTATGAACATACACAAAAGAAATTGTCCATTAAGGATAATAATTACATGCTTGGACTTCTAAATCAAGTATTGTTGCATAAGCTTAGATATCCCTGCCTACAAATAACTTTTATAACAGTTCTATCAAACATCAGCTTGACAGAAAGAAACTGAGACAGAAACTGCTTTTAATTGTAAAGAAAAATAAAAAAAAAACAAACAAACTTAAAACTATTAGATATTTGGGAACAGCAAGGACACAAGTTCGTGGGGATTTTCTCCCCTGCCTTTAAAGAGTCTGCCTTTAAAGAGCATTAACAGAGCAGGGCTTAAAAGTACTGCAGAGCTCCCAGGGAACAAAGCTACACATTATTTAATTTATTCTGCATGTGAAAGTTACAGAACCTAATTTATCACAGACCATCTCCAAGCAGCAAGTTAGAAAGGAAGCTCTGAAGCAATTCTGCTTTGAGGGCTCAGTACATTACCATTCCTCTTTAACTGGGTGACTACAGAAAGGACAAAATGACAAAGTCCCATCTGAAGAGTACCTCCCAGGCAGAGGGCTCAAGGTCTGGGGTATCTCTGCTAAGCAACAACTTGAAGTTACGCCCAGAAGCCTCAAATAGGTGCATCCTGTACTTTACAGGTAGACCAACCTTGAACAAATCATACAATTCCTCTAAATCTTCAGGAAGAATCGAAACATCTGGGATGACAACTCGGAGCTTAAAAGGAAAGAAAAAACATATTAGTGACAATCTTTTCTCCTGTGACCACACACAGGCAGATCCACGAGCCCTGCAGGGGCTGTATTTATGTGGTACAGCTGAAAACTGCAGTACTGAAAAACCTTTGCAATTTTTCCCCCTTCTTCAGGTTCACTGGTTGGACAGATATGTGAAAAGAGAAATCCCTCAAGGGCTATTAGAAACAAAGACAGGAAGTCCCTAAGCTACAGATCACAGGAGGCCAGGGAAGCATCATATCACTTGCTCTCCTCTTACACTCTTCTCCAGCATCTGCCTCAGGCCACAGTCAGAGACAAGGTGCTGGGCTGGGCAGTCTTGCAGTTGTTCTTAATGTTAAAGCCACCCTAGAAATTAATGCATGTGGCTGCAAAAGAAAAACCAAACCCACAAGCATCCCAGGGAAGAGCTGTTTCCAGAGTCAGTAATGATCCTTTCTTTTTCCAAGCTGTGGTGGTGCTGCCTGACAGTGCTGGGGGAGAGGGGAGATGTTAAGCTACCTCAGTCAAAATCATATTATACTCACCACATTTTGCTTGGTTGTGTCTTCATGGCTTTGCAGGACACGGATTCGGTGCTTGTAGCGCATGTGCTCTATCTGCGCAACAGAGTGGTCTCCAAATTTCTATAAGGGAGGAACAGAAGCTTATTATTTTTATAGTAGTTTATGATATTTGTATTTCTCATTTACTGGAAATACAACTTTTAAAGTGTTGTGAGTCCTTGAAGAAAAAGCATACCCAGTCTCCAACTGATCTGTCAGTGTATTTATACTACACCTAGCACTGAGCACTTACTCAAGGAATCTGTAAAGTTACGTATTAACTTCCAAAACATCCAAAACATTAAATTTAACTTTTCTCTTTTTAAAAACTGTAACTTAACTGACCAGTAGACACAGAGCAGTGTCTTACCTCATAGGAGTCATGAATCAGGTTAGCTATTTCAGTCACTGGAGAGGCTTCCTGGTCGTCGCTGAAGAACGTGTGGTGGTTACCAATAGGTGGCAGAGGGCTTTCCTCGTTTTTGACATGGTCTAAAAACCTGAAGGGAAGAAATTTAAGCAACACAGGTTACTTTGCAGCGTGCTCTTCTCAAGACAAATAAACAAGCAAGACTTATGGCTCAGACCTAGAAATAAACTGGTTTTCAAGCTGCTAGGCTTTTCAACAATGCCTTCACGATTACTCATCTGAGGAACAGCAAGCCAGCCAAATGACTAAACACTGCCCAAGGAAGAAAACTTCTGTCTCCTTGAAGTCTAGAGCAGGAAGCCCGTCACTCTAGGGAAGGCACGAAGAGCAGCAGTAAATATTGCACATTGACGCAGTCAATGCATGTCTTGGCGCTGCCAGGAAACTTCCCAGGACATCTACTTGTCCAACGTACAAAGTCCATTGTTTAAGGCAGACGCTGTGAAAGCAGCAGCAGCAAGGTAACACAGAAGGTCCTTCTGGTGCCTACAGAGCCCGGTAGTTATCACAGCAGCACCCAAATGCCTTTGTTTTACAGCAGAACAGTCCTCGGTGGAAGGAGCACTCCTGCATGGCCATACCTGCTCAGGATCATCAGGGCCTGCCCATCATCCTTGCTGTTACACAGGTCCACAGCGTTGGCTTCCAGTATGGCCAAGCCCAGCTGGAAAATGGCTTTGATCCCATCATAGAAGAAGCAGTCCACAACATTCACAGCACTTTCCAGGGGCATGATGCTAAGGAAAAGGGTAAGGAACCAGGAAAGAGAGATGGAAGCTAAGGTTGTCAGATCCTTCATATGTTCAGCCAGCTCTGGAAGTTGCTCTTTTATAAGCTCTTCGAACACCGACTGGTCTACCTGAGCACCTGCAAGTCATAAAGAATCAGTATTATCCAGGACTGACACAGGAAAAAATATTCTTTAAAGCTAATGATTGCTGTCAACCATCAACTGCAAGACCTTCTTAAAATTTAAACTGACAAGATGTGCAGACATCCACAGTGAAAAATCCCATTGTTGTCCTGCTGTGATCTCAGCCCCAGCCCTCATGTCCATAATCCTTACCGTACAACTTTCTGCAAAAAGATCGTGTTGATTCTGCTAAGGGCCTTCAGGGTGCAATGAAACAGTAATAGCAGCAGCTGTTGTTTTTGGCTAAAAGAGCACACAATAATTAAGTGCTAGCGAAAGCAATCTTAAAGCATTTTACTGTTCAGCTTGGGATCTATGCAATGAAAATAAGATAGTACACATTCTTCTCCAGTGTTTGTACTCCAGCAAGTGGGCAGTAGAGCTTTCATTCTAAGTGAGAAAATGTAAGATGGAAATTCAGATATGGCTACACACACTAAGCAGGAAGAAAAATATTTACACATGAATATATGAGCAAACACAAATATATACTTACATGCATACATATATTTTAAGAACAAAAGATTTCTGCAGTGCCCAGATATAAGCTTTCTTAACTGTCCCAACCAGTCTTCCCAAAAGGAGCAGATTTTGGGCTCTGCTTCAGCTACTAGCTCAGTCCTGCTTTGTCAGCAGCTATTGTAGAGTCAATATAGGCTCATATCATTGAAACGGCCTGTATCTACAAACCAGATCTGCCACATAAGGAGCTTTTAACTGATGATGTTGGAAGTTAAAATTGTTCCTGAATACAAAATGCAGTTAGCTTTTCAATTGTTTTATCTTTCCTTTCAAGTTATTTCATGTAGTCATTCTTTCTCATAGTCCCTATTACGCTAATATTAGGAGACAACTTTAATTGCTACAAAATTTCTGAGACATACATCCCCTCAGCACTCAAAACTTCTGTTGTCTAAAATCAGATTATAACCTGGACAATTTGTGGCAGAGCGCCAGCATCTCTTGGCTTTGCATTCAAATCAGAAAATATGACATGATGTTTCTCTGTCTTTAGAACTGTTCACATCAAGCCACAAAAAGCTTCTGCTGGTGGCTGAACAAACATTACAGCACCACAAATCAAAAATAAGTGCCCAGGGACATGCAAAGAGCCTTTGAGAAAACATCAACCATGGTGCTTTGCTTTGAAGAGATAGCCTTCTCACATCAGATGGTCATAAATAAGAAGAATAAAAAAAAACAGAGGAGAAAACGGGCTTGGATTTACTCAGCAGAGGGCAGGGTTTCGTTTGGTTTTTAACAAGCTAAATATAACAGTCATAGTTAACATAAACAAAAAAATATAGATTCAGTTTTAGGGGTATTTGAAAGAAGCCAGAAACAGATAGGGAGACGTGTATAAAAAGATCATTCCAGGCTCAGAGGCAGCACATAAGAGATGGTAAAAGGAGAAGTTTAAAAGAGATGTGCAATGCTGCCCAGATCTTTTGCAGAAGACCGTATTATAAGTAAATGTTGACACTGTGGACGGAAGTCAAGCACGTGTATTCAAAGTGAATTTTATGCCCACCTTTTCACTAGCATCCCAGAAACCATGATGTCTGAGCAACTGAACCTCTAACGTATTCTAGCATGAAACCATAGCAAGGTAGGAAAATGCCAGGGTATCCCTTTAAAAAATGATGAGCCAAGATGCAAACAAAATGACACTTGTGACCCAAGCACAACTTGCTTCTATCTTGCAGCTGATTAAAATTTCCTGTATGCATTGCAGAAGGGAAAAGGATGGAGGGAGTTCCTGAAGGAGGAGAGACCAAGTGCCAGCCCTGCCTGCAGGCCTTTTCCATTTGCAAGTGAAATGGTGCAAATGCTTGTTAAAAGACAGAGTGGTCCTAGCTGGCATGGCCCAGAGAGGGAGATGGTTAAATGATCGAAGTAAAAAGGCTGAGCAGGACTGAATTGCCTAAGTTTTGAAAGCAAAATTTTCAAATAAATACATTTTTTAAATATTTTGAATGCCACAAAGAAAAGACCCAAGAGAAGATGGAGCTAAGAAGGCCTGGTCATTAATTCCATAGCTGTTTGGACTGCAGAGATTACTGGCTGACACTGAAGAGGAAAAGCATAGTGACGGGTACCAAGGTCAGAGATCACCAAAGTTAGAGATCAAAATGTGGACAACAGTGTTGGCAGTGTGGAAAAAGAGGAAAAGTGGGGTGTTGGAAGTGTTATGCAGGAAGAAACAATACAAAGTTTGGACAAGAGCTAGTTGCAAATAAAAAAAAAAAAAAAAAAAAAAAAAAGGTCAACTGGAATGTGAAGCCAAGAATGCTAATTCAAGCAACAGGAACCAGAAGGAGGGGCAGGGTGGACAAGATCAGTAGCACCGATTTGGCCATGCTAAAGTCTAGGGTATATCAGAGCTGCAGAACTAACTGCTCAGTGAAGCAACCATGCTGCAAAGCTACACTGCTGCTGTTTGACTAGGGGGAGCAGGGGAACTTCTGAGCTGAAGCCCCTGGCTCTTTGCACTGCAGTGAGCCTTGGCAGTATCTTTTTTAGTCATGGTACTACCTGCCCTTTCCTTTAGGTACAGAGGACAGGAAAACAGAGACACAGGACAAACAAGACTATAAGCACTCAAACAATGTAAGCTGTAGCCTTGGGGAGTGATGGGCAAGACAGAAACCCCAAATTAGGTACAACTTAGGGCAGTGATATGGCCATCCTCGTGGGACCATTCAAGTTTATTTGGGTGTGAAGAATGCAACCTACAGTCAATAACCCAGCAAGCACCAAAGTCATCAGTAATCAAAGCAGGCCCTAGGCTGATGATATCTAGAAATGAACAAGGACAGATAAAGCTGTTCCTTTTTTAATCAAGGAAGGAGACAGACAAACGTGGAAGTCCTTGAAATGGCAGTTTAAAGTCACATTTGGAGACAAGAACCAAAGTTCTGACAAGTGGGACAGTTACAGTGCCCAACCCACTAGTCAAAAATACCAATGGCATTCAAAGCACCACATCCAGCTAACTTTGGAGTAACTCTGCTTTAACTTACCTTATCTGCCAGCACAGTGTCAGGAGAGACACCCCAACCTCCAAGCAAAAGATCAGAAAACTGCTCAGACACCTCCTCCTGCTCCCCAGGCAGCATACAAGTACCTGCATCATTTCTAGCTCCCAGAAATACTACTGCCAGGGATTTCCTCCTATCCATCCTCACAAGTGACCCTGATGTCTCCCTTTGCTACAGTGATGGTGTAACAGCAGACACTGTAACTAAAGAGTAAGGCTAGCATTAGAGGTCAAGCATTTCTGTAAGAGGAGAAAGTAAAGTGACTGCAAAGAACAATTTTTTTTTTCTTGTATGCATACCTGCAATTACTGCATCAAGCTGCTCAGCCCCCCCTTCCTGTTGGTGAGGCGCATGTTTGCACAA
Organism: Gallinago jamesoni; assembly: GCA_025769975.1. Lineage (NCBI taxonomy): Eukaryota > Metazoa > Chordata > Aves > Charadriiformes > Scolopacidae > Gallinago > Gallinago jamesoni. The sequence goes on from JAOQGH010000001.1 coordinate 139,607,419, forward strand.
CAGTCTTAAAAATAGTTGCTTTGCAAAGAACATGCAGTACAAGGCACGCAATGCAGAGGGACTGGGCTTATTTCTCAGCGCTGCATCTCACATTCAGAGGGGTTTGTACCAGCCCTCGTTACCAAGGGCCAGTTTAGATGCAAGCCTGTATTACTCCAGCAGCCAGGCAATGCAAGAGACATTGGATCAGAAATAGCTACCCTAGCAGATCTTTCCTAGGTCCATCTAAAACAACTCAAGTCTCTAACACTAAAAATTCCTAACCAAGACAAGCAAGCTCCTCTATTTTTACCTAACAGGCAAAAGCGCGACCTCTTTCTCACCAACAGGGGAAAAAAAAAAATAATTGTAAAAGCTGAGCATATATTTATAGTTCTTGCAGTTCAAACCCTTCAAAACAAAACCAAGCCCAGCTGGAACCTGCGCAGCCACTGCTGCTGTCCCTGCAACACCGCACAAGTCGATGGACCACCTCAGCCACGGAGTCTGGATCTCAGAAGACCTCAAGCATTTTACTTCACCCCAGTGCCATCCAGCTGCCCCTTCCCAGTTAGCAAGAAGAGAGGCACAAGCTCACCTATCACTCGCTGGTTGAAGTAATCCGGCAGCATTCGCTCACACACGGCAACCAGCAGCCAGAAGGCTTCTTCCTCTTTGGCATACAACAGCAACACGGAGGTCAAAATATTCATAGACTTACAAGGGCAAAGAAAAAAAAAATGGGATTTGTTAGTGTCTGCAAATCCTACTGACAAAGCCTAAATTGTGGCTATTTTTAAAAAAAGAAAAGTAGCCTAACATGAAGTAAACAACTTTGGAAAAAAAAAAAAAGCAAAAGAAAGGTAATAGACAATGAATACACAATTCCAAGCCAAAGGCCTAACAAGTTTTTCAAGCTTATGTAGAGCAATAGCAAACAACAGAGAAAAGCATGGTACTGGATTTGCCCAGGTACAAAGTAGGTAACTGATAGTGCAAGATGTTCCAAGTGTGCATTCCCTCCCTCCCTGTGTTTGTATTTCGAAAGAAGGTAACGCACCTGAAACCGGTCTGATGTTAATCAGAATTTAGGGAGCCGCACAGAAGGTAAAGTTATTATTTTAGCTGGCCGTTTGGGTAAAGTACTTCAGAATTTGTCATCAATTTTGGCAGAAAGGAGCAGAACTTTAGTCTGCTAAACCTCTGCCCCAGTGTTCTACGTGAATCTCATCTGTGCAGGCCAATTTACTTTGCACTGTCTCCCACGTATTGGGTAAGAAACGCACTTCTGAACAAACAGAAGCACCAAGAAACTTATTTTTTCCCCTCATTTAAATGCAGTTTGCAAAATGCTGAGGGAAGACTTTTGTTAAGCCGGAGTACCAGCCTATGCACTTGCTTTCTGCAGTAAATGACATTTAATAGCTAAAACTATGTATTTTTCACAACTGAAAAGAGGTTAATTATCAAAACCACCGTTGAAAATACTCCCAAGAGAATGATAAAACTGAGAGAGCAGAAAAGGGGGGAGGTAAGGGGGCGGGGCGGGGGGGAAGCAGCAGGCATTACCCTGCTGGGATTTTTTCACCTGGCAGTATCCGATTTTGGGGTTCCTGTGGGCGTACGCCGTTAGCACCCTTCTGAGGGCGGCTATCCCCGTCTCGCTCTGGAAGGCAGGGTGCTCGGGCAGCGAGCGGTGGAGGTCACGCTCGATCTCCTCCGTCGCCATGCAGCACTTGCCCATGGACGCCTCCACCAGGTGTCCGTAGTAACCGGGATGCGAGTCAAGATCCGTCACGGCATCTGACGGGAGCGGGGAGAGAGGAAGAGGAAGACGCAAGCGGATTAAGGCGATGCTACGCTTAGTGCTGTGGGTATCGCCGCTCGAAAGGGTGTAAGCAAGACGGTTTCCCCCACGGTCTGTGAATTTAGCGAAACCTCTAGATGTAAAAGAAATAGAATCCTAGCAGAATGCGTGGCTTGAAACCGAAATAGGTATCAGCAAAGCTTGCAGGATGCAACATCATTCGAAACACCTTAATACTGACGTTGAGCAGAAAACTTCCCCAGCAGAAAGTATTACTGGGAGAAATGTACTCGGCGCTGTTCACACCCTCCAAGGAGGAAAACCACCATGTTGAGGAATACTTTTTACAAATGCTTGAACATGTCACATACTGGATCAAGGACTAAACTTGAGATCATATTGTAAAGACGTTCTAGCTCTGACAGATCTGTGGATGAAACAAGTTGTTTTTTCCGTCTCCAGTTTCTGTTCAACATTCAACAAGAAGCAGGAGTAGGGCTGCTGACTTCAAGATGTCATTATTTTGCAATAATTTGATTTGTCTAGGGTTAAATCAATATTTATGCTACAATCTAATTGCCGCTGGAAGATGAACATTATTTTCTGAAAACATGATGTTAAATTTTAAATTATACAGATGAAGCAGATATTATTTCAATTCTTCTGCACATCACGTCATATTGTCCAGAGATGAAATTTTTACAGATCTACATAGATACTTCCTTGCACTTAGTTCAGTAGCTGATCGTCTCTCTTCTGTAAGCACTATCATGTAAATGACATTTAATAGCCCTTGGGAGATTTCTTGCCTAAACATATTGTCATGTTCAGAATCAGATGAAGCCGACAGCTAACTTTTCTAAGGGTGCTCACCTGAGAAAAGCAGCCAGAGTTTGCCTCTTAAGGATTCAGGGATTCCCATTGCAACAAGTTTTCTGATCTTCTCTGTGCGAAACATGCACACGGTTCTGCCATATTCTACAAAATGGTCATCCCACAGACTCTCCTTGATTTGCTCCCTAGACTGGGAACAAGAAGGTATCTTTGAAAAGAACAAATTGTGTGAATGTGAGAACTAGTAAACAGAAACATTGTACACATCAGAAATTATAAATGTACACAGGGGCAAGCAGAACTGATCAGACAGGGAGAAAAAAATATAAATATTCACCAGAAAGAAACTGGGAGGAGGGAGAAGAAAAAAATCCAAATGAATAGCTGTTATCCCATATGTAACTTCTCCAGCCAATACAGAGTTCATTTCACTAAAAAGAAGTATCTGTCTGAATGTTACCCCAGCTTTTTTTTTTTTAAAGATAAAAACCCAAATCCTACACCTTCCCCCAAATGTTACATACCTTTCCAAAATCAACGCCTGCCGTTCCTGCCTGATGAAAGTCTGACCTTAGTGCTTCTGCATTGAGCAGATAACTGCTCTCCCTTCCACATTCACTCCTCTCCTTGCTTTGTGAAACCTCTGTTCCCGGACACGCAGACTCTCCATCCCTGAGCACACATGTGGATCCAAAGGCAGTAGTGTTCTGCAATGCAGAATCAAAGTGGTAACAACTGAGAAGAGGTTGGGCCCCTCTCTACAAGAAAGACATTGAGGTGCTGGAGCGGGTCCAGAGAAGGGCAACGAAGCTGGTGAGAGGTCTGCAGAACAAGTCTTATAAGGAGAGGCTGAGGGAGCTGGAGTTGTTCAGCCTGGAGAAAAGGAGGCTGAGGGGAGACCTTATCACGCTCTACAACTACCTGAAAGGAGGCTGTAGAGATGGGGTTGGTCTTTTCTCACAAGTAACAAGTGATAGGTTAAGAGGAAATGGCCTCAAGTTGCACCAGGGGAGGTTCAGATTGGATATTAGGAAAAATTTCCTCACCGAAAGGGTTATGAAACATTGGAACAGGCTGCCCAGGAAGTGGTTGAATCACCATCCCTGGAGGGATTTAAAAGATGTGGTACTTTGGGTCATGGTTTAGTGGTGGTTTTGGCAGTTTTAGGTTAATGGTTGAATTCAATGATCTTAAAGGGCCCTTCCAACTTAGATGATTCTACAATTTCAAGAACTACGTTCTCAGCTGTCTTCAAGACATGGAGCTGGGTTAGCCTTTGCCTTTTGCATCAAAACTTTTCACATCTTTCAGGAGGAAAGTCCTTACTCAAGACTTTATACAAATTATCATTCATTCCTAGTCAGAAAAAAAGGTTGTTAGTTTAAAACAAAAGTTGATAGCAAATTCTAAATGTCCTTGATGACAAGCTACCAAACAAGCTTCTACTTTGGTTAGGATTTGAAAAACAGAAATAGAGAATAATTTACGTTCAGTACCTGGTTCTTATTTTGCAAATTGTTATAATGCACTGGGTTGCTGGAGTTCACTTCTTTTAGCCTCTGGAGCAGGTTTTCCACCAAAGTATCACGGTCCTTCAGCTCAATGAACTGAAAGGCGGTCTTACTTCTTATGCTAACAATGATGGGATTAGGGAGAAGGCTTGTGTCCTCCATCTTCTCTATACTGATTACCTTTTCCAGAAACATTACAGAAAACACATTATGCACCACACCCAGAGAAACATCTTCAAATATTCTACATGTACCAAAACATAAAAACACAGCATTCATTTACACACATACTTTAAACATGATTATTCATATTGGCTTTCCTTGATCAAACACATCCTACTACCTGAAGATCACGATCTCTTTAGAAGCTCAAAGCAGGCACCAAAAAGTATCCCAGCTGCCTTTTTTTCTTTTTCGAAAAGACCCTGAGGCCCACTTCTGTAGAGTGGACCAAGGGGAAAAAAAGAAAGGGGACTGATGATTAAAACAAGGTCTAGAAAATGATCAACTGCATCAAATTCTGGAGGATGGAGGAGGAAATTTACTTTCGCACTCCTGAGAACAGGGGAAAACAGTGGTTTTGTTTCTTCTGATTAAGTATATAACACTGTTCTCTTGTTGTCTATTTCTGTTAACAGTGGAAGATAAGTTGCCACAGTTAGGATATTTCAGTGTTACTCTGTTATTAGTTGAGGATGAAAGGAAAGCTTTAATTAAAAGATCATAACAGCCTTGTATCCCCAGCAGATCAGGCAGGTGTTTGCTGACAGCTTCCTTCTCCTCTTCTACTCCCACCACCTTCCCATGCATCCTCCGTTCCATTTAAATAAGTTTCTGATGTCATGGAAATGTTGCAGCTCATCATTGCCTCCAAACATCCCCTTTTTCTCTCTACCCTACAGGTTTGCAAAGTATCCACAGGTTTGCTCGAGTTTGTCTATGGAGGAGAAGCTTCAACACTTCTAAGTGTTGATCCCATACAAGGATGCTAGCAGGGTCCAAGCTGAAGACTCCATCAACATCAAGCTGGACTTACGCATTTGTGGAAGTTGGAGGGGAGCACTGTTTGAGTCTTGGACCAAGCAGACTCTGGTTTTGCAGTGCTCTGTCCTGCTGCATTCCCTGTCCATACTTCACTTTGGGGATCATGTTGGGTCACCCACACATATTTGTAGGAACTCATGCACTAAAGAGTCCCAAAACAAGCTTTACAACAATCCTGTAAGCCCAATACATACAAGCAGCATCCTACTCCTTTTCATCAAACAATAGTTTTCAGGTAAATCAAGTGACAGTGGATGCTTACGGCAGAAAAAGGCAGATAGGGACCCAAAATGAAACAAACAAACAACTCTACCTCTCTAAGTGGGATGATAACATTGCAGCAGCCATTTTCTTTGCTGGCAAAACAGATATAACTGTCTGAAGTATACATCCTTCCCGCTGTGTGACAGCGACTAAACGGCGTCCAGAGAGAACAGTCTACAACTTCATGCAGCTTCTCCTTCCTGGGCAATCTGAAGAAGGCCCGAAAGAATTCATTCTGTGCTCTGGCTTCAAGATCCCTTAAGAGAAAGCAGTAAGAGCGAATCACAAGACCCCGAAAGCCAGGACATCAAGCGCAAAGTTCGTTTTCTTGTTAGCCCCACCAAGAGCGAGGGATACGGAGTAAAAGCACCAGGCACAGCCATCTTCACTGCCTATGCGAATAGATGGATGGAAGACCAACTTTGAAATGCAAACAAGAATCATCATCATCAACACATGCTTGTCTAACAATAGGATCACAAGCAACCACTGTAGTACTAGGAAAGAACGCTAATTTAAATCAGCCGGTTTGTTGTGGGGGTTCTTTTAATTATTATTTAACCATGCATTTTCTATGGCTGCTGTACCATCTTCTAGCCTCAAAGAGTTACAGATTTCAATGCCCAGGAGATAACTAAATCTTTCATCTGATGAACATACGTTGAGCAACGGAGATTAGCTTTGTGTTCCTCGTTTCCCTTCCCAGTAGCATTACCAACATCACCCCAGGGATTTTGCATCTGCACCCAAACCTAATGCATTTGCTCCATGAGTACTTCCGAAGTGGTCAGTAATAGGACAGTTAACGATGGTGGCATTTACATCATTGCATCCTTGACATACAGAGGTATCCGCCTCCGAGAGCCCCCAGGTCAGTTGCAAAATGCAAAACAGTTTCAGGTCACCGAAGGCTCAGTTGGGAACAGCAGCACCGGCTACATTCAGTTTGGACTTGGCTTCCTTCCAGCCACCCATCCACATTTATGTGGAGAGAAAAAGTTCTAATAAATGACGCTTTCATTAGTGAACTGTGGTTATATAGGTTTGGCTTTGGGGATTTTTTTTCTCCTCCTTTTTTAATGAAGAAGTCTGTGGTAATTTACAGAGCTATGCAGTTACATTATAAACAGGCCACGGCTATTAACTCACCAACAGCAGCCCCAGAAACATTAGGGCTTGAATTCTATCATTTTCTTTACAACAAGTAAATTTTTCCTAACATGATTCACCTTAGGAAAAAAAAAAGGAAAAAAAAAAAAAAAAGCTTGACTTTGTTCCATTGAAAGAATTTGAAGCGTGGGCTGAGGCATAACAGGGAGTGGTACCTTGGTGCTGTAAATCCCCTCTCTGCTCCTTCCCTCACCCTCCTCTCCTTCCCCCTACCCCAAATTTGTGCTGTTTACAAGTAAGTTGAGACAGACGAAGCCTCTGCTTCAGTAAGTAAATCAATTGTTTGTTTGTTTTATTTCAATTTAATCCATAGAGTAAACTAACCCCATGTGAAGCAGGGAGGAAGACAATCCAGAACAAACTGAGCCCTGAGAAGGGAGGATCTGTATCTGCCACCAACAGAAAAGACAGAATGCGCTAGACCAGCGTTCGGCTGCTGTTTCCTTCTCAAACATTATCTTCCTTAATAACATTATCCAAGGAAAACGGACAAATAGCCTCCTGTTTTTCATAAAGAACAAAGAGAAATCCTCTTTGTGAAGGAAGACAAAAAGGTTGCTCCCAAGTTAAAGTTCCACAGTGAGAGCAACTCTGATAAGTGCCCGCAGCGATCTGCTATTGTGACAAAGCTGGATCAGGATATGCCTCTTAGTTAACTCACCACTAAAATATTTTCCATTTCTGCACAGCACAGATGAATGCTGCTGATAGCATCTGCAGTCAGGTCTGGGTAGAGCTGTGCTCTCCTGCTATTGTGCTGAGAAGGTAAGACCCTCCCTGCATCTACTCGGCTGTTAAAATTTCTATCCCGTTATGTGAAAAGAGGCATTACACTGAAGAGTGGAACCTCTGTTGAGGCAGAGGTTGTCTGTTTATTTAAGAGCTGACTGTTTCTCATGTTCCAAAATCTGCAGTTTCTGAGTCTTCAGGATTTTGCTGCATTTCTTGAGGCTGCAGGCTCCAGGTATGGGGCCTTCCAGACAAGAAGCCACAGGTTCTTAAGCTGAAGAATGACATTTCCCACATCTGAAACTAAGTAAATGCACCAAGCACTGCATTCAACTCCCTCACCCCATGCCAGGGAAAGGCTGCCAACCTCAACATCCCTGGAACTGCCTGTTCCCCCCATGACTCATGACACAGGGTCACGCAGGGCCACCACAGGGACCACACTGCAGCCAAGGATGCCCCAGACTCAGGTGCTGAAACAGGGGCCAGGCTGCTGCCGGAAAGAAAAATGGTAGCACAAGGGCGAAATGCTGTCAGCACTTACCTCTGTGGGCTCAAATAAGATATCCTATTAGAAAACAGCACATCGTGAAAAGATTTCCTGGTAGGCTGGCAAATTGCAGGGCTTAAAGCATTTGCTTCCCTTCATGAATACAGGCAAACAAAATTAGAGCTGGTTAAAAAAAACCAAGCCCTATAACTCAAAAAAACCCACAAACAAAATTAGCTCCTAACACAAGACAGGCAGTTGTAACAATACAGCAAAGACGCAGCAACTGTTGGGCCACATCACCAGGTCCCACAGCTTCCATTCTGAGTTTCTCAATACCTCCAACGCCAAACAGAAATGCAACCTGTCTACCTGCAGCCCAGTCTGTTTGAAATGTTCTCCTCAAACTTAACAACTTAAAAAAAAATTTGTATTTAAGCAAGTGCAGCCTCCTGAGCTGTACCGAGGGGAAAAAAAAAAGCTTTCATTATGTAAAAATAATGTTTATTAAGTCTTTACACGTGCATCAGAAGAATAAAAGGCGAGAAGATGTGACTGTCTTGTTCCCTACTTCCAGAGAACTCAGCAGTTCTTTCTGAGCGCAGTTCCCGACTTGCAGGTTACGGGACCCCGGGCTGCCACCAGCTCCAGCACTTCAAAGCCAACAATAAGTCTGAACTGTGGTAACTCCTGGTGTGTGACCCCTGCGCTACCTTCCAAGAGTTTTAAATTAAAGGAAATAACACACAAGACTAACAAAATGCCTAAAAGTATCAGGACACTTAAAACTGTGTCCTCCACCGTCAAATGTTTTTCTCTGCTTTAAATCTAACTGAAGTCAACTTGGCAAGATCTTAGCTCTGCTGAGTCACTTGCTGCCTATCTAACATCTAAACAGACTGGCTGACCTCTTGCTCTTAAAGACCCAATACTAGACTCTTCTTGCTATTCATACTCCAAAAAGTTACAGATTTTGGAAATAACACTTCCAATGATATATATCTTGCTGATTGGAAGAACTGTTAAATTTGCACGGCCAGGAAGGCCTGTCGTAAGCAATCCAGGAGTTATCTGAGAAGAGCCAGCACGGACTTGTCTGGATACACGTAAACTGAACATCTCTCCCTTACGTAACAGGAACACTGGACTTTTACATGGAGGAGACGCAATGGATGTTTTAGCCAGAATTTATGAAAGTCTTGATATTTCCTCACATGGAACTAATAAAACTGGATCAAAGTGAAGAACTGTTCTATCAAGCCAGTTGAAAAAAGAGTATTCCAAAAAGTTGCCCTTAAAGGCTCCTTGGTAAATTGAAAGGATATTAAGAGGACCTCCCTGGAGGTCTGTCCTGGACTAGCTTCTGTTCAATGTCTTCATCAGCAATCTGCATGATGGATCGAGAGATTATTGGTAATAAACTTGCACACAACATGAGCCTGGTGGACGCTAATGAGCAGAAGGACAGGATCAGATTCAAGATTGAGATTCATAAACTTAAGGCATGGTGTGGGAAATAAGCATTATAAGTATTTTCATCTGTACATCATAAGCTGCACAAAACCAGCATGGAGATCAACTCCACCGGCAGCCATTCAGCAAAAAGAAAAGACCTAAGGGTGACACAGGACCACAAGCTGAACATGAGCCAACAGCCTTGTGCTCACAGGAGGAAGAGGAGCACCGTGCCAGGCTGCAGAAGTGCACGGCCACCAAGATGCAGCACAGCAGTCCCAGAGTTGCTGCAGAGACAGTCACGCTGCTCCTGCCCTGGTCAGCACCAGTGAGGCACTGGGGACAGTCCTGCATTCCACCACCCCACGTCTGCAGCTGCCTGGGATAAGTGACAAATTAGAGAAGAGCAACCGGGAGGGCTAAAATCAGGATCCGTAAGAAAAACCTGGCTGAACTAGGGCAGTACAGCTTGAAGAAAAGAGATGCATACTGATCTCCAAATACACCAGTCATTGCTCTAAAGAAACAACATCTGATCTCTTCAATAGTACTGTGTAGGATGATGAGTAATAGACTCAAAAAGCAGCACGAAAGATTCAAGTTAGACTTCAGACTTTTCAATGATAGAACAGTGAAGTACTGGTATGGATCCTGATACTTCCATTACTGGAAATCCTTAAAAACAGGTTAGGCAGTCATGTGTCACAAGTGACACACAGATAATCCAAACCCTGCGTTTGCTGGGCAGATGCAATAAAATGAGATTCTTTCTAGTCGCATCCTCCTCGTTGCTCAAGGTTTACAGCATTCTCAGATTCCCTCTCCGAAGGAATTAGTGCAGACTGAAGTGACATTTACGATTCAAGATACTTCAAACAGTTTCCGTTCAGCTTAGATCAGTGTTAAAAACCTTCTTTGCTTTCATATGAAGCAAAGCCATCTTCATTTGCAATTCACAGTTAGACATGAAGAAAAGAAACCGAGGTGGTTAGAGCCTGGAGAAACATATCATACTTTTGAAACCCTACTGAGAGCGGCACTAAAGCTTTTAAATTGTGTGTTCTGCTCTGGCCAATTTCCTCACTACATTTGAGGAATGCAATAGATATTCTTGCATCCTGAAAGAGATGGAAATAAAAAGTACAAGAAACCTATACCAGAGATTTTAGTGACCTTCCTATTAAAAAAGCAAAAAATAGTTACCATATGTTACAGTAAAATTGTATAGCACATAAATATATCTCCAAGAAATGGTGTTTGTAGCTATCAAATAGCTCAGCTTTGGTTTTTATGGCAATTAACTTAATTCCCATTAATCCCTTTGTAACCCATTGTTCCGAGCCTTATGCTCTCATTAAGTAGCATGGAATCTTGCATATTAACTTATTTGACTCCAGCCATGATATTTGTGTCAGACTATGGGCCTAATCCCACAGCTTCTCTGAGTCCCGTCCCTCCACGGCTCAGCAGAATGACACCAAGAGCATTAGGAATGGCAGCAAAGGTCTCTGGTTTTCAGAATGTAGAATATACAGACCACGATGGCACTAAAAATGCCTTTTTTTTTAAAAATAAAGATATTGAGATGAGCCTCTTGCAAAAGAAAGCCTAACAAACAAAAGCCATCTACAGCAACTTCATTAATTTGACACAGCTGGAATAGCTCTAATGATGTGTGGATTATTGCTTTCATTTTGATAGACTACTATTTGCTTCCAAATCATGCACAAGAATTAACAAAGACAATTATTAGGGGGAAAATGTGAAGAGGAAAATAGTTGTTCTTGTTCAGGAGAAAAAGCAGCAACAAAAACTTCACCCACCAAAAAAGTTAAAACCTCCCCCCCCAAAACATGTTAGCATTAAAAACCAGTTTATCCACTATTCAAAGTACAGTCTTGCTTAATCACGTTACATCAAAGTGGTTGCTGAAGTGTGACAAAGGGCACCAGAAACAGCAACTTATCCAACCACCACCTAATTCGTGCTGAGGAAATGGGATTTGGGCATCTTCCGTGTTTCCATGTTTTCCCTTCTGTCATCTCAAGTTACAGCACATCAGCACAGGTTAGAGAACGTCTTGCCCAGGAACTCTCCAGTAAACATATTTTTATCCTTCCTTCTCCTCTGCCTGCTCCCCTCCTCCCGCCAACTTTTTTTTTTGTTTAAGTTGGAAGGAAAAAAAAACCTGTTTGAATAAACGTGTGGGAATGTTTCTGTTGCTTGTTTGCTGACATACTACTTTTCAAAAATGCCACAAGGTACTTACAGGTTGATTCCCTGAGAGCCTCCTTATTACAGCATATTACTAAGCTTATGTTTTTTCTCTTCTCCTCTGGTTGTACTTCCCTTGCTCTGTGCACCTAACTTTTCAGTCCAAAAGCAGGAGGAAGTTGCAACGGTAAACCATGAACTCAAAGCCACATTCTGCATTAGTCAAAGTACATATCCCACATTTCTTGGGCCAAAAGCCTACAATGTTAACAACATTCAGTTACATGTACATTGTAAAAACAATGGGAGCTCTTGTGTTTAAAAGAACCCTGGCTATGGAAAAAAAAAAAAGCCTGCCAAGATATTCGTGGCTGCTCACCACTCTATCACCTCAAATTAATTCCTTGACTATATCATGGATGAAATCCTGGTATCAGTGACTTTCCTTACTGTGTGCACACAGGAAATCACAGAGAAAGTGTGTTTTATTGTTCTAACCTCACTCTGAAATTTTGCATAAGTGTTTAGCTGAGACGTATACCCAACACCCCTGCAAAACTGCCCCTCAGGGACAATAAAACGGCTACTGGACATGTCTCTATTTTTTGGGAAAGGACACCACGCATTCTTATGTTTTAGCCAGGAAGCAACACCTGGGTCATTCCCTTCGTACCTCTGGCAGAGGGAGAGGAAGGAAGAGCAGGAAAGGGTATGATTCAGGAGGGGATAAGCGCTGCGCTCACACCCCATTCAGAACAGCAGTATTTTAAACCAGCACCTTAACCCTGACGCCTCAGGCAAATTCCAGTTCGGGCTATTCCATCCTGCCCACCTAAAATTCCTCTTGGGCAGTTTCCCTTCCCCTTTTCCCACAGCGTCAAATAAAACACAAAGTTGTGTGTTGTGCTGGCGGCAGAGAAATAGCTACCAACCTTCCCCCTGAGAGCCCAATGCATTTCTATAGTGGGAGAGGAATGCAGAGATGCATTTCGGGGATGCATGGGGTAGAGCTGACAACAGCAAATTAATCCGTTGCAACTGCCTGCGGGTTTTTTTTTAAGTCCTCTAATTGCTTGCTAAGTCAGCTATGGCAATCACACTAGTGGGGAATTCCATGTTTCAGATATGATCAAAAGCAATAATTCTACAGAATTGACAGCACCAGGAAAGCCCACACACTGCCAAAATTATAAACAAAATAATGTTGCTCTTCAGGGAAGATGGAAAATAGCCCCTGTTGCAATCTACGTATCTACAGGAAATGGTATTTTTAAAATAAACAAACAAAAAACCACGGTGATGTTTAAAGAAGTACACAAAATGGAAAAAAGTATCTTGCACACAAGTTAAAATGCACCTATTTGATCCACCATAGTACTTCTTTTTTTTTTCCCAATCAAGTAAACCTTTGAAATCTTACCCATCTAACAGAGCAAACCATGAAGACCACCACTGAATCTCTGCTCATCCAAGGGAGAACAACTTATTTTTTTACCTCTTGGTAATCTGAGTAGGATCCTGAAGCCCTGGATCCAGTTCAAAAATCTCATTGTCCAGTAGCCTTCGGAGCGTCACATCTGCCAGTTGCTCCATGATCCTGAAAGCCTCGGTGATATTGAGGAACGTGGAGAAGTCACGCTCTTTATTTGGAGTGGTGACGCGGACCGTGTCGGTCATGAAGACATTGGAGGTTCTTTCCAGCTTCTGGACCTCAACCCAAGGAATGATAAGTTTCACTGCCATTGGAGAAAAAAAGCAAAAGTAGGTTGGAAACTCTGCTTACGTTTTTCAGATTTGGGAAATAAGCATATTCAGAATGACATGCAAACAACTGAAGAGCAGAGAGATCCATTTCTACAGACAAAGACCAAGCAAAAGCTGAAATACCTGTTACTACTCCACATTCGTTCTCCTCCACTGCAAAAGACTGTTTTTTTCAGAATCTCTTCCTCAAAATTTTACCTGCTTTCATAAGAAGCGCTGGACTGGGAAGTTCTGCCTCTGCAGAACACCTGCCTTAAGTTATGTTCCTCGCTCCTTTACAAGTCATTTCTGCAGCTGCTTCACTACTACCAGAAGAAACAGTTCATTTCAAGAGTAAGAAGAGTATAGGGAAAGGTTTTGTAATCTCCCAGAAATAAAAGTGTAGGCAGGTGGAAACCCAATTACATGCCCAGTACTTTAACTTTTAAAATACAGCTAGCTCCCATAGAAAAGGAAACTTATGCACATGGACATTTTTATAAAGTTTGAGGATTTCTATAAAATGGGGTGTTCTGAAAAAAAAAAAAAGCTGCCTAGGCACTGGGATCTTCCCATTTTGGTTACTTTTTACTTAAAAGGTGCACAGGCAAGCCTTGGCCTAAACATGAACTGTAGTCAGACTTGTTTATAGAAAAGAAAAAGCATAGGAAGCTGTTCTCTGTACTTAAACACCGCTGAATCACAGAAATACAAATGGAAACACAATCAGGTTATTTTAGATAACCACTGCAGGTTGTTACTTGCCTCTCTACCTTCTGGGTAGAAATTACGCTGGAAAGGACTTTAGAATAGATTAAGTTTCAACTTAACAACTGTTGGAAGCTTCCCAGGATTCTCTGTGCCAGTAACATCAGGACTGCACCCCCTAACATCCCTAGCTGGTCTCCTGATGCCAATAAAGCAATAAAAAAGCAGTAATAACAAACACTGTCATATATATGTGACACTTATCCATGATCATTAATTACCTAAGGAGCTACCCTCAGCAAGTTCCCTGTACTACATGAGCCGCAGCTGTCAAGATTACTGCAGATTACATTTTTTTCTTACTTAAATAAAGCACAGCTGCGTCAACACGCACAAAGTGTTGCGAATGGTCATAAAATCATCTGTACGGGCACAGCCAAGGGAAGAAAGATTAAATATCGCCATAGCAATAGCACTATTGTTCACACAGGCCGGAATCACATAGGCTCTACAGTGTTGGCTACAGAAACAGCACAGCAGACATAAGGGGCCCAAACCACTGATGAAAGGTACAAAGTCTTCAAAGTTTTAGAAAAACACGAGTTTAATTAAAAATTGTGAAGAAACCTTGGCATGCCCTTTCAAGAAATCCAATGTTCTAAGCCTCTGAAATTCTGTAAATACTTCAAGGCTTAGATAAAAGGGGACTTGTCCTGGAAAAAATGTTCCATGGAGTTTATGCTCGCTTTTAAGCCCTAAATTAATTTTATAAGAAGCTGAAAACAGGTTCCAGTATTGCATTCCAGGTCATTTCAACATAAAATAAAACAAGGGGAAGGGGACAGTCTTGCCAGAAGCAGAAGACTTAACATTTTGCCTATACAGAGATTTCAGTCTCCAATTTGTGGGGATTTTTATAGAGCTCAAGAACTATTTTGATTGAAACTCATACACTGAGATTTCTCCCTGAGCTGTATTGAAAGAATGCAATAAATGTCATTTCTTAGGAATATTTTCTAGACCAGATTTAAGCAGATTTTGAAAAAAGACAATGAATTACTTGTTCTACATACAGTCATCATCAGCTTCTCCAACAATAACAAGCAGAAATATAGTAAATCTGGATTATTCAATGTAATACAAATATTTCATAAATGTGACAAAATACTAGCTTTGGGACAGAAGCAATCTGCTTTATCAGAACTGCGGTGGTAGGAAGCACTTCAACATATAATACTTCCCACTGAGCTAGAGAAGTTTAATTTAACCAAAAGAAAATTTAGGTTTTCGTTTCACATTTCCATGCAAATGCATGAGAACACAAAGGCAATACAACTGACTGCAACAGTGAATGAATAGTGTATTTTCCACAGTCAAAATGCAAAGTTGCCAACATCTAGTTGTTTTCAGAGCTTTCTGCATTTTCATAATGAATTACTATTAAAAGAGATTAGAAGCAATTTCTTCTTAAATAATACAGCATGATGTTGTACTTCCAGTATCATTTAATGATCTGTGGCACTGCATAAACAAAAATTTTGGAACAACATGAAGGATTTTTCTCTCTCCCTCCTCCTTCCCCCATTATCTATCATTAATAAGTATCTTTTTTACTTTGTGTGCTTCAGCAGACTGGATATCTCAGATTTAATGCGAGAAAGCCTGCAAAGATAGCAAGAAGAAATAATTGACAAGGATATTATTTGATACTAAACAGAAAACAAGGAGATTAAACAAGAACTCAGAGATCCTGTATGTATCAAGAGACTCCATTCCAGTCTTCCCAGCAAAACTCAACTTTTGTTTTTATAACAAATAACAAACTCAGCAGTATTTTAAATCTAACTCTGCCACCTTTTGTAGACATAACAGAGTAATTGGCGTGAAATAATATAAGGGGAAAAAGGTCTTAGTTAACTCTAAGCATGACTTTGTATGTTTTAAGTCTTAGAAATTACCAATTAGTATCTTTCTTATCTCTTTATTAATGTGCTTATTTTTTAAATCTACAGTTTTATTTGACTAGCCATACCAATATTAAATCCAGACAGTAAATAGTGAAGTGTTCCTAATTGTTATAACTGATAATTCTTGCTACATTTATAGCAGCACAGGTTTATACTGCTGTCCTTGCTGAAGTTCCAGCAGGATAAATAGAACTTGAAATATTATCAGTTCATGCACAACCTTACTAAACAGAAAAATGCTATAGAGTTTAAAAAGCTTAATTCTTTGTTTACTATTTAATATCTATTACATTCATTTTTACCTTCTAGTATCTATTCTGACAGGCTTTTCATCATCTCACGACCCTTCCTCTGTAGAGGAAGACCATCACCAAAGTCTTACAACTCACTGAACCGCCTGAAGGTCTTGGAACCTTGGGACACACTTGTGACCTTCCTGCACCACTATTCAGAAAGATAAATCCCTAAATTGCTGATGTTTTCCCTTAAAAACTCTGAATTTTCACCTGGTTCTCCAGGGCACAGGTTATGTTTCCTGGGCTATTTTCAGGCAGGCAGCTGGACTCCAGCATCCCTGGCCCCACCAGCCCTTGCCCAGCACTGTGCATCCCTGCCTGTGGGAGGGACCATCCCTACTCACCCTTTTTAGCACTAAAAGTCTCTATTTCAGAATCCGTGAGAGGTCTGTTACATTTTAAGGCTGCTTCAGCATGGCAATAAAAAGAGTTAGAGAGCAGCTGTGTCTGCATGCTCTTAAAGTCTCATTTTTATTACTGGATTCATACTAAGATATAAACATAAAGACTGAAGTGAAACAGCTTTCAGCTGAACAACAAAAAGCTCAGAAACTAAACTTCAGAGGTGAACTAGGCTCTTCATAAAAATTCTAGCTATTCTTGCTTTTAAAAATAGTTATATTTATATCTCTCCCCGGCATTAGATTTCTTACGCATTTACACTTACATTCTTTGCCCAGGAAGAAGGAATAAAAACAGAGATGATTGATGCTCAAATAAAGCCAGCCTTGCCGAGGAACTTTTCCTTTCCAACAGCAACAGGAATAATAGGTGATCAACTTCTCAGCCTCAGGAAAATTAAATCTGGATTCAAATTTCACCAGGGCTTCTCGGAACTTCTCCGGGTCTTCCTCCTGCTCTGCGAGCTTGCTGCTCGTTTCCTCCGCAATCAGTGCCTGAGTCCATAATGAGATAATATATCAGGATACAGCTTTGGCACTCACACTTCAGCAAGCTGATACAAGCTACCCATTCAAATTTTAATAATTTTACTGAATTTCACTGAATTATTAGAGTTGGAAGGGACCGTAGAGATCATCTAGTCCAACTCCCCTGCTGAAGCAGG
>JAOQGH010000001.1:139630217-139644588 GCA_025769975.1 Gallinago jamesoni
CTGTACAAGAAAGAATAGAATAGAATAGAATAGAATAGAATAGAATAGAATAGAATAGAATAGAATAGAATAGAATAGAATAATTTTCCATTGGAAGGGACTTAAAATGATTATCCAGTCCAACTGCTTCAGCACTTCAGGGCTGACGAAAAGGTAAAGCATGTTGTTAAGGGCATTGTCCAAATGCCTCTTAAACACTGACAGGCTTGGGGCATCCACCATATCTCTAGGAAGACTGTTCCAGCATTTGACCACCCTCTTGGTAAAGAAATGCTTCCTAATGTCCAATCTAAACCTCCTCTGGCACATCATGAAACCATTCCTAAAGGAAAACCTGCTGTAAATTTCAATGCTAGGATTTTATAGACTGGAGCAGAAGGGATGAAAACAGTCCTGAAGACTGACCAAGGAGCAAGCACATTCAGATGGCCTTTACTGTGCCATGGCAAGGTTGCTGCAATTCACATCAACATCACTTTCCTGAAGACAAGCTCAACCTTCAGAGGTTGCAGAAACACTGCAAAAGGGACTAGGGCACAACAGACCAGGCAATTTGGTATTTTCCCCTGACAACTTTACCTTCTAAATCATGTAGCATCTTCCAGATGTTCCAGTATGTTTCATAAAAACCAAGTGTGGTAAGACATTTCATAGTAAGCAAGCAACGGACTAGACTGGTAAAAGCCCAGACTAAGTAACTTCTTGCTGTAAGGAACTGTTACTGCTGTAGGAAAGGATATGCACACTATTTTGCAAGAGACAGAAAATTAACACAAAACATGGTCAACTAAATAAGCTTTCTACAGAAATTTAATGGTCCTAGTTAACACTTTTTCGTAACTCCTGCCCAAGATTTTAACCAGAGGTTAATTTGGTGGTTAAATAAGCTATAGGCAATAGCTTTCCAGGCACACACTACTAGCTGGGGTTACCTTGAGCTTCTTGGACATGCAGACACTGACCATGCTCAGAATCGGTTTGGATTTTTTTGTCTGAGACTCACCAATAGCTATGGCCCAGTAAACTTCTGATCCGTTCAATAACTCACCACATGCAATGGCAGAGTAAACCTGTGAGCCTGGAACTTGGAGTAGAATTCGAAACGGAGCAACGCGCGCGTTGGAGTCTAACACAGCATCCAGGGCACCAACCAAGCGACCTGCAAAGAAAAAGGGGGAAAAGAGAATTAGTGCCAACTTTCGCTTCTGTAGCCTGCAAGTCTTTTCACATCTAAAGCCATAAAATTAAAATAGAGAATGTAACAATAACAATTATTCCCTCATTTTACGCTGCAATTTACAGATGCTCAAAATGCAAAAGGCAAACCAGATTAGAAGATCAAAGGCATATCGAGTTCTTTGCATTTCTGGTTTTGCCTCATCTATATGTACATAATCACAGAATTGAAGTGGAAAGACCTGAGGGCACCTTGGGAAGTTACCGTTCCAGCCCCGCTCTGAAGCTGGATAAATACACTTATGCCATAAGTGGTGTTCGTCTAACCCGTTCTTCAAAACCTCCCACAACCAAGATGCAACAACTTCCCCTGCTAGCCTCTTCCACTATTTTAATAAATAGCAAGACAAACAAACAAGCAAACAAACAAAGCCAACCACCGCAATCTTAAATTTTCTTGCTGGAAATTAATCCTGCTTCCCAGAACACGGGGAGTAATTGGCCACAGGCATTTCTGATGTTAATGCTTGACTTACTGAAAAAGCATCATCATAGCTGCCCACCTTTTAATGATTTCTCTTTTTCTAAAGAAACCCCAATTGCCTCATGGGTCATATTTCTCAAAGAGCTCATTGTTCTTGAGCTTAAACTGGAATCTCCGTAGCCAGTCTTTAATTCTCCAAACCGGACACGATGCTTACTACCAGTAAGGTCTCAGCAGTAAGAAGAGTGGAAAATCACCTCCTGTATCTTGTGGGCACACCACAATATCCAAGAAAGCTTGCAGCAGTATGCCACTGTAAATCGGCACCTGACATAAATACAGGCAAACTCATTTTGGAGACCTGGAGCAATTGCTGCCCCCAGAAAAGACTTTCTGGTCTGGTGGCCAGCTGGAGATGCTGGCCTTTCCCGTTACCTCCCTGCACCTGGCAGAACCAAGCTATGCATGAAAAAAAACTTATTCAAATGCTATAATTTGCAAGCTAGCACATTAAAGTAACTCAGAAGTGGTTTATGTCACCTTCAAATAGCAATTTCGGAGTAGCTTTATATCCAATCCCCCTATACCACGTGTCCTGCAGAGACACAACCTCCTATGGAGAGGGATGGCAGACAGCCAGGAATGGCTTTACCATGTTTGCTCAAGCCACTGGAGTATCTAGGAAGTTTTCAGCAATACTATGTTTTCCCTTTGGACATTTAATTTTTCCAACCTGTTGTATTTTTGTTCCTTTGCCACTAACCCAAAATAAAAGGAACGATTCTCAGCCTCCGAAAGTTTTGCCAGCCCTTGGCACCACATGCAGTTTTTATAATTGCATTCTCCAGTCCATCACCTGAGTGATTAATGGAAACAATTAAATGAGACCTACAAAGTCCTCATGTGAAATTCCTTCTCACTTGGACAACAAACCACTGCTAATTAATTTGAGTACAGAACAACAAAGCAGCAGAGTAACCACTTTCTGGCCTAGGAGGTGCAAGAAGCTCACATGGAACAGCATCAAAAACCTTCCAAGGATGAAGAAAATTACATCAAGTACTTCCTCCTTGCATTCACACACACTGTTGATGATGCTTTCAAAGCCAAGCAAAAGTTGGACACAGTGTGTTTTAAAACTGCACAGTGAGATATTATTTGGCATGAGTTTGCTTCTCACCTAAACACACGTCAAGGTATTACAGCCATCTGTTTAAAATGGAGACCGACCTGAATTTGGAGACCAATACTATGTGTAACATCAGAAAATGCTAACTGCTGTCCCTGCAACTGCAAGAAAAAGACACAAAAAATCAACCAAATATAAAAGGTAGCAAATTATCTGTACTCACAGAAAACCGAGCGCCAACTTCACTGTATAGTCTTCAAAACATCTGGATTAAAGCCAGTGAGATAGCATCAAATGATGCAGGGAACAAAAGTAGGCTTTAACTTTCAAATTTCAAAAGACTTGAAACATTACAAGAAAGAAAAAGAAAAAGAAACATATGAAGTTTTCCCCTGATGATAGATCTAGGAGAAAGATTTCTTTTTCATCGCACTACAGTCATGGAAAAAAGTCAGCTAATAGTAAGTGCTACCAAAATCCCAAGAGAATGCTTAATGAACATCAGATTTGTGAAATACTTTTTTTCAGGAATCATTAAAAAAATGCATGATAGCACAGAAGTAGCGACAAAATCTTGCTTGTACCTCTTAGCCTGTGCAAAATTAATTCCCTTTTCTGTTCCTGAATAACTGACCAGAAAAACCAATTCCTCTTCTCACTGTTTACTTCTGCTTACAATTTCCATTTTGCTTACCAACTATTAAAAAGTTCCCTCCTCTGAGGGACAAAAATCACCTCCCTTGTCTAAACTACCCAGAGCTAAAATATTAACTTAGGAGGACAAAGAGGAGCCAGCACTAAGAATCAAGGAGAAGAAAACAAAGAGCATGGGCATCCTTTCCTCTGCTGGGGGGGCTAGCAGTGGGGTCGCTCCAGAAGGAGCATAAGGACAGCAACAGGGGTGAAATAAAAGCAAGTACCACTAAATCCAAGCCTGCCAAACACAGAGCAGCAACCTTATTCAGCAGGGCCCAGGACTGTGGTCTATCACCTGTACTTCTCCAGTGGTTCAGCTGCACACGAAGCTGATGCTTAAGTGCCAAAAAAACAAAGGAGAGGCTGACAGAGGCAGAGGCGGGGGGGGTGTGGGGGGAATTACTAGGAGTGCATTTGCAGGAGCAAGGAAAGGATTTAACACTAATAAATACACCCAGGCCTAATATGATAATTTAGTTGAAAGTGAAGTAGCGTGAAAATTACTAAAGCTAGAGGCAATTTTTTTCCAGTGTGAGTTGCCTCATGATCATTTGGGGTAACTTTCGAATCATAACACTTGTGTTAGGCTTCTCACTTAAGTATTGAAAAATAAACAACCTGAAAATCAGTGAACAAACAAATGAACAACAACCTTTACACAGTACACTGATTTTGAAACATGCTTTGAAAAATACCCAGCTGGCGAGCAAGCACCTTTCTAATAAAATGTCCTAAAAGCTCCTTCCACAGAAGGGGCTCTTATAGGTCTGTTTAAAAAATAAAAGTGTCTCTGGCTCTCCGGTACATATAAATTATATAAAGGGTCTATTGCTCTCATGTTGATGCATTAGCATGACTTCAGTTAGGATGCAACAGACCTATCACAGGCAACAGTGAAACTCTTTATACCTACAGGACAATCAAAAATTAAAAGGAAACAGAAGCAGAGGGGGAAAAGAGAGAACTGCTACACTGGCTTCCTTCCCGAAATTCCAATCTTTTTTTCTGTTTCATTTTTGCTTTTTACTCTATGTAGGACAAGAGTTTTGGAGGGAACTTAAAATTCAGAGTACTTCTTTCCCTTTAACAAGCCACTCCACCAACTTCTCGTCCACTTTTTGACCTCTCAAGACACAGAAGTATTTCAGAAAACGCAGTGAACTGTACAGTAACTAAGTACACTAAGGCAAGCTGCAGCTGTAGGTTTGCAAAGCCTTCTGCTAAACACTGCTGACAGAATATCACAGGTTCCTCAGAAGGTACAAGTTTCTTCATGAAAGAATATTTCCAGGCTAAAATTCATATGCAAGTTTCAGGTGTAATGTATACTTCTGACAAATATGGAGGAGAGGGCAGAAGAAGTGGAAAAGAACACAGTTCTACTGAAATTACATGTTTCTTCTCAATAAATCTGATTACTTTAGCTGTAAGGTGGATTTCAGGTAGAGGGAACATCTACCTATAGTTTTCAGAATTAAGTCTATAAAACAAATCTGGACAACTCACTACAAATCCCACACCTTACTCAGTAGTTTTTATTTCACTGAAACATCTACTTTTGTGTATATTTTATTGCTTCAGTACTGGAAATGGGAATATCTCAAAAAAGATTAAAAAAGAGTGTTGTGCTTCTAATTGCAAACTGATTTTTATCAAATATACATGTGCATTATGGATACAAATAAACAAGTATAAAAATCAGCAAGGAACCACTTCAAATTCCACAACAGGTGGGTAATGGCTCCCTTTTACAGAGGTCAATCTGTAACCAAGTGCGACACAAACAGGACATCACACGCAATGAACTTGTTGAGCATTTCTTCACAGAGAAGAAAAAAAAGTCAAGGGTATTTTATAACAATGGGGTTCTCAAATGAACTATCATAAGTGCACTGCTCTTCATCTTTAAACACATTTCCTTATACATCCCCAGAAAGATAAAAGATCCCATTACACGTTATCCTGTGGCAGGTTCATAACTAATCTAGAAAAAGGAACATGTTTACAGTAAGTTAATCTAACACCAATTTCTATTAAACATAGCGTATCTTTCAAACTAAAGAATGTAGGCTCCTTTCCCAGATCAGTGTTAATTATCCACATGGTATCTTAAAAATTCTTTTAAGTTTCTGAGACACTGGACAGTGGATGATTAAAGCTGAACTCAAACTGAAAACTGGAACTGAAAAAATATCTATTATTTCCATCTTTTAGTACAATACTCAAGAGAACGTCCAAAGCACTAACAATTATTCCTGGTTCAACAGCACATGAATTAAGGCACCCTCTACATAAAGCAAGACGATTTCTGCTTACCTCCATCATATTATAACGGCCTTAAAGGGAAATTTTTCAGAACTACTCAAATGCCTTCCCATAAATGGGGTGGTCACTTCAGCCCCTAAGCCACACTGCGAGGCAGAGGGACTCAGAGTGATCATTTAGGAATCTGAGGCCAATAAATTAATAAAATCCTCAAAAAATAAAAAGTCAAAAAGCTGAAGCTGCTATTATTTTGGGGGAGGAGAGAAAAAAAAAAAAAAAGGTAGAGTTAAATCTAAGGCTAAGTGAGCCTAAGCCTGCAGTACCACAATACTCAGCAACATTACCCTTACAGTTTTACTTTGTTTTTAAGTAAGACATCTGGTACCCACATCCAGGATCACGCAAACTCATAAACTCATAAAGTGGGGAGTGAAGGTCAACATAGTTCAAAGCAGCAATAACATGCAATATCTGCAATTAGGCACTAAGAAATTCTGACCACACTTTTAAAACCTGGGGAACAGCTGGCCAGATGCACACCATCACCTCGGCCCACCCATGTGCCACCACCTTGAACCTCCCCAAATCAAGCGCTCACACCCCCTCTTCCAAAACCAAGGGGGTCACACAGAAGACAGAGTCCAGCCCATGTCTCCAGCATCCTGGGGAACAGCTTCAGCCACTGCACAAGCAAACTGGCTCCTGCAGAAGTTTGAGGCAGAGGGAAAACTGCCTTTCTACTTCTCCTTGGCCTACTGAAAAAAAAAAAAAGAAAAAAAGACTTAAGGTTGAGACAGGGGTGCAACATGGCCAAATACCTCCCAAATCATAGAATGGTTTGGGTTGGAAGGGATCTTAAAGGCCATTGAGTTCCAACCCCCTTGCCATGGGCAGGGACACCTCACACTAGAGCAGGTTGCTCAAAGCCCCATCCATCCTAGCCTTGAACACCTCCAGGGATGGGGCATCCACAGCTTCTCTGGGCAACCTGTTCTAGTGACTCACCACCCTCACAGGAAAGAATTTCTTCCAAATATCTAATCTAAGTCTATCTTTTTTCAGTTTAAAGCCATTCCCCCTCATCCCATGGCTCCACTCCCTGATAAAGAGTCCCTCCCCATCTCTCCTCTAGGTCCCCCTCAGGTACTGGAAGGCTGCTGTAAAGGTCTCCCCAAAGCCTTCTCTTCTCCAGGCTGAACAACCCCAGCTGTCTCAGCCTGTCCTCATAGGAGAGGTGCTCCCCTTCCTAGAAAACAGGTAGACCACCCCCACAGTACCTGGACCCAAACCAGTTTGCCAAGATGCTCAGCTCCCCCAAAGCTGAGGCTGCTCTTGGCCACTGGCACCTGGCACTTCTGAAGGTCGGAAAAGTGGTAGCACTGCCCAGTTTCTAGGGACTGCCTGATGGCTGCTCTAGCCCTGTTTTAAATAATCAAACCCTTTTACTCAATCAGACTAGGTTATTTTTGTCAGACAAAACCACCAAATTGAGGGATTTCTGGTTACAGCCACATCCCAGCGACCTGCCAGGCTCCTGCTCCAGTACAAAGCCGTGAAGCATGAAGTCCCCAAGGTCATCCTCAGGAGCCCACTACTGCCTTTCTCTGCTGCTCACTACTTCTGCTCCTCCATCAGAAACCTAGGGGGGCTGGAAGAAAAACAAGGCCGGGAGGCAAAAGCAGCTCTTTGACAAAACCGGTACTTTATACTTGAAAGGAGAAAGCTCTTCCCGGGAAGCGGAAGGAGGGAACCTACAGGTTGTTTCCCAAAGGATGTATCTTTGCAATGAGGGTTAATAGCTGCAAGAGGCACCCCAGGCTGTGCAGGCATGTGAATTGGGGGAAAAGAGCAAATCAAACAATTCAGATGATCATAAAAAGAAAAGTTGAGGGTTTGGGTTTGTTGGTGTTTTTTTTTTGAGGACAGTGAAACTGAACTAACAGCTTCAATAAAGTATTCATCTCGGCTCTTTGAGGCAGTGAAGCACTCCGAACCCTGAATCCTAATTACACTTCTCCACATAGTTTCCTCCATCTCGCAATGATTTGCAAACAATGAGAGTCTCACAATAGCCATGGCGGCAGCAATTAGCCGCACTAGAGGAGGCGAGCAATCTGGCTGAATGAGCAGCCCACCACCAGGCAGCAGATCACAGGGAAGGACACGTGGATGTCCCTGTTTCCTGGCCCCCCACCATTCCCGTGCTCCAGCTGCAGCAGAAAGGTGGGTTTCACACCAACACAGATAACCTCACCCTGCCAAAATGGCACTCCAGATAGCAGGTGTTGCTCACCTGGCTCTGTGCAGCATCTCTGAAGCTCTCCATGTCAGCTATGTCCTTGCTGAGAGAGGGATGGGAGGGTTATGAAGCTGGTTCCTACATGGTCTCAACCACCTCACCACCTAGGAGACCTAACTGGTGACTGCAACCCAAGGTGAGACCCAGAGCTGAGATGCACCGAGGACCACCTTGGTCCTGTCTTCATCCTCACCTCCCAGAGCCCAGCCAGAGAACATCTCTCACCCCTGCAGGCACTGGGCGTTACAGCCTAGGGTGGAGGCTTTTGAGAGGCACCAAAGTAGGATACAGCCCAGGACAGTGAACATGAAGCTACTGCAGGCCAGTGGTCCCCATAAATGCTTGGGGACATCTCTAGGTCTTTCGTACCATCTTGATTTGACATCTCTAAAAGTTCAAAACTCAGATGTCTAAGAGGTTGTTACTTTCACTCAGGCCTCCCTAAATCCATGTTTTTGCTGGATCAAAGCACTGTCAGATATGCAAGGCCACTAATGACAGCAGCTCAACATCTTGGCTCTATACCAGCCATGCTGTCTTTACTGAATTCTGCAAAATGATATTAACAGGTTCTGATACAATACAGCACCTGTGACAGAATATATATTAGGCTTCCCCCACCAAGAAATAAGTTGCAGAATTTATTTGGGTAAGTATGTAAGAAAAAGGATGAAGGAGGACTCCTTGAAAGCCTGTAGGAGGGCTGTGTTTCCTCTGTAACGATAAGGGCTCACCACACTTGAAGATAAGCACAGAAAACACTAGATTTCAGCATAAAGACCTAATGCTCCAAGCATTCATTCACCCGGGGAAATATCAATATTCAAGTCCTTACATTACTTCCAATGTGGGCTTTGCCAGATCAAATACTGACACTAGGTAAATTGGATTTTGTTGGATTTTTTTTCCTTCAATCTGGCATATAGAAACTAATCGAAACAAATTGTTTCTTCATTATTCCTTGGTCCCAGCACTCCAGGGAAGCTGGACATGAGAAACGAGGAGAGTTCAGGCATTTCCCCGTGGGGTTTGGTGTCTCGTGGTCCCCGTGACTCCCGTATCCCTGGGTGCGATGCCGAGATGTTGTTCCAGCATCAGACCACTGCATGGGGAGGGGAAGTCCTCCCTGGGGAACGAGAAGTGAGCTGAACCATGCTCTCCTGGGATGGCAGAAACGGCACTGCAGCTCTGGGGCACTGGTTATTTCTCCTCACCCCTGCTTCCCTGTGGGCTGTTTCCCGTCAGGGATCTCGCAGCTGCTTATCTCAGTCCTCTGCCATCAGCCATGTCAGGCCGAGCCTATTTTTATAGCCCTGAAGGTCAAAGAGCCAAATGCTTTGATTCTCACGTTACAAGTGAAAATACCTGAAACCATTTTCCACCTGAAAACAGATGAGAAAGTGGAACACAAGCTGCTGCTGCGGTCCCATAAATTACCCAGACACAGAGCACTACTTGGGGCAATGTAAAAGAAGTCTCTCCCATTTTTGATTGGTGCTGTAAATAACGCTGAAGAGACCGATCTAGCTCAATTATTTTATAAGGAAGACTTTTTTTACAATGCAGGTGGTGAGGCACTGGAACAGGTTGCCCAGGGAAGTTGTGGATGTTCCATCCCTGGAGATGTCCAAGGCCAGGTTGGATGGGGCTTTGAGCAACCTGGTCTAGTGTGAGGTGTCCCTGCCCATGCCGGGGATTGGACTTTGAAGATCCTCTCCAACCCAAACCGTGCTGTGATTTTCCCATCTTTTTCCATGCTGTTGGGCCTTTTGACAAAAATCAAAAACCATCATAGCTGTCCACTGGATTAGTTTTGTGCAAGTTGGTGGTCAGTCAGTCTCTAAGGAGACACAACCCAGACCCCCCTCTCCATGCATAAGTACATCCTCTCCTTTAATGTCAGTATTTAAGACATAACCACCTCAACACAAGCACCTGCACTTCGCTTTACCCATCTCAGGTCTGCTTTAGAAGCAGGAAACCCACCCCAGAAAGACAAGCAGAGGGAGCCTGAGCAGCACACACAGTTTGGGAGGCTCAGGGGTCAGGAACTGGGGTGTCCAGCTTTGCAGGCAGGAGCCTGGCCCTCCCGCTCCTACCCCTCCTTCCAGCCATGGCTGGAGAACACTCTGATGAAGAAGTCACCCTCTTGGGAAACAGCTTCTAAGCATGCATTATCCTTAAAAAAATGTTACAGTAAAATAAAGAGGGGAACAGGAAAAAAAAAAAAAGAGGGGAGAAAAAACCTGCCAATCTGAATTCCAGCTGTGGGCAAGGCTAGATAACATTTTGACAAGAGTCCAAGCTTTCTGTAAAGTATTTGGATTTCCCCCTCTCCTTGTGCAAGGCTTCAGAGAGAGCTCTTCCTTAAGAAAACAAAACCATTAATACAGACAGTGAGCACTACCTTTATTAACATCATTATTGTGGCGTCTTCCTCTCATCAATCTGCTGCGTTTAAAACAAAAGCTTCTTTTTCTTTTTTTTTTTTTTAATTAGAGCTCAGATGGAGCCTTTATCTATCAGTAACTTGTTTTGGTATCTTGGACATATTTTAAGATGAAAAGGCAAGCTGTTTGGAAGACTATATTGGGACAGATCTTTTAATACGCTACTCATTTTGCTTTTCACCCTCCCCAAATGTAAAGAAGTTTACGGGGATACACATTTACATTCTCTACCAAAAATCCAGGTCTTTATCATATTTTTGACCCTCTCCTGACACAGTGTAATGAACAGGGGCAATCTATATGTATTCCCCATCTGAATAGTGGGAACCCTCAACCTCTCTGGTCTCCTCATTGCCTTTCTCTGAAATAGACTCTACTATGAAATTATTTACCCAGTCCTTGGGAGATGCACAGGGCTACCTTTTGGTGACGTATTTACAATTATTACAGTTTGGACTGGAAAGCATGAAAGAACAAATCTTTTGGTTTTTAATTTCCAGAGAAGGGACATAGAGTTTATCAACAGTAATTTTTCTGTATGCATTAAAAAAATTAAAATCCAGGCAAAGGGAGAATAAGGAAGAGAGCTCTTACCATGTAACTACTCAGATCTCCATTCACAACCAAGAGGTGTCCTATATATCAGTTTGAAAGCTATCATGCTGCAAGAATTTTATTTAAAAGAAAACATAAAATCCTAAGACAGGGGGTTACTTCAACTGCTGGCATATAGCTCAAGGAAGAGTATTCATCATGCCTACCACATTTATTTTTATCAAAGGAATAATAAGGATCAGGTTGATATACAGAAGATGCTTCTCTTTGACAGTGTATTATATTTTGTGAACTATAAAGATTTATATGAGCTGAAGGTGAAATTAATTTATTTTTAAAATATTCATACTCTGCAAATTGCAAATGATGTAAGACCACATCCAGCTTGGAAAGTGCCCTGAGTTGAAAATGGAGGCTGGAAGAATAGTAGGGCAAAATATCATAACTAAATTAAAAACACAGGGAAAACAGGAACAAAACAATGTTTTATTGATCTAATTCAACCAAGAAAAAAGCACTGTAACTCAAAAAGACAAAAAGCTGCTTGAAACAAGAGTTCATTTCTTGAAGTTTTATTTAACCTTTTTTTATAAAAAGGGAAACTTGCAAGTATTTAAAATAATCCTAATTGTGTTTTTATATACTAAGAGTGTAAACAGCAACTGCAAAGCTAGCTGCTTGGAAAGAGAGAAAACCTACTCTCAGTCCAAGTGCCTGTGATGAAATCATTCCCAACACCTCCCAGAACAAGCAGTTTTGCTGTCAAAATGCACAAAACTAATCTAATCAAACAGGAAGGTGAATGAAGCTTTCAACAGCTCCTAATAAAAATTAAAGTAGTGATTCACTTACAGGCTAAACCATTTTGCACTATTCTACCGTAAGGGTTTTGACAGCATTTTTTACTACTGATTGCATCTCAAGCTTATCATTAATAAATTCAGAACCAAAGACATCAGCAAGTACCAAATCCAGCCAACTTTGACCAGTCAGTCATGGCTACATCACAAACCTTTTTGAAGGTAATGAAGAGTTAAACAGCCTCCATCACTTTTTGCACCCGCTGCTTGCAAGAACAGCGTGCATTCAGTAACTGCCCTAGGACGCAAATTAAATAACAGCAGTAAATATAGTCTCTCTCCAACAAACATCTGCTCAGAGCCTGACTGAAACACAAGACTTAAAGAAAGAAACGTAGATACAGAAGAAAAGCGCTTTTGTGTGAGGCATCTTCTCTAGTCCACCCTTCAGGAACCAAATCCACACAAAAATACACCCTCCAGCTGTGCTAACTTACTCTTACAAAATGGGTAAGATGCCCTGGTAAGGAGATAGAAGTGTCCCAGAAGGAAAAAAGACACGCACGTATGAGAACAGGGCCATAAAACAGCTATCCTCACGTGGGCCCTGTGGAAGTACCATGTTGCAGTAACATGTAGAAGGGCAGCTCAGGCATCGCACCCTCCCACCCTCTTTAAAGCAAATTATGTTATGGGTGGTCCACTGCCCACTCTACACTCCCTACTTATGAAATCTAGTCTCCTGAGGGTTGTTGTTCTGCTGATCCCACCTGGGTCTAACACAGCCTGAGGATACGCAGCCTCCTCCTCCTCACTGGAGGAGCTTTGACATTCTCTTTTACCGTGGCACCTGCTTTTACCTACCGGATCTTCATATCTTTGAAAGGTCTGCCTTTCCATCAAACTTAACTGCAGGTGGCCAGGGCTCAAGTTACTAAAGGTAGAAGAAAACAGATATGGATATTGTTCTCACTTAAGCTTTGCTTCCCCAGAAAAACAAACAAAATCTGCTAACTTATGGTTCTACAGCTTGGTAGACCATACCAGGCAATACGGTTGTACCAAAATGCCCTTTGTATCTGTCGGTTTGGAAAAGGCAGGTACTAATAAAGTGCCTCTATAGTCATGTAGAGCAGGAATCAGGAGGTAAACTTTGCACCAAAAGCAGTTACCAGCAAAGCCCAACTGTTTCTCGGTACAGGTCTCCGTTTCGCTCATCCCAGCTAAGGACTGTTGAAAAAAATTTAAGCTATTCGTCTAACTCCAGCTATGCTTAATGCTCCCACACACCTGCTTTTTGGTTATAGGACTCTAATTTCTAAGCCCTTTTAAATACAAACATTTCCAAATAGTTTAAAAGACTGTCCGAATTTACAGCTCCCTTGGAAAACGTTCTCTGAGATAGGAGCGCTTCCCTTCTGCCAGCCAAGAGAGATTTGGGCAAGCCTGTGCACTGTGGATTCAGCAAAATGATTCACCTGAAACTTCACCAGAGAGAAAAGCAGTTTGTTTGGTTTAAGCTTGCAAATTTCTGCCATGAAAAGCTCAGGCGCGAGGAGTTAACATTCGTGGATCTGAACCTCATGATTGTCCTGGACCTAAATCAAGCAGCTGTAAACAGCTATTTTTAACTCTGAAAATTAATCCACATCGTCCTTACCATCACAAAAGAATGGCCTGTGATTTCCACACAGCGGGAAGGGGAAAATGTGAGAGTAAAGGTTCGTTTAAACTCGCTGGCAAAACTTCCATTAACCTTACCAGGGCTAGCATTTCA
This sequence comes from Gallinago jamesoni, assembly GCA_025769975.1. Lineage (NCBI taxonomy): Eukaryota > Metazoa > Chordata > Aves > Charadriiformes > Scolopacidae > Gallinago > Gallinago jamesoni. The sequence continues at coordinate 139,643,849 of JAOQGH010000001.1, forward strand.
TCAGTAATATATTGATAACACAGGATCTAGCAAGCCACAATTAAGTTTTGTGATCTTTATGACTCCACAGCTACGACAGGAATAATGCAGAAAGCAGTATTATCGAGTGGCAACGGTCAATAGTTCAGGAGCAAAAGGTTTTAATAAAATAAAAATCAAACGTGGTAACGTGGCTTCTTAAACAGCACAGAAAAATACTGACTTTGAAAATACCTGACCATCCTTTCAAATATATAAGCCACCACTGAAAATTCTGATTTTTAAAAGGTACAAAACAGCCTCATCCGCTTTTAAGTAAGAATTACGCTGTTAAACTCTGTTATTTCGTGTTGTTCGAAATTCGGTTGCTGATGTCTTTGAACCAGAAGCTCGGCCCAAACTCCTGACCGGGTTCCTCTGCAAAGGGCAGGGCAGCCCAGCGCGATGCTCTCGACGGGGTCACCCGCCCCCCCGAGCCCCACCGCAGCAAGGGCAGAGCGGGATCCTTCTTTTTTCACGCACAGCCCGCACCAACACCCGCCCGGGGCGCCCCACGGGTGTAACCTGCCTTATCTACAGCCACACAAGCCCCGCTACAATGCAAAAATAAGTCAGAGTCCACTTTTCCACAGGATTAAATTAGCAGCCCCCTCTCCGTAATGCACGTCTCGGCCAAAAGTCAGAAGTCCTATATGTATTTATACAACTTTCATGATATAAAGGGGGGGGGGGGGGCGAACCCAAGCGCAGGGCGCGGCCGG
>JAOQGH010000001.1:139655924-139685778 GCA_025769975.1 Gallinago jamesoni
GGGAGGTTCAGGTTAGATATTAGGAAATATTTCTTTACTGAAAGCGTTATCAGACATTGGAATGGGCTGCCCAGGGAAGTGGTTGAGGTGCCATCCCTGGAGGTATTCAAGAGATGAGTTGACATGGTGCTCGGGGATATAGATTAGTGTTGGGTGGTGTTTTGTGTGGTGTGGGTGGGGTGGGTTTTTTTGGTTTGGGTTTTTTTTTTTTATTGGCTGGACTAGATGATCTTAAAAGGTCCCTTCCAACCTAGATGATTCTGTGATTCTGTGATTCTGTGAAATCAGCCACAGGTTTAAGAGTTACTGAGAACAGGGAGGTTGGTATGAGACTGTATAACTACAGAGTTGATTCCTTCCTTTGTTGATCAAGTAGATGTTTGAAATGCTCTGAATGTTCAGATCGTAAATAAACTGTGCTGAGCAAACTAATTTTTTCCATTTATCTAAGTGCAGTATTGACATTTCTCTGCTGCTTTTTACAAGGTTGCCCTCACAGTGGTGGTTGTATGTGACTTGAACCATTCATGGTACAGATTAGGTCCTCTGAAGGACACAGTGGTTTGTCTCAGAAGTGCTTATGTTCTCCAGGAACAAGACTCAGGACCTTAATAAAAAAGCATTTTCAGAAGCATTTTCACGCTATCAACCTATCCTGTAAGAGCTCTCAGCCCAACTACCTTGTGCCAATGTGACATAAAGTTTACTCTGCCCCAGCAAGGCCTGTGGAAGCTGCAATAACTCCTTCTGGCCAGAGGAAGGATGTTATAAACCAAGGAGCTTGCTGGGGCATGCCATCTTCTAAAGACAAAGAACGTATCTGCAAAAAATACAGGAACATGTACATCCGTACAGACTCTTTGCATACCTACATGGAGAATGCAGTGAGCTAATGAGGGAACTGAAATTAAGCTAGTAGCATGAGCGCTCTGCCCTTTTTTGGCTGAGGAGCAGCCCTAGGACTCGGGAGACCTGACTCTCAGTTCTGCCACACATTCACAGCTCTGGCAAGTTAAACCTCTGCCCACTTCCCACTGTAGGCTTTACCCTGGCTTGCTTACGTGGGTGTGGATACGCAGGCAAACCAAACATGCCTAAAAGCACACATTTGATTCACAGGTCTCTGTGCAAGTCCACGCGAGGAGTTTTGGGAGGGTGGCTAGGACTTCAAAGCGTTGCTGGTATGAACTACCTAAGGAACTGTTTCACTGCCTGCTGCGGAGAGACGTGTTTGTTGTCTTCAACTCCCGCTCACAGACGTTCCTAGTCCATTATTAAACTACCAAAAATAAAATACTTCTGATTCAGCATTTTCTCCTTTGTGTCCTCTCCAGCTGCTGCCCAGACATGGATCCTGCAGCAGTGAATGAGCTGTTCCTGTTTTGGACTGTGATGTTATTTCAGAAGGATGCATACAGAAGGCTCTGGCCATGAAGCGGTGGTTTTTTTAACCCTTACTTGACGGTGATAGTTCCTGGCAAAGAAATGATGCTGCTGACGTAGCAGAAGGGAGGCAGCTGTTGTTTGCCTCAGCCATCACCAGCTGAGGTCTCTGGTGCCACAGGGTTGTGAAATTGCATCAAGATCTAGAGTAGGGGTGATGAGCAGCAGCTACAGAATTATTGCGTAGTGAAAGCCACCTTCAGAGAGCCCTGTGGGGAGCTTGCTCTGACCCACAGGTGCTAGAATAAACCAGAGAGAGGGGCCAGTGCACAAACGGGTCATTGCTGCTAATCGAGGGATGGCTGTGCCAGGCTTAGGTAACCATCTCCGTGTTGATTAGAGAACTTCTGATGCTGTGATAGTAAGATGTTTGTGCTGTGGTTGCTGATGCCAAACCACAGGCTCCAGTGGCTAATACATGTGAAACAGTAGCTGGCTGAGGGAAGGTGCACTTCACTGGCTGTCCTTGGTGTGATCTCTGTAAGAAATGCAGGAATGATTGGCAGTCAGGGACATAGATCTGCAGATGGTGGCTGATGACAGAGAAACATTTATGGACACAAGCACAGGATGCATAGTGCATGAAACAAGGTTCCCGAGGAAAATTAGGGTTTCCCCTTTGGAGAAGGGAGTCATTTCCAGTAATATGCTTACAAATAGAATGTTTCTGCCCATTATTACATTATTTGACTCTTCCTACCATCTTCTGTCCTGGCATGTGAAGTTATATGCTGAGGTCAGATCACCTGACGGGAAAAGAAGGCTTAATTATATATTAAACCTTTGCAGAATGGTTTCAGTTGCTGATGGCAAAATGGCTGGCCCAGCCTTCCGACTTGTTTGGATGGCAGCGTGCTCCATGCCATTTGTGTTAACGCAGCACTCTGCACCTTCACAGCTTCTGTGAGGGTGTCAGTAAAGGACGCCAGTCTTCTGTGATAGGCAGGGACAGCAAGAGAAATCAGGGATGCCACAAGGTCTCATTTCTCTGTACTGCAAGTGGCAGTGTGCATCACAGTTTGTGTATGTGAAAGGAAGACTTTCATCCTGCAGGTGCTTCTTGACTCTTCTTCCTTTCCCATGCACTCCAAGGCCAATCGTGTTATAAAAAAGTCGTATCTGTGTCCAAAATCACTAAGCACTTGCAGGAGAACAGAGAACCTCTGTTCCCCCCCTCAACAGACCCCTGCCTTGTCATCTTATCTAAGGAGAAAATTGTATTCCTTTTTGTTAGTGGGCAAGGGGGGAAGAGAATTTCCTTATTTACATTGTTCCTCACAACAAGGTCACTGATTTTTTGGTATCTCTTTTATCTCATCTCTACCCATTATCCTGTTCTGAAGCCCCTTGCAAGACAGCAGTTTCCACACACTCAGATATGTCAGATTTAAGCTTGAAGGAATTTGGGAAACAAGTAGATTGGGTGTAGTGAGGAAGGGTAGGGCAACTGAAGAAAAGGCATGTCAGGAACACTGGTTTAAATACATTTTTAGGGTACTGACTTACTGGAATTCCCTAACAGAAGAAGCTGCTTCCCTGATTTGTGACAAGAGACCTTATCTCTTTGCTGAAAAGATGTTTAAACATTATCTGCTGACCAGCATAATAGTGAATAGGGAGGAAGTAAAGGAAGCTTAGTCTCTTAAGTGATCTTATCAATCTCTCCATTAAAAAAAAAATCTCAAACATGACAGTAAGAATGTTAGGAAGGCACTAGCAGATGTCAGACTAGGATGGAGAAGCTGTCTGAAAACCAAAACTGCTTTTTTTTTTTAACCTGTGTGCCCTTCTCCCATAATGTGGCATTGTGCTACGTATCTCCAAGGTGTCGACCCTCAGACATAAAATACAGGTCACTGGGGACACTGCTGTGATCCTGAAATATACGGGAATATATGTGTCACAATGGAAATATGAACTTATGTTCACTAGGCTTATAATCTTACTATCTTCAGACTATTTCCCAGGCACCTGGACCATTTTACAGACATCACTGCAAACACAGGTAGAGTAAATAAATAGACACGCTACATACTTTCTTCCAACACAGAAGCACAGACGTGCTGCTCAGGACCATCCATAGCTTACAATGGAACAGGCAGGTGGTCAGGCAGCCAGGAAACAGGCTGGGCTTCTGCCTTGGTCTGAATATACTTGGTAAAAGCAGTTCAGTAGGTAAAAGTCTCCCAACAATAACACTGGGAAAAATCAGAGACTGCTCACAACCTAATACATGGGCAAATCTGCACTCTTCATTTGAGGCAGCACATGCACTTGCAATGGGGTTATCAACTAACTGGTTAGATGTGAACCTGTCCCTATTTCTCCAGTGTATATAATTCTGCAGGACAGGAATTACCTGGGAAACACTTGTCAGGTAGTGGCAAGGACAGTGATGACCACTTCTCTAGCACTGGCTTTGCATTTCTTTACCACAGTGTTCCTTGAGCCACCACAGAGAAGCTCTACAGGACATAACCTTAACGTTTGGGATATAAAGAAAAAACCCCAAATGTGCTCCGACCCCTTCCTCCCACATATCCAACAACTCTGGTTCCTTCCCCTGTGCCACCTCTCTCTCCTCACCCCTGTAATACTACCAAGTACCCAGGAGAGCCCCTCCAGAAGTACTTTCACTCCAGAAGAACTGCCACCCCAGTCCTTCTTGTTCTTCTACCTTCAGGAGACCGCACGTATCATGGCAGTGTCACAACCACGCACAAGCTGACCCCCGGCGCATCAGTGCCTACCTGCTGAATTCAGCCAGCACTTACTTCTGTGAGGGAACCCATGAGCTCTCTCCTCTGGCCAGCCACTGATTTTCACAAAATTTAGGTGCATTTAACACTTTTGAAAGAATTTTGCCATTCTGTCAGATCTAGCTGGAAAGATTAATGGTCAGAAGCTGGTGGGGGGAGGGAAGGGGGGAAGGGGGCTGATTTGATAGACAGACAAATAGACAATGTGATTGCATCATTCTCATTTCCTTAGGAAACTGGGCTAAAAATAAAAGGCTTTATTTGCCCCTGGGAATAAAGCAGAATGTCTCTCACATCTTTACAAAACATTTGTTTCTATGTATACTTATAAATAGGCAGGATGGGAGAGGAAGTTTGCACTGGATTTTGAGCAGAGAATTAAAAGGAAGAGCAGGAGGTGCATGAATCTCAAAACCTGGGATCTTTTTAGACATAGGACAACACAGCAACAAATGCAGCGTCTTGTACACTGAAGGCACCTGGGTATACACTGTTGGCCTGCAAACCAACTGCCTGTTGGGCAATTTCTCACACCATGAGCGCACTTTTTCTGCACTGATGATGGATGACAAGCTTTAGATGAAATCCTTTGTGTACTCTGAAGCCAGCACACTTTCACAGGTATAAGTGAGCAACACGGAAATTACTATATTTGATCAGATTTATGGTCTAGAGATTCCTGTCTGACAGTGACCAAGACTAGCTACATCAGAGGAAATACTCTCCCAAAAGGTCTCATCCATCATTGATAGATTGTGTAAGATGGAGAAGCACTTACACACCTTCTAAATGTTTCCTTTCTCATATTAACTATAGATATTTTTGTTATCTTTGAAAGTGTCATATGCTTCCTTACAACCTTGGCCTCGGCAATAGCCTGTGGCAGTAATTTCTTTTTATGCATGCTATATATAAAATGCTTTTTGTTTACAAGATTTGAACCTACTACCTTTCGGTTTCATTGAACTGGCAGCATTGTAGACTTGGGCTTTTATAGTCATACTTAGACAGGGAACAAAGCAGTTCCACATCCTCTAGAAACTTCAGATGGTTGTGAGACATGAATGCCGACGTAACATCCAAAAAAAAGGGAACAGTTTGTACAGCAGGAGCCGAGGGGGACTTCCTTCAAAGCGGGTTGACAGAACAGAAGCGCTTGTATTGCCCATCTCCTTTGCTTTTGCACTACCTTTTACGTTTTGCTTCAATGGCCTATGCACAGAAGCCCCTTCTTCTTGAGACATGCTGGAATTTCCCTTACAGGGATACTTTGCAGTCCCAGCAAAAGCTGTACTGGGGACTGTCACTAGAGGCAGTCCTTGTCCTGAATAATTTAGGTTTAAAATACAAAAGACCAACACATCTGAGGAAAGGGGATGCGGTACACCATTGGAAGATAAGCAAAGGAAGATGTATCTTGCCTGCAGGTAGAACTGGGGCTCTTACCAGAACTTCGCCTCAACTTTTGTTTCAGACTTGATCTCATTTCCCCAGGGGATTCAGCACAACTTTAGGGATGGGATTGATCTGTTCTAATATAGAGGTCAAAAATGAAACGTCTGAGCTGATCATTCTACAATCCCTTGCAGTCAGATAAGAGAATTAGGTACTTCCAGGAGACCATTCATATATCCTGTCTTAAATAAAATAGTAACAGCCATTTCTTATATCTACAATCACATGCAGTAGAGACTTCTTCTCAGACTGGTTAAAAACCCATGCTCCACTCCACTGCTTTCAGCAGAGTTAGCTATTACTACCACCATCTTTTCACAATAGGTTATTTTTCCCATTTCCAAATTTGTCAACCAATTGAAGATGGTCTTCTTGATCATCTCTGTCACCAGTTAGAAGTCAGTGTCTCTCGTATGGGAAGAAATAGAGTTGTACTTACATTTTAATCACAAAACATGTGCCTATGCCTGTATCAGGTACCTCATTTGTTAAGCAGTTTTTAATTTCTTGGGTAACCTCCAAGAACCACATATCTTAATTTCAGCCTAACTTGCACACTGGGAACTACTACTAATGCAAAAAGCATCTTAGACTTCAAAATCACTTACACATTCTCAGAAATACTCTCATGATCTTGAAAGCAAAGCACAAACTGGAAAAAATACAAACAAAATGGTAATCACAGCAGATGATTTTTATTTTTTTTTTAAGCTCAAAAGCAAAAACTCTATCTAATTATACCCAACTGCAATAAAGTCTGAGTCATGACTTATCAGGTGACCCTCTTAGTTGATGTGGTTACAAACCAACAGCTGCACATTGGGAAAGCAAGCGAAATGAAGACCTTACAAAAGCGTTGTCTTCCTTGTTACCCTGGTCCTTTGTTTTTTTTCTCTCTTTCTGTATGACCTTACGTTCAATCAATCCCTAGGGCAGAAACTGTATTTCCTAATATCTTGATAGTGTCGTGCGCATTTACGTTGCCATACAGATAATTGATGTGTAATGAATATGAGTGATGCTGTGAAAAGCCAGAAGGGTGTGGTTAATACTTGATGTAAACTTGACTTGTATTCATTTGTTATAAACAGTGCCAGAAAAAAAAACACGTCACAGTGTGGAAAACACTGGAAAAAGAAGGCCTTTACTTATAAGATGAGGAAAATATACGGCTGCAGCCTGGTAATGCTGCTGTTGGTTTTATGTCCAAGCAGCCACACACACTGGCTAGTCGGGTGCTAGTACAGCTGCCTCACATCTTCCTCATTGACTTCACAGAAACCTCTCCCAAAAACAAAACTCTCCATAGGATGCAACTACTGAGTTTTTTATCAAAAGGGAACTGCTACTTATCTTAATTTTATGTGTGTCTGCTGATTTAATTTTTCTTTCTGTGTTCCTTAGTCCCCCCACTTCGTCTGAGTTCGGGTGTCCCGTATCTCAGCTATCTCTGATCTAGAGGGCATCCTTGGGCAGTTTACTTCGCTATGGAACGAACATGTTGCAGTCTCTCACAGCACGGACTGGATGTGGATCACTAATATCTTTATCGCAACCAGAGCAATTAAGCAAAGCTGTATCTGGATACAGCGAGTTCGTAGCTTTTTTATTTCCTTGTATCAAGGATTATGGCTTGCTTGTTTCAAGACACTGAAAATTATATACTTCTAACTCGGCTGATTGCAGCAAACAGATTGCAGGCGAGGCAGGGAGATGTTCAGTAGATAGAGACTGTGGATCTTTTTTTTTTTTTTAGTAGAGAGAGATTGTGTTGCATTTGCCTTGTCTTTCAATCACATTAAATATACACACTGTTAAAAGGCTATTGAAATGTTCAAATGTCAGTGTTTCAAATGAAAATCAATAGCATGCTATTAGGCTCATTATACTGCTGTTATGCATCATTAAAATGTATTTAAAAGCTTTCAGCATAAAACAGGAGATGGGATGAATAACAAGACACTTTGAGGATGTGCTGCATACTTAGAAGGCAATGAAGAGGCAGAAGAGAAACTTTGTAGGCAGCTGGAAAGCAAAGAGCTCACTGGGTGTTTGAAACATATGGGAACAGGAGAAAACTAATGACACAGAACTCAAAGGATACAAATCAGTCAAGGTACACCACTGCTGGAGGAAAACAAAATCGTGCGTTATTTTTAAAGATACATCTATAAATGGGTCTTTGCAGTTTGAGGTTCTCTCTTTGCCTGGTCTTTATATATCACAATACAACAATGCTCAGTAATGCCCCTAAAAATACTACTGGCATTTTGCCTTTTTGCACAAAAGGATTGTATCAGATCCTAAAAGCAGGTCCTAATTAGCTTTTCCAAGCATCTTTCTAGTCAAATGTCTTGTGGAAAAGTGTCATGTCATCAGATACCCTAACTTACTTCTTCCCTACCTGAAATAAATTTCTAATGAGAAAATTTTGGTTTAATATTTAAGTATGTGTGCTTGTATGTTTATACTTGAATAAGTACATATATATACAATTACATACATATGACAGAAAGACCTTCCATACTAAATTTCTGAAATTTTCTTTCTAAAGGGAAAGAATGGGCAGAAGTGATTCTCTCAATGGCTGTGAGTTTAAATGGGCATCAGGACAACAGATTTCCAGTCCCTACACACATGACAACTATACCCAATTGTCATTGAGCATGTGCTTCCCTTGTTCCTGGAGAAGACAGACCACCATCTTGCATCTCACCAAGCACACTCTCACTGAAACCATCAGACCCTGCTTTCATAGAATCATAGAATGGTTTGCGTTGGAAGGAATCTTAAAGGCCATCAAGTTCCAACCCCCCTGCCATGGGGACACCTCCCACTAGAGCAGGTTGCTCAAAGCCCCATCCAGCCTGGCCTTGAACACTTCCAGGGATGGGGCATCCACAACTTCTCTGGGCAACCTGCTCCAGTGTCTCATCACCCTCACAGTAAATAATTTCTTCCTAATATCTAACCTAAATCTACCCTCTTTCAGTTTAAAACCATTGCCCCTTGTCCTATCACTACACTCCTTGATAAAGAGTCCCTCCCCATCTCTCATGTAGGCCTCCTTCAGGTACTGGAAGGCTGGTGTAAGGTCTCCCTGGAGCCTTCTCCAGGCTTTTGCTCCCATTCTCTTGCACTGAATCCTTAATCCCTATAAGCAAAGCAAAGTAACTTCAGCCAGGGGAGATAAACACTCCTCTCTGTTCCTAATAGCCATAGCCTGGGCTGGAGTTTAAAACCCTATGGGCAGGGAAACAAAGAGAACCTGAATCTCCCCCTTCCTGGATAAGAGCTCTCTAATCAGCTCTAAATTATTGAATACTCTTCCAAAAGGTGGATTTCAAATTTGTAACTTAAGCATAAAGTTCTTCCTCTTGCAATTTTATCTGCACAGGTAAAGATCCAACTGCAATTGATTTTGGATAAAGCATAAATCAAGTAATCGAGCCAAGGAACGGAAATAGTCCCATTTGAGTCAGATGTGCAATTGCATAGCTCAAATTATAAATGCTGAGTACTCAAATTAAAGTTCACAGTGAAGAGTTCCCCAACAAAGCATATACTGAATGTTTTCACCTAAAACAAATGCTCAGCTATTTTCGAATTACTGATGGGTTTAAAAAAATTCCCTGATTAAACAGTAAGAAAAAAAGACAAATGAAAATATCATGTCGCTTCAAATCAGTTTTTTTTTTGAAGAAAAATTTTTTCTGAGGTATCAGGGAAGGATTTCCTAGTGAAAAGGGTCTATGCAAAGATATATATGCTAATAGCTATACTGTATGCTGCTTTGATGTGCCAATATGACCCTGCTGGAGTATCATCATTGATTTTAATTGGGGCCAAAGCACCATCTCTTCTGGAAGCATCTAACATTCAAGAAACCAAGTGAGTGGACTAATTACTTTACATGTGTGAACACCCACCATTTGAAAACTGGCTTAAAATGCAGAGCTATCACTAAACCACAGATAATTTTAAAAATAAAGGATTCAAAATTCTAAAAAGAAAGAATTCAACAAAAAATATGTTCTTTTCTAAGCCACACAGTGTTCAGCACTTATGAAACCATTCATGCTATGATGTTTCTGGTGTTTCTGAAGTGCTCTTCAAGCTGTATCCAAGAATCCCTTGGCATCTTGAGGTCTGACTAACAAGTGAAGATGCTTTCTCATATAGTTACTCAGGAAGGCTTTTAGGCATTGTTAGCATGCCAATAACTTTGATTGCTCCAGGAATAACAAAATCTATATCTGCATTGATGGTCCCATCTTGTGTTTTGAATTGAAGAGATGAATTAGGAAAAAAAAAAACCAACATGCATTGGTTTCTAGAAAAGTACACATGAAAAGATGCATACAAAATGCACCTACTACTTCCTCTTTCTGATATGTTGCTATTTGAAATACACTGTAGATGGGATGGGTAACTTAAATTATCATGGAAAGGAATTTGTGTAGAAGAGAGAAGTCTCATGTGAATAAACAGAACAATCTGGAAGTGCTTTAATTTCCCCTTTGACTTTAAGGTGTGATTTAATTCCTTCCCACTCTGTCCTTCCCAGATGAAATGTGGGATAAAAGATATGCTGGTGGGAGTTGTTTCCTAAGTATTCAGCCTCTTTACTAGAATAATCTCAAATACTCGCTGCAGAGCAAATCAGTTTAATACATCTTTGCCACTTTTGCTTTCTCTTTCTAAATGTTGTCTTTTTCTACTGCTACTTCATTAAGTAGTGTGGTTTTTTTCTAGTGCCCACAATGCAGTTCGTGTTCCTTGGCTGTCATCTAAAATACAATAGCAAACCATAACATAATCAATTTTAATAAGGAAAGAAGGAAAAACAACTCCTACAGTTAAATTACACAGCCTTTCCCTTAGCTCAGGAAATCAAATCAAGTCAAACTGAATGTGCTGCTTTGGTTGTCGATCTAATTTTCCAGTAACAGTGACAATTTATCAAAGACCGGCATTCATTTAAATACTAAAACAATTGCATACTAACAGTCAAATAATTTGTAAAGGTTTGTTTGTATTTGCAAAGGATTATCTGCCAAGCTAGATTGCCTGTGTCACTTTTAGTTTGGAATCTGTGCATTTATGAACCAACAGGACAGTGTCAGACAAGAAGATCGAATGTCAGTAATTTAAGTATTGTCCCAATCCCTTTATCCTTCTTTAGGGACTCAAAGCATGATTTTTACTGAGGGTCTTACTCAAACCAACACATAAAGAATGACGAGTATATTTTATGCTTTTATTGACCATTTAATAGCTATTCTATAAGCCATCTAGAAGAAATGGAATATGCTCAGCCTGCTCCCAGAGGAGCTGTTCTGCAAAGGCAGAAAACTGAACCCTTCCCTTTACACCGCGAGGCTCTGCTGCTGTGATGTACCTCCTGTGGAATCCAACCCCCCCAGACCCACACTGAATTAGCTGGGGCCCCAACCTTCCTTCCGAGTGTAGTGTGACCTATTGCAGAAACCAAATCTGGCTGAGAACTCATCTCTTTGAGTCTGAGCTGGTATGACATACTCCTGCCTCTTCATTACACAAGTTTTGAGTACACACATGCCCACAAAATATAGCTCTCTGTGCAGTTACAGAAACCTTTCTTTGCAAACACATTTACTACACCTCCTGCCCTAACAGTATTTAATCCCCATCTTTGTCTTAGATTAAGATCTTTGCTACCCTAAAATGTCAATGTGTTTTAAAATCATTGTGACTTCAAAATTCCCGTTGTCAACTGATGTTTGTGCCCACCCTACTTCCTCTAAAGTATTCCATCTTCTAAACTGTTAGCTTTCCTGCTCTGACCAGAAACCTTTTAGTTTGGATAGAATAATTTCAGGTGGCTGCATTAGCCATATATGAGTCACACAATTTTTTTGCTATACCTCAGTCATCGGGGAAACTTTGGTTACTCTGAAGTCCATTTCTGCAATTCTAAATCCATTGTTCCAGTAAGTACATTACTCAAGAGTGGCTTATATTTCTGAAATTTATAGGAAAAGAAAAGATAGCTTTTTCTTTCTAAACATGTTTCCTTTTGGTTTTGCAACAAATGCTTTGCTCTGGTATCTTCAGCAGAGTTTGTTATCAGGAGCAGGCTGTACAAAAAAGACCACCTGGAGAGAAGCACCCTAGGTCTATTTGGCTGTGGATTAGCATCCAGCAAAATGTCCCTCAATTTAAGGCACAATTTTAGGCATGATCATTTCTAACCATAAACTTAATCCCTAAAGTGAATAAATACAACTTTTGCCATCACAACAGAAGCTGAAAATGTGCTGGTGAATCTGAGGTCAACAGACAAGCACAATGTACAAAAGCTTTGAGGGAAAGAGGCTATAGGAAAGAAGCAAAATTAATTCTTTGCATCTCTGCATGGGATCTTGGATACATTCCCAGACAAGAACCTTTACTAATGGGGTACAAGTCAAGCTAACTGTCTCACAGTGAGGTGTTAGTAAGAGATGTGAAATGAAATGCATAAAATGAGTCACTACCACCACCAGGTCAGACAGGATTCACCCAAGGGGTTTGTATCAGATGCTAAACGATGAACTGCAATGTGCGACCTGCTCATCAAAATGGTCTCAATATCAAAGAAATAAGGTGGAAAGTCTGACACCAATCTTTAAAAAGGCATGGAGATAATCCAACAAACTATAAACCGCCAAGTCCAACTTCTGTACTACACAAATTGCATGAAACTACACCAATGACAGAACTTGTGTGCACAAAGGTGAGACTGAGGAGTAAACCCCCTGTGTGTGCATAAAGGGAGGGATGATGCACTCTTCCCGGATACATGTTGAGGTTCCTGATGAGACAAAATCATTCAGGACTGTAAAAACAATAACTGGCAGGAAGGTGCTGCAAGAGATTTTCATAATATTGCATGATGGAATGTAAATGTCAGTGATATTTGATAAATGCATAGTCAAATACTGCAATGAGGGTGTGATGGAAAAGGAAGGAATCCTTCCCTTTTGTAGTGGTGGGTGCTACCTATCTATTCTTGCTGACAAAGTCTTTGAGAACAGTTCTTTTATAGTGTCAGTTTACTTTAAAGAGAAAACATGAAAAAGGAAAAGAGAAATAAACAGGACTCATTCTAAAAAGGTGGATAAATCTCTGGGACACTCACAGCTTGAATACTGAATGCAAGTTTGGTGCCCCTTTCCCAAAAAGGACATGGCAGAAGTAGAAAAGGCAAGAGAGGGGCAAAAAGGATGGCGGAACGAGGATGTCACAGAAGGGGACATGACCTCAGAGAGAAAAACGAGGTAAGACGTGGTAAGAGATTCACAGAATGATGAGCAATGAACAGAGTGGAGAAGGAAGTACTGGCTTGCAGTACTTAAACTGCAGAACCCATTGCCACAGAGTTTTATGCATGCCAAAAATAGAAACGGGTTTAAAGAGCACTTAAGAGGAGCTGAAGAAAGAAAACTTCCTTGGGGCTGGGAATCACAGTGATGAGCATTCAACCTTCGACTCAGGAAGCCCCTAAACGGCACACTGCCAGAAGCCAAGAGTATGCAGGTGAAAGCATCTCTCTGGGCTTTCCCCTTTCTTGGCCTCCAGGGCACATTGTTAGCTCGGGGTCAACTTATTGTCTGTCCTCCAGGACTCCCAGGTCTCTCTCTACAGAGCGGCCCCCCGGCCGGTCAGCCCCCAGCCCGTACGGGTGCATGGGGTCATTCCTCCCTACGTGGAGGACGCTATACCTGCCCTTGTTAAACTTCAGGAGGTTCCTCTCAGCCCAGCCCTCTCATCAAAAGCGTTCTGTTGTTCAAGGAGACGGCGGCGAGGCGTTCCCCGGCCAGAAGAAAACGTTACCTCCCGCCTCCGGGCGGGCAGCTCCGGCCATGGCCGAGCCTGGGGGCGGGGCTCCTCCGCCTCAGCGCCCCCGCGCGCCCCCTGCCGGCCCCACCTGCAGCCGCCCCCCTGCCCGGCCAATCCCCCGCGCCCGCCCCGCCCCCGCCGAGCGGAGCGAGCCAATCCCGTTCCTCCAGGCGGGGGGCGGGGCCGCGGCCCAATGGCCTTGCGCGCCTCCTCGTCGCCCCGGCGCCCAGCCGGAACCTCCTCGGCCGCCTTACGGCCGCCGCCGTAAAGCGGGGCCGGCGCGACAGCGCGCACGGCGTTACGGCAGCGGCGAGCGGTGGGGCCGGGGCCGGGCCGGAGCGGGTGGCGGCGGCGGTCGTCAGGGGCGGATGCCCGGGGGCGGGGGGAGCCCGGCGCCCGGCACTCAGGTGGGAGCGGAGGCGGGGGAGTCGGGCGGCGCGGCGGCCGGCGGGCCGGCGGGGGGCGGCAGGATGAGCCTGTCGCCGAAAGAGCTGTCGAGCCTGCTGAGCATCGTGTCGGAGGAGGCGGGCGGCAGCACCTTCGAGGGCCTCTCCAGCGCCTTCCACCACTATTTCGGCAAGGCTGAGCACTTCCGCCTGGGCTCCGTCCTCGTCCTGCTGCTGCAGCAGCCCGACCTGCTGCCCAGCCCGGCCCAGCGCCTCACCGCCCTCTACCTCCTCTGGGAGATGTACCGCACCGAGCCCCTCGCCGCCAACCCCTTCGCCGCCGTCTTCGCCCACCTCCTCAACCCCGCCCCCGAGCGCGGCGGCGACGAGGCGGAGCGCACCCCGCTCTCAGGTGCGTCCCGCCGGCCGGCCCGGGAGGGGAGGGGGAGCGGGGGTGGTGCGGACGGACTGACGGACAGGTTGTCGCTGCCCGGCCTCGGCTTCCCGCCTGCCGCTTTCGCTTCCCGCCTCTGGAAAAAGCGGTGGGAATTTTTCATGGCAAGCGTGGCCAGGCCCGATGTCAGATAGGCCACTCGGTTGGGTCGTAACGTGGAACGTTTTGGGGGGAGAAAGCCGTTGAAAAACCTGGACCTTATTAGGAGGCCTTTGACAGCTTTAAAGCGGTGAAACAAACCTCTCAAAGCAACGCATGAGGGTCAAACGCTTTTTCCCACTTTCAGCAAATACAAGCCTAACAGCGATGGGTAAATCAGTTTCTGAAAAAAAAAATATTATAACTTCTAGTGTGAATTTCAATGTCCAGTGATATTTAATAGCTCACTAGTTGTCTAAATGGGAAAGCATATAAAGAAATCGCCGTCACTGACTTGGCATCAGGTGTTGCATGTCGAGATGCATGACACCGATCAGTGTAACGCTGCATTTTACATCAGTTTAGGAGCTGAGTAGGTGACAGTTTTGTGTGTGCTCACAAAGACTCTTCAGCTGCACCGATCTTGCCATAAATCACATATTAGTCTGTGGTTTAGTTTTGCTTGTTCCACATGAAGCATATGGAAACTATTAATGCTACTGCCTTAAAAATCAGGGATTGTTTCTTACTGTGTCTCCACAGGCTTCTTACCTCCCATAACTCCTCCAGAAAAATTCTTTCTATCTCAACTGATGTTGGCCCCCCCTAGAGAACTGTTCAAGAAGACTCCTCGGCAGATCGCTTCAATGGACGTGGGGAACATGGCCCAGTCAGTGGATATAAGTGGACTTCAGCTGGCATTAGCAGGTAAGGAAGGTTTGTGGCTGTGGTTCAGTTATGAATGGAAATGCTAATTGTAATGTGGCCATGAGCTACCTGAGAAACACTCCTGTCTATTCTAAATATGAAAAAGATTGAACTGTGCTTTATGGTCTTCAAGCTTGTGTTCGAGCACAAAGAGAAACCAAGCAGAGATTACATCTTAACTGTTTTATCCTATTTAACAAGCATCTTTTTAAGCATATATATCACTGCCTTAAATGTGAGAATATTTTGCAAGTATAGGAAGGAAGATTTTTTTTTTTCATCTAAAGCTTTCATTCTTGTCTGTGTATTTTTATCCCTTTTCAGTTTTTGCAGTATTTCTGTTAAGAGAAAATAAGCATAACTGTCATGCTGTCATATACTGGTACTTGAACTGCACCTGGCAAATCAGCTATTTCAATTATTTCTTCAGTTTTATAAAAGAAAGTCAGATCTTGCAGCATTAGTGGGAAGGTGGTCTACTTTTACTAGATTGAAAAGAAAAGCAATGTGATGCTTATCCTTTGACAGGAGAAAAGGAGCAGGAACATGATTGTTCTGATGTCACATCTGGAGCTAATCTGAAATAGAAAATATTGTTGGGAACAAGGATCCAGTTTGAACACCAAAAAAATAGTGGGTTTTTTCCTAGGTATGTGCAAATGAACCTGCTCACTTGAAAACTGACCATCCCACTTCTTTATCTGTGCAATGTGGTTTACTGTCTGAGGTCAGGCACTAAGTAGGCTTTCTCTGTCCTGCAGTTCTATCTTGGTATATTTTTTTTTTCTGTGGTTTTTTTTTGATTGGTTTATTTGTTTTCCTCTAGAATCTGTCACTGGATTGTTATGGTGCACTGTACTGTCCTTTATTCACAGTGTACAAATGTCCTCTAGTGTCCTTAGCAACTATTTCTAGACTGTGGGATCTTTTGGAAATACAAATTGCATACCCTAACATACCTTCAAGGGGGAAACAAAGCCTTCCAATTCTTGTTCCGTTCATCTTGTCTGTGTTTATTCTAGAATACTCTAGAGAGTACAGATTTTGTGAAACTTCAGGTAACTTGTGATTTTTAGAGTAATGCATATGAAGTGGCTTAAAGAAACCTGGAGTTTTTTTCACTTGTTTTCCCCTTGGTACTGTGTTTGCCTTCTGAATAGTTCCCATTAAAAATAAAACATGCAGAGAATCTCAGAACTGTAGCTGAGTGGATGGGGACTGTAGCCTGTGCATTTTAATTTGTCTTTTTTTTTTTTTTAAAAAAAGAGAAGACACTGATGGCTTAAAGTACAGCACAAAGTCATTAATGGGGCTTTGCAAAATTAAGCCCTGTAAGATGTGCTTGTATCATTATTTACATAATCCAGTAAACATGCATAATTAATTGCTTACGAGCAGTTGTAGGAGTTATGTAACAAAACAAAAGCTGCATCTGAAAAAGCTTTATGCTTTCTCAGACTTCTTCTTGTAGCTCCCCAGAATAAATGTATGTTCATATCCTTAGAAGATAAATCTTTTGCTCATTTTAACAGTGTGATACTTCTTGGCTGTCTATTCATCACGTTTCAGAAGGCTTGTGAATTTTTCAGAAGTTTCAGTGTAGTTCTCCTAATGGCTTAGTATACAGGATGAAGCTGTGCTGCTGGCAGTGTATAAATATTTGTGTTGTGGTGCTTAGATACAATGTTTAAAGGGTTGCATTCACACTTTTCCTCCCCATATTTCATGGAACTTAACACTTGTAAGACTTGGTGGCCCTTCAAAATTGTGGGTCCTGAGATGAATTCAGGGCCTTTTAGAGCACAATGATTTTTTAATTGCTTTAGAATATACCTGCAAAATCAACTTAAATAATTTAGAAAGCAGAGTTTTGTTTTGGTGTTTTTTTTTTTAATCAGTATATCTATACCAATTCTTTTTTTGTAAAGGACGGAAAAAATACTTGGCATGTCTCTTTCAGCTTGTTGTGACAATTCACTTGCAGCTGTGGTGGTTTTTCTGGGTGTGATTTTCTTCTTTTTTTTGTTTGTTTTGGTTTTGCCTTCCCCCTAACCCTCCCCCCCCAAAGTAGAATGTTTGAATAGAGCGTCTTGGGAATGAGTATTAAAATTTGCTTTGTTCTCTTCTCCCTTTGGTGTATGGAATGTTCATACATTCCTCTGTCTCTCCCTAGAACTTGTTTTTGCTAATATAGTGTGTTACTGTATCAAAAATGTCACTTTCTCTGGCAAAGTACTTGTAACTGCCCCTAAGCCTCATTTGATCTAAGAGTAACTGATGTGCGTTAAAGTTAAGATTGTCATATATTGTAGAGCTTTCCTTTAGGAATCAAACTAACTTTCTTTTTATGTTTAAAAAGGAAAAAAAAAGTTAGCTCTGTAAGGATTGTTTTCAGATAGTATTTTTTTTTTTAAATGTAAATGTCTTGATTCAGAATGCTGCGTTCTTTCCTGTTAAATCACCATGTTCTAATTCTCGTTTCTGCTTACCTGAAACTATTTATCCAGCCCTAATTCTTGAAGTGGTGAGGGTGAGCTTTTGAGCTTCAGTGCATAGAACTAAGGGCTCATGTAAGCTTCTAAAACCAGTGGATTGAAGGACTGTATCTTAAACTTTTACATTTTTACATGATCTCTCAAAATAATACAGAGAATATAGAAGATGAGACCTTAAGTTTCTACATACAGAAGAGTGATATGTAGTGACACAACACCTAAAAATCCAAGAATGTGAATATGAAGCCCCTTGGTTTCTTTTTGGCCAGTTTCTTTAAGTCTACAGTTGTATATACTAAATTTAATATTATTTTCGTGTAACTTGATTATGTTCTGTAACTTGTGCTTTAAAGGGACTTTCAGCTCCTTTCAGGTTCACTTTATGACGATGTAGAATCGCTTAACAGTGGAACTCCATCTTTTTCCATGCAAACATTTGCTGTAGCTTGACAGCAAATGTAAAAGTAGCTTACATAATGCCACTGAAATGTCTTGGATAAATTTGAGTAGCTGACTTCAGCTCTAGTATGGCTGTTATCATTGGGGAGATTGTAAATGTATCTCTGTGGATTTTTTCACTTCCCTGCTCTGAGAAGAAGCGATTGCAAAACTAGATATAGCATGTGAACCCTTTCAGGAGTACCGTGTGAACCTACTAATGTGCTTTTAGTTGCAGATTACATCAGTTACTTTTTCTGAAGCCAAGGCTATGTTTCAGATTAATTTCTATTTCTTCTTTGTCCTTGCTGCATGCCACTGTCCCTCGCCTGTCAGCTGGCACTCTGAGTACTAGCTGCCTGACGCAGTACTAAATTTCATGTTGATGATATCTGCGGGGTGTTTTTAAGCTAGTTATTCTCTAAAGCTGATTGTTTCTCACTACTTTTAGTATTCCAGGCATCTCTGTTTCAATTTTATGCTTTAATATCATGGACTGGTCTTCTTTCAGAACGTCAGTCCGAGTTGCCAACACAGAGCAAGGCCAGCTTCCCCAGCATTCTCAGTGATCCTGACCCAGATTCTTCCAACTCCGGTTTTGACAGCTCCGTTGCCTCCCAGATCACGGAAGCCTTAGTGAGTGGACCAAAACCTCCTATAGAAAGTATGTGCGTTTTCACATCTCTTGTTTCTGTAACTCGTGCCATGCTATGCTGTTATATTTCTCCAGATGAAATGTAATGTAAGTCAGAAGTATTTTCAAGGTATGAAATGGGAATCAAGAGGAATGAAACTGTGCAAAACTGTGTCAGGCTGCCTCCAGATCAGACTCCGTAGTGTTCACACTTCCAGACTTTTAAAAATCTGGGGCCTATTTCAAGTAGTTACTTGTGTCATCTGTTGACTAGAACAGTGTGTCTGATACCTCTCAGATCTTAGTCCTCTACATTAAGATCTCCTCTGACAGTTAACATCTTCCAAGGAAGCAAAATATTGTGGAAGGAAAAAACCAGACCATAGAATTGGTAACTCAGTAATCTGAATAAGAGGAAAAACAGGCTGATGTAATGGCATCACTAAAAATCAGAAATAAGTGTTTTTCTGGGAGGCAAATAAGATGGTAATGCTGTTCTCGGTGTTATAATAGCTTAGAGAAATAGGGGGGTGGGGGTCATCTTTTTGCACTGATGTAAAACTGAATATCTGAAGCTTTAAAAAGTTTCACGTTGTTACTATTTTAGGTCACTTTCGACCAGAGTTTATTCGACCACCACCTCCACTCCATATATGTGAGGATGAATTGTCATGGCTAAATCCGATAGAGCCAGATCACACAATCCAGTGGGATAAGTCAATGTGTGTTAAGAACAGCACAGGAGTTGAGATAAAAAGAATCATGGCAAAAGCTTTTAAAAGTCCTTTGACTTCCCCACAGCAAACACAGGTAAGAATCATGCACTTCTCTGCCTAAAATGATTTTTCTAACAGTTGTCTATTAACTCATGTATTTTAGAAAACTTTGATCACTTTAATTGGTCTGTGTTTAGATTCAGGCAACTCCAAGGACTTTAAATTGTGAAAAAATGAAGAGTTTTGACTTGATTTTTTTTATGAATAGGGAAGAAATCTTTCTGTTTCATAACATTGACTGGATGTGGTTACAGTTAATCAATAAGTGGTACCAATATTTTTCTGCATAGAAAAATCATCTTATAATGAAGTTATTCATGCTTCTGTGGAAGCTTTTGATAAGTACTTACTTCAGAAATGCCAACACCAGTATTTTTTTTTCCTCAATTTGATAGTATTACCCTTGATTCCAGTGGGCATTTTGATAATCATTATGGTAGCACTATAAAATATCCTTTATTTGCAGAACTTTATCTGACAACAGTGAACTCAAAATTGAGGTTTCTTTCTGATGGACAGGAAACTAAAGAAGGCTGAAACTTTTCATGGTGGTGGTTTTTTTTTTTTTTCCACTCTTCCTTGCCGCCCACTGATGAAAGACTACTAAATGCTTCATTAAAGGTTTTATGGGCACAGTTGCCTTTGTGAAGAGATTTTAAAGTATACCTCCATTGTCTTCCAGTAGAGATGCCTAAATCTAAAGGGTTATCATTCTCCTTAGCTTAGATGTGTTGTAGCACTTTCTTCAAGCAGTAATGTGAATGTTTAAGAAAAAAAGTCCTTTTTTTTCTTTACAGCTCCTTGGAGAACTGGAAAAGGACCCCAAGCTTGTTTACCATATTGGTCTCACTCCTGCCAAATTACCAGACCTGGTTGAAAACAATCCTTTAGTAGCTATAGAGATGTTGCTGAAACTGATGCAGTCTAGTCAGATAACAGAGTACTTTTCTGTCTTGGTCAACATGGACATGTCATTACATTCAATGGAAGTTGTAAATAGGTGAGTACTATCTGAAATTTAAGGTGGTTTCCTTAAGCATGTAAAATAAATAAATGAACAGTTATTAAGCGATTGTGAGGCTGGCCACAGAGCTGTATTTGGATGCATTCCAAAGAGTACCAAAAGTAACAGGAACTGAAGAAATTACTAGTCAGATTACAGTAAAGGAAGAGTATCAAACTATCATTTGCTTCTCAGTTTCTCTATGCTGTTTGTTTTGTATTTTTTAATACCCTTTTACAGTAAGGCTTAGTGTGCTCTGATTAATCCTGCAGAGGAAGAGACTGCTGTGGATTCATTGCTTTCTACAACTACTGTACCCTGTGTTTATTGCATACTCACTTTTTTCTACAGACACCACCAATAAGAACTATATGAAAGGAAAAAGATGTCTTATTTTAGTTCAGACTAAATTTCTAGAATTAACTGTGGGTTGACAATAAAGAATTGAACCTCTCAAACATCTTTAGTGTGAAGTTCAGAGAAGACTGCCAATTTTTAAGTTCCTTTTTACAGCAGTGCTATTTTGAAATAATATTGTAATGATAGCAGTAGCAAAACTGCAACTAACAGGAAAAAAACCTCCGCAGTTTCCCAGCAGAAAGATGTGATGGTGAAGGCATATATATATTACATTTTCTAGTAATTATTTATAATTTATTATAATTAAATATTTTGTCTTAATTAACATTACTATGCTTAACAATACTATACTTTTCTATTAATTACTTATACAGTATTAGGTATGGTAAAAAGCACATTTCTTGCACAGGTGCTATGCTAGTTAATCTTTCAGTCCCTCCTCCAAGAATAGAGAGGCTTATTCAAAGAAAACATTGTGTTACTCTTTAATATTAAGCAAAGTGTTTCTACTTTGAAAAGAATACATATTGTATGGTGAATAACTTCAACTGGTGTTGATTATTATTAGAGAATAATTTCATCAACCTGTTTGATCTGTTCAGCTCAAAACAAAACAGTATTTAAAATGGTTATCCCTTAAGGGAGTCTGTCACTGTAATCTATAGTATGACTGAAGTTTTACTCAGACAATCGGGTTCCTGGTTAATAGATAAATTTCACTAGCAAATATGTCCTGTGTCCCAGGAAGCTGCAAGTTTAGTTACTGTCTTGCAAAATGACCAGTTACTGGATGTGTGCCATTGTAGTGACTGTCACTCCAGTGGGTCACAATCCACTTCTTCCTGTTGAAGAACTCATGTTCTCTTCTCATAGCTTAAAAACTAGCCTCATCTCTGGCTTCTCTTTCAGCTGAGGTAGCAGCTCTGTCTTATTAGGACATCTGGAAATATTAATTTTGATGCTTCTGGAGGTGTGCTTGTATGGAAGATAGAGAACTACAGTGGCACAAATGGCAGTTACTGTGAGAATCCTCAACAAAAAGTGAATGCCACACAGCTGATCTGCTTAAATGCAACTTGAATTCTTGTTGTGGCTTAAGTAAACAAAAAGTGGTATTGTTAAATAACTATCCTGCTTTATGTGGACACCCTGCCCTTGCTAGGAATATCTTCTGCATATAGGTACAAGCCATTTTCTTAACAGAATGCTAGGCCCTTTAGCAGGAAAACTTCTCAGACAGCAGATCCTTACAAACTACAAAAGTACATCTTTCCTATTTACTTTCTTCCATTTCTTGGCAATTAGTGAAGGTGAACTCCCAAATCAGCCTTGTTCTGCAGTCCCTTTGTAGCAGAGTTGAACTGTACCTTAAATATCATTTGAGGAAAGAAACATTTTATTTCTGAAATAAGTCCCTCCCTACTGATGCAGACTGACAGCAGTTACTGTCCTGAAGATGGGCTAATAATCACAATGTGGAGAAATAGTAGTAAGAAAAGAGCTTTTATTCCTCTCCAGGATAGCTACCACCAGTCAGGCATGCTGGTTCTCTCACAGTGTAGCTACCATAGGAACAACTTCTCTTAAATTGTAAAATGACTGTCAATGCAAACAGGGAGACACTAAATTTTTAAATGATACAAGACAAACTTGAAGCTGAAATGCCTAAAACATGCACAATTTTCCCTGTTGCCACCCCACTTTCACTACTTGAGATAGGACTGTGATCAGTTACTTTGGTTAAATTCTGTTGTAACGTCATGGCAGTTGTACCTTTAAAGTATGCTGTTATCTAAAACTTGAGGGCTCTATCCCTTTTTCAGATAATAAACAGTGGCAGCTCAAATACTGTAGTATGTAGTAGCCAGTATTAAACTGCAAATAGGTGTGCTTTGTTGCTAACCCTTAAAAATACACTAATGCTATTCTTTGATACAGTAGTTTTCCAATTCTTCTGTAGTAAGAAGCTTCTGAGATTATTGTGCATCATTAATCTCTAGTTAACACTTTCATCTACTTGGGGTCTCCAGTATTTGAGCTCCAGGTATTCATACCGTTTCAGTTCCTAGGAATAAAATTTCAGTCTGAAGAAACTAAGGAAACTGGTATTTTGATGCAACAAAAGAGTTATTCTGGTTGTGTGCTTAAGGAAGGAGTTCAACATCTAGATTTAGTACCTGAAATGCAAATATGAGTAAGCAACATTGTATTGAAGTGTTTCTTGCAGAAGAACCTTCGTACTCGACTTGGGGGCTTCACTGTAAATTAGAAACCAGTGCCATTGACTCATTTGTGTAATTCATAGCAAAAGTTTGTAGATACGTTATATACAGGAACCCAGTCTAACTCGGCTTCTGTACTGTGTCAGTTTTAAAAAGTATTGGACTTTTAATGAAGACATTTAAAATGCTTAGAAGTGTATCTGTGGAAGCTGTCAGAAATCAGCTCTGTATTACACGACTGGGAATAAACTAATATCACAGGTCTAACTCGTCTGTTTTGCAATTAAATGACTAGGTTTTTGGCTTCATAAACCATTGGATATTTTTAATTTGAACAGGCTTACTACTGCAGTTGATCTCCCACCTGAATTTATTCACCTTTATATCTCCAACTGTATCTCCACCTGTGAACAGATTAAAGACAAATATATGCAGGTGAGTACTTCAGTAAATTGGTTAGGAAACAGGATCCCATATATTGCTCTGTGTAATATGTGTTGGGATTTTATAAGACTGATAGCATTAAGTTACTCTGTCTTACTGCTTCTTTATTTCAAAGGCACACTTGTATGTTTTTCCTATGCAGTTCTTTATCGTATTTAACAGATATTTCTTCACCTTTTTAAAAGACTTCACAAGTAACTACTGTTCCCTGTTTCTATGTGGCACAATACACTTTTCCATAGCAAAACTGCAGTTTTATGTAACTCAAGTCCTTACCTGCAAAAGGTTTATCTGTCACTTAGTGTGCCTTTTCTTCACCCCCAGTATGAGTTGTTTGCATTCTACTTGGTTTTAAGCTTCAAGCTTCTTTTCTGCACAAGTGTTCCTCCTACTTCCAAACCTTTAATGTGATGTTATAAAACACGTGGAAGTCTTGCCCTTCAATCAGGACTACTGCCAAACTACAACAGCTTGTGGATCTCCTCAAAGACCTAAAAACCTTCTATTTTCTTCCTAACACCATAATCTTCACTTCCTAAGCCTGTCATACTTCCTCAGTACCAGCCTCCAAGCAGTACCCACTTCAAGGATTTTTGCGCCCTGTGGAGGTTTCCACACCTTTGGCACACAAAGTTGTCTACATGCTGTGCAAGGTGCTTCTTTCTACCCTAAATCTGTTGGTTTCACCAGCTGCCCAGTAGATCTTATTTCCTTGGATACGTCATTGGTGAAAAACAGCTCCGTGGTCAGTTTACCCAAGGCTTTGTGAATCTTGACCAAGCTTTTTCCTCTCAGTACTGAAGGATTGTAACCTCTTCAGTGTCTTGCAGCAAGACAGCTGTTCCTTTCCCTTTTTTGGTGTCCTTCTCTAGCTTTACTCTATCTTTAAGCTGCAGAGACAAAAGTTGCATGCAGTACACAGGATATTGGGTGCAATGCGGCTTTTAGATAGCAGCAAAACCCCCTCTGTCTTGCTCTCAATACTCTTCCAGATGATTACTAACCATTTGTTATCTTTTTGGTGGCTGCTGGTGTTTCTCTGCTTTGGGACCCTGCCAAATAGATGTGGGCGGCTTGGTCTGTGACCTGCTGAATAGTTGTACCCACTCCACTTGGTGGCTGAATAGGAAAATACCAGCAGAGCTGGGCTGCAGCTGAGAGTGTGCCCACAGAGGGGGATGATGCACTCGGAGTGGGGGGGGCTGCTGAGAGCACACAGCAGCTGTACTTGAGGCACACTGAGGACAAAAAAGGAAATGGTGTCAAGGAACACGTACTGATCGCAAAGTAGCATGCAAAGTAGCATGCAAAGCTTTTGAGATATAACATTTGTTAATACTGCATATGAGGCCACACAGCAACTGAGACACAGGATGTTTTGTTTGAAAAGCACAGTACAAAACCACTCCTATTGGAAGTAAACGAGGCACAATCCTACAATCCTCTGAGTTCGGGAGCCAGCCAGCATCTTGTGTTTGTACTTCTGAGTTTCATGTTCCTCAATTATTAAAGTTACTCTTGCTTTCTCTGCCACATGAATTTGTTACATGTGATGCCTTTTGATTGCAGTGAAAGAAATAACTTGTTCAGTTTCTGAATTCTCTTGGTATCAGTAGCAAATTCTGCAGTAGTAAGCTCAATTCCGGTAAACATAGTTGATTAAGTATCCCAAGTATAATGAGATGATTTAACTCTGAAAGTAAGCTATTAAGTCCCCTCAGTTCTGTCTGATAATCAATCATGTATATAGTTGCTTTTAGAGAAAGGCTTGGATTCAACCCTTTCTCACAACGTGAAATATGAGACCACTTTATCATTAAAGTAAGATCTTTTTCTCCATGAGGAAGAATGCACTTTATACACAGTGTGTGTGTGTGTGTATGTATATATATATCATATACACATACTATACTTTATAGCCTATGGAGTCTTTACTGAAAGGGTTATCAGACATTGGAATGGGCTGCCCAGGGAGGTGGTTGAGGCACCATCCCTGGAGGTATTCAAGAGACAGGTGACATGGTGCTCGGGGATATAGATTAGTGTTGGGTGGTGTTTTGTGTGGTGTGTGTGGTGGGTTGTTTTTTTTTTTTATTATTGGTTGGACTAGATGATCTTAAAAAGTCCCTTCCAACCTAGGTGATTCTGTGAGTACAATATAATGCTTTATACAAAGCAAATGGTTAGTGACTGGATGTGTGTAAGACAAATTGTGTAAAAGTGCTGGTTCTTAGGTCTCCACTTCCAAATCCCAGGGCGCTCTTCAAAGCGTTACCTAAGCAGCCCTTAGGAAGGAGGAACGCTTCTGCCATCCCATCTTTTCACTGGAGCAGGCAGGAAGTGGCCCATGAGCTCTGAGGCGTGTTCTTGGATCAGGTGTCCCTGGTACTGTCTTTCTAAGATAGAACAAGAGGGATATGTGCTAATTCAGCAACAGAGCACTTCTCATGAAGCAAGTTTGGAGTCAGTTCCATTGCTGTCCCATTTGGAGTGCCCTAATCATGTGGTGACTGGGGAATTTTGAGATGTGAAGCTTGTTCACTTTTCTTTATGGTATTCTTGTGGAAGAAAAGACTAAGCAAGACCGTAGTGATGACATCATCTAACACTATGATCCCTTCTCTCTGACTTCATTCAGAGATTGCACTGTACTTAATTTCTTATGTAGAGGCAGATCTGGTGCTTCATTTGTGCCTGGCATTAAGTACTGTACTTTTGGATACAGAAGCTATAACGTAGAGGAGCCAGGTTGTGTTTTTTTTTAATACAGTAGCAGTATGGGAGATGGAAGAGCAGGGGCAGCACAGTCAAAGCTTGGGAATGAGATTACTGCTCAAGCTGAATGGCTCCTGAAATGCCACAGTTGTGCTGCTTAGGGCCAACTGTCCTTTAACTGACTTGGTTGCAAACATTTATTTTTATCTCTTCTCTTGCAGAACCGCCTCGTACGTCTGGTTTGTGTCTTTCTTCAGTCTTTAATCAGAAACAAAATTATTAATGTACAGGACTTGTTTATAGAAGTGCAAGCATTCTGTATCGAGTTCAGTCGGATACGAGAAGCAGCTGGCCTTTTCAGATTGCTGAAGACACTAGACACTGGGGAAAATCCATCAGAGACAAAAACATCAAAATAAAACCACTGCGTCCCTGGCAAAAAAAAAAAAAAACCACCACCAAACCCCGCTAGTGTTCTATACCAATTAATTGTATATTTTAAACTTAAATCACTGGATTAATGATGTAATACACTATAAATAGCATTTTATGCATTTGAACAATAAATAATGCTTTTTTTCTGATACGTATACTTGGGTTCATGAAATGTGTTAGGCCTTACAGTTATGCTATTTTTGATGATGGGTTAAACTCTGTATGTCATATGCATATCCTGAACTATAGCCTCTAATGCCAGAGAGAATGTAAATCATAATTACTATTTCATGGCAAATTTAAGTATTCATCTGGCATTTGCTGTCTCTGTGTCCAAAACTTATTGTGAATAACTAAAGACAACTTCTATCAAGGTAAGTAACTTGAGCTCCTCTTTGCCCTTCCTTTACTATGTAAGACCATCTAGAAGCTGGGTCCATGCTCTTCTCAGTGAGTAAGGGAAAAGTCTAGAAGAACCTAAGGGCTTATTTTTACATGGCAGAAATAAAGCATTGGGTGCTGTAGGCTTTTCAAGATCATTGAATCTTTCCAGAATACTGTGAGAAATGTTCTCCAGTCATTAGAGGTTAGACTTGTCCAGCTTCCTCTAGACTTTAGGCTTTTTTTTTTTGGAACTGGGTACTACAGTTTATGACAAAGTAATGACTCCAGAAAAGTGCAATATACCTTGTGCTTTACAGGATTACTTTAAAGAATTTAAGCTTTGCATAAAAAAAAAAAAAAAGCAGTGTTACTACTGTGATATTACAGCAGAAGCCTCCTTCTTCACAGTATTTGCTTGAGTTGCACTGACATATATAAATATGCTGGAATAAAAAAAAAAAATTACCAAGAAACAGTGTTAGGATTTTTATCACAGGCACTCTGATAATTTATTTCTTTACTTGGGAAATGGGCACAGTCTATTAATTTTAAAGCCCTGTACATTGATGAAAAGACTCAAACTTGTTACTAAACTTGCTCTATTTGCTTGTTATGAGGGAACTTTCCCACATTCCCTACTGTGTTTGGTTCACAGGGCAAGGTTGCAGTAGCCAGGTTGCCTCTGAGGAGAGGCTGGGGCTGCCCTGTGCCAGACCCAACCCCTACAGACTGGTGCAGGTAAGCCTCTCAGGCACCTCTCTGATACCTCCATATAACCCATGGAGAGGATCCACATTGAAGCCGCTCCTTTTAAACAGGAGGGACACCTCCCCACCCCACATCAGAACAGGGTGAGGAAGGAACAGCAGAGACCACATGTTACACATTCCCCCAGCCCTCTTTCCCCCACTCAAAGGGGAGAGAGATGGAGAGGAGGCAGGAGTGAAGGAGTAAATGTGAGCCTAAGACTAAGGAGAGAGAAAGAAAAGGTGGCTTTAGTTTTGTACTTGTTTCTCACTATCCAACTCTATTTTAAAATGGCAATAAATTAATTTTAATCTTCATCAAGTCTGTTTGGCCTGTGATGGTAACTGTTTATCTTGACCCTTGAGTTTTTCCAACTTACTGTCTTCCCCTGTCTTATGGAAGAGGGAGAGTGGGCGCAAGTGGGTGGGCAGCCAACCAAGGTTAATCCACTATATTCAGGTATTGGTTATATAGGGAAAAACTCTACAACATGCAGAAAAGCATGAAGTTCAGCTTGTTTTGTGTTGTGCTACCTGTCTCAGATCCATCTGTGCAAGTGCAGCAAAGAAAACGAAACCCTCCAGCTTCTCAGACATTGCTTTTTAAAAGGTCTATATATATAATTTATTATGGAATTTGAGCTTTTAGCCATTAAGTTACAACAACAATGCATAACTTGACATTCTTACAGTTGTACATACACAATGGAAAAGACATAGCCCAGTGCTTAATCCAAACAATGCAACCACGTTAGTACGAGGTTACCATAAAAGACAGTCAACTGTGAGCAGTTGTTGACAGACTGGCATGTCCAAATAGGTCTCTGCAGTTATGTTTATAGTAAAAGTAACTGGCTTGGAAGTTTTGGACTTAAGCTTCAGACTAACAGAATGATGGAAACTCAAATTATTTTGCTCTTCTGAATTAAGTAGGATATGCTCATTTAAAAATGCAGTACCATTACCATGTTTCAGATGGTGAAAAGTAGCTTCAGTCCAATGGAAGTACAGCAGACATTTTCCAGGCAATGCATTCTTCACACAAACACATGCAATTATAGAGACATTCTACTTTTAAAACTCTCAAATCAAGTTTTTCAATACAGCAGAATATCTGAGGAGAGAGATCAGGACTCATACTGAACAAAAACAAAAAAGCCTTCAGCTTGATTTGTGCATGTTTAATCTACAATTCCAATTCCCAAATCTTCACGTATCACCTGTAAGAGAGAAGAATGCATCTTGTAAAGATAGTCTTGAGGATGGAAGACATGAACAATTTTTACAGCCATTCTGGTTAAAATATATCTGCTGCTGCTGTCTTCAATTTCAGGAACTGTAATTCACCATGGCCCTATTATAAAACCACATCTCTTCAGCTTACCCAAGGAGAGATTCTTGCTCTTCCCTCCTCCACCCCAACTCCTTCCTCATCCCCTTAGCCTAGCTCTAAAACTCATTTAATTGCATAGTAAAGATACTCAGTTTCCTAGTTTGTCAAAATACAGCTTTGATAGATTTAATTTTCTGCCACTTAAACCAAATTAGTTCCTCACATACTCTTCATATGAATGTGAGACAGAGCAAAGTAAATAGAGCAGAAAAGGAAAACCAGAGAGGAGCACTATCTCTTCTTGTAACAGCAAGCTATTAAGCTGCTCTGAGCCACTGTGTGAAGTCTCACCCAGCCTGGTGGCTGAGGGGAGACACAGAAGAGAACAGTCTCTCGTCAAGCTGCCAACACAATTTGATTCACACAGCAGCAAACACCAACAGCTCCACTCCTTTCAGCCTAACCCCGTTGAGATATTGCCAGCTGACTGCTCTACCAGATCCGAGTTCTGCCTCTCCTTGTACAGGTGCAGAGCCCGTACATTCTTACTGATCTCAGGATCTTCATCCATCCAGCACAGTAACGCTGCATTCAAATAAATTCAAACCAAACCCATGAAAACTACACATGCAACCTCTCCACTCAAAAAAAAAAAAACAACCC
>JAOQGH010000001.1:139685878-139719682 GCA_025769975.1 Gallinago jamesoni
GCAGGTTGCTCAAAGCCCCATCCAGCCTGGCCTTGAACACCTCCAGGGATGGGGCATCCACAGCTTCTCTGGGCAACGTGTTTAAAGCATTTCCTGTTTTTTATTCATACAAGACATCTCTTACTTCTTCCAGCTTCTGGAATGGATCACCGGTTTTCACCCACTGCCAGCGTTTTTAGGATGGTCTCAAATATCCAATTTTCCTTTAGAAGTCAGGAAGAGTCATGTGATGGCGCCTCATTAACCTATGCCACCAAACAACCTCGTCAAACTTGGGTAATGTCCTTTCCTTCCTAATCATGATTATACGTTGTGGCTGGTGACGCAGGCAGGGTCTAGCAGAGCCCAGAATGGTTTGTGCATCAGGCAGAAGCCAGGAGGTCAGTGAAATGCCCTATCCTGTGTTGGCACCAAGGCCAGTATGTTCCTATTTCTGCTCCAGAGTCGGTGTTCAAATAGATAGATAGGTAAATAAATAAATAAATAAAATTCAAACCCAAAGTAGTCTTTAAAGTAACTCTTTAGCATTCTCCCAAAGCACCCGGCAGTGTTAGGATTCTCTCCAAAAGCACCGAGCAATGCAAGAACAAGATTAAAGCAGCAAAATCAAGAAGACAGCCAAGACTGGGCAGACAAAGTAATGTGGAAGGGGCTGTGGAGAAAGAATGGGAAGCTGTGGGAACGACACAGAAAAACTAGAGTTAAGGAAAAAAAAAAAAACACGAGAAAGAGGATAAGGAGCAGGAGAATGTTGGATGGGAAAGGGCACATTGGAGGTGGTGGCAGAGTAGATGTAGGTAAAGGGTGAGCTGTGTTGAAGGATAGCACAAATTCAGTGTTTGGCAAAAAGCAGAGCAAAAAAAAAAAGTGACACTATTTTAGTGAGTCAACAAATGGTGCTCAAATGAGAATTTTTTGGTAAAAAAAAAAAAAAGTGAAAGACAGTGTAATCATAATAGACATCACTCCGGAAACGGGACAAAAGTAAAAAGCTTCAGTACAAAGGAAAATAACAGCTGCGGGAAATGTTCTTTTAAGAATTTGGAGTCGCTGGAAATAGGAAACTGATGTTGACTGTGATTTGTACAGGTTAGGAAACTGTTGTCACGGTCCTCACAGCGAATGCAGTCCAACCAACGGCAAGACAAAGACTGTAAGGCATAAATAGGAAACACAGGCTGTTTCCTATAACCTTTATCAGATGTGAAGTGGGAATTTTAGTGGGAGAGCCTGAATTTTGTTGAAAGGAGATGACGCGGGAAAGCAAGATGAAAAGGTAAGCTGTCAGCCCTGGCTTAGGAGAACGCGCCCGAGGAAAGTAGAGAGCGGCGAACAAGCTGTAACAAGAACTTGTAAGAGCAAGGCTAGCAAGGGAAGAAATAACACTGAAGAAACTTCCAAAACACCATTAATGCACACCTGAGAGGTGAGTGCTCAGTCCCCACGTGCAGAAAAGAAGAGCAAGCGTTGTTAAGAGTGACATTTAACTGCCGCGGTGAAAGCAAATCTGACAGTAATGAGAAGACGAAGGAGAGATAAAAGGTGCTTGACGACTAGACTTTTCTCCCCAGAGAAAAGAGAGGCTGTAACACAGCAGATCTGAGTCCCAGTTCCCAGAAGGATTTTGAGGGAAATCAGCTTGGTTCAGAAAAACTGGGGGAAAAAAAAAGGCCGATATTCAGATCAGATAGAAATTCTAATGGCTGTCAGCAAAAGGTCAGTTAGTTACTCTGGCTAATCCTGTACTGCCGACTCAAGAATATTCTAGCTGCAGCTTCCACTTTGAAGTTTGTTTTATTTGTATTTATTTCTTCTCGATAGGCATTTCGTTAATAACATCCAGTATCTTTAGAAATCAAAATACATTGCAAATTGCAATACACATCCAGAAACAAGACAGGATGCATTTCATCCACCAAAGTGATGAAAATTTCATCAGAAACAGAGCATTCTTTGGTTAAATAAGAACAGCAGTTCAAATTAGCTGTGCTTAAATCCTGTACATGCATTACGTTTGCACAAATTAACAAAAACGTGAGAACCCAAGTTTAGAACTTTGTCTTCCTTTTTTTTTCAGCAAGTATACAGACATGACTAAATGCATCTCTTAAATATTGCAAAACCACAGTTGACATTTTAAATAATACACATTGCACAACAAGCTTTTGGGGGGAAGCTACAGAAATAACTAAAATACAGAACACATGGAAATAAATTACACATCAGCTAGTGGAAACAATAAATTCACAAGGGCTTATTAAGTTATTTTATAAAAAAGCTTATTTGTTCTAATAATTAAAGCACAAATTAATGGAATTTTTGCTATTTACTTGAACTGAAGCAGGATCCAACCCTTTAGAGTCCCAAGGAACTGTGATTTTATTATGATATCTTGATAACACTCTTTGGGTTAAAAGCTTTAACAAACATCAATTACACGTGATGAACAATATCATTTCAGACATTTGTGAGTTTAAAGAAAAAAACGGAAGTAGTATATAATTAATAACGGAAAGCCCAATTAAGCAAACCATCTCCTCCCCCCTTTTTTTTTCCTCCAGAAAATTCCACTCAAAGCCTGCAGGTCATATTTTTGATGAATTTCTACAGACTTTCAAGGGCGTTTATTGTAGCTATTCCTTGGGAGAAGGAAGCCTGAAACGAGAACAGGTGATTTAAGAGGGCATTTCTCCATAAAGCCCCTTTTGTCACTTTACATGCCCTCACCACTTCATGTTTTCAGGTTCTGTCAAGAGCCTCCCGGCAGGTCCACATAGAAAAGCTTCTTGATGAATGCGTCAATTTACAATACAGAAGCTACTGCAATTAATCTCGGCGTGCAGGGAGACAGCTGACAGCAAGCAGGGCATTGTAAATTCAAAACCTTCCTCAGTGCCCACTAACTTCTTAAACAGCTCAAGCTCTACTGAACATTGTTGATACAACCCCTTACTGCTTTAAGGCAAGAGTGTTAGTAACTTAACAGGTAGGACCTAGGACTGTGTCGCTGTGGCCAGGCTGTCTAAGGAGGTAAGTGAAATTGAGAATATAGTAGCAGCAGCATTTCTAAAATTCTTCCTCTCTTCTTGTTTAAACATTAAACTTCTACACTGGATTTGCTTCATCTCTGTGTGTTGAGAGGCTGGGGAGAGAACAAGCAGTTCAAGTTTCTCTGGGAACAGTAGCGAACTAGGATGTTGAAGCATGTCATTAAAGTTGCACAGAAACCTTAGACCTGTGGAGATTCCCTTACAGGGTCTAGTGCTCTGCCTGTTCAACTCGGTTGTAAAAGTCCCATTAATTGTAATGGGCAAAGTATCAAATCCATAGTGGACAAAGATCTCCACGGCAAAATGATAGGAATCAAGGAGGATTTCTCTTGGTGGTATTCTAGAAACCTGTACAGGATGGGCCATTTTGGTTCTGTACTACACTGAAGTGCAAGACTCGAGGGCAAACTCAAGTGGGAAAATGCTGCTCATCTGCCAAAAAAAAAAAAAAAAAGAAAAGGGAAATGGATTGAAGCAGGACACTTCCTCCTTTTGCGTAATTACCTCTGCAAAAGACCTGCACTGCTAACAGAGTCTCTGGCAATAAGACAAGCAAAAAATGCTTTTAAGTGTCTTAGCAAAGTTTTTCCCCTGCATTTGTCTTCGATTCTTACGAAATATCAGGAATGGCAGCAATGCCTGGAGCCTTGAAGGGCTGAGCAGCCCCTGGTAGTTAAACCAG
Organism: Gallinago jamesoni; assembly: GCA_025769975.1. Taxonomy (NCBI): domain Eukaryota; kingdom Metazoa; phylum Chordata; class Aves; order Charadriiformes; family Scolopacidae; genus Gallinago; species Gallinago jamesoni. The sequence continues at coordinate 139,689,611 of JAOQGH010000001.1, forward strand.
CATGGTGCCCAGCTCCGCTCCGGGAACGAGTCCCTCTCTCCATGCCAGAACCAAAACAATCTCAGCTGCACTTAATTGGCTTCCAGCTGGTCAGAGCTCATGCAGCTGCCTCTGAGCTCTGCCTGAGGATTAACCTGTACGAGCTCAGGTCGCTCAGCTGGGACCCAGGCTCAGGCTGGCATCCAGAGCTCGGGTGCCATCCCAGGGATGCTGGAGGCATCTGTGCCCCACAGGCATGGAAACCCCATCCCAATGTGTCTCTTTTTTTAATGCAATGGGGAGAGCAGCCATATAATTTGCAAACTGTGTACTGACTTGGCAGGTCAGCGATGGGACCTGCCATACTCTGATGCCCTTAGGAACTGCAAAATTACCAGGACACCTAGAGCAAGGGCTAAAGGTGAATAAAATACTTTTGAACTCTTGTAATATTATCGTATGAGATGCCATAATAAATTTGAAACAAAGTTTGCTCTTTCCACGCTAGGAAATTGAGTTTTTCACGGCCTGAAATAACTACCTATATTTAGGCTTCTTTAAAAAATAAATGCATGAACAGGCCCTTTAAAACTTCATGAGGAAACAGTTAAGGGACTGGCTCCACCTCTAGACAAGATAGTGGTGGTTTACGAAAATCAGTTGCACAAATGAGTTAAAAATATAGCAGTGGCTAGAGAGGGGATGCAAAAAAAAAAATAGATTACAGGCTATTAAAAATACTTTTCCTGTCTCATAAAAGGAATAGGTTACCCAAGATTATTTACTTACATTTATCTTACAAGAATGTTTATACTTGCATTGGGATGATCCTTGTGGGGCTGATTTGGTTTGGGCCCTTAACGTGTTTAACTAGCTTTGTGTTAGTAAGAGACAAGTTATACAGCAGGTATGTTGTTTTAGCTGCTTGCATTTTTTTCTACTAAAAGAGATAATTTCCACTCAATTTCTAAGTGAAATATCAAATTAGATAATTAGGGAAAAACACATGTAGAAAATACAATTTAACAAGTGAGGACATCTTAGCAAAATATTTCTTTTTTACTTAAATATCTAAAGTTACAGCTATTAAGTTTATCTTAGAGTATTTACAGACCAAGAGAGACTAAGCAGCAGTAATATCTCCACAATACATAGAGAGTTCTGAATAGGCAATTTGCTTTTCCTGTAAATCAGAACATTATATTTAGCACATACTGTAGTTTCTCTGTGGGAGCACAGCAATAAAAGTCAAAACAAACAGATACAAAGCGTTTTTAAGCAGGGTTCAAAATGATGCATTGCTTGTTTGAAATGACACGTTCGTACATTGCAGGGTAGGGCTAGTATCCACCTCTCCTTTATAATTTGAAAGTCTGTGTCAGTTTATTTTCACTCTGCTCCCTGTAAGACAGGGCTATTTTGAAGCCTTTGGGGAGAAAAAATAAAATCACTGTAAAGTAACCATCCAGCATGAAATTTTAAAAGTGTTTGGAAAGGAAACTCAGAAGATCTCTATCTCAAAGCTCATTCAATCATCCTTTACTTGGAACTGCTTTTAAATATTCTTCTACTGCAATGGCAGAAACTTCTCCATACCAGCTTTGAAGCCAGATGTGCTCAATGTTCATTTTCATGAAGAACCACTCATAGCTGCGAGGCCATTTTCTTACCACCGGGTGCCTGGAAGGACAAAGAAAAGAAAAAGAAAAAAAACAACTTTAAAAGATGTGCCAAAGCATATGCATAGTCTGCTTTTTTCTTCTTCAGCCTAGTGTGCTCAGCCAGGATGAAACCTGAGATCTGAGAACCACCTCCATTCATCTTTTTTTGCCCTCCCTTGCAGCAAGGTTTATGATCTTCCACACCCCAGTCTGGTGAGAACTGCAAGGAAGGCAGCCAGCGAGAGCCACCTTCCTTCCCCCCTTGCAGAACCCCATCTCTAAAGGCAGATGTTGTTTGGTCTCCAAGTGAAAAAAAAAACCACACAACAAAAACCCCCCAAAAACAACTGGAGGAGATTCTCTGGATGCGTGTCAGGGTTGTGCTTGTATCTGCTCAAAGGTGTTCTGAAAATACTACATCTTCAGTAGCAGTTGTTTTGGTACAGCCAGAGAGCTAATGGCTAGCAGGCAGAGAACAGCCTCTTCGAGCTGCTGCCTGCGAGAGTCTTCTCGTCCTCTATTTCTGTCTCATTTCTTGGCCCTGCCTTTACAACTAGCTTGAAGAAATCCTCCCCCCCCCAGCAATACTGGGTGCAGATCTTGGGGTCCCCAAGCCCCAATGAGTGCATCTGCAGAGGATGCTGTGGGATGCTCGGCAGCAGTGCAGGGAGCAGATCCAGCAGCTTGGGCTGCAGACTTCACAGGAGCAGCATGAAGGAAGCGGCGCAAGTAAGGTCAGACCCAACCAGACAGTTGGTTTGGCAACCTTGAGCTGGGGTTTGCCACTATTTTCTGAGTTGTCCCTTTGAGCACCCGTGACTGTGGTGTTGGGAAGTGGCTCCAGCTGCTGCTGGCATTGGATGTGGTGAGCCCTGGCAGCCCTGTGTCCATCTGGCTTATGCTCCCTGACAGTGGAGCATCCACTGCCGAGGCACTGGTGGGCTCTGGCTCATGTAGGAGCCTGATTTCTGCCAAGTCTGTAAAGGAGGCTTGTGTGCCAATATAGCCCTCATCCATCCCTAGTCCCATTTTTGCTACTGATGGAGGTAGAGTACCACCCTAACTCTTTCCAGCAGACCACAGAGAGTATCACCTCTGGGCTGTTTTGGATCCCAGTTTGGGATCCAACTGGGATCCCGCCTGGACGCAGTTCTGAGTGACGTGCTCTAGGCGTTCCTGCTTTAGCAGGGAAGTTGGACAAGACGATCTCTAGAGATCCCTTCCAACTCTGACAATTCCATGATTCCATGATTCATCCCAGTTTCCCAGCAGTATTTGATTGACCAGGCAGGGTGCACCTGGAGGACCATCTTGGGCAGCCTGTGTGGGAGGCATGTGACCCAGCTAAGTAATGTCTGGGCTTTTCATGCCTGTTATTCTAAAGACCCACTGGAAGTCATGGGGGCACACCCTGGGTGTGTGCAGTCAGGGTTGTGCTCACCTGTGTTCAAAGGACACTGTTCTGTAAGTATTACGGCATTGGAAACAGTTGTCATGGTACATCAGTAGAAGTAATTAAACCCATAAGCTCCACCCTGCAAATAGGTGTAAGCCCGAAGGCAGCATGGCTCTGCTGTGTCTCTGGGTGGGAGGCTGTGGCTGCAGAGCACCACCTGTCCCAAGGCGGGGAGGAAACATTACAGGGAACAAGTACACCCTGGATTTATGGGATCTCTCCTCGGAGCCAGGTGAAATAGCCCTCAGATTATAAACCACGTGCTTTACTGGAGTCCAGCACTAGCTAATTGCATTTCCATACTTCATGACCTCAAGAGTCAGAAGGAGGTCGCACAGCTCTGCCTGTCCTTCCAAGCCTCACAGGGGCCAACAGGCCGCATGGCTCCAAAGTAAAGATCGGGTTTGTCACTTCTCAGATTTTCCGTACCAAACAGCTATATATTTGTCTCAAACTTGTGGGTTGCACCCTACTATGTGCCTGTTCCATACAGACCTGGAAAACATTGCTTGCTTGGCAAACTCCACTTCCTCCAGAGGCACCGTGACCATCTGTCCCGTGAGAGTCAGCCTGGCGCACCTTGGATCCTCCGGATCAATTACATTTTTTCTGTGCACAGAGAAAAATGCCCATGTGTAATAGCTTGCTTTCTTTGTTAAAGGTTTCAGAGAAATATTAATTTCTGCTTGCATATGAAAAGCTTCAGTATTTTGTCAAGCCTTGTCAAGCCTTTTCTACACCCAGCCACAACGTTTTGTGGGGGCTCTGGAAGGAAAACTCACCTGAAACAGATCTCAGCTGTAGAGATTTGCTTAATGTTATGCTCTTAAAAACTGGAATGTCATGCTCTTAAAAACTGGATCAATACATTTGACATTGTAAAAAATGTGAAAATGGCGGTTTTCCCAGACATATGTACAGACCTCAATTCCGGATTCTGAAGAGAAACAGTGATATGGTCAGTCTGTGCCTGTGCCTACAAAACAAGCATGCACATGTGTATTTTTGTGTAAAAAATAAGGTCTTTTCCTTGTGCCTAACCTAGAAACTCAATCCTTGTTCATTTTCACCCATCTTTCAACTGCTTTACACCAAAGAGACAAGTAAGGTCTATTAAAAAATATTCTCCAACTGCCTTCATCCTTCAGACCCAGACAGGGAAGGTACTTGTTGCTTTTTGGCTCTTTCTGTACAGTAATAATAAATAACTCCCATTACTGGCTGCGGGGCAACTGCTGACTCTGACATATACAATACAAGGATATAAATCATAAGTAAATTGACCAGTTGCAAAAAAAATGTTGTATGAAATGATTGCAAAGGCCTGATCCTGGCAAGTGCTGAGCAGCCCCAAGTCCCACTGCCAGCAGTTTGAGACTGCTTGGCATCTCATGGGACTGTCTCCCAGAAGAACATAAGCCCAAAAAATCACATTAGGAAATGAAAACTACATTTCTTCTCTGTGTTTTAATCTGAAGCTGCAAATCATGGTAAATTACATCTCATCTGTGTGCAATTTTACTTAAAGATCTTTGTTTGAGCCCTTTAGCCTTAACTGTGTGCAATCTGCAATGGCTTTTTTTTTTGGTCATAACTCTCAATATGTGTCTGGTGCATGCAGGAAACATATGGGCATCCTCCTGCAGCTAATTTAACACCTGCAGGTTCCCCACAGATGGTTATGAAAGACTGTGTAGCTCACTGCTTTTATATCTGTTTAGTATCTGCTTTTACAGATAGGGCCATGAACAGAGATAGGCAAGGAAGTATGGGGGGCTGATTGATACGCAGCTATGCCCAGTAAGCACTTGGCACCATCTGTAGCCAGAGCTCCAAAGAGCCCTTTGCGGTCCCATCATCTCTGAGATGGTTTTTCAGCATCCTGTTCAGTCTGGAGCAGCAGTTGTCTGAAGGGGGTGTTCATCTTAACAACTTCTGGACAAACTCATCCTCTTTTTCTTCTACCACACTTTCTGCACAGGAGGAAGGGCAGCTGCCAAGGATAAAGCTCAAACTTTCTGTTCACATCAATAAATAATGGTCTAATTTTCTCTAGTACATTTTTTTATTATTATTATTATGAAGTAATAAATTAGTGGTGTTCTGAGTACCTGAAAATCTGCGTTCCCTACCCTGGCACTGGGTTTATTTCTGTTGGTGTGGATTCAGAGTACAAACCTGTCTACATGGTCACCATGGCATGCTGTAGGTCCTCAACACTAACCCCTATGGCACACTGAAGATGGAGCCTCCCGGCTGGCTTACAGTGGCCTCAGAGCATCCTGTCCCTAAACAGCTCCATGTCCCCACGGACACCCATAGTTCCTGGCGTTTCTTTTGCATAGGCTTTGGGTGTTGTGTGGCCATTCAGTGCCTGTGGTCCAACAAAAAGCTCAGCCACCAAAACATGAATAGGCATATAGGTGAATGCAGCGCATACAGCTGTAGGGAGAGGAGCTGAATCCCACTAATAAAGGGTGTCAACTGAGGGTCTGCATGTCCAGCAGCCAGGGCAGTGCAGACTCACACTCCTGCAACTGCTGGCCCTGGATAGCAGGGTCCCAAAGTCCCTCTGAAGTGACGTCCTCATCTGTTGTTACCTCTTGTGCTCAGTCTTAATACTGTATCAACACCCACTCCATATGTTTATATATTTAACTTGATGATTCTTAAAAATACAGAAGGGAAGGGACTTCTCACTAGAAAAACTTCAGTTCAGAAGATTGCTTTAAACTAATAATTGTGCATCTGTGTATATGAAAACGTTTCCTCCCCAGCCTAACAGTTGTATTATAAAACAACTGAAGAGCTGGGAAAAACAAGAGCCTTTCTTGAGCGTAGCTCCTAGGTAAGATGTTAATTACTTTCAGGGGGGAAATTACTTTCAGGGGGGAATCAGAAAGGGATTGTTATTAAACGCTGTCTGCATCTCACAGAGCAGATCAAAGTGAGAGATTTGGATGTGATCAGGAGCAGTGGGAGATTTTGGTCTGACACCTTCTCAAATTACAATTATTTGATCTTTTTGTGTTAGTATGTGTTTATTCTAAAAGCGTACTCATTGATTTTGAGTAGACAATGGACCTGACGTTGCTGTGGTTAAGCTATGAATCCTGCCTGCCTTTGCTGAGATGTTTTTGCCTGATAGGACTAGTGGCAGATGTGACTCCTGATTTACAGGAAAAACTGCTCTCCGCATATTTGGCTGACAACAAAACCCACACACTGTACGTCCATATCCAGAATGGTTTTATTTCTGTTTTACTCCCTGGCTCCTTATTCTGTTTGCAGTTTTCTCTATGTACTTGTGAGTCAGGGTGTTAGCACTGATCAAAACACACCATACTATCTTCCCAGTAAAAGTTACTCAAACTGAATTTTACATATTTGAATAATATTCTGGATAACTGGAGGGTCAGTTTGTTTTTCTGGGAAATGAGGTAAACAAATTATTTGTTGAGATCATGTTAGATGAAGCTTTGGAAGAACTGAACGGGGCAATGATACATTTGAGTTCAGTATGCTCTGTTACTCCTTTGTTGGCTTTGCTTTTAGCGCTGCCTCTTATCATGGGTTTTCTATTTCAGAACAGGAGCCTCGTATTTTAATCTTATGTTAGCAGCAGTATTTTTTTTTTATCAAAGGAGTCCTTCATATTCTGAAGTAAATCTGTTTCAGCATCATTTTTGGCATAGTATTTCCCTAATGATGTATGATTACTTTTACGCTTTTTAAACCATCAAAAATGACTAAACTTATAGCTACAACTTCAAACTCCATTGTGAACAGGTCTCGAATCTTCAGTGGTGTTACCAGTACAACTAATGTAAATCCAGACTTTGCTTCCTAGAAGTAAAGGGATATAGCCAGGGATAAATCTCGTATTTTCACTAAAGATAATAAAGGGATACCAGGGATAAATAGATATATTTACTATATACCTCCACCCTCACATCTGTAGAGGTCTAGTCATGCTTTCGCTAGTCATTTCTTGCCTTCTGTATAAATAAATGCATACTCAGCTCTCAGCCCTTGGGTTCCTTTTATCTTCGTTGGCACAAGAACAAGCAGGTGCAGAGCAACTTTATGTAACATTTGTGCGCTGCTGACTGGGGGTGAGGAGGAGGCAGAGCCAAGGGGGAGAGAGTTACTGTCTCTCTGTCCAGGAAACCCGAGGTGGCTTCTCAGGCCCTGTCTTCACCAAAATCAGGTTGTCTGTCTCCCTGGAGAAGAATTCCTGAAGGCTCTGAGGGGAAGAGAAAGCAAGGAACTGCGGAAGAGACTAAGCAATGGGGAACACATTTATCTTTTTATGCTTATGTAAAATACATACACCTTGTTGCAGAAATTGAGGGATGCCAGATTAAAATGGAAGAAGACTCTATTTATGCATTTTATAAGAACATAGTGCATTAAGAGAGATTATCTTAATTATTTATCTGATTTGTCAAGAGGGAAGAATTGATTGTCTCCATTCCTCTGCTTACAGTGGGAAAACTAAGTATGCGGAGTTTGACCGAGCCCAGCCAGTTGTCTCTTCCAAGTCTGTAAGACGAGCCCATGAGCTGCATCCATGCACAAAGGTGCCAGCTTCACTGACCTTAAGGAGAAGCCTGTGTCCAAGTGAAATAAGTTGCCCAACAGCAATGCAGTGCCACGAAGCGCACTGCTGATGAACACGTCCCACTTCTTTCACTGCGTCCCACTTCTGCACTTTCTGGGTCATGGTTCAAGAGTGGTTCACAGTAAAGAGTGCCACCTACTCATTAAATTGTTTACTACACTAGCCATCTCTTGGACTTAATTAGAAGCTTCCTATACAACAGGTCCAGATCTGATGAATCCACAGTTCAGGCTGATGCGGTTGTATTGGCACACGAGGTGACAAAGTTGGGACTTTGTTAGGATTCCCTTTCACAGTTGAGATCTCTGTTTTGACTGATGACGCCCTGTCTCCTGGTTTCTGACCAAAATTATCCCTGGGGTATCATCTTAATTCTCACCCTCAGCAGTCTGTTAGTGAGGTGAAACAGATCTGGCACAGATCAGCAGTAAAGGCAAAATAGGATTTTGGGAGGCATTTGGGAAGGAGAACCAGACATCCCCAAGAAGGAATCTGTAGGAGAAAAGCGGCTAATGCTCCAGGGACTAAGAGAGGAAGCAAGCTTCTCTCCCCTATGGAGGGTACTATCTCTTTTTCTTCTTCCCCAGCCTCCTTTTTCCCACAGAGAAGCTGTTATCCTTCTCCTCCACTCCCCTGAGAAGACAGGACCTTCCATCCTCCCTGTCAGGATCCATAAATCCTCCCCATTTTCCCTGAACACAGTTCTCTCTGCCCTGTGAGAAAGCACTGCTTTTACCCCTCTACCTCTTGAGCAGAATGGAAGAGAAAAGATGTTGGGAAAGAGCTTTCTCCTGCTGCAGAAAAGGAGAGTCAGAGAGCCAAGAAGAAAGCCCCAGAGAACAGTTTTCCTACATTTTATTTTTTTTTACTTTAGAGCATGCAGCTCACATGTGGCATAAGGGCAATAATGACTGTCTCCACACATCCTAACCCTCCCTTGGTGGCAGCAGCAGCCGTACAAAGCCATGCAATTAGGAGGTAGTGACAGGCTGCTGGAACAGCTCATCCTTGCCACCTCCCAGGGACACAAGGTAGGCACCCTGTCACCCTGCGCAGGGCTCCTCTTCACCTGGCCCCAAACTGGGCATGAGGTGAAGACTTGGAGTTGTTTTCTAGTATATACAACACATGATAGAATTTCTTGTGCCCTCAAAATCTACAAAAAGGAGAGGAAATGCTGTGTCCTCAGAGAATTAAAGTGCTTGTAATTTTGATTCATTAATGTTATTAATTTTGAAAAGCAAGTTATCCTCCTCATATGTTTCATTTGCGTGCCACTAACTGCCAGAGCCTCTGAAGCAGAAAGAATGTATTGGTGCTGCTAATCTGCGTGGCACCAACGTCAAACAAAATCTGTGCTGAAAGCAATTTTATAATCTGAAAAGCTGTTGCTGGCCTTTAGCTGGATACGGCTGGGCAGTTTTGCCCTGCCCTGCTCTGATTTTGACAAGAATTTCTTTATCAGCCACGTCTGAGAGCCAGCAAAGATCGTTAAAAGACATCTCTGCTTTTGTTTTTGGAAGAGCGGTCTTCTGCTCTGAATCTGAAGTCAGGCTTGGGAGCTGAAGAGTATTGGTACAACGGCTCTTCTGCATCCAAGTGAGCCTGTATTCATAGTATGCCTGGTTTGGGGTCTCAAATAATTTCACTCCTCCTAGAATATAATCCTTCCTAAAATGCTTTAATTACAATTTGTTAAGTGCAGTCAGTCTGTTTGTCTGTTTTCATTGACAATAACAAGTAACTTCTTTAGCTGAATTCTATGTTTCAGACAGGAAACTTTTATATAGTTTAACCATAGACAATTCAAAGGGGAAAAAAAAGAATCACAGCATCAACTATTTCTGTAAACAGAGTCAGAGAAATATATACTACTTCAACAGAAAGGGATTTTGGGAAGTTGGTTATTTAAGAATACAGGAAAAAAGGAGTAATTTAGAGCTATATTGTGTGCATTGGGTCATGATGATAGTAGGTTTCATGTTTGACTTTCTAATTTGGTATCATCCTGATTTTTTAAAAACAGATTTTTCAGGAACAGCTACTGACATAATTATTTGCAGATGACTAAAAAGGGCCAATATAAATACCAGAACTAGAAATGTGTCTGTGCCACAAAACTGTGAGGTGGATCTCAGAAATTGAGGGATGTCTCGATTCAGCCTTTGTTTTCTGCGTGTGTCATTTCTCTTTGTGTGGAGATGCAGTGCCAAATTTCTTTGTTATATTCATCCTCATATTAACAGACAGTGACTCAACAAACCCAGGGGTAGCTATGGCCTCAAGTTAGACCAGGAGAGATTTAGGATGGATATTAGGAAAAATTTTTTCACTGGAAGTGTTGTCAAACATTGGAACAGGCTGCCCAGGGAAGTGGTGGAATTGCCATCCCTGGAGGTATTTAAAAGATGGATAGACTTAGTGTTTAGGGATATGGTTTAGTAGTGGTTTTGGCAGCATTGGTTGGACTCAATGATCTTAAATGTCCCTTCCAATCTAGACGATTCTATGATTCTCTATATTGGATGGCCAACTGATATGTCAACGGTTGTGCCTACCACCCATGGCAATCTCTCAGGATTGCCCAGGAAAGCAGTTGGTGGTTTATGCATGCTGCCAATCAACCACTCGGCAGGGACCCTAACCCACCAAATTACTCTCCTATTCCCATGGCCTGCTGGTATCCAGGAGTGCTGGAGATGCTCAGCGCCTCCCGTCTGCCTTTTCAATGCAGAGTTTAGGAAACCTACAGAGCCAGCTGAAATCCACTGAAGATGTCTGCCTGGTTGTGCCGATCTGCTACCTTAAGCAGTGATAAGCGCAGTGATGAGCATGGTGGGTAAAATGGCTCTGATGGAGCCACCTCAATGCAGGACATAAAACAGGAGAGGAATTCGGGTCCCTCAAAATCATTCAGAGTCTGCAGTGTGGATTTGAAACACCATCCTCCAAACAAAGAGCAAAGGAAAACAAACGCATGGACTGACCCCATTGCTGCTTTTCTTCCTTTTTGTGAAAACCAGTTCCCGGCAGCCGTGTAACTGCTCCTTCTCTCAGAAAGCTGCAATTGGTCCCTATGAATGTGCTGAACCTGATGTCAAGGAGGTGACACACGTTTAAAATTAATTGCCTGTTTTCCAGACTGCAGCTGTAATGAGGCAGGCCCAGGAGCTTACTTGGAGAGGGAGATCCTCTGAGCAGCCTGTGTCTTGGGAAAAGCGTTTAGAACAATAGCTGCTCTATTCCTTAATGTCGGGCTCTGTCTTGCTCCTTCTGAAAGCTGTAAGAATGGGACTCAATCTTTTCAGCTTGTCTGTGGCATAGGCATGCCAGCTTAAGTCTATTTATAGCCCTGAACCATTTAATTTTTCTTGCCTCTATTATCCATTTATCAGCCTTCAGATAGGATGCAGTCTCGTCACTAACGAATGCTTTCTGTAGCCTGGCCATCTGAGAGCCTCCTCGGAGAAGGGCAGCCCGTCCCCCTCTGGGAAATGGCAGTCTCTAGGTCAGAGATGAGGAATCCAGACTGTAGCTGAAACATTATAATGTCTTGCAATTAGTGCCTATTCAGACGCCTTGCAGCTCTCTTTCTTTCATTATTTAATGTTGTTTCTCTTATACGTTTAGGCTTTTCAAATTTTCTCTCCAGCTGGTTAAATATTAAGGCTGGAGCACCAGAAAGGCCATTCTGTATTCCTCACAGCCCTGAAAGTGAAAATATTTATTGTCATGGTTTGAAACTTGAGTCTGTTCTGAAACAAAACAAATGAAATTCACTATTAAATAAATTTAATATCAAACTGATGTACATGTACACAAGTCACTTGATACTCATTAGATACAAGAAGACTATAGAAATGTCAGCTATGTGTTCTTTCTAAAGGCCAGAGATTTCCTTTTGCGTGCAATAGGTCAGAAGCATTTTTCAGGAGAGTGCCAAATACTCCCGGGAGCATTGACTACCGGCATCGACCAGCTTTCACATTTATTTTAATTCTTTCAACTCAGAGCAAGTTAATGATGAAATTCTAATAAAATTCCACATGAAAACGAGCTGTAAACGCATTGCTGGCATACAAGGACATGAGCTTTCTCACGTAGAGCATTATTCATTTAGTTATTTTGTATAATTATGTTGAAACCAAAACAATGATGTCCTTGGCTGAGAGAACTTTTGGTTCTACAACCACCTATAAATGACACTTTGCAAAGGAAGTCCCACAGATACCATCTTAATACAGATCCCATCTTTAGTGCTTAGTGACAAGGTTTAATGATGGTTTTTCATCAGAGTTATGTTGATGGTTGGACTAAATGACCTTAAAGGTCCCTTCCAACCTAGGCAATTCTATGATTCTGTGATTCTAATACTAGCAGGACTTGAGGTCTTCCGCAGGAAAAGGTCTTGTCTGTCATACAGTGCGAGTAAAGAGGAAGAAGCCTGCTATACAAAACCCGAGCCAGCACGTGGAGCTCTGCATGAAGGACGCTAGGCGCTGTTTGCATGGCACAGCCTGGCTATCTCAGCAGGTAGAGCCCACCCCAGAGGGATGCTTGGGCTGCCCTTGGGCGGCAGAGGTAGCCAGCTGGCCGTGTCACCAGTGCTGCAGGCAGTGACGGGGACAGGCAACCCCACGCACTGGCAGCAGGGCCCCGACACCCTTGTTGTTTTCTTCATTGTGGGACTGCTCACAGAAACCCCCCCTCTCTGTGGGGTAACGGTAGGACACCGTGCAGGGCTGCAGCTTAAAACGTTGCCAGTTTAAAACATGAAAATCAACCACAGGTTAAAATGGAAATTCACTTCTGACCCTGGGTACAGGGGGAACGGAAAGAAGAAATTAAAGTCCCAGTGCCCACACGTGTCCTGGCTGTGAGACAGCCCCAGAGCTTGCTCACATTCTCCTAGCTATCGTCAAAAACACAAACTGCAGCTCAACAAATGCCCCGGCTTCTCGTTCCCCGTATCACTTGTTCTTTGCACTAACGCCAACCAACATCTGTTCCAGATAAGAACTCCAGAAATAATGAAAAACAAACTGAATATAAGAGCAAAATAAATAATGCAAGGAGCACTGATCAGACTCTGAATCCATGTACTCAATTCAGTAGTAAGCTCAATATTTAGAGTACGGTTACAGGCTAAAATGGGGATGTCCTATTTTCCTCTACCTTCTTCCTTCCCCTCTCCTTTGCGCTCCTCTGGCTCTTGGGGAACCGATTCAAGTTACCAACCCAGTAGAAATCTAACAAAAAAAGAAAAGGAAAGAGGTTTCTGCTGGGTTACTGAGCTAAAATAGTCCCACCATATGGTCAGCTGAAGGGGGGCGGGGAGGGGGGGCTGGGATTTCATGGCCAGGAGCAGCAGCAGCCATGGGAAGAAAGGAAGAAGGACTGGCAGAAAATCTATTTCTCATCATCAGGTTAATTTTCTTCAGATTTATGCTTTAACTCAGGGTTGGGCAAAGTCCAGAGATGATGGAGGAAGGACAGGACATGGCACACCATGAAACTGGTGGTGGGGAGGGAGAGTAGAGATGTGACAACTGGTAATTAGTTTGGCCTAAACTGTCTTGGAAATCCAGGTTTAGCTCCTTGGCAGTGCCCAGAGAGCTCTTCTTGCCAGAGGGCACAGTCTCAGGCTGTGCAGGGGTCTAGAGAGTTGCGTGGCAGAATCCAGGTTGCCCTGGCTGCAAGACAAACAGCAGCACCTTCTGGCACATAAAACAAAAGGGTAGTGCTTTGGAAATTAATAGTTACTTAATAGAAAGAGAGCAGATATATATATTCTCAAAGGGTTGTGATGTATATGAATTTCATATTTCTATAAATCATGCACCATTTCTCTTTTGTTGGTGAACTGACACTTTCCAAACAGGTAAAACAGGCAGTGATGTTGCTGAAACATAAAAAGCAAAGTCTTTCAAGAGTGGATTTTTAAAGCCAGGGATGAAAGGCCACACTTAAGTGCCTAAGTAGGTGTGCAGTTTTCAGAAGTGCTCAACACCCGAAGTTATCATCAATGGAAGATGCTCTGAGTCCTGAGCCTCTGAAAATAGGCCATTGGCTAGGTGCTACAACATTGGGCTTAACATACATTTTTAAGCACTTGGTCTAGAAATGAAGCTCACTATTTGATTGAATTAAAACTCTTAGAAAGCAGCAATAAGTTCCATTAGCCTGTTACAAAATAACTTAACTTTTGTTGTTAACATTTGCTTAAATTTGAAATTATTGATTCAAAATATTTAATCAAATTATTTTAAGGAACAAGCAGGACCAATCTGGTCTTAACTTCACCACTCTGTTGACCTCCTCAAGCATTCAAAGCTGAATTACCTTAACAAATGTTGCGATAGAAGCTTCCTATTAGGTGTTTGACATTGCAAGAGGATGCCATGATTTCCATTCCTTGGGAACAGGATGTCAGCCTGAAATCACTTGTACTGCTTAGGACTAAGAAACATTTCATTTTGCCACCATATAACTCTTAAGAAAACACAGTATGTTCTGGAGGCAGATATGGGCAAGTACAACAGTAACATGATTCATATTTGCCATTGATTGTTTTTTCCAGTGCGGTTCCCAGCTTGAGAGGCAGGATGATGCCCAAGGCAATCCCCAGCCGGGAAAATCTGGGATCCAGTTCTTAAGACAAACCTCTTCTCCCAAAAAGAAGACCTTAAGTTGGGGTAAGAACTTTCAGTCCTGCTTCTTTCTGAAGCAGCCTGAAATTACCAGATCTTCTCTCTCTCTCCTTGGAGTATCAGCTAAGATCTGCTTTGGTAAGAGAGTCCTGTCTGACACGAGTTTGGTGTCGTGTACGTCGTCACGTAGAGGCCTTTGGAAATAACACTTCACACAAGGGTGACCCAGCCAAGTTTGCCACATGTTTGACTGTAAACAAACATATGGCAGAGATACGTCTTTTTCAAGGAGACAAGCATGGAGGGGAAAATTGAATCATCTTTGAGTCTACATACATCCATTTTACACATGTAAAGCTTCAGTGATCTGGAGTTATGCATTGCACACATGATTAGGAAGAAAGAAGACAACTCACTGCTATGTTTAGAGAGACAAACCTGCGGCTGGCTGTAGTAAATCTCAGACCCACCTTCCTTCATGCAGGGGATGATTGACTGACTGTAATATACAAGGTGCCAAAAATTTGTGGCGATATCATATTCAATCGTACCCTCTGAAGAGGTGGAAATTAGACTGAGTGGCATGTTCCTGAGTGTATAACTTGTGAACTGAGAGCCTGAGATCTCCTTACAGACCCTAGAGAGCGAAAGCCCTGTCAAGGCAACCAGTAGGGCCTCCAGAGCTGGCCAGCAGAGAAAGGGGGTCTGCTTCACCGTGACTTGGATAGACCTTGAAACAGTATGGACTCCTTTGACTAGACTGGCATGGCCCATAACGAGATCTTGAACATCTAGATTTTATCTGGCACCTCCAAGAAGAGATTAAAATTTAGGTATGTTAACATGAGAGCTGAAAGCCACTGCAGCTGCTGATGCCACAATATACTTCAATGACACTTCTGCTTTGCTTTACCATGCTTTACTGGGGCAACTTACCGCAAAATAAAGCTAAGGAGAACCTTGTAGCGGATGGTGAGAGCCAAAAATAAATGCAGATGACTGAAGGTGGGAGCCAGCATTTTGTTCTGTGGAGTCTGTTCTCACTGAGGGTGGTAGTGGGCAGATAAAACTCTGTTACCTGCAGAAATTTCCGTCTGCCTCTGGCAGGGTCAGAGAAGCCATGGGATTCTTCAGGAGATCTGCCACAGTGTTATCCTTGGGCGTCACGTAAAAGAAAGGGATTCCAGTGCTATTGTTGACAGGACCATCACTGAGAAGTAAACAATTCCCATAGGGCATACCTTGGATCTGCAAAATCCAAATAAGCAACTGGTTACAACTACAATAGATGTTGGGAATTCCCTCAAGGTCTCTAGCAGAGAGGACATCAACCCCCAGTCTCCCACTTTACCTTGTCACCATGAGACAGACTTGCTTCTAAATTAAATCTATCATGCTTCTGTGAAAACAGGTCTCTCCTCTATTTCTTCTTTCCAGCCCTGTCCGTGACACTATAGAGAACATTTTCTCTTCCACCAAATTAAAAACGTTTAAGTGCATTAGAATCAATGCCATCAAGCAACGTTCATTCCAAAACAGTGCTGATAACCTCTTCTCAAAGCCAAAAAGGATACAGAACCTAATTTAGCCTTGATTCAGCCTGCTTTTTACGCTCATTTTGCCTCCCCTTTTGGCCTTGGTTTGCAACGTGATTGCAGCGGTTTGCCAAGAGAGAGGGGAAAGGGTTCTAGCTAGAGCTGGGTTTGAAGTGGAGCTGGACGTCAGCTCAGCTGCCTGGGCAGGAACCTCAGCTATGGAGGGGGTGGGGATGGGATTCGGCCACCAAGCCAGATGGAGCAGTCCTCCCTCCCACGCCGGAGAAGGGACACCAGGGAGCCAAGTTTTCTCCCATGCACTGACTCGCGGACACACAGAGGATGTAGCGCATGCAAAGATGTCCTTGCCCAGTAGAGAAACACTTTAATATTCTCCATACTGATCTGTGCTCCTACCATGCTTTTCATCCCCATGGTACATCGCAATGACAGATACTTAATGAATGACTGTTTTTTTCATGGCTTCAGATATTTCTTTTCTCACGGTCCATTAGATGTTAAATAGTAAAATTATCAGTCAATGCATTCATTCAATGTAACTGGTAAATCCTTTACGGAAAAATCAAATTAAGTACAAATAGTTAATAAGAAAATTCCGGACAATGTTATTACCTGGATTGCATGCTTTCTGATTCTTAATGTTTATATGCCTTTAAAATTTTAATGCTTATAGTGCTTCTACACAGTCCTTGTTAGCATTCCTTAGAAGGAATGCTTTAATGAAGCCTCATAACTTAAAAACTAAAAATACTTGTTTATTACTAAGAGTTACAATGAAAAAAAAAAAAAGCAGCTGTCAGTAATACTGCAGGCCATGTTTTCATTGCCTAAAATGCCCAGTCTGTCACACCTGGTTTATGTTACAGTGGATTCTCAAAAAGAACTGCGATCACTGGCAGCACAACTTAGCATTCAGAGCAGCAACATCCCCCTCATCAATTCCAAATTTTATTATGAATCTGATTTTTCTGTATTACCTTTGTGTTGTAACTAGAAACAGCTAACTGCAGACTGTATTATGGCTGTAATTCCACTGAGGGCTTCTGGCGAGAGCATAAACCAGAAGAGTTAAGATCATATGATTGAATAGGATTTCCAACAATCTGATGTAGAATTACAGGCCTTGTGTGTGCACATATATCTTTATTTAACGGTGTCTTTTTTTAAGCTGTTACTTTGTTTTTCACAATAACATGAACTGCCACTAACTCAGCCAAGCTTTCTGAAGATTAGTATGCTTCTAACTTTGTCTATTTTTTAAATTATAAGTTTTTATATATACTTAAATATATAAATATACTTAAAATATATTTTTTAATTATAAGTGAATTAATCTTCTCTGTCAAGAGAAGATTAAAGCTGGGTGTTTTCTTGGGTTTTATTTTTCCTTTGTCTTTTGTCTGAGTGGTATCGGATGCTGTGCCTAATTCCAACCTTTCATTTGAAAAGGGGAAAAAGGTTAAAGCTGGGAAAAATAATGACCCCGATTCTCCAGTGCAGCCCAGCTATTTTTGCTTCATGCTTCTGATGGAGAAATCGTCCTTTAAGCCGTTATAACTGGACGGTTGCGACAGGGACAGATTTGGTGGTGGCCCAGCAGACTCTCCTCCTCCTCCTCCTTCTCCTCCTCCTCCTGCCTCTCTCCCTCTGTGCCAGTGACAGACAGAGCCCGGGGGAGTCATGGGGGGCTCGGACCCCGCTCAGCCCCCGGGGCAGGGACAGGGGCGGGCAGCGTGGCCGGGAGCGGGGTCGGGGGATGCTACCGGGAGTGAAAAAGCCTCTCTCCAAAAAAAAAAAAAAAACCCAAACAAACAACCCAATGTTGTCTCTCAGGTTCTGCCTTAAAGATTTGGCCTTTTCTGTGCCTCTTCGGTGTGGTTTTTTCACTGAATTTTTTTTAGAGTTGGAAGGGACCATAGAGATCATCTAGTCCAACTCCCCTGCTGAAGGGGTTTGTTGGGTTTTTTTTTGTTCTTGGTTTCTTGGTTTATTATTTTTTTTAACGTGCCTCCCTTACAGTACTCCAAACAGGATTTCTCTTCCCAGAGAAGAGTTTTTCCTCTTTTCCCCGCTCATTTGGTGGCTGCCGACACCGGCGGGTCACACCGCAACGCCGCTCCCGGCGACAGGGTTGTGTCGGTGCTCGCTAGCAGCTCACGGGTGACCGCGGCAGGCCGTGGGAACCGGGAAGTGGGGACGGGACGGGGACGGGACGGGACGGGAGGGGGGCACCGTACCTTTCCTTGCGCGGCCCGCGTAGCCACGAAGCCCCAGGTGTTGTAGCGGACGAGGAAGCGGGCGGTCCCGGCGCGTCCCGCCGCCCCGCCGCCCTCCCGGCGGTAGGAGAACATCCTGGAGGGGGCGGCCCCCTGCCCCGGCCGCCTCGCCGCCGGCCCGGAGCCCAGGGCCGCATCCTCCCGGTAAGCCGAGGCCGGGTAGCTCTGCTTCCAGAGGCCGCCCGTCTCCTCCAGCAAGGAGGGGAGGGTCTCCTCGGTGGAGGAGCTGTGCAGCTCGTCGGCCGCCGCCCCCCCCTCGGGCAGCGGCCAGGACACCGAGCTGACCACCACGTAGCCCCCCGCGCCGCCCCATAGCAGACACCACCACCCCGCCGAGAGCCACCAGCCCGCCGGCAGCCACCGCCGCCCCGCCGGCCGCCGCCCCGCCGACATCTTCTGCGGCACCGCACCGCGCCCGCAGCACCCTCCTGCGGCCGCTGCCCGCCCCGCAACGGTGTGTCGTGTGTCTCCCCCCCCAGCCAAACCCTCCGGTTGTCCCAAATATTTGCAGCAGCAGCCCCCCCCGGTGTGGGCCGGGCGTCACGCGTTCATGTCGCGACACACCCCACACCCCGCCACCCCCGGTGCGTCTCGGGTAACGCGGTGTCGGCTCTGCCCGCGCCCCGCGGTGGCACGCGTGGGACAAGTCACCCGCGGTGTGGGGGCAGTTGGGGCGGATGGTGGCCCCTCTCGGGGTGGGGTTGGAGTTTGTCCTGTGTTTGCTTGCCCTTGGCAGGGGAGGGGGCTCGGGAGGCCGGTGGGTGGCCTCGGGCAGGTGCGGCATGAAATAATTCTCTAGGAGTGCTGGCCAAAGCAAAAGGCACGTGGACCCACGGAAGCAGGGGCGGTGCGGTCTCTTCCATTCATTAGAAAAGAGAGAATCCACCTGGACACCCCCCGTTGCAGGGAAAACTTCGTTTGGACACGGGGACCTCAAGACCTAGGAAGGCAGACCTCCTTAGTTCTGGTGCTCGCAGGGTTTGTTTTGACACGTAAGCATGTGGGGCAGCTATTTAAATGATATGTTTTCCAGGCAAGGTTTTAATTAGGCGAGGATTTGAATGTGTATTTTGAGTTTATATCAATGACCCTATTTAGTAAAGGCGCTTTTGCATCCTGCTCCTTTTCTGTTCTCGGCAGTAGACCCCTTCAGTATGGCAACACAAACTCACAATTCTTTAAAATTCATGCTTGTAAAATTTCATTGCATTCATGCATATTATTTAAGGAGTACAGGTTCAGTAGGAGACAGGGAGGAATGAGTCTCACAGGAGCCTTTGTCTTTCACAAGGTTCTTGGATAAATCTACCTGTTCCTTTAGTGCCTGACCCCATCTACATCTGCTGTAACACCACCCTTTTGCATGTTGATTCCCACTTCGGTGCTTGAGCTGAGATAGAAGAATGTAGATGCAAGTGGAAAATAAATATATATTTCTAAAACCGAAATGAGTGAAAGCTTGATAAGCCCCTGATGCTTTTCTCTAGTTCAGGAAATGTCCTTCCTTAAAATAGCGGAACAGTTGTCCCTTCTTGAAATAACAGACCCTGTAGATGTGCTCTTCAAAATTATTTAAAAACCCAGTTTCCCTGGTGTTTCAGGGAAATTCCTCATGCAATCTGATGCATGCAAGATACACACTTCATACCCTGTATTTACTATTTCATACAAATTTATTCCTGGGTTTCTCTTTATAGAGTCTTTGCTTATAGAACAAGCTCAGACAACCTCAATTCTGACGTAAACATTATACACAACCTATTTCATTTCAGTTAATGGAGTTATAAGTGAGATATCGACTCTTGTATCCTGAAGAAATGGGAAATAATGCAGGAATTTTTCAAGACATAGGAATTAGTGCTAAATTCTATATGCTGGGATGGAGTTGATTTTCTTGCTAGTGGCTGTTATGGTGCCATGTTTTGGGTTTAGGATGGCAACACTGATCATACACATTTCAAGACAGGACAAGGGGCAACGGCTTTAAATTGGCAGAGAGGAGATTTAGATTAGATACCAGAAAGAATTCTTTACAGTGAGGGTGGTGAGACACTGGAACAGGTTGCCCAGGGAAGTTGTGGATGCCCCATCCCTGGAGGTGTTCAAGGCCAGGCTGGATGGGGCTTTGAGCAACCTGCTCCAGTAGGAGGTGTCCCTGGCCATGGCAGAGGGGTTGGAACTCGATAGTTAAGGTCCCTTCCAACCCAAATGATTCTATGATTCTATGATAGTGTACTCATGGTTTTGGTTGTCAAAACTAAACTAATGCCTAACTAAACTAATGTTTAGGCAGGCAGATCTCTTCTGCTCCTCACACTACCCCACCAGCAAGCAGACCAGGGGTGCACAAGAAGTAGCGAGGAGACACAGCTGGAATAGCTGACCCCAACAGACCAAAGAGATATTCCATACCATATGACATCATGCTCAGTATATAAAGCGAGTGAAAGGACGGGGGGGACATTTGGAGCAATAGTGTTTGTCTTCCCAAGTAACCGTTGCATGTGATGGAGCCCTGCGTCCCTGGAGATGGCTGAACACCTGCCTGCCCATGGGAAGTAGGGAAGGAATTCCTTGGGTTGCTTTGCTTGCGTATGCAGCTCTTCTTTTACTTATTAAACTGTCTTTATCTCAACCCATGATGTCTTTCCCTTTCCCCTTCCCCCACTTTTTCTCCCTCTTCTCCCTGCCCTTCTGGGTGAAGGGGAAGAACTGCGCGAGCAGCTGTGTGGTCCTAGCTGCTGGATGAGGTTAAACCATGACAGCACTGTAGACACAAAGCAGCACTAACACGGAGTCGTTCATCTGTCCTGTAGCTTCCAGATAAATTTAGCACTTCAGGTAGGCCTTCAGCTTTACTGACAAGAAAAAAAAATACAAGAAAGAGGTAAAAACAAACCACAAATATTTCACATTTTTCTTCTGAAGATTTACTCAACTAAAGTCAAACAATTGAATCGTGACAAAATAACTGTTGCTAGCAGTTTCACATTCAGTATTTCCCAAAAAAATCTTAAATTTAAGAGAATAAAAACAATATTTCTTAAAGTTGTTTCAAAAAGTAAGAATGGTCCAGCATAAAGAATTTTCAGGTCACATTGGTTTTCTCTGAAGATTTGCTGTTCATCAGAGGCAAAAATAAAGCATGTCTGTCCATCCTTTTGGGTAAGAAGTGCTTCTCTTTTGACTGGAAGATCTAACTTAGAATTCTCTCTTCCAAAATGACCTGAATGAGCTGAAAATTAGAAAAGAAACATGGCAACATTTTGACCGCAAATCGTTCTTTCTCCCTTTGTTGAATAAAAAAAGTCATTTCTGCTCTTTCCTGTTGAACCTGAGGTATTTTGCAGATACCCAACCTTATTTTACAGCAATTAACCCAACAAGAGGAGCTACACATTGGGTTTCCTCATAGGGTGGCAAAGGTCTGATAGAAGGCCACATCCACTTTTTAATACATCATTCACATTTCATATGTCTGCTATGAGCCCTACTATTATTTTTCAAAACAAATAGTCTCAGCCTGTCTCTCCCCCTGATGGGGACTGCTTTTTCATGCTGAAATCCTGGCTTTCTTGAAATCAGCAGAAGTTTTGCCACTGAATTTAAGCAGGGTCAAGATTTTACTCTCATTTTTTGATCATTTTAGTTAATGGTTTCACTTGATCTCTGTATCCTGGATTATACAGACCACTCAGAAGAACACTTTATCATTCCTTTAAGTGAAGCAGTTAACTATGTCCTTATTTTTTTCTCCCTTTTTAACAAATCAAAGTGTTTGATTTGCTCTCTGCCAACAGAGCTATGAACAACGTAACCTCCATCTCTGTGCGCCCTGATTTGCAGTATATTGTGTGTTATGGAGGTGTGGAATTGGATTAAAAGCTACAGCTTGGTGCTCTGCAGATAAACCCACTGCAGGTGTGCAATTTAATAGGATTTTAATTCGGGTAACAAGTGAACAAAGAGAGGAAGCTTAGAATTGGATTTTCTCGATGAAAAAATGCTATTCGTGCTGAGAGAAAGCAACTGCAAGCTCTGTGATAAGGAATAAAGATCGGGCCAATGCTCTCTGAGCTGCACTTTCATAGACTATGGCTCGCTCAGAGCATCTTCGTTACTGCCACCAGTTTCAACAATTCCTAGTTCATACTACGTGCGTTTGGCTACAGAGCATTTAATCTGCTAGACTCCCTGTTAAGCCAGTGCGTTTAAATCTTGTATTGTCTCACTCCCCGCCCTCTACGTTTTGTCATATAAAAATAATGTTTTCCTCAGGAGATGTCACCAACTTGGAATGTATTCAATCTTCAATGATTATTAACAATTATTTTCATGCTTCACATTAAAAAGGAAAAAAAAAAAAAAGAAGATTCAGAAATGTGCTGCGCTGTTCAAAATAAAAGGAAAAATATGGTCTCTCTGCTGAGGAGTGTGATTTATATTCAGCATGAGCTAGGAATGGAGGACCAAAAACAGATGGGGAAGGAAAAGGAAGAATGAAGGTGACAACTGAAAGATCATGAAGGGATCTGCTGAGCCACAGATACATATTGATGCTGCTGATATGAGGGCAAGGTTGGGAGATTCTTTTCTGATTTCTGTTACCAGTCCTCCTTCTCATTTTTACAGGGTTTCACAGCAAAACTGAGTTTTTAGCAGTAATTTCAATGAGATGAGGGTGGAGGTGCGATGAACAGATTTTTTTCCCAAGCATACCAGGCTGCAGAGAAGACATAGAAATGCCTTGTGGGACAAGATGAAAAAGATACGGAGGTTGGTGTTGTTGGCAGAGGACGGAGTGGAGGATGGGAACTGACGAAAGACACTGGGTCACAGAGAGCTGCAGAGCCTGCGTGAGGTAAAGGAGTTAAAAGGAAAAATTACGAAATATACCCGTGATGCACAGAGGGATATGTCAGGCAGCAAAAACACAGTCCAGAAAACAGCAGCGTGGCTGGTGGATGCTGCTAAGGCTGCTGAGGGTTTAGATACCCTGCAGAATGCGTTGTGGACGAAGGGGGATTAGTCAGGAGCAGGGACAGATGGTTGCTCGGAAGCATGGTGATGATTTTTGGTGATCAGAAGTCGCAGAACACAAATCCTCTTGCAGTGGGAATCTATTCAGAGGATCTACAGAAATGGTGATACAAACAAAGTGGTGAGTGATGGAGATGCTTTTGGCAACTGTGCTTTTCAGCAGCCTGTGGAAGTAGTATTGACACTCAGAGAAGGAGCCTGCATCGGTTGAGGTGGGAGCTACCCACCCATTTGAAAGACACAAGTAGGCAGGAGTGCTCATTCACTCTGTCACAGCTCCTGAATCCCTTCTGAGCTGCAGTTTCAAGTTTTTCAGCTCCCTCACAGACTGCAAACACTTGAATCACAGCAGGCTCTTACTAGACTCTCTTTTTCATATCACCGTTATCAGCATCTTGCATGTGGACGGCCAGAGTCCATCAGCTGCTGGGATCTTTCATCTCTAAGCTCTTTCTACACTCTCCCAATCCTACACTTTCTTTTCCCCTCGTCCATACATTTTCTCAAATTTTCCTACCCCTCATTTCATGTTTTATACTCCCTGATGCCCCTCATCCCTCACTCTAGTCAGCCTTTCTCTATTTTTGAGATCAGGTACAAAATGCACAAAATATGCAAAACTGTTACACATAATTCCCCAGGGGTAAGTACTGGGTCCAGGCCTCTTCAATACATTCATCAATGACCTGGATGAAGGGGCGGAATGTACCCTCAGCAACTTCGCTGATGACACAAAATTGGGAGAGATGGCTGACACATCAGAAGGCTGTGCTGCCATACAGCGAGACCTGGACAGGCTGGAGAGTTGGGCAGAGAGGAACCTGGTAAAATTCAACAAGGGTAAGTGTAGGGTGCTGCACCTGGGGAGAAATAACCCCTGCACCAGTACAGGTTGGGGGCTGACCTGCTGGAGAGCAGCTCTGAGGAAAAAGACCTGGGAGTCCTGGTGGACAACAGGATGACCATGAGCCAGCAATGTGCCCTGGTAGCCAAGAAGGCCAATAGCATCTTGAGGTGCATCAAGAAGAGTGTGACCAGCAGGTCAAGAGAGGTTATTCTCCCCCTCTATTCTGCCCTGGTAAGGCCCCATCTGTGTCCAGTTCTGGACTCTCCAGTTCAAGAAGGACAGGAGACTGCTGGAGAGGGCACAGCAGAGGACTATAAAGATTAGGAGCCTGGAGCATCTCTCTTACAAGGAAATGCTGAGGGACTTGGGTCTTTTTAGCCTAGAGAAGAGAAGGCTGAGGGGAGATCTGATCAATGCTTATAAATACTTAAAGGAAGGGTGTCAAGATGATGGGGCTGGTCTTTTTTCAGTGGTGCCTAGGGATAGGACAAGAGGAGGTGGGCAAAAGCTTGAATATAAGAAGATCCATCTTTACATGAGGAAAAACTTCTTTACTCTGAGGGTGGTAGAACACTGGAACAGGCTGCCCAGGGAGGTGGTGGAGTCTCCTTCTCTGGAGACATTCAAAACCCGCCTGGACGTGTTCCTGTGCAACCTGCTCTAGGTGGACCTGCTTTGGCAGGGGGGTTGGACTAGATGATCTCTGGAGGTCCCTTCCAACCCCATATCATTCTGTGATTCTGTGATAACTATAGGCACATCACGTGTACAGACAAAACCCGTGTCAAACCCTTGTCTGCTGACACCCACATAAGAGCATTGGTCACAGTGGGCCATATGAAAGAGCATACAGGCAGCACAGTGAAAGCACAGGAAGCAGGGCAGATACTGAGTAAGCTTTCTACCAGTTTATCTATCTCCTAATTTCTGGCCTTCAGTGGTTTAGAGGTTCCTTGCTCATAGCCTGCGCTCAGCTCTGTTTGGTTTTTGAGGTTAAGGTGGTCTGGCAGGATAGGTCATTATATTACATTTGAAAAATAACAACTGTCAAACATGACTATAGTGTATAAATCATTCTTGATTTCCCCCCTTTGTGCCTTCTTTCTCCTCTCCAATTTTCATTGTTGAACTAGTTTTAGCATATGCTGTATTTAAAAACAAGGGTCCTCCAAGGGTCTTTAATGATAATAAAGATGTTTTTAAAACAGTCTGGTTTTAGTCCTGGTCCTACTTTATGGAAGCTGAATATATCTTGGGAAGTAAAATAACTATAGCAGGATGAGTCTCAAAATGTAATTTTCTTTGTGAGTCTTGGTGCCATTAACATTTGTCTAGCACTTTTCTGGAAAAACACAATGTTCTCTAAGATTTAAGACAAGGACTGCTATTGCATGGAAGAGAAATCTGAAAACAGCTAACTGCCTAATTTGTCACTTGTGTTAAGCACAGAGGCTTGATCCATGTTCCCATATATCCTAACACAAGGACAGCCTTGCATCCTAGGAAGACTTAGACTCTGTCTTGTTTTCTGTATGTCATCCCTTATGCTAGTAAGTTTGAACCAATGGACTGACTACAGAAGGGCCTCAAGGATTTCACACTTCTGCTTGTTTTGATAAAACTAACAGGCAGGTGGAGGAGGAAAGAGAGCCTCTTGGTGCTTCCAATAGCGAGAAAAGACCACACCATGTGCTCTCTCTTCTGATGAATAAATACATGACGTTTGGTCAGCAAGTCCACAAGCTGCTCCCAACCCACCAGAACAGTGCTGCTCTGCCTTAGACAATACTTGGGGGAATCTAAAGGAGCACTGAAAGTCTGCTGGGAACCTAAGGAGAGAATCAGGGAACTGTGGTGATGGAGAGGTGGGTGGTGTGGAGATGACAATCCCTTGATGGAATGGTGGGGTGGCTGGGGAAGACGCTTTGTGGCTTCTCGTTTAGGTGACATTGGACACAGCTCCATGCAAACCTAGGTTTCATTAGTTCTGTTTTACACACATAAAACCCCTCAAACAACCACACTCCTCCCAATCCCCCCCCCTTTACCCAATTTATACCTTTTTTTTTTTTTTGTAATTTTCTTTGAAGTTAATGTTTATTTCACCTTGCTGCCTGTGGCTGTGTCCACCGAACAACTCAGAACTCTGGAAAAACGTTGCTTAATCCGAAGTTATTCTGGCTCTGCATCAAAGTTATGAGAGCTGTCTGTGGAGCGTTGGCTTGAGGTTGCTCCTCTGCAAAATAGCCCCAGAGATGACTGGGCTCATAAATCCACACAACAGGGGGCTCGTTTTGCTTTGCAACCAGGAAACTTTCATCTCCCTCCTCCTCTATATAGGACAGGAATATGTGAGCCACAAAATCCATGAGTAGCAAATTAAACAAATGCCAGGATCCTAGGTTGAAAGAAAAGCAAAAATAATTTTGACATCCTCTTCATTTGCTTATCTTCATGATGTGTTATTTTTTGAAGGGCTTCATTACAGTAATGGACTAAAGTAGCAGACTAGCACTCATCAATCAGTACTTACAGAATTATGTACTTCCAAATATCACAGCGAAAGAGGCACCAACTGCAGATTTTAAACATAAGCAGAAGCCTTTTCCCCTTATTTTAGCTAGAGAGGAAAGTGTACTTGTGTTTAGTTGCTTTCCTGTCCAAGTTCTTCCCCCACATTCATTGCTACTAAAAGGCTTATCAAGAACCACATTTCATCCCTATTCCACCTCTTCCCAAGCAAACACTCCTGCAGATGTCTGCATGTTTTGTATATATGACATTAAATGGCTTACTGGGCAGCTTGGGACATAACTGCCAGAAGCCAAGAGAGACTCACTGAGGCCATTGACTTTTGAATCACACCTTGGTTGAAAGCCCTTACAGTAAAGACCAGGTCTTCTTCCATGCTTTAAATCTGCATAGCAATTTATCAGGTAATTCATAACTTCTGCATCCCACAAAAATGTTTACATGGACATCAACAAAGAGATACTGCCAATTTATATGAACGACCAAGGTTTATAGAGCTTTAAAAATGAAAAATACTGCCTCTTTTGATGTTATATGTGTCTGAGAAGCTGCTACTTCTACTGTTTGTCCTTTTGTGCATCTTTAAATTATAGCAAGTTTATAAAGTCAGTGGAAGTACTTGTTTATCTATGGGACAAGGAAAAGGACTTTTATACTTTGAGTTCAAACTATATAGACCTAACATTAGAAGTCCACAAGTGTTTCTAACAATGTTACAGGCGTTTTCGATATATTCAGTAAGAGTAAGCATGAAACAAAAGCTGCCACTCCAGTTGTCCCTTGGGATAATGCAGAGGGACACAGTTTTGAAGAGGTAGTAGGTTGAAGCAGCTTGCTTTCCAAAGAGGAATGCACAGGTCACTCTCCAGCCAGTGTTGCTCAGCAATACATCCCTGAATGCCTCCAAAGGGAGACCAGCAAAGGAAACGGAGGTGGGCCATCTGATGTGACACTCTGGGATGGAGATACGTAGAGGCACATGTGCTGCAGAGGAGTTAGAGCTGAAAGAGGTGAAGAGGTCCCGTTGGCCCTGACTGCTGTAGCACACTTGCCCCTTGCTGCCTTACAGGGGAACAACTGCACAGTTCCTCCCATCACACTTGGGCATCACCCATGTGGAGGCTGGGCTGGAAAAGGGTAAAAGTCAATTTTAAATTCAGAGGTACCAGCATATATGTGCCAGATGTGCCAAGCTCCAAGGCAGGAGCCCTGGACAGAAGTGAGTTTGGGTTTTGTTACTGGTATGTGGCTTATTTTGGAGGGAGGCATACTGCGTTAACATGACATTAACAAATTTCCCTAAGTTATTGTGTTTTCTTACTGTGGACGCTACAAGCTGCAAGCTGCCCACCACTCCTACAAGAAATGTTGAGATTTAAGAAAGTTCTGAAAAGCAGTGACTCTGAGTATAGAACTTTTACACTAGACGGCTTGTTAATATATCAGCTCCAGCCTTGTCCACTAAAGCTTGAAATGCTCCTGGAATAGAAACATGGGAAAGAAGGGATACTATTAGATCATATAGCCAACATCTTAAAAAAGACCAAAAGTATTAAGAAAGAAGATTATGATCAAATTAATTGGAGAATCACAGGGAAAGGCTAAATATATTTTTTAAGTCTCTCATATGTGAGAATAAATTCGGTCTTAGGGCTACAAAATTATATTGGGAAAACTGTCATAAGTGGGATAAAAATACAATTTGTAACTCGTTTAAGAAAGGCTCAGTAGAGGAAGGGATGCTCTCCATCAGTTGTGTCTCCAACCACCAACAACTGCAGAACTGGGAGGCAATTCATTAAGCTCTTCTTGAGGTAGAAAGAGGGAAGAGGATTTCATCATCATGGGGAATTTCAATAAACATTATGCTTCCAGTCCTGTTCTTGGAATTCATTCCTAATTTTCTTATTGCTCAAAATATTGCATCTAACATTGGGAAGTTTTGTGCAGCACTCCTCTGGAGAGAGAGAATGGAGTTATTATTTTTTTTATTACTGTAATGCAGCAGCTGATGGACAAGGGACCCTACTGTGCTGTGCTCCCTACAGACGCAGAACAAAACTCTGATCCTGCTCCAGAGAGTTTGCAATCTAAATATAAGGCAAAAGGTAGCACTAGATGCAGAAAATGGGGGCACACATACATGCACAAACACCGACATTAGCAGGGGAAGAATACCGAAGAATACAAAAGGCAACAACCTTAACATAGTCCTTTGTTACGTCTTTGTAGGAGACACATGAAAAGTACAGTTTTGAAGGGGAATTTGAAAGAAGATAATGAGGTTTTCTTTGGCTATTTGTGTGACGCCTCATCTGACAGAAGGGGAAAAAATATGAAGGTGCTCCTTTGAAAATTTAAGAAGCGGTTCATGCCGTTTGGGATCAGATGGTGCTCACAGGAGGCTGTGCATTTCTGCAGAACGAATAATAGAGAGCAAGCCTCTGAAAGGTTTTACAAATGAAGAGAAAGGTAGGTTGGGCTGATGAAATATAGCAATGGAAGGGGAGTGAACTGATTCGAGATATGGTTGTACCACTTCAAGCCACTTCACTTTCAGTGACTGTGACTGCACAGACCCTTCGCTTCTCTTGCCTTGCACTGGTGGGGGATGGATTTGATGCTTGATAGCTCAGACCTCCAAAACCGAGAAAACTAACCCACCTAAAGGAATGACTGGTCTTCAGTTAGTTTGACAACTAAAATGGGGTTGCTGCTGGCTAGGCAAGAACTTATGTCAGTGTAAGGCATAAGGAGAGGGAGCATACAGCTGCTGTCAGAAGAACTGCTTTTTTGGCAAGTAGTTATTACAGTGGCTCTGATCTGGCTGTATTATACAGAAAGAACTTGAAGGACTAGGATCTATCACTAGAGAGATCTGGAGTTTTTATGGTTTGGAATATTAGTGACTCCAGCCCTCCAGGAGACCCTTCTGCTGGGGTGTGAAGGTCCTGGAGGGAGGGAAAGCAGAGGCTCACATCTCAGGCTGCTGTTCCCCATGTTTCCATAGGCAAGTGGTGGCTTCTGCCGAAAGAGGGAGTCCTGCCCTTCCCACCATCTCCAGCTGCACGCTCCTACTTTCTTGCCTTCTGAACACCCTCGAGTTTGAATCAGTAAACAAATATGGTTGAAAACTAATCGTTTCATTTCCTTGGCCTGGCTAGCCACATCTCCAGGTGAATGGAGCTGCTTGATGCAAGGAAGGGAGTAGGAAGAAGTGATGCCTCCGTTGACTGTAGCATAAATTTATGTCAGTTAAAATGAGCTGGTGCCTCTGCCATCTAAGGACACAGAGGGGTGTGTCATAGAATCATGGAATCATAGAATGGTTAGAGTTGGAAGGGACCTTAAAGAACATAGAGTTCCAAACCCCTTGCCATAGGCAGGGACACCTCCCACTAGAGCAGGTTGCTCAAAGCCCCATCCAGCCTGGCCTTGAACACCTCCAGGG
>JAOQGH010000001.1:139719782-139759673 GCA_025769975.1 Gallinago jamesoni
GTCTCCCCGGAGCCTTCTCTTCTCCAGGCTGAACAATCCCAGCTCTCTCAGCCTGTCTTCATAGGAGAGGTGCTCCAGCCCTCTGATCATCTTCATGGCCCTCCGCTGGACCTGTTCCAACAGGTCCATCTCCTTTCTATGTTGCGGACTCCAGAGCTGTTAGTTGAGAGTCACTAAGATCCTACTCACCAAAACTGTCTGCATAGTTGAGGGTCAAAGCCTTGCTTACTGCAGTCAGTAGGAAGCTCCATCTCAACTGGAAATCTGATGCTACTTTTCTCAACTCCTCTTTACTCCTGCTTGGCTGCAGATAGATAGAGAAAAAAATTGCTTTATGATAAAGTTGGTTAAAAGATATTTCCTTATTGTGTTGCAGTTCTTTGTTGTATTTCCCTGTACAAACTGCATGCAAAGGACAAACAAGCAGGTTTTTTTCTTAAAATCCTGAAATAAATCAGGTTGAAAGGGATTTTTAGACATCATCTAATCCAATCTCTTACTCAAAGCATGGCCAGTTTAGTTCAGGCCTTGTCCAGCCAAGTTCTGAATATCTGCAGGACAGATTCCCCAGCCTTTCTGGGTAACATTTTTCCATGCTTAACAACTGTCATGGTATTTTTTTTTTCTTTTTATCTGTTGGAAATTTTCTTTGCTGCACATTGTGTCTATTGTCTTATGCCCCACAACTGTCAACCCCCAGGAAAAGTCCTGGTCCACCTTCCCTGTACCTTCCCATAAGGTAACTGAGGGTTCTATGAGATGAAGGCACTACAGAACTGCAAAGTACTAGTCTTAATATTTTTTTTTTTTTTAAAGGAAATAATCAAGCTAAAGAAGTACATTTTACCCTGTTTCTTCAGAAAAGGGGAAAAA
Source organism: Gallinago jamesoni (assembly GCA_025769975.1). NCBI lineage: Eukaryota > Metazoa > Chordata > Aves > Charadriiformes > Scolopacidae > Gallinago > Gallinago jamesoni. The sequence goes on from JAOQGH010000001.1 coordinate 139,720,656, forward strand.
AGACTTTAACCACTTCCCAGACCCAAATTAATTGGTCTGACAACCAACCAAATGCAGCAGTGCCATCAAGCTACTGCTAATTCTGAATCAGTGGCAGAACTGGGGTGGTAGATTTGGCAACCTATAGGAAGGTGCATATGTGAGGATGAACATACATTAATTTTTCACAAGAGCTAGAGACACTGTAGTAGAAATTATCACTCTCCTACCACCTCCTAAAAGTCAACAGTTTAATAAATCAATGATTTCAGGAATCATGAAGTGTTTTCTTTATTTTACTAACATTTTTCTACTGAATTTTGGTTTATGAGGGACTGTTGTAGTATGTGTCTATGAAATGAGAGCAGATACTGAAACTGCCTGAGTGGATATATGCACAGAAACATGCTTGTAGTTGTTTGCACAGATGGAATTTTTGTATGCCAATTAATTCCCCCTTTTTTCTGCAGCATGCATAAATTGTATTTATGCAAATCTGCAGTCTGGTCAGGTTGCTAGTGTACAATGGAGCTCTTGAAGACTAGTGACAGTCAGCATGTAGCAGGATAAATGATGTGATCCATCTTTCATTTCTGAAATTATTAAATTGATTTTATACCTGAATGACAAAAGCCTGAAGATTTGAAGACACACAGTTCAGGAGAACCCGAATATCTGTGGAAGGTGCCAGCAAAGACATTAAGTCATTCAAACCTATAAAATGTAGAAGGGAGATCATTACTTGAAATGATTGGCTTGCTTTTTGGTTTATACAGTTTTTAGAGCCTTTTATCTTTAGCTTAAAATAGAGACATCTGTTTATAGCATTTTGATTAATATAATAATACTATTCCTTTAATGGGCAATAGTTTCCTACTTTGAAATTAGTCAGAATTAATGTTTATGTCCATTTCCACCATATCTGCACTGACCTGGCCATCATGGCAAAGGTGGCAAGAAGAAACACTTCCAACGCGAAAGCTGGAATTTGGTTATATGCAGTACCAACTTACTTATCTGAGATGATTTTATGTGGTTGAGGAAAAAAAAATCTTGGTTTGGGAGAGGGGAGCAAACAGTTTTAAGGCAATATCAGAAAATGCAGAATATTCTGTAGACCAACGGAAATATATTTATAATATTGCCACACATCAGTACAGCTGTTTGCCCAAAAGATTGGAACCTACCGCCCAGTGCCAAAAGTAACACCATTATGGCACCTCTCTGAATTTATACCCTTCTAATTGAGTCATCTTTCTTCAAGATAGCATATAGACAGGGTATGTTAAAACCTTCCTTATTATAAGTAGCAATTTGGAAAAGCAATGAAAACAGAGACTACAACGAGAGAATACATCTTGGGAAGAATAAAACCTTCATTAATTTAATGAGCAAATGTCATAAAAGCCTTCTGCACAGTGATTTTGATTTTAAGCCATATATAAATGTTATTTAAATGGCTCTCCTGATGGATGTGTGAAAAAGGCAAATTATTATTACCACTGAAAGCCATCACAGAAAGGCTGTGGCACATCCCTTGTCGGCAAGCGAGTCAGTGGCCGGCCAGGAACAAAGAGCTGAGGTTTCCCCCCATCAGTTCTGTGCACAGCCTCGTCCAACTTGCCTGTCTCTTGCTAATAATTTAAATAGCAGCCCATTAATCTAAAAATTAACCTGCCATTATGTTTCCATCCCTGTTCATTAAGCTGGCAAATGTATTATGTCATGGCTGCAGACAAACGGTGCATTTTATTGTTTACAGCAGCACATTGTTTCCACAGGCCGCAATATGGCAAAAGGCCATGTAGACTGAAAGGCCAGTAGTCCTCATCCAGTTTGGCATACAACATTTTAAAATCTGGCCACTATAAATTATTTTCTGTACTTTGACTAATAACAGAGGAAAATGCGAAATGCAATTCTTGGAAACGTTTTTTTTTTTGTCAAAGAAAAAGGTAAAAAAATTAATATCCCTGTTTGTCAACCTTATTCTACAAGATACAGTATTTAGTAACACAACCCCCCCCACTCCTGCTGCCATAGAAAGCTGTAAGAGAGAGTCAGAATGGAAAGCCTTTCATTCTTAACCTTTAAAGTTAAAAGGATAATATTACATGCTCCATTCTCAATTTTATTGGCTCTTTTCCAGTACTTCGGGTTATGGCAAGACTGTAATTCCCATTAGGGCAGATGCCATGAATAAACAAGAGGAAACGCTGGAGCTTTAACAATGGCAAGCAAGGGCTTAAGTGGATAGACAAAACAGGAAAAAAAATATTACATTTGAGTTCTATGTCGTTCTGAAGCTCCTCCGGATTCCTAAACTTCATTTGAAAGAGGTTTCCAGGCACATCCAGGAATCCCTGGTCGATGACAGCATGCAAGTCTGATCGCAGAACAGTGACTTTGCTGTTGCTGTTCAAGACTGTTCTCATTGTCTGTAGAGAATAAGAAAACAGTTAATGCCTTTCATTTTCTCAAGCCCTTAACTCAGTCAAAAAGCTTCCCTTATTCAGTACCAGACTTTATATAACCAGTCTCCAAATTTGGGGGGGGGGGAGGGGGGGGGCGGGATGGGGAGAGGGAGGGAGGAATAAATCAAAGGAGATTAATTTTAAGTTGTCTTCAAAAGTTTTTTGTTCTGGGAGATATTCTTCTCAATGACACTCTGTGTTGCTGTCTGTGATGGAGCGGACAAGACTGACATGCCTGAAGTATCTGGGCTATTGGTTTTGCCTAGAGTTATTACAGTTATGCCAAATAACAGTATTTTGTCTAAAACATGGAATGGTGTATCAGGGCCAATGTTCCCTCAATGTTACCTGTCCTTAGTATGTTTCAATTAAATTTGAAGGCAAGTTTTCTCAAGTTGCCCAAAACTCTGAGAAGGTAAAAAATAACATAAGAAATATGGTGTTCATTAAAACAATATCGGTTGGGATTTTACCTCATTTATCTGCTTATGAATCATTTGTGAATGAATATGGCTTCATATCTGTCCCATAAAGTATTGCTCACAGAGATATTGCAAACAATGTTCAGCCTAACATTTGATCCTCATCTCTTAACTTTTTTATGTTTTAATTTAATTGCTAATATCAAACAGTATTGCTTCAGATTCTTGATGTAATGATGAAAACAGGGAAGGAAATTAAATCCTGAATCCATAAAAATTTGCTAATCCGTACATTTAGTCTCTCATTTCTATACTGAAAACAGTAAGAACCTAAAGACTTTGTTGAATTTTGGGCATATATATTAATAATCCATGTCCATTTTGGCCTTCCAGAGGAAAAAATAATTTTTATTAAAAAAATTTCAAAATTCATAAACTAACAAATCCCATTCAGCAGGTGCTTACTATGACCCCACAAACAGCAGCAAATGCAGCTGCCCATTTGTTCGCAGCATCGTTCCCAATCTGGCCATTTTTCTTTGTCACCATTCTGCTAGCTTTACCAAAGTACCAAAAGCTCTCTGATTCTCACTTGCTATTTCCCTTCAGCTAAGCTAAAGACAAAGTCTTGGAGTTTCCAGTATCAGAAGAAGAGCTTCTTCTGCTTGCAACAACAACGTCCAGTGTACGCACCGTCAGTACCTGCTGACACCCAGCTCCATGCCCCAGTGTTTCAGACTGATCCCTTTCGATATTGCCCTTCACCATACTAAAAATAATTCTCTAAATGACTGAGAGTCAACTCTGACAGCACTTAAATAACAGCTTACCAGAGGCAGGAATCAGCCCCAAGAAATGACAAGCAGCATGTTCACATTCCTTTCTCGCAGGGAATTTGCGCCTTTTTATGCTCTAATTACTTCTGCATGTCCAGGTAGCAGCAGCTGTCAGCCTGCTTTATCTACACATGATGGGAAAGTTACTTTTTTTTTATTATTTTCTTTTAAATGCTGACCCTGCCAAAATCGTTCCTATTTGCTCACCAGGTGGTTAAATTATTGCAAAGCATTCTACAAGGGTCGGTATGGTTACACCGTTCAGAGGCTGCAGCTGCACAGCTCCTCCGTAGTGCTTCTCATTAAGAGCTCTCTCACCTGCTTTGGCCATCAGTTTCTAGTTGAAATTCCAGGTGCATTTTAGACAGAGAAAACTGAGAAGGATGATTAGAAATATCAAATTACTCCTACGTGAGAAGATGAGATAAACTTCAGCTTCAGATAGAAATGAGTGAGGAAGGATGTACAGGGGATTTGCAGGGAGAATTGCTTGAAGAAGGGTATAAATTTTAAAATAATAAAAGAACTTATTTTTTCACAGAACAAATAATCAAACCCTGGAACCTCAAGAGGTTGTGGATACAAAAATCAAGCTATTAAATACCAAGATCTGGGTATAACCTTCATCTCAGGTTGCCGGAATCCAGGAGAGTACAATGGAGGAGTGAGGTATCACTTGCTCTACTCATACCTACTTCATATGAGCATCTGATGAGGGCCACCAGCAGAAATGGGATACCAGTCTACACAAGCCTAGGATCGGGTCTGACTAAAACACTCAGCCATCCTTTCTGAGCGATGTCCACACCACTATGAAGCATCTGCATGTTTCTCACAAGCCAAAAATTTTAAACAAACACCTGTGGTGTTCAGCTAACCATTTTCTGGTGTGTGTTGGACAGGAGGATGCGTTTGCAGGGGAATTTTTAGCTGGCGTTTGTTTCCTACTGTGTTTTGCTGCAGCCCAATATCCATAACTTTGGCAAGATCTCTAAAAGAAGTTGTAATAGAGACTATGTGACCGCTGAAAGACTACAGGGATGCTCATTTACAAAACTTGTAGCATTTCACTTATTGAAACTATTGTTTTTAAATTGCCAATGGGACTAATCATCAGATGCACTGGAACTCCTTTGCCTTTTCCTTGTATTTTAAGGAGGCTCTAGAGAAGGTGCTAACATCATTTAGTTGTGAGAACAGTGCCAAGAGCTTGTTAGTCTGAACAAGAACCAGGCTGAGAATGTGCTCAGCTGTAAGCATACATCTGAACCCCATTCTCGGGTCTACGAGGTTCACTTTGTGCTGGTTAAATGGTGTAAAGGGGATGTGGAGCAGCCAGAGGCTGCCACTAGAGAATTCGCCCCTGATTTGCCTCTCTTGCCCTAAATCTTGAGGGTGCAAATTCAGTGTTGATTCTCTGCAGCTTTTCCGCATGTTAGGAACAGGCAGAGAAGAACAAAAAAGCTGCAGCTAGCCTCTTGACATGGTGGATAGAGCACAAGAAGGATGATGTAAAGTCTGAGCACACAAATAAAAAGCAAATGCCTGGGAATAGTTGGCACTTGCAGTCTTGCTGGATCATGTCCTTCGATGCATAAGAAGCAATGTTTAGAAGCACATGAAACTGAGCTTTTCAAGTATTTAGTATCTAGAAGGGCTGCTGCAGTCAATGGGAACTGCGGGTGCTTGGCACCTCCCAGAAGTCAACCTTTTGCCTGTGTTAACACACCTATGCATGTTTGTGCATCATTATAATTTTTAAAACATTTTTGAAGTGAGGTGTGTCTTTTGTGAGTTGCTGCTGATGAGTTTTCCCATAAAGAGAAGCTTCGCTTATTAACAAAGAATGTAACACTGCCATGCAGTTCATGAAGCCACAGTTCCCTTCCTTCCTCCTCTTTATTGTGGGGACACACTGCAGTGATTTAAGCCAGGCGGCATGTTGGGAAAATCTTGTACTTGCTGTTTGAAGTAGAGGAGACAATATACTTCCTTCCTTCCTTCTGCTTCCTTCCCCATTTGTGACCTGTCTGTTGGTTGTGGCCTGGACTGCCTCAAAAGCCAAGGTTTTGGAAGAACACCAATGGAAGGAAGGTTGCAGGAAGAGTACAGCCCCTCATAATAACACAGCACTGAATAAGTACAGGCTAATGGAACAATTTACTTTGCAGTGTTCAAAGGATTAAAAATGCAGCTTCTGGATGCATCTTTGTCCCTGTAGCTGAGAAGAACGATACTGTAGAGCAAAAAGCAGGCAGGAATGTTAACCGTTAGAGACACTTTTGCCTCTTTCTTCCCAAGGAGAAAAGCCAGTCAGAGTGATGACCTTGAGGGGGAAAGTTCAGAGGATGCTTTCCTGCAGTACTCCTTCCAGTGCTTCCACTCCTTCCAGAGGATGTAGAAGATTTTGTCAGCTGATCCCTGGAATCCATAAGAAAGGTGAGGGGTTTGTGCCCTTATAGACCTCACACCCTGCTCCCTGACAACACAGCTTCTCTGCAGATGGTATATTAGTGGTTTCCCTTGTGCAGGCTGCTGTAGCACTCCTCAGAGAGAGTGGTCAGGATGCTATGCAAAACCAATTTTAGAATAACTACAGCATGTGCTATTGAACAGGCTTTTGCATAGCTGGGTGAAGATAGTGGAAACTGTCATCTGACCCTTCCAGCTCCTGTGTTCTCTCTGTGGGGGCCATTGACTATATCTCAAAGGCTTTCACATAATCCAGAGGGAGGAAAAGGCCCCCTCAGCATACTTATGGTGTGGGAAGAGATGGGTAGGAGGGTGAGAGTTATTTGGACCATGGTCAGTATACAAATAATAACATCTGTGTCACTGCTGTTGTCCTGGAATGGAGCATCTCATAAATAGTCCAAACTGCTTGAGTGAATGAGATGCCCAGCTTTTTTGTTTCTGGAACATACCTTTGCCATGTTAGAAAGGTCTGTCTTTCTCCTGAGTCTTTTTATAAACACTGTAACTTCTGTTAAAGAAGAAGAGGCATATGTTTCATATCATTAATATTTTACAGTTGAAAAGGTGTTAATGAAGGCAGATCTTTTATGTTAGAAAGTAGATCCCTAGGGGAGAAACAGGCTAATGAAGGGCACGGCAGGGGCACTGAGCCAGCACTACGGGCTGGGCTGGGGACCCTCACAGCTTAAAGCCAGCAAGCAGAAGCTGCCCAGGCCACCACTCTTCCTTCACTGCAAATCTGTTAACCCATGACACAGGGGAAAGATACTTCCAATATTTTTTTTTTACATTAAATACTCAAACAAGTCTAATACTCTTACATGTATGGTTTAAGATGAATGAAGGCAATGTTAATTCTAAGCCTCCTGTGTTTTTTTAGAGGGATTACATTTCCACCTCCATGCATCTGTAATTCTGCAGGACTATTAATAGGAGTTGATTTATTTGGTTCTATTTTCTCCTGTTTTTATTATGTTGCAATTATGACAAGCATGGTCCAATAATATTCTTTTTAAGAATAAAACATAAAATAACTGAATCTTAGTTGCACAAAAATCAAGTATAATGCAACTTAGAAACTTCTGTATACAGGCAATGATTTTCAAGTGAAAATTTCTGTTTCCCTGAAGTTTTTACAAACCAGAAAGACCAGGGTGTATATACAAAGGACCACAGCTGATTAATTACATACACTTCCATTCACATACATGTTGAAAACACATTACTAAATTTGCTCTATCAAGCATTCATATGGAGGAAACTTAAATGCCTCTGTGCAGATGCACAAAGCATGGGGAATACTATAAAGGAGTTAGAGAAACGCACACGCTTGCCTGACTATGATCTTATTGGCATCATGGAGACATGGCGGGATGGCTGCTATGACTGGAGTGTTGGAATGGAAGGAGACAGACTGTTCAGGAAGAAGAGGCAGGGGAGACAAGGAGGGAGTATCGCCCTCTGTGTCAATGATCAGCTGGAGTACACGGAGTTCTGTCTGGGGATGGATGAGAGACGACTGAGACCTTATGGGTCAGGATTAGAGAGAGGGCAGGGACAGGTGATGTTACAGTGGGGGTCTGCTACAGGCCACCTGACCAGGAAGACCAAGCAAATTAAGTCCTCCATAGACAGAAATGTTCACAATGTTCACAAATGTTCACAAATGCTGGCCCTCATGGGGGACTTCACCCACCCTGATATCTGTTGGAGGGACAACACAGAGGGGCCTAAGCAATCCAGGACATTCCTGGATAGTGGGATTGAGTGCACCTTCAGCACATTTGCCGATGACACCAAGCTGTCTGGTGCGGTCAACAAACTGGAGGGAAGGGATGCCATCCAGAGGGACCTGGACAGGCTTGAGAGCAAACCTCATGAAGTTAACCAGGCCAAGTGCAAGGTCCTGTACATGAGCCAGGGCAACCCCAAGCACAAATACAGACTGGGAGGAGAATGGATTGGGAGCAGTCCTAAGGAGAAGGATTTGGGGGTGTTAGTTGATGAGAAGCTCAAATGACCCAGCAACATGCACTTGCAGCCCAGAAAGCCAACCATATCCTGGGATGCATCAAAAGAAGCATGGCCAGCAGGTCAAGGGTGGTGATTTTGTCCCTCTGCTCCACTCTGGTGAAAACCCACCTGCAGTACTGCGTCCAGCTTTGTAGCCCCCAACATAAAAAGGACATGGACCTGTTGGAAGAACTCCAGGGGAGGGCCACGAAGATGATCAGAGGGCTGTAGCACCTCCCCTATGAGGACAGGCTGAGAGAGTTGAGGTTGTTCAGTCTGGAGAAGAAAAGGCTCTGGAGATACCTTATAGCAGCCTTCCAGTACCTGAAGGGGGCCTACAGGAGAAATGGGGAGGGACTCTTTATCAGGGAGTGGAGCCATAGGATGAGGGGTAATAGTTTTAAACTGAAAAAGGGGAGATTTAGATTAGATAGTGGGAAGAAATTCTTTTCTGTGAGGGTGGTGAGACACTGGAACAGGTTGCCCAGAGAAGTTGTGGATGCCTTATCCTTGGAAGTGTTCAAGCCCAGGCTGGATGGGGCTTTCAGCAACCTGGTCTAGCAGGAGGTGTCCCTGCCCATGTCAGGGGGGTTGGAACTAGATAATCTTTAAGGTCCCTTCCAGCTCTGACCATTCTATGATTCTATGATAGTATCAGAATTAAGACTGTCTGCATGTCTTCATTGAGCATATGAATGCTAATGCAATATTTTGTCTATATAGGAGTCCTGCCTTGCCACTGAGGAGCTGGTCTTAGCTCAGTGAACAACTGAGCAACATTATGTTTTAGCCAGAATATTCAGCATCATATGTAACTATATGTGCATATGTACTTATTCACAAACACCCATATATACACACACCTTTGTATAGTACAGATTTTTTCAAATCCTCCTCTAATGACAGAGCCGTAGTTTCCTTATGGGACTATGGGTTTTTTTCCCCTTTATATTGGCCTGCACTGTAGCCATTAATTAATTTATCTGCATAAAACTACTTACCAGGTGAAGAGGCAGAACAATACCTAAATTTCAGAGGGCAGACTGCACATTATTCAGCTATCTACACAGCTAAAGTGATCATGGCAAGAGAAAGATCTTTAAAAATATTCAAGTACACTTTAATTTACCATGAATTGGGAATAAATTTGGCTTAAGTTTGTTTTCACACATTATCTGAGCCTGTTTACTTTTAACTGTATCCCAACTAACTCTAGTCCTCACTACTGTCAAAGTTACATCAGCTAAAAAAATTTTAAAAATAATTTCTCTAAGAGTCTTGTAACACAATCTTCTCTGCAGTTTAAGCAAATATTCTTTTATGAAAATCTCTCTATTACTCAAACACACCTTTAGATTTGGATACTTGGAGCGGTAATGGAAACTCTTTCAAAGCATTAAGCAGCCAAAGCTCAACATTTTTACTGAACAATCTGATTGACTGCATGTGTTCCACAGGTACCTCCTCCAGGAAATCATGAAATAGGATGTTCTCCATTACCTAGAATACAAATTCATGGAGCTGGACAATTGGTGTACTACAGATATTTACAACAGCATGAAACATAATTGTATTAATAGCTTAAATGTAAATGTAAAGAAGCCCATTCTTTTTCTTCCAATTAAGCAATAGTTAAGTTACATTAATTAGCAGAAGGAAAAGGATTCTAACAAAAAACATTGTATCTTGAATTAATTAGTAGACATTACTTAATGAACTGCTGTTAATAAGAAGCAAATTATTTTGATCAGAAAACTGCATATTTCTATGTGGAATGTCACCAAGAAATGCAGTAGTGTTCTTAAAGGAAAAATAACTCTCATAATTTGGAAAACAGTTGTTAGTCAGAATTTCAATCACATAACCACATGCCAGAACCACAGAACACGTTTATAACAGCATATTCCATGAATATTAGGGAAATTTCAAAAGAATATATAGGAACAAAATGGAAGTTATCTCAAATTCCACTGGCTCCTTAAAAAATCCCAAAGAAGCCAAAGAACAGACTTGAGGTACAAACGAAAATCCCACACAAGAAACAGCCGGCCCTTCTCCTCAGGTAGAACTACCAAAAAGACACAAACCCGTAATATCATAATGACAACAAGCAAGTGTGTCTACAGTACCTTGAATAGCTGCCTATCATAGCTTTTGAACAGCTGGCACACATCTGGCACGGACATCAGTGCTATTCTTTCAGGATGCAGAGACCTCCAGAACGACATGATACAGGCTTCCACCTGTCACACAAAGTTCTTTATGAATTTTCAACTGGATTCACACTTGTGAAATGTGAAGTGTAATTCAGTAAAACAACACAGAGAAACACAGAAGCAAAAGTATGACTGTGGAGCTGGGCTCTTTGCCTGGCCCCATCCTGGCCAGGCTCCAGCGTAAGTGGGAGCATCCTGGGGCAAGAAGGTGAACCTCTCAAGGCAGCATAAAGAAGAGAGAAAGAATTATGCCATGGACACGGGGATATAATGAAAGATTTTTGTCCATGGCCTTGTGTTTTGTGCTGGGCTCAGACCTGTTGATGTGCCAGGAGTGCTCAGAATATGCCTAAAAACTCAGATTCTCAGAGCATGTTGTGTTAATTAAGAATTCACAAATAATTTGACTGAATGTGCTCCTTTTGTCTGTAAATGATCATCTACCTTAGATCAAGCTGTCAAGTAAATAAGCTACACAGAAACAATTTTATTCTTGGAGTTGTTTGCTGTCATCAGAATGAGTGTTATTAAAGCAAAGACATACCTTGTCAAGCTCTTTCTTTCTCACCATATGTAAAATATCTTGACAATAGCCGTAGTACTCACTGGCAAGCAGCCCAACCTGGAGAAGGTGACCAGAAAGAGGGTAGAAAAGGATCACACAGGCAAAGAGCTAACTAGCTTGATGATCAAATACTTGAACGTACCATTTCATAGGAATATTTCTTCCCTAACTCTTGCTCCCAAGGATAGAATCTGCTGAATTCAGGCCAAGGGTACAGAAATCTCTCTTGCTCAGTCTTCAGATAAATGACAGATGGAGAATAGTGTAAATCCTTGCTCTCAATGCATCAGAATTTATTTTGAACAATAAAAAAAAAAAATCACAATTATCTTGTCAGTTCTGTTAAAGGTATTAAGTACTTTCTTGAAATTGTATAACATGATTTTTTAATAAGATGTATTTCTTCAGAGGAATACTTGTCCTTTTTTTTCAGAAAGTAGGGGTGGATGAAAGAAACAAGCATGGCTAACTAAGTGTTTAAGTCCCAGAGAGTGCATGAATTTCTTTTCAAACCCAGTAAATATGTATATTTTTTTCCCTCACTTTGATCCAGGTAAGTTGGTTGCTCGTGCTCTGCTGGCTGACTTCCAAGAGCCCCAGTGGTGCCAAGCCATCCCACGCCAGCACACGCTTAGGGGAGAGGTGCCACAGACTAGTGTCTGCCCTTTTTGGTGAGCAGGGGCTGTGTTCTGGTTTTTCTTAATCATTTCCTAGTATTCAAACACTTATCGTGCCAATAAACTCTGAACGCGTCAAAAAGACACTGGCTCAGCAGCGGGAGGGTCTGGTACTGGGGGCCTCAGGCAAGGACGGTTGTGCCCCACTAATAATTTCCCTAATATTCAAAACCTGGGCTGTCAGCCTTGATTTCCACACTCTCAGCACAGTTAAAATAATTCTAGATGACGTGAAGAAAAGAAAAATGTTTAGCTACCAGGTGAAATAGGAGTGGGGGAGGTAAGCGTTTAGTGAGATTATGCAGGCAAACATTATTTTGAAGAAGATGACAGATTAACCATATTTCATCAGATTATGTAGCAGTTCTAATTAAACACACAGATAGAAATTTTGTTGTAAGGCTAGTTATCCAAAACTCACTGTTCTTTTTTGGGGGCTATTGCTCTTGTAACCAGCTGCATCTCCATAACTGCAGGCCTTTCCACTGTGGTAAAATATGCAACAGGGGAAGGAAAAAAAAAAGCTTTAAAAAGCTCACCAATTCATTCGCTGTTTAGTAAGAAAATGACTCAGACTGGATAGACTGCACTAAATTGGAGCACTGTGTTTGGGAAAGAAACCTTGCTCTCTTTCCTGCCATTCAGGAGCCCTATGATTTTCTAACAAGTCTGAAGACCAATTTCTCAATTTCAAGGTAAAACTGAACCATACGTTATAAAGATGGCAGGGTATTAGCCATTTAACAGTGCAATGTCCGCTAACTTCCTGCAAAATTGTGGGTTTGTGTTTGTAGTTGCAGTTCATTTGGAATGATAATAATTATAAGCATGTAAATAATGAAAGCATAATAATCCTTGTGCTTTGTTTTTGCAGTAACTCCATTTTCTCCAGCCTGTATCAGTTTAGATGGCTTTTTGTTTGTCCCCCATTTATTTTGCAAGCCTGCCGTGATGTTCCACATGGTCAGAGTTCACCTGGACCTGCAAAGGCTTGACCGCCGGCTTTGGGCTGAAAAGCTGGGGATGCAGACACATCAGGCTGCTTTCTTGCTTCACCATCTCCTACCTCCCTCCCTGCCTGTTTTCCTGAGGCTAATCCTGCCGGGGGGAGAGGAATGGTGCTGGTAAAAGGGACGTGCTGTGAGAGTTGGACTCCTCCAGTCAAGCCCCCATCTGCTCGCTGTCTGCGAAGGCATTTCAAACTCCAGGGTCCTTTTGGACTCGCCTGTTTTGAAGGGTGTCAGGCAGGGGCTTTGTCGAAAACGTGCTTCTACTGGTGGCTGCTAACACTCAGGCTATCTATCTAATCAGATCCTGGCGGCTGGGGTTCACTGCTGTGATGTCTTATAAACCTGGGTACCAACATATGTCCTGAAGGGACAGGGGACAAAATGTAGCAGCTTATCTGCTTAGAAACTCAAACCACTGAAAATGACTCCTCTCATTTCTCTGCTGCCCACAGACCTGACCCTTGAAAATTTACTTTACCCTCTGCCACTACTCTCTGCCGTGAAGGTGGTGCTCCAGCAAAACAACCAAACTCCAGCAAACAACCAAACTGGCTGCCCAAGATGGGGTACAGCATTCATGGTGAGTATGTTTGGTAACACTATGGACTCTTTGTCCTGGACATTTTACAGTTGGTTGCTGGACAAAGGGAAGAATGTGTAAGTAGAGATGTTTCATAACGCTTCTCTCAAACGGGTCCTTCCTACAGATTTCTAAAGCCTGTGAAACAAAATTAATGAATATTTTCCAGCTCCTGCTCTCCCTGAGAAGGCGGCCAGCTGTATCTTCTGCTGCCGCTACTATGGCAACACGTATCAGCATCGCTCTCCTCCAGTGGGCTGGCTCCCTAAGCCAGGCTGGCTCCCTGCTCTCCCTTCCCCCCCCACCCCCGCAACACGGGGATGGTGAGCTGCAAGAAGGGATGCTACATGGGTCCTCCCGCGTACTGGCAGCCAGCCCTGGCGACCATTAAGTGCAAATACCTACAGAAATCTAATATCTCTGTGTTCCTGCTGTTGGCAAAGGTGGCTGGGACTCACCTGGTGCCCGCAGAGATGCTCGGCTGCCAGGCAGAGCTGCTCACTTCCCCTGGAGAGCGGTCCCTGGGTAAAGACGGGACACACAAAACAAGAGGTGGGTGGGAGAAGGGGAAAACGGGTGACAGCAAAATCACGAGGAGCCTCACCATGTATCTTGCAGAGTTTGGATGATGCTGCAGGGTGGGAACTGGAGCTAAAATGGGAAACACAAAGGTGGGGATGATGAAAAGACCAAAAGAGGGAGTGAACAAGAAGCATGAAGGAAAAATGAGAGGAGGGAGGGTGGCCAATGTGTGTGCTGTTAACTGTCAGATTACAATGAGATTAGAAAAGTTAATTTGCTAGAATGATATCAGATTTTTTTTATTAAAAAATTGTGGGTTTTCTTCACTAGAAAGTCAGAAGCACAGACCTTCTCTATTACCAGAATCATAAAGTAACTCTTATGAAGCCAAAATTCGCTGGCATTTTTTAACACTGCCATACTTCTTGATCTGCCTGAGCAAGTACCATTTTAGGGAGAGCTCGTTCTCAAAGCCCCTGTTCCTAGAGGGCACCCTATTGTAATGCAAATCGGTAAATACCATATTCCCTTAAATCTCCATAATACATTTGGAGATCTCATTGGCTACAGTTGTGTTTATTTACACTTCTTTCATAATATCATCATCACTGCCATGGTTCACATATCTTGAAAAAATCCAAGATTTCTAGACAAACCAACTCAGGGGTGCTGTATAAGAGCATCCTCGTCATTCCAGCTCAGCCAACCGACATGTCCAAGGCCTCACTGACTATCAAAAGGCAAATGCCTTCTTTGTAGTCCAAGGCAAACCATTGTAAACATACTGCCATTTCTATTACACCAAAAAAGCAAAGCTCCCAGTCTGCCACATCCTTCACAGACCTAGTTCCTCATTACCAGCACCATGTCAATTGCCAACTATCCCAATATGGTCAAGAAATATTCTTTTCAGTAATTAGAGACAGTGGATCGTAGTTTTGAAACCATCCCTTTCTTCACCGACCAGCAGATTGGGTGGATGCCTTGGTCTCTCATCTGGGCTTCCAGCTCCATCTTCCCCTCAGGTAGATGCAACAGAAAAAGCATCTGCATGTTGGACTCTATTCAGGCATGGGAGGGAGAAATTGTTATTGCATATAGAAAGGTCTTCAAGTTTTAACTACTCTTTTTCCAAATTTCAATTTTCTAATAAAAAAAAAAAATCCAGAATTTGCTGTTGCTAGTTTTATCAACTGCACTGGATCATGAAAAATTAATTCTGATTTCAAAAAGTACTGAACTCTACTGAGAGGACAGTAAAGATGGCGTGTTCCTATTTATTTGCAAAGTATGTACAAATTCCTAAATCCAGATGGAAACAAACTCTCTTATTTTTTGAAGCTGCTGCTTATTTTGTTGTGGGGTTGGTTTTTTTAATCATGTTATTCATACATCTCTGGTTGTGTTTTGTGATTTTTATTACTTTCTCTCCTTTTTCTTCCTGCTGTTCTTTAACAGACACAAGAAGTAAGTGTGACACCTGGCTGCCCAGGTGTTGCAAGTGTGCTTGTTGACTCGTGACAGGGACATGTGGCTGCATTTAGAGTGGAAGCTGTTCTAATTTCAGCTGTCTGGCTTTGCACATCAGCTTAGTGACTTCTTATAACTGCTTTCAATGAAAGAAGCATCAGACAAGATATTTTTGTAGTTAAGAGACTTTTATATTGCAGCTTGAAAGATGATCTTTTTCTGAATACGACCTTTATGGTTTTATTTATTTAAATCTGAAAAGTTATCTCAAGAAACTATATCAAGATCGCTAGATGTCTGGTTATGTCATCTCTTTCCCTGGAATACACCTCCTTTTCCTTGGTTTGACCAAATGAAACACAGATTTTTAGGAGTAGATGTCAAAGACCCAAGTCCCTCAGCCTCTCCTCATAACAGAGATGCTCCAGGCCCCTAATCATCTTTGTGGTCCTCTGCTGCACCCTCTCCAGCAGCTGCCTGTCCTTCTTGAACTGGGGAGCCCAGAACTGGATACAGTACTCCGGATGGGGCCTCACCAGGGCAGAGGGGGAGGAGAACTAGCAGCTCTCCTACTATGCCCAGCAAGATTTCTGTTTCCAAGTGAAACTTCAAGAACACACCTTTCTCGGCCTGAAGAAGAAAGACAAGCAGAGAGCCAGTCACAGACCTACAAAGTTCCTTGAGCAGTGGCCAATATCTTTCCCTGTTACGGACATCAAATCTTAGGCCTGTTCTGGTTGTCCTGGATGCATAATTAGCGAGGGATATCACTACAGTAAGGGTCTCATGGGAAAGGAGCCTCAAGTTGCCTATAAATAATTTGTTTGGTCTCACAACAACCGATTGTCACTTGATTACCTGCAGAACCTGATCCTCTGCCCTGTCCCATTCTTTACCATTGTCACTCTATGGACTCCTTCAACATTACTCTGCTATAAAACCCATGGAGGAAGGCAACTGACCCACGGGTATGATTTTTCCATTCTCTTGCAGAGCATGCATTCAACTAAATAACTATCATGTAAAATATGACAGACACTGAAACCACTTTCATCACCACCAGAATATCTAGGTGCTTAATAGGCTGACTTGTATCACTCTAACATTCATGCTATAGAAAAATGATATATCTCCATGTTAAACAGTGGAAACCAAAGTGCAAAACTTATCTGTCTACACATAGAAGTCATGTACAAGTCTGTAAGACAGTGAGAATGTGAGCCCTGTCTCCAAAGTCCAAGCCATTGGCTGCACCTATTTTTCTTCTGTGCATTTAAAAGGAGTGTAAAATTGCTAAGCTGTGGCAGCATTTCCCGTCCTTTTTTTTCTGGGGAGAAACGCAAGCTTGTGGTATGTTTATCTCAACCATGAGCTTAACCAAGAGAACTCTTCCTTCCTTTGCCCACAACTTGTATGTGCTCATGTGTACAGTTTAGTCCGCCAAAGTATCTTACATGCGTCAAGGATTTTCAGACTTTTAATTTTTGCAATAAATTTCTACTCATCCTATGCATGTTCCCTTACAAGAGATGACTTTCAAATCTGAAATTTTCAAATTAAATGAAGGAAGTATCTTCAAAGTAATATGTCTCGTTTCAAGTAGTAAAAAAATCTTGATAACATGATTGAACGTAGCACTCTTCAAAAGAGTGCAGTCATTTATACTTTAATACATCTCTTCAGCCTACCGTTTAATAAGAAAGGTGCTACAATATCACGAAGTAATTGTCAATATGTTTATTTGAGCTCCCATCTAAAGTCTGACTCTATTAAGCTCGTCTTTTATGTATGGCATGAGTTTCTGCTCTTAAGATCTACATGACTAAAATGTTCAGTTCAAGGAAATATGATTAGGTAGGATATGTTTTCAAAATAGAGCATCTCCATTAGGGCACAGCACTTTTATAGTGTTTACAGTAATAAGAAAAATATAATACTGTTGTCAGTCTTCAACAGATGATTTATAGGCTTTTATATACAGACAATATATAGACTGTCATATGACATTTTGTGAGTAAAATATTTAAAAAACAAACCTGTGATAATTCTTTTCAGACAGAAGATAGCAATAACGTGCATAAAAGGAAGAGTCTTTCTTGATAGCTATTCCATCATAATGATACCTAGAAAAGAAAAAAATGATGAACCGATAAGCATATGGTTTTTAACAAGTCAGGAAATAATTCATATTCCCCCTTTGAAACCAGATGATCATCCTATTTAAACAAGAAAAGACCAAGTAAAAAAAACTACATTTGTTTTTTTTTTAATTCGGTTGAAAATTTATTTTCCCCAACAGAAGGTAATTACACAAACTCTCAAACTCTTTACAAACTCTTTTTAACATTTTTTGACCTGGAATGATACCTTCTTTTAAATGAAAAAAAAAAAAAAAGAACTTAAACCAATGGATGGAGGTGCAACAGAATTGTACAAGACACCTAGAGAAGTCAGGAACCAGAGTCTGAGCTGACTGAGGTCCCCATATCCCGATGGAAGCTGAAGGATTTGATGCAGTTGTTCCGCAGCCATTCACAGTAGCTTAGGAACTGGATGGCTCATCGGCAAGCTAAAACCCCAGAAACCCACCAGATTTTCTATAAGTTTTATCCTGGCCTTGGTGAGCAGCAGAGTCACCATCCCTGCTACGCAGGTGCTACCAGCTGGCTTTTCCCAGGCTGGGTGACTGGGAAGCCAGGGAAGCAGTGCCGTGGTTTCAGGCCACCGGCAGCCAGCAGAGGGTAACCTTCTGCTGATGGGAAGAGAGAGCATGGAAACTGGGGGCTATCACACACCATCCCAAATCCTGCCAGCTATGAGGAGAAGCCTGGGAGTGTCTGCGGTGAGGCACTCCCAAAATAAAGGATCTCGCTGGATCAAGCTGATAGCAAGTCCAGACTAGTGGAGAAAAGTCGCAGATCAAGTGAGGGCATGTCTATCTCAAAGCCAGTACTTGACAGCTACTCAAAATGCTTGTAAAATTATTGTGTCCAAATGCCCTTAAAACATCCCTTTTTCCAGTCTGGGTATTCCAAGTGTGATTATAAATTCATTGAATCAATTAAAAAGTATCAAACTCTCTGTGCTCTAGAAGAAGAGAGGGAAGGGGGATGAAAGAAAGGTAGGAAGAGGATCTGAGGTGGTCTGATTTAAACGTTTTTAAACCGTTTACGATGTTTCCATTGACCACCAGTACATGCTGGGTCACTCTGCAGACATGTGCAATGAAGAAAAGCACAACATGGTCATTAATCACGGCTGCCACCCCTGTGCATCCCAGATCCAGGCTTTCCCGACCCTGCCATGTCTCAAGAGCTCCGAGTAAGGATACAATGTCTGGCAGATGCCTCATGCAAGCCATGTTGTAAAAGCTAGTACAACTCAAAGTGCTAATTTTTTTTTAAGACCAATCTGGTCTGGAATTCCTGCCCTACCAAAGCAGCTCTGATGTGGTGATTCTTATGGAATTAACTCTATTTTAATGCATTTGGTGACATCACAAAGCACTCTGGATCTTGCAATGTATTACAGACTTGGAATCAACAATTAAGATGCTGGGTTACAGTGCTGGAGCTGAAAATTCAGCCGTTTTAAAATTTAATTAGAACAGTTACGAACAACATTTTTAAACAAAGGTAGCAAAACCATTACCTGGTACTCCCTCTTGTGCCCAGCCTTCTTGTCCCAAGACCTGGGAAAACTAATCGAATAAGCTAAAAAAAAATAATCAACAAACAAACAAACAGAAAATTGAAGATACTTGGTAAATTCATTCTAAAATGCAAACATATATCTGCTTCATTTTTTTCTCCTTGCTCACTTTTGCTTTCCATCGTTTGCAGGCTAATACCTGTTCTTGCACACCTCTCAAATGGTGACTGTTGAAATGAACACAGGTTTTTACGGATCGAAATCTAAGCAGTTTAAGGGAATACCTCCCTCAGGTAGGAAATTTTAGACTAATCTGGTTTATTTCGCACTGAAACACATCAGGAGGCCACCCACAGGCAGGCAGGGTATATCAGCTAGGGGTGCTTGAAGATGCTGTGATTCTCCAGTACTCTGCCAGACCCGCAAGCCTTACTTGCTGGAGTAAGGACTTACTCACACAAGGGGCTTCACCTACTCACTCGCTCTTGCGAGGAGTACCTGCAGGATAGGGCCTGACTTAAGCTGTTTCAAAAGGACCTGAATCATCAAGCTGCAAAGGAACCTTTTGACCACCCTGGTAGTAAATGTGAACAGAGGTCACGCAGCATCTGTCAAGGTTAGGCCCCATGGAGTAATAAGATACTGTCAGGGTTATAATCCACTTCACTACGATTATTCTGCATGAGCTGTTCCGTGAAGACAGAGTAACCCGGGACAGCTGGAGCTAACCTTCCCTACATAGCGGGAGCAGAGGATCAAGTACTCAGTGTTAGTGAGGAGTGAGGGGAGCCTCCACTTAGCAGTGCAAAGCCTGGACTCTGTGCAAAGTGCATTTTGCTTGTCCAAAAGCCTGCTAAAGGCTGCCTGCTAAATTTTCCCAACTCACATTGATGTGCACCTCCAGTTTCAACAGTGATGGAGTGGTCCTATTTACACATTTCCCTGTGCACCCACCCCAGCTGATCAAGCTGGCATTTTAGCATAATCCCATTTTCCTACAAGGACAGAGTATGAAACCGGGGCTTCTGCGCCACGAGACACATACTTCTTCCCACCGCCTCTACTGCAGAGACAGCGGTGTATTTGGGCAGGAGGATAGGGCAGGTGAGATTAGTGGTGTTTTAAATCATTATAGTTTGATTCACTGGGGACTCGACTGCAGAAGTCCTTGCAGTCCGCACGCACGTAATGCACTCAGGTTACTACAGCTTGATGGATCATTAACAGCTCAGCCCATTAGCTAGGCCGTGGTAACCATGGACCTTCAGTTTAAACCAAGCGTTGGTGCAGTTGCTGCCCTCCTCGGCCTCTTGCTGCAGGGTCCCACCACCAGATCCTATCAAACCACTGGGGAGCTGCACCCCAGGTTGCTCACTTGGGATGTGTCAACTTGCACCCCGGTGCACTGGGGTCGGGCAGGGCTGTGAGCAAATAGCTGGAAGCACTGACCTATGGCAGCTGTGGCTCTTCAGCTAAGCTCTCCTGCATGACCAGGCTCATGCTTCATCCGTGCCTCTCCCAACTTAAAAGTAAAATGCATTAACTTAAACCACAAGGAGGCTTAGCTTACAGGTAGCAAGTCCATCATGCTGGAGCACCTGAGAGCATACAGACAGGATAGGATTAATCTTACCTATGTGGTTACAGGGTAGAGATGTCTAAGCTAGTTGCTGCAGACTCTGTAGTCAATGGAGAAAAACAGAGGATTCTGAGGCACATTTCTTCTGAGCTGCCTGAGATGACTCATTTAGGGTGACGGGAATCATATGTAGCTATTTATTTCTCTCCACTGACTACCAAGAGATCTTAAGGTGACTAGCTTCACAACAGACATCTACCCTGAGCCAAGCAAATTCTACCCATGGGCTTGGGTGATGATCCATTAAGCTATGGTAATAATCATGCTGCATACCTCACTCAAATCTTAGTAAGAGTGATTTAACTTACCCTGCAAAAAAAATAATTAGATTCAACTGAATTGAGAGAAATGATTCATCAACCGAGGTTATTTGCACAAATGAAATTGATTTCAGGTACTTCTACTTACATTATTTTGGTTTTGTGATAAAAAAAATGCTTAGTAGCTTCTACCATGGGCACTAATAAAATTGTATCAGTGTAAAAATAGGAAATTCCAAACAAAAAGTCGTGAGCAACAAATAATCAGAAGGCATTCTGTCTTTCTTAATTTCTTAAGTAAAGTTGAATAGCTACGAGTGTTTGTTGCAATTAGGATTTCTAAGTCATAATTTCTCTGTGGATTGTATCAACCTCCATGTACTAGAAAAATGGAACTGTTTGAAGGAAATTAGGTTTTACAACTGCATTTTTTTTTTTCTTGAATGATTCTGTAAAACCTTTTTTAGTGTGTGTTTGGAGTAAAATCTCTCTAAGTATATTTAAAAAGAAAAGTATGACATTATGTAACAATCAAAGGGGTATTTTAAGGACAGAAGAATCAGCTCCTCAAGACAAGTTTATTAACCTTGTGCTGTTTACCCTGGTAAAACTTTCTAACATATACTGGCAAAAGAAATCTTTGCTTGTATAACATAGACCAGTTCCCTGAAAAAAATAAACTCCACCACAAACAATACTCTTTCCTCTACTATAACAGTGTCTACATGAGGGCTTACCAGATACACATTAGAGAAGAAACAACCATAATACGTTAAATGTTCATTCCTCTCTATTATTTCATTTCTTTAGGTATGCAGTCTGTATATTTGACCATTAGATTTTCTGTTTAGGTATCTCTGCTTCTTATGTTATATCTTATATCTTATCTTGTAATATATCTTCCTATCTTATATATCCTATTTACCCTGTACCTTTCCAAAGGTGGCTGAGTTTACTTGATACTTGGAATTTGGACTGCAGCCTTCCATATACAATTCATATAGTAGCCAACGGGGTACAGTGCATCCTTCACACAAATAGAAATTATCAGCTATCCTTTAAAACAAAAACATCAATGGTAGAATTAGAAGAATTAGAATTATTAGCTTGTGATCGTAATAACTCACCAGGTTTGCAGTGAACTCTGTAATAGTCACTCTGATTTTATAGAAGCATAAAATAAAAAGGAAAAAAAAAAGAGCTACTACTTCTATGTTAATCTATATTCTGGGAAAAAAAAAAAAAGATACCTCATATACATATATATATTCTGCTTGGTTTTAACTTTTTTAATTCCACTTTCCTGGTTTCCAGCAGGTAAGAAAGGTCATGTGAGACTCTTCTAATAAATTAACTAGATCTCACAGCTTTTAATAAAAAAATACAACTTAGAATTATCATTATGACATTAATACCAATACACAAAATAGTAGCATCTCTCAAACAGGATGTAACTTTGATCTCCTAATTACAGAGGTCTCCAGTATATCAAAGATAACATGACAAGCATTTTTCCATCTACAATGTCCAATATGATATTTTAGGACAGAGAGTGCACAAACTATGAAAGCCCAAATTCTGTTCTCATACAATCTCACTGATTTTAGCACTACTTTAATGAGATAATGGCATTTTAATTCATGGTTACTATGTAACAGAACTGCCAGGACTGAAACTGGTTTAGGTGTTTAAATACTCATCCTTTGGCCAAATCCTTTACTCATCCTACTTATCAGAATGGTCATAGTCAAGTAAATGCAACTACTTGTGTGAATAAGGTGAGGGAGACGTAAACTAGTTACTTATTAGCCTAAGGTATTACCTTCACCAGAAAAAAAAAAAAAAAGACCTTTAATTATGAGATAAAGCCAATGGTTTCAATGTCAGAAGATAATAGCCTCCTGCAGTACGAACACAGGAGCAAAGCTGGAGCAAGAAGCAGAGAGATTAATTTTCAAAGCGTGACACACTGATCGTATGACAGCGTTTTCTTACTGTGACTCTGCTTCCGTTATACACATATTTAATTAATTTATCAGATGAATACTGGTGCAGCACAGTGCTAGTTACTCACTGTGTCTTTACTGATAATCGAGCTGGTTGGGAAAGCAGACTTTTCATAATCACCAGGTGAGATAAGCCTGTTGGATTTTAAATCAGCATCCTCTCTTTTATTAGCAGCCTGATTTCAGGCGACCCAGTATTTATCTTTCTGTATTACCTGTACTGGCAGTAGACAGTGGATAAAGTCTTCAGCAAACCAGCTTGCTAGAACAGACTGAGCAAGGCTGTGATCGCTGTGCAGTCTGATGATGTCTACCTCCCCTCCTATTCTTTCCTTCTCCCCTTTCTCCAGGGAAGAAGGCTGACTGCCTCCCCCAGGTTTCCCTCTCCCTAGCAAAAGGCCCTTAAATGCCTTGCTCTTATCTCCTTGGAGCCCGTCTTCTCACCCGCCAACCCAAGAGGTTGGTGCTGCCAAGCACCGGGGCTGAGCCATGCTGGGCTCCCTGCCAGCTCCTCACCACCTCCAGCCCTACCACCCAACAGCAAAGGCTTCACGGCCAGACATGAGCAGGAACCTGCACCAAAGACTGGGGATCTGCTGAGCTAACGGGGCATTTCCCCCATCATGGGGCTGAAAGGTAAATGAAATTTATGCTAGATAAGGGTCCTGACAGTAGGCAGAAATGCTTGTTTCTTCTAAGGCAACCACTTCAATACCCTTCGTAACTGAGCAGTCCCAGAGGAGATTAACCCTAAGTCCAAATCCATCCTTAATATAACACCACAAGAGTCATTGGAAGTGCTGCAGAAATTAATTCGTGCTTCAGTAGCAAGTTCCTGCCAATAGTTCTGCCTCAGCATTTAACTATTTAGCGACCAAATATTTAAGAATTTCATTTTGTGAACTTATTGTCTATTAAGCTGGCAGCCTTTTCCAAATAACAAGTCAAACACATTCTTAGTGCTGACACATAATACAAAAATACTGTCTATCAGGAAAAATAAAAATGCACACAGAAAAGAGCACAGTGCTCATCTTTTTGCCTATTAGCCCCAAGGTTCTCAAAATCTGAGTGTTTATGGTGTGCATCAAAACAATACTGTTAATAAAGACAATAAAAACAAAAGGAAAGAGTGGTAAGGGAGAAAGACAGAGGCTAAAGAAAAAGCACACAGGGAAAGACCTCCTTAATTTGTCTGTTACTTTCTATTCACAATTTCCTTTGGGATTCTTATCTGATTAATTCTAGGGCCTCACATGGACTCCAGTTTTGGAGGTTTGCCACCTGTTATGTGTGAACCTTGGGCAGGCAGGCTTTTACACAGGTTCATAATTCTGCTGTTAAACCATTTCTGGACCAAAAGCTGGTTTGCTGTTGTCAATGCACCAACCGTAAAATGAAGCTAAATATTTAAAAATTCTCAAAACATGAAAAGGTGATTCAGAAAGCTGTTGTGATGAAAAAATCATCAGTTCATCCTTTCAAGGACTGTTTATGATTCAGTTTTATGCAGTGTCTCAAACTTTTTGGATGACCTTGGATGAATCTCTTCCTTCAGTCCTTTTAAAATGAGAGTAGCGGTATCTATAATACAGCAGAAGCACAGAAAAACTCCCGCTGCTCAGGTATTACTGAGAGGGGGAATAAAAAGACTGAAGATTATTTGCTGCCAAGTTAAATGCTTGCTTGTATGTGTTGTTGCTGTTGCACCCAAAGCTTCAACACTCCTTTCTAGCCACACTCAGCTGTGTTTGGTGAAAGAAGTAACCCTAGTTTCTCTTTGGTTGTCCCGTGGCAGATGATGCTCTTCTCAAAGCACAAGAAAATGATGGTGACAACCTTAGTCCACCACAGAAGGTATCTTTCTCATTGGAGAGTTTGACCATTATCTTTGCCTCAAGGAAACATAACCTTGGAGAACACCAATCACCCAGCATGCCACCGGCCACTGTAAAAGCACAGCAGCCACAAGTGGTTTAGCCAGGGATGATCCTTGCCATCTGCACTGCAGCATAATGTCAAGTGGATGGCAGCCCATGGGCCAGATCCCAATGAGTGGGTAGGCTGAGGCAAAACCACCTTTCCCCTATGTCAAACCCCTCCCACATCGGTAAGACTTGTGGCAGATGGACTTTCAGAGAAATGTTCCAGCTTTCATGACATTGTTTATGCACTACCATGATGATCAGAGGGCTGGAGCACCTCTCCTATGAAGAAGGCTGAGACAGTTGGGGTTGTTCAGCCTGGAGAAGGCTCCAGGGAGACCTTATAACAGCCTTCCGGTACCTGAAGCAGACCTACAGGAGAGATGGGGAGGGGCTTTTTATCAGGGTATGTAGGGATAGGACAAGGTGGAATGGTTTTAAATTGAAAGAGGGAGGATTTAGATTAGGTATTAGGAAGAAATTCTTCACTGTGAGAGTGGTGAGACACTGGAACAGGTTACCCAGAGAAGCTGTGGATGCCCCATCCCTTGAAGGCCAGGCTGGACGGGGCTTTGAGCACCCTGCTCTAGTGGGAGGTGTCCCCACCCATGGCAGGGGGGTTGGAACTCGATGATCTTTAAAGGTCCCTTCCAACCCAAACCATTCTGTGATTCTCTCAGTCTATGATGGTGTCTTCACAGCAAACCAGACTCCTGTCCTACAAGACAAGTGTTAATAGCTGGGTTCCAGCTCTCCCTGTAGCAAGCCCCACTCGCTAGGTCCTGCCAGACCCCCCCGGCAAGGATGGGGGGGGGGGGGGGGGGCGAGAGAAGACCAGCAGCACCACCTCCCCGCCCCTCTCCCCCCCACCGCCGCTACCACCTCCCCGGCCCCGCTGGCTCGGTCCCCGCACCCACCAGCGGATGATGGAGAGATGCAGGACGGAGGTGGGGCTGCCGTCAGCCATCGCGGTCGGGGCCGGGCGAGGCCGTTCGGGGCCGTTGGCTACCGGCCGGCGGGGTGGCCGCGCGCCGCTGCCGGAGCCGGTTCCCGGTGGCGGGTCCCCCCCGCATCGTGTCCCTTCTCCGCCACGTCCCCGCCCCGGGGACCCGGGAGCTCCTCGCCTTGCGGGGAGGTGCGAGCGTGGGGCGTGGAGCCTGCCCCCGGGCGGGCGTGGGGAGCGCTGGGCAGGGCTCGGGGCCACCTGCGGCCCCGGGGCGAACGCCAGACGGGGCGCGGGAATTCCGGCCACCGAGCCCTCCCTGGCCACACGTGAATTTTGAGAGGACCTGCGGGTGAGAAAAGGAATGATAGGTAAATCGGGAGGTAGAAAGAGGCCGGGAAGAGGAGCGCTGGTGCGGCCGGGCGTTTGAGAGGCACAAGCGCTGCCTTAATAGGTTGCGCACGCCTGGAAAATATTTCTTTTCGGGTTTTTCCTCCAAGAATGCTGTAAAAACTCCCGTAATTGTCTAATTTCTCTTTGATATAGAGAGATGAAAGGGCTGTCTGCCCCGCTGAAACCCTGTAAGCGCTTTTCCATCGCATGTAGCCATTATGCAGAATGAGCTTTACGGCCATGTGACTGGCGAAAATAAATTATGTATGGCTGGAGCGTCTGAAAGCTTCCTAGTGGATGGCATTGGGTTACATCAGAGCTCAGCTCCTCAGAAACTCCCACGGCTTCCTCGTGTTAATTAGCTGCTGAAAACCCACATATGACACAGACTGGGCTGGTTTGCTTTGTTATGGCAAAGTGACCAAAGCCATCATGTCAGAGGACAGCAATATTAAAGACAGGGGAGAGAGGGGACGAGGAGAGGGGAATTTATGGTGGAAGGCTGCTGGTGTTTTAGTTCCTCAATGTAGCTTCCTTTTGAGGAGCCGTGCACGCAAATGGCATGTATAATACATGTTGCTTTTAATCTGTAAAGCCTTGTGCTGTGTTGAGGACCCCATGGGAGGATGCTGTTCACTCACAGGGCCCCAAATCAAAGCCTTGAAAACTATGTCTGCCCAAAACATGTGCTAGTATACACAGCGTAACCAGTACAGTCTGCTGTCAATAAATGTACTTAATAACCTATTGTGGAAGCTTCTCTCAATTACAGTTCTTAGTTGTTGTCTGATTTTGCGTCTCCGTAGTCTACTGACCTTCTCTGTGGGATGTTCAGCCTACACAGCGAATACTCCTGCAAATACTGCAGAGTGAAAGTTATGTTAAGCTGGCTGTCATAAGAAGCAGCACAGTCATATTGCTGCAACCATAAGATCTGTGTGCTTTTGCCATATAAGTCCTCACAGAGCTTCTGAGATGTTTTTTCCAGTAGATGCTGAAGACTGAGCTGCCCCTACAAGACTGCAGCCATCCCCCATGCCTGGCATGCTCACTGCTGATTCAGATGTGCCTGTCCACACTGCACTCACAGCAGTGCCATCCACTTCATGTACCCAAGGAACAGGAAACATCATCTCCAGTTTCCAACAACTGGCTTGCTTGCCTGTTTGCATGTGCCTCTCACAGTCTTGGTCATGCTTCTCAAGATTCATGGCCAGCAACAGGCTTTCTGTGCCTATCTGATACGCCACAAAGTTCATAAAGCTCCCTAAGCCCAAAGATACCTTAGCAGGAAAAAAAAAAAAATTACAACTTACCTAAAACTGAGATGTGATAAGTGGGTTATTTCTGTGGTGACAGACTGAAAGCGAGGGGAGTCACACAGATCAGAAAGTTCCTGGGCGACACCTGCTACTCAGAAAAGTGTTGCTGAGAGGAAACAAATGCTGCACAAAGAAACTGTCCAGTTACTGTCAGTGGCTTGAGAGATATAAAGCGGGTCACAGTATTTATCTTGACCAATTTCCAGGTGACAACAACAAGATAGACAGATCTGTGTGCTGTTCAGATCCTGACACTCCTATTATTTGATTAGGGTTTTCTCAGTTTTTGAGAAAATGTCTCTTTAGCCTTTCTAATAAATCTAATACTTTGGCGGGGTGGAGGAGAGAAGGGGGATTCTGATTTTAAATATCAGGCTGCTAGTAGAATTTGATTGAAAACCTGAAATCTGCTTCTTCAGTTTAATCCGGTCAGATAGGACTGGGTGGATGCACACTAGGTCAAGCTGCAGTAAGTCTTTATTCTTGCATAAGCTGAAAGTTGCAAAGCTGTTTATGGCTGTCATGGACATCCTCTTTGCGTAAAATGAAAGCGTGTTTAATGAGCATGCGCTTTGACTGAACAAAATTTTGACCTAAAATGAGTAGTACGGTTTAACGGATTAAAAGGCGTCCTAAAGAAACTCCTTTTCTCTGACTTTCACCCATAACTAGGACAAATTTACATCAAACTTTGAGGTAACAGACAACTCCAAAATGTTGCAATGAGTGTCTTCAGCACAAAATTGCCTCGTCAGATTACTCCCTCCTCTCACCTCCATTATATTCAAGAGGAGGTTTGGATACCTTGTGAAGTGATCTTTGCTGTAGAGGGAAATGGACCATGTAGGAGCTATTGCTAGAAACAGCTGTCTTGGAAGGGAACAGTAAAATGCTAACATCTCTCAAATACTTAAAATGTTTAAAATAAGCACTTTATAAGATTTTTAAGTGCTTAAGTTAAAGTATGTATACAGCAGTCATGAAAGAATTCACTACTGCTTCCACCACTACCAGTGACAGTGAAAATATGTGACCATAACAGAGTTGAAAAGGCCTCTATGGGTGTTTATTTCATCTGTTCTCCTGTAGAAAGAAATTAATAAAAGAGGTTGAAAAGTAGAAACAAAAAACCAAAACCCTCCCTGCCACCCACCAAACCAAGACCCTGAGCAACATATTATCAAATTTTCAATATGAAAAGTTAAAACAATTTGGTCAGTGTTGGAGTAAGAATCCTGGTGGACAAAGGTAAATATCCTGCTTTGAGAAATCAATCAGTACCTTCTTTTTTTTTTAATCTCTACTAGTTGACATACCAGGGACGAAATGACATCTGTGCAAAGGTTTGCTGATTTTTCCTTCCTTTGAGATCTAAATAATGCCAATGATCAGGCATTGCCTTAATCAGATCAGTTTACTGCAAAGAGAGATCTTCAGAGTCGTAGCTACCGAAACAGGATTGCCTCCTTGAATATAATGCATTGATGCTATAGAAAACTTTAAGTTATAGAATAACATCTGTTACAGAATAGCTCTATGTTCATAACATAGAGCATAAAGTCCTTCACAAGCCACACACTTCAACATGAGTGTTCATGAGGAAGACGAAGGCTCCCCTCCTCAGTGCCTATGGCTAGTGAACTCTTTTTGTGCATGAAAACCCAATTCAGCAAAGCATGTCAGCATGTGTGTAAGACCACTTCATTTCAACAAAGTGTTTAAGAATGTGCTTGACTTTAAATATGTACTTAGCTGAATCGTTTCCCTGAGTGGGGATTGATGGCTGAATTAAGGCATTAAACATTAATGACAGAGCTGGGAACACAAAATAGTATGTAAATTGGGATGTGTCGGGACTAGAATGAGCTGATTCAAACAATGCAATCATTGCATGATTAAGATCTCTTGAAAGATGTGAAACCATCAGAAAGGCTTGGCATCTGGGGACTTGAGATGGGGGACAACCACTGACAATCTCTCTAGTCCTTACAGCATCTCAAATCCCTCGGTTCTCGAGTGTTCGGTGGGGATACTGAGTAACTGCAACACTTAGGTCTCTGTTGGCACAATATTCATCTTAGATGTTGCCCAGAGCAGTGTTGGCCACTGACCTCCTTTTGACTAGGATGAAGAATGAGAGTACCATGACAACATTTCCTGGTGTCTCCATGTTCTTTGGCTGCTTTTGCTCCTGCCATGAGTGGGTAGCAGGGTCTGTCTGAGCAGCTCTGTCCCTCTGGTCCTGAGGGACTCTGGTGTGAGCTCTTCCCACAGGGCTCTGTCGGTCGCCCTTTTGTGCTCCCTGTACACGCAGTGCTTCAAGGAGGGTGACTATGGGGCTGAGGACTGTGGTTTCCAGCATGTGCTGATGACACCTCTTCTTTATATTTCTCCCTCTTTAGACCCACTTAGGGCAGCCAAACAATTTATACGGTGACTCATGAAGATGGCAATATGGATAAAAGCCTATCTGTCCAAAAGTGTCTGAGGTAATGCTTGCAGGAGAAAGCAACTGCTTCATTTCTGCTTGGCAGAAGATGCTGTGTTTGCTCCTCCAAGTCTAAGTATTATTTTATTGTGCTTCCCCCATTCATTCCTTTTGTGCTTTTTGTATTGTTTTCTACATCCTTGATGTATACTGAAGTTAACTTTCTGTTTAATAGGACAATCTATTATTAGTGGCTGTGCTGCAAACTCTGAAATAGTGATGCT
The DNA here is from genome assembly GCA_025769975.1 of Gallinago jamesoni. Lineage (NCBI taxonomy): Eukaryota > Metazoa > Chordata > Aves > Charadriiformes > Scolopacidae > Gallinago > Gallinago jamesoni. The sequence continues at coordinate 139,750,746 of JAOQGH010000001.1, forward strand.
GGTTTTGCATATTACAATAGTTTGAACAGAAAAAAAAACCCCAAACTTTTTATTCTTCACAGTAAAAGCAGTGTTGAGTCATAGAGAAAAGCTTAATCTATCTCAGAGGCTGGTGGATCAAACAGCAGCTCTTATATTCGCTCCTGTGCCTGATTTGCAGACCACATGCAAACGACCCTTGACTGTATTTGTGCATCAGGAATGTTTACACAGTGAATCAATTAGTTTTGAAGGAAGGAATGGCATTAAGGGCAGCTTTGAAATATGCTCAAGGTAAAGTCCAGCTACTAAAGTTTTGAAAAGAGAGAAAATATCTCCCTCCTCCACCAGAATAAATACAGACTTCACATGCTTGCTTGCTTTTTTTTTTTTTTTTAATTAAAAGTGTCAGGTAAAAGCATTTCACTTAAATAGTTACATTAAGCAATAATTTTCTTGAAAGTGTTTGTTGAAAGCTTCAGCATAAAAAGTTTGACATAATTAAATGACGATGCAGCTAACAGTTAATCTCCTCTGAGAATGACTTTTATTATAACAAGTAAAAATGGTGCCTCAAGAGTTCTTTGAAGGTAAATGTAGTTTTGTCTTCCCACCTTTTGAATATCTTAGACCAAAGTGGCACATCAAAGAAATACTGTGTGCATGTAGTGTCAGAGGTGATATGATTAAAATATATACAGTTGTATAACTGTTCTCCAAATTTCATATGTGCAAGCCCTATATTCCTATTATTCTTTTACAAATCTTGCTTTATCCTTCAGACTACAAAATGTAGCAGGAGATAGTGGGATTTATGCCTTGCTTACAGTTACATAAATGATATTTTCTTTTAATACTTGTATCTGGGACTACCAATAAATTTGAGAGAGAGAGAAAACACTGTAACAGACTAAATAAGCGTTACCAGATAATCACTGTAGGAGTAATGACACCTGAAAGCCTCAGGATCCGACTTGTTCAGATGCACCAGGACTCCACTTTGAGCAGGGAGGCGGACTAGAAAACCTCCAGACATCCCTGGCAACCTAAATTATTCTATGATTGCTGCATGGTCTCTTTCTTAATTGCATCTGAAGCATTTGTGACTTGCCTATGTTTGGCTTTTGTTCAGATACGTAGAACATTCATTTACATTGCTAGTGGCATTATTGCTGTAGCTAGAGCACTATAAAGATATATCCAAGACAAACTTTATAAAGAGAAATAGTATCTTTTTCTTAGGCCTCTTGATGCAGCTAGAATAGATATAGATACTGTGAGCCCACACAGATTGTGTGGTATTTGAAGCAAGCAGCAAATACAAAGCTGAATAAAGGTTGGGAACAATTGGCCTGGTAGAATGAGAGTACATCTCTTTTCCCCAATTTAGCAGATGAGATTAGGTTGATATGGATTAGGATGAGAACATGCCTCCTATATTAACTTATATTCTCTGTTTCCCTTGGAATAAATTACAAAACCAACCTTTGTGGAACATTTGACACAAAAGCCTTCTTTGAGCAGCTTTTGTGCTTATATTCTAACCATATGGCTTTTTCTACAGTTCTGCACTGACATAAAGGACCTTTTGGGGGGTGGGTTGGAGTATGAGCAGCTGTGGTGGGTCTCTGGGCAGATCGACATCCTTGATTTATGGTCTTGATTTGAGATCTTGATCTTGAACTACACTCCATCATTACTGAAAAGTACAAATGCATTCCTTGCTGCTAAGCATTCCTCAGGTGGCTTACATAAAACATTTCCACTACTGCAAACTTCTCACTTCAACTAAGTACTATTTTTAAAATGGGTCTGGCCCTCTGGTCTGATGGAGTTTTGCATGAGCAAGGACTGGAATGTATTCGTTTGAGTGAATACATACCCTAAATATTCATTTGCATTCAAAAGGGAGCTTCTATTTAACTGTGGTTGTAATCCTTTCATATTTATTTTCTATGAATATGTGATCATGCGAGCTTTACTAGCATAATACTTGTCTGTGAGAGTTCCCATGTGACTTACTCATGAGAAGCAAACATTTAATTCAAATGTTGGGTCACCAAAAGGCAGTTCAGAATTTTCTATTGACTTTGTTTTGATTACTTATTCAAATTAAATGTTACGATCCTTGCAGATAAAGCGAAGCAAATATTGGCAATATTACAGGCAGTGGGACAATTAACATTCACAGTCTACTTGCTAATGTAAAAAACTGTATCAATATAGACCAAAAGATATATGGGGCATAAATTAACATTACTTGATTTATTGCAAAAGATATATTCCCAGTTAAAAATTCAATCATGTGGATTACAGAATTCATAAATAAGATGATCTGCAGACCTACAATTATTCACTGAGGTAATTCATTCACAATTTTACAACAAGCACATGTCAGACATGAACGGAAGATCTACAAGTGATTCAAGGTAAAAATTGCCAAAGAAAATCCTGAGGTAAGAACAGCGCATGTGAGTTGGAGATGCAGGATGTGGTTGCTTAGTTACTAAGCAGCAGTCCACCTGGGGAGCACAGTGCCCCTGCATTTCAGAGTATGGAGATGGGTTTTGCCTTTTGCTTTTGAATGACTGATGAATGTTAAAATCTAAAGCATGGAACCAGGCAACTTTAACGAACAGCCACACTGCTCAGGCAACTGCAGCTAGTGGTAGTGCCACCATCCTTCCAGCATGGAAGGTAGAATCGTGGAAACAAACTTCATTTTAAAGGACATTTTAGAAAATGTACCTCGTATATTTTTCTATCAAATGCACTCCTTCTGCCCTCAGATAGACAGTTCACAGTGCTTTATTATCTGTGTAGCATTTAACAAGTTTCTGCAATTTGCCAAGATTTGTTTATAAAAGAAAATATACTTTCTACTGCTGCTTTTGAGTTTAGACCAGGTGTAGCAACTTCCAGAAGCTGTGAAAATGGGAAAAAGCTAGGATGTGAGGATGGGACTTCAGATTATTCTTAATAAAATACTTTCTGGAAATGTGAGATGGTTCTTCAGAATTTGTCAGTCTATGGTATTTGTCATGCAAGCAATAGAGCTTCAGCCTTTCAAGACATTTCAAACCCGCAGTAATATTTACTGTTTCCCCAAAAGGCAGCCTTTTTCTATTGATAAAATAACTGAGTCATGCTTGGTGAAATAAAATTGCAGAGGTTGTTGAACCTGTCTGGAAATTGCTGACCTCCAGTAAGGGCTCTCCTGAGCAATTCCTGTAAACGGTGGGCTAACCTGCTCAGTCAAGATACTGAAACTTTGCAACAAAACACACCAGAAGCCATTGGTCGAGCTTTGTAGAATTCTTCTTTGTACATCATCTCCTTAGCTGGGTTCAAAGTGCTCAAGCAATGGCCAGAGTAATGTCATATTTTAACAGGCAAAAAACAAAGCCATATCTACAGCTTTGATTCAAGTTGAGCAATTTAGCACAGTCTTAGAACTACATAAAAAGACGAGTTGTTTTTTAATGCTGTGATTAATTATTTTTGAAATGCTAACTTTCTCTGGGCCGAATTCTACTTTGAGAATGAGATTTAATCAAGTCTTACTGTGCTTAGTGTTGCTCTGCACAGGTTTGATTGATTGATTGATTCAGTTTTCTTCTCGCTCATGCCACAAATGAATGCAATAAGACATGACTCTTAAATTAAAGAGTGGATTATCACCTTCAGGGAGAAATCAAAGGAATTAGGAAGAACCTCAAATAAGGGATGGATGAACACATTAATGACAGAGGGGTTAGCGTTCACTGTCTGCTAGTTTGAAAGAAAGGAAGATCATTTGAGCGTGTGCATGACAAAGGTTTTTCAGTCTCCCCAAACCCAATTTGTTAACTATTAGTGCATTCAAAAAGCCTGTAGCCCTTTGATAAAAGTTTGGGAAATAAGCTGTGTATGGTTAAATCTGAAGTAATTTTTTATTATTATTAATATTATTAAGTGTGGTATTTTGCCCTGTCTGTTTTTGTTGGGTAGGTAGCTGCTCATGTTTTGCCAGTTAATCCTGTTCTTTTGTGTACTTTAATTACAAAGCACTTAATACTGTGAATGACTGCTTCTAATAAATTAAAAATATCTGGATAAATAGAGAGGTGGTGTTGTCTATTAGGTGCAATATCCAGGTTTGGTTAAAAACAGGAAAGTCTGCTTGAGGTCTTAAAGTAGACTTTTCTGCAGCTTAACACAGATGCAAACGGCTTGCTCTCAACTCTAGCAGAGAAGCCTGAAGTATAAGGACATGGGAAGTTTTGTTCAAGGGCAGAAATAATCAGCACACACAACATCAGATTTTGTCAGTTCAGCCTTTCGTCAGAAATACTGTTACTAATTCTACATGTGACACTGAAAAGCATTTTGCAGGTTTCTGAGATTTTTACATTTTCAACTCAGTGTGATTTAACCACAAGCTTTGTAGCTTGCAGAAAAACAACCTATTTGTGCATTTCTCCAAAAGCAATGGTTCATTTGCCTCTGGAGCAGAGGGGATAAAATGCTGTGGCCAGTTTCAATGCTTGCCTCATCAGTGTTGCTGCTAGTCATCCAGCAAAGCCAATGTGGCTTTTAAACCCAGCTGCTTACACTAACTTCTGATAGTCTGAAACAAATGTGACTTGCCATGTTTTTTTAATCAGGCCCTTATAGTTGTCCTTTTGTTAGCACACAGAACTCGGCAACCCTTAGAGACTGGTTGTAGCTAGCATTTCTGGGTGAGGTCTCAGCAAAATTTGGATTGTTCCATGTATGAGCCCATGTGGAAACTGGGCTCTTTAGAAAGCCTCATCATCATTGTCTAAGTGCGACTTTCTCACTCCACATCACCGCAATCTTCCTGAGGACCTCACTAAGGGCGAAAGTCCTGTGCTGAGGAGAAAAAAAGGATCAGGAGAAAATGTACTACAGTAACCCCTTATTAATGAATGAATGCATACTCATGCATACTTCAGCTATCTGCTTTGATATCCCAATACAATAGAGCTATAGACTAGGAGCAGAATTTGACCTTCGGTATCTTACCTACAGGGCATTTATTTGTCAACTGGTTTCTTTAGTCTTAGGCTGTTTTTCTAATCTGTGCTAAGTAGTGAAGAAGTCTGGTAACCCTTGCTGTGCTGGAAGAGATTGTCCACGTCCAGTGATGATGGTATAAGACAGGCAAACTTGAGCCCTACATGTAATGACATTTCCTGCCAGTCCTTCATCAACAAAATCCAAGCTTTAATAAGCATCTTTAGCGATGGTATAATGTTTACTTCTGTCTGTCACGGCCTCTTTTTCAATGGTGGTACAGGAGGGATCTGAATAAAATCTAGCTCCTCTTGGTCATGAAATATTACATTATATTGTGAAGCACAGGTTGTACAGCTGAGACCATAACAATTTGTGGACAGAACTACCCCTGGAAAAGCCATTTCTGCTGCTCTTCTGCATGTCCCTATCTGCCTTTTATATCACTGTTTATCTTTTATATTATGAAATGTATCTTTCTGCATGGGGGTCATATTCCAAGAGTATTTGAAGGGAATGACACTTGGCTGACATTTTGTTTCCTCGAGTCTTTGGAGTTCTAGAATTGCAAAAATGTATGTTTTATTCTGGCTCTGTTTGTCCCTCACATATATATCTATACATCTCAAATTGGCTGATTTTAGTAACTGGTATGGAGAAATCCCTTCCTAAGAATAGTATCTTCAGCTACACTTATGGCTTCAGTCAACATTCGTCTTTTGAGACCATGGAGGAAAAATACACAATACAAACACAAAATAAAGGAACAGGAAGTTTTTTTTTCTCTTTGATCAAAAATTATGCTGACTGTTATTCTTTTGCTACATATTGAAAGCCCATCCACCTACAGAACAGGATCCTACAGCTTTGAGTAGGGAAAATTAATACAGCAAACATTAGGCTCTGATGACTCTATGATCAATTCTTAGAACTGTTCCCCTTTGATAGTAGGAATATTGTAGGGATGTATTTTGGGAGTCTCCATTGGACTGGGCCAGATATCCAGGGTTTTAGAAAGATAAAAAAGCACTTCCCTTTTAGGTAACAATCTAAACTGTTTTAACATCCCTGAATGGGTTCTTCTTCCTGCAGCAAACAATTTTCAGGTTTGTGCTTGTGTCTTTTGGTCACAGCTTCATTGACACATGCAGGAGCACGTGAAAAAAAAAATCTTTGTCACCACACTTTAACATTACAAGCATTTGAATATGGATCAGAATATCCAGGATCTAAATCAGAAAAGTCACTACCACTTGTGAACAGAGGCAGTTAACACCAGGCTCTCACCTTCTATTAATTCACAGAGAGGCTGCTGGATACCAGAGATCTGCTGACTTCTGACTGCCTGAGTCCCACTGGGAACACCACTGACCTTTAGCAGGGGAGTTGGACTAGATGATCTCCAGAGGTCCCTTCCAACTCTGACAATTCTGTGATTCTGAGACTTCTTGCTTATATACATGGCATTGCTTTAGTCTAGACAAGAGTTGACAAGCACTTGCATAATAGGGAACAGGTCATCATCTGTCAGACCAAGGAGGAAGTGTCCCGGAACTGGAAGTGATGGGGTGTGGTAGGAAGCGAGAGCTTGGCATTTGTGAGGAGCCCCTGGAGCAGCTTGCAAGTGGCTGAACCAGTGTGCCAGTTGTGGTTTGTTAACTTCAACCAAAGTCTACAGAAAAGTCCCTGGAGTTCTTCCCTTCACATAATAGCATAATGTCTTTCTGTTGTAGGACTCACTTGTAACTATCATCTCCATCTGCTCTTCTCAAGACTCAGGAATAAGCTGATGGCAGTGATACTGCTGTAGAGACGTACGAGTGTAATTCAGTAGCATTCACATATGGAGATGTATAAAGCTGTAAAGTGCACTGGTTTTGGGGGGGAATGCAAAAAAATGGAGGGCCAAATGACAGAAGTATGGTTTCACACCAATGCGCAGTTGATGCATCTTGCAGGGAACAGCTTACACTATTTTGGAGCAACCAAGACTCTTGCTACTTCCCTAAATTAGAGTAACAGCATCTCATTGCTGACAGTATCAGCACAGACTCCCAGAGGAGGAGGATGGATGTCTGCTCAAAAGACACTGATGGAAACCGATTTATCTAAGCTGAGGTGGCCAGCCTGTGACTTTTGTGAACAGCCTGATGCTGTTCCCATGCTGGGCTGTATCACATGACAGACTTGAAGGCTGTGCCAACTTCAAGGCTGCTGAGTAATCAGCTCCTCAGCTGCAGGAGGAATGTTGCTAGCTGGGGTTTCTTAGGTTATGCTGACTAAAATCTAAGCTGTTTCTGTCCTATGTCTTGACCTGAATCCAGATGGGAACAGAGTTAAGATCCAACTTGCATAGGATGAGCCTGTAGATGGCCTCTGACTAATTTCTTTAATTTGTTCAGATACAAAAATCTTAATGCTTTACATTCGCTGGATAGAAAGGATGCACCCCAAGGTGACTATGCTACCATGTTCTTGAAGGGCAAAGGCAAGATTTCTTCTCCAGTACTGCATTTCCAGACCTGGTTGTCAGTAATGCCAGTTCTCCTTCACCCATGGGAAGAAGAGACAGGGAGAAGAACTAAAGCTTTGCAAAACTACCAGGTTTCACCATTGCTTCCATTGCTGGTGGTGTGCAAGGCTGGCCAGAATTGTTCTTGTAGCTCCAGTATCCCAGGGAGCAGGGGAGGAGAAAAGTTGGCCCTAAGAAGTGGTCACACAAAGAGAGCAAATCAGTAAGAGCCTCACAATACCTGCTGCTGTGGAGAGAAAGCAAAATTCAGCAGGCTTACTGTGCCTGGGAGCCATCCTTGAGGGGAAAAAAATGCATTCACACATCATATTGGACATTTTCAAGCTGGATTTGTCACTGCACCTATGAAGTAAAGTGGGACTACTTGTTGAACATGTCCCTCGCCTTCCCCACACACGAGAAATACAATGGAAAAGCAATGAAAACTCATGTAACATACAGAAAAAAATGCATTAGTTAAACTGTGCTTTCTGAAGGAATCAATTGATCATGTGCTTACAACATGAGGGTGCAGTGGTGGTACTGCTTCAAAGAGAGCTTTTTCAGCTGGGATTTCAACCTCAGTCTCAACTGGTTATTTCTTTTCAAAAGGGATGACAACTGGCAGCAGCACTGCAGGGTGCTGAGTGTTCTGCTGTGACTGCTGGATGACATGATTTTTTCTGATAGTTATCATAAATAACATTTACTACTAAAACATGTGACAAAAATTCTATTACATTTTTTGTTCTGTTTTGAAAGAAATGCATGTCTATAATTCATGATCAAATCTGGCTAAAAAATTAAGGAATGGAGTTTTTGTGATCAGACTGTTTTGCTGTAAATTGGAAAACGACACACAAAAAAAGTACCTTCTTTGTCAAGGGGCTTTAAAGTTGCCACAACCAAAAGCCAAGACTTTTGTGTAACTTGCTGCATGATTAGACCCAAGTCCTGCAAGTTCTAAAAATAGGCAGTAATTCAACAAATATTTATTTTTAAAATGTACAATATTTGGCTGAGACTGGGAGATTTGCCCCTCCACTTCAGCCCTCAGCTACACTGCCACACTTTATCTAACCTCCCTCTTGGGTGTGCCATCACATTTGCTTACTGTGATCAGTGTTGGTCAGTGAAATGAACCCTAAATTTGGAGGCTAAGTAGTCCCCAAATGGTGTAAACAATTGAGGTGGAACAGAAGAGAAGGTGCTAACCTGTAAGGAAGGGATAGAAACAAGTCCTGTGCACAAATATAGCAGTGTACAATGTCCTAGCCCAGTGCACAGGTGAGGCTGGTGTTCTGTGGAATTAGCCCCTCCTCCTGTATTAATTACTTAGATGGTGACAAGGACACTACAGCTACCCGCGCGCGGGGGGGGGGGGGGGGGGGGGGGGGGGGGGGGGGGGGGGGGGGGGG
>JAOQGH010000001.1:139762364-139791059 GCA_025769975.1 Gallinago jamesoni
TTGAGCAAGTTGTGGACTGCCATGAGGGCACCCCTCAGCCTTCTCCCTGCAGAACGAGCCGAGTGACCTCAGGCTGTGAGTCCCTGGGCTTTGGCTTCCCAGGGCTTGTGGGCCAGTCCCTGTGCCTCTCAACCCAGGACAGAGGTGCACACTGCTGGAGGGCTTGATGTGGGTCTCCGCTCCACTATTCTGGTTTGAGGAGGGGAAGCCATTGTAAATAAGCCCCATGCTCCCTATTTTCTGTTACTGTGACCCTTCCGTGACACCCAAAGTCTTCAGGGAGTGCTTGATAAAACTGCATTTTCCAACACATTAGCTGCGCTAATAGGGCTGTAGGAAGAGGTGGCTAGAAATCTTCCTAAGTGTGGGCTCAGCCTGGCTAGGTACTGCAGTCGATGCAGAAAGCTGTCCTGAACTGTTTGTACTAACCCACAGGTCAGGTTTTATTTTAGGAAGTAGGTCTCTACCAGACTGTCGAGCCTCCTCGGCACTCCGGCAGTCGCCCAAGGGAGGTGGTGGGTGTCCTCTTTGTGTGAGTTCTCACCCTGACACCACAAAGAGCTCCGTAAGGAGCAAGCCTTCATTCAGAGAGAGAGATACCTCGGTGCAGTGAGTGCCTCTCTCATTTCTGCTCCATGATTCTGCTGGAAAGCCACGCTAGCAAAACACGTTTGCCAATTTTAATCCCTGGATAGCACAGTGAAAGCCTTATGTCCTTTGTGCTGCTTCCAGCCCCAGTATTGCTTTGCTAAACATATTAAGTGTTAGAATTTTTGTACTCTCTTTGTAGAAACGGATAAAAATAATACTTATGCCGGAGCTGGCCCATCGGAGTTAGTGATATGTTGAAAACTCCCACTTGTCTTTGCACAGATACATTTCAAAGTATTGCCCAAATACTTTGGAACAAAATTCAGACAATGGTTTGTTTGTGAAATATTTTATTTGATGTTTGCAGAATATTTGATATCTGCATGCTATTGGATTTGACTCTCGGCTCACGTTGAGTGCTAAGCAACATGTTTCACGACTGCAAGAGTAAAGCTTCTTTTTTGACTTTTCTGCAGGTAATTCAGGAAGCATTTGCAGAATGGCTTCTAATCACCAATAGATAAACCATTATGTTAACCTAGAATTTGCAGTAAATGAAATTATATGGTTTTATTTACTGTGCACCTAAACGTTTGATTTGCTCTTTTAAGAGCTATAAGCTAAATTCCTCTGTCTGAAACTATTAATGGGCATATTTTCTGTCACAGACGGAGCTGCATAAGTATTATGTGACAAACTGTCTTGTTACATTCCTTTGAGCAAATCTTCATTTAGTACCACAAGTGCAAATTCTTCTGGAGCCAGTGGGAGCTCTGGAGTGTATACCCGAGAGCTGCATTTCGGCTGTTGAATCAAATTGCCCAGGCCCTCAGCTGGCAAAAGGGGATGAGAGGAAAGATATGAGGGACAAACTGCGGTACTGTAAAGTGCTGGGGTGCTGGAAGGATATAGAGGGCCATGCCTTCCTGGACACATAACCGCTTTCCAGCGATGAGGAAAGGCGGGGAAGGTGAGGACATTTGAGAAGCTGGGAAAGAGATGTAGCAACTGAAGCCAGTGGGAGAGCATGACTGTACCCACTGTCAGAGTTTCAGTGCACCAAAGCCAGGGTGCCTCACCCCATAATGACACAGCTAAATGGAAAGATTTTGTTTCTTTTGTGTCTCCACCCAGTTAGATAAAGGTATAGCTAATGAAAGCCAGGTCACACCTGTCTACTGGCACCTTTTCCTCTCTCATTATGTGTGCTGCCTTCATAGATAGATTTATCTCAGGATGGAGATAAGGAGGGGTTCTTTTTGTTTGTTTTCTGTTTTCTTTTTAATTTTAGAGGAAGCGTTTCATACCTGAAAGGTACAGATTACAGTCGCTTTTACTTTCTCTAAGCTTAACACTGGTGGCAGGATGGGAGCTGCTGAATCTATTATGCTTGATCCACTAGAGAATAAATATGTAAAGAACAAGTTGGGGTTGCACTGATTATAGCCCTCCATTAAAAGCCAAGAAGTAAACCCAGGGATATCTTAACTAATTTCATGGAATGAAAGAGACTTCTGGTTTTGTTTTTAATATTTTCATATATCTTTTTCAATATTATGATTTGAAGGAATTTTAATTCACCTTGAAACACTTGTTAATGTGATGGAAACACTTCAATGTCTAGTGTAGTTGGTTCTAGACCTGCATCTTTCATCAGTACCTTCTCTGGGGAAATCCTGCTTATTTCTAACAGACGACCCAAATCAGGATAACAGAATTTGACCTACAATGAATTAGGGATGCAGACATGGTTTGGCTGAGAATGCAGAAGTTTCAGTTCATTGTGGAATTACCTGTCCTGAAGGAAAAATCCTTCTTGAATGTACTGTGTTCAGATGATAGAATATTTTTTCAACTTCAAGCCTCTAGCAGAATGATAAAAGTCCTCATGTTGAAACTTTTACAGGTGCTTCACGCAACGTTGAGTGAGTTATTCGGGAGTGAGTTTGGCTGGGGAGAAGTGACAGTACTTTTATTCATTGCACAAGCACCTCAGTCAGTCTGTCTGCTCAGGTTTCTGGAAACCTCCGTGGTCTGATTCACTGTTTCCTTACTGTTTGTTCTGGGACTGGGAGTAACTATGCAAACATGATGTTGATGCAATATTGTAGGGAGTATCTAGGCTAATCCCTGCATTCAACTTCTGAACATATTTGTTGAGAGCAAGGGGTTGGATTCCTTACTTTGTCTTCTCTCCTATGCCCCCTGTGAGCCTATGGAGCTACAGCCACACATGCAGGGTTTTACATTTGTTTTCTAACTGTAAATCACCATGCACAAGCCAGTGAAAGAGATAATTTCTAGTACACTGTGGACATGTGCTGACAGTTGACACAAGGACATAGCACAGGAAACGTATTGTCACACTCAAAACACTTTTACAAATTGCCAGTTTCTGAGAAGTCATGTTTGTTGTCAAAATTATCTAAGGTAGTCAAACTAACACCTTGGTTTTGGTATTGATGGCTAGATGCTTTCAGGGAAGAATTAGAATTTGCTTCCCTCCAGATTTGCTCTAATATGTCCAAAGATTTATTTTTTTTTACCAGGATTCTTCTGGTGACTCATAGTTTAGTTGGAGGGCCAGAATAGGAGCCAGGAACATGCTTTTGGAGATCTATGTCACTTTTTAATATGCATTTCAGGCAGCATGCATCTCAACTAACGCTTCCATGTAGACATCTACATCTGAGCTGGTGCTGTATGTCCCATTTCAGTAACTGTGGGAAATGTCTGACCTGGTTTAGATATCTACCTTGTGAGGAAATGTGGGAAAGCCTGCTTCCCTCCATTATCTATAAAGGGATCCAGGCAACGTGCTCTAACATAGAAGTCTGCAAACAGTCTGGCCATGGGACATCCCACCGTTTGCAGCTGAGCAAGAAGCAGGATTAGATACAAGAATTTACTTATTTACAGTAGCAGAATGTGTGAAGGAAGAAAAACCAGCAGACCTTCCAGACCTGCTTTCAAGTTCCTGGTTCTCCAGGGAGTATTATGTCATTTTTTGGAAACATTTAAGAGGGAGGAGGGTTTAATTTTTCCTTTAAGGACTGTAAAGTTTCTAAGAGCAGGGTGGATGGTGGCTTCAAGTCTTTTTAGGAAAAAAAATATCAATTTCTGTCTTTTTGTAGACTCTGCTGCATGTAGTTGCAAAGCAGCGGTACGGAGATCAGAACGGTTTTCTGTTTAATCTCCCAGTCAGAACTACAAAGATATGAAAGATTCTCTAGAAAAACACAGCCGGAAGACTGCACTTCCTGGCACTGGCTGCGTTACATCGAATTGTAGGCGGCCACGGTGTTTTGAGATTGTAATGTGTACATGGTCTGCAGACCAGCAGAACAGAAGTCCATGGGACTTGGCATGCATCTGAGGGTGCTGAGGGAGATAGCTACAGCTTTCCACCTTCTTTGAAAGGCTGTGGCCATCGGGGAAGGTCTCCAATGGCTGGGAAAAGGCAAACGTCACATCTGAAGGGTGAGAAAGGATCCAAGGAACTGCAGTCTGGTTGGCCTAACCTGGAAAGATTATGAAGGTGTCTTCTGAAAGCTGTGACTGGACACATGAAGAACAGGCAGGTAACTGGGAACAGCCAGCATGGGCTTCGCAAGGACAAATCACGCCTGACTACCCTGCCTGCCTTCTGTGCTGAGATGACTGGCTCTGTGAGCAAGGGGAGAGGAATGCTCATTAGCAGAGATGTTAAACGGTTCTGACCCTTGAGGGAGGCCACTAGCAACCAGCTGCCAGTGGGACTTTGTACCTCTGACCACAAACCTTTAAGCCCAGTGATCCAGCTAGCTTTCCACCCACCATAGAGTCCACTCATCCGTTTAAGCAGTTTGGCTCTAAGGATGCTATGAGAAGCTACAGTGAGGGCCAAGCTCAAGTCAAGAGGCAACTGGCACAGGCTGCAACAAAGGCAATCTCAATCAGATAAAAGGAAAGTCAAACCTCACAGAGGGTTTGGTTGCCCAGTGAGACTCTGGAACCCCCATCCTTGGAGATGCTCACAACACAGCTACCCAAGGCCCTGAGCAACCTGATCTGAGAGAGCCCTGTTCTAGTGAAGGGATGGGCCAGGTGGATGAGAGGCACTCAGACAACTCCCTTCCAAATGGAATTATTCTATGAGCTATTCTGTGGTGTATGTGTTTATACGTAGGTGTGCAGGAGACTTTCAGCACCATCTCTGGCCTTGTGTGGGAGGCTGTTTAGTTTCTTAATTCAAAACAATCATGTCTAGCTTTCTCCGAGAGAAGAGACAACCTTCTGAGAGCTGATGTTTTCGTTTCCACTTCTGTTATGGAGATGTCAGGATCACGAAAGCTACCAAAGCTGTGTGCAGGACTAATGACTGCCTATTTGAGAAAAGGAGTATGGGGCTATACTGAAAGCTGTCTGGGCAATGGGAGGGGGCCTGTACTATGTGACAGAGGAAGGGCTCCACGAGAGAGCTGTCAGTCTACTGCTTATCACCCCCAATACACATCTTCGTTTTGTTTGCAAGTTTGTTGTTTGTTCCCCCGCCCCTGCTCTAATTAAAGATTTTAGAAATCTATAACAATATTTCAACATGGCCTTGCCATGCAGAGGCAGCTAAAGAGAAATAAAAGCAAGGATAGACCCATGGGGAACAGCAGTGAGCAGTGAGTGAGTGAGGAACAGAACTGGATAGGAAACGGAGTAACCTTTAAGGACTCAGCCAACAGTAAACACTTTCATGACATCATCAGTGTTTAAGAAATTTATGTCAGTATTGCCATCAATATTGAGATAATGCCTGTGAATGGATAGGAAGGCTCCCCAGTACAGGACTACATCCCTGTATACTTATTGCCATCTGTGCTCATTCTTGATCTTCTTAAAGGTACATCAGACAGGGTTCGTCTGACCCATTTTACAGCAAACCCATCTACACTGAGATTCCCTTTGTGGTCAGAGGAGAAATATAGGTATTTCCAGGGCGTAATTTCTCTCTTCTGATAGCATATCTTCAGAATAGATGATATAGCTTCCTGGCAGCGCCAGCTTCTTTCCAGCTACTGGAGAGGAAGCGTGGGTGATGGGTTCAAAGGCAGTGTAAACATCAAGGGTGAGGTTTCAGCTCACCTTGATTTTAGGGTATCAGGGTCCTGCATGCACTATAGGAGCAGCCTCTCCCAGGACCCCCAGACATGCACCCTGTACCCCTTGTGCCCAGGGCTGTGTGTGAACTCAGATGCTCACAGCCAGTCCTTGCCCCACACCTTGTAGGTGTGCCCAGCCTGTCCCCTGCTGATTCTGACTTGCTCCCTGGACTCCCCACATTGATTTTACACCTTTTACTCCTTGGCTGCTGCTCCCCTCTGAAGGGCTTGATTCAGTCACCTCAGACCAGGTGCTCTTTGAAATTATGTCAAGTATCCTGCTAAGTCTTGAGCTACTGCTCCAGATGTCTCCCACAAGTCCTCCACCAGCTCCATGGGGATGTCACAGCTATCCAAAGGGGTCAGAAATGGTGTCAGATACTGATGGGTAGGCAGCCAGATTGTGCCTTAGGTGTCTGAAGCATAAAGGTCTGCACTGGAGCAAGGTGTCTAAACTCTTGGTACAATCAGCAAGGATCTAGACCATACAGTTATCAGAGTCTGGAGACCAATTTGGCTGACCAGGTGTTGGTGTTTACCTCAGGAGGAGGAAAGTAGCTTGCTAGGCTCCACTGACCATATGGGCTCAGTCTGCCTTGGCTGCTGTGGTAGTTCAGGCTCTATCTCACAGCAGGGCACTATAATTTAGTCAGGATAAATACCACTCATGGTGACTAAAAAGAGAAGTAATAAATACATTTATGAGAAAAATATGAAAACAATCACTCTTTGTGTTTAACTTTATGATTTTCATCTGAGGAGTATAGAAAGGCAAAGGCTTTGTGGCTATTTAAGGTTCAGTCTCTGTGTCTGTACATGCAATCACCCACTCCCAGTATATTATGCTATATTATATACACTCTCACAAAACATATCCTTTGTTTATAGTCTTATGGATTTACAAACACTCCCTGGAAGAACAAGGAAACACTCATTGTATACAAGATATTTTTTGCTTCTGTAAACTATAAATGTGGAAATATAAACAATAATTTTGGCTATTTTGCATATGGTTTTCTGCATTTTGTGATTATATCTCTACAACAAGTAAATTAAAATATTGGTAGTGTATAATGATGTTCTCTTTTTGCCCAGTTTCCTCTGCTCAGTTCTATGGTATTGTTATATCCTACTCTGTTGCCATAGAAATGATTGATATGTCCAATCACAGCATTCTTGCCTCTATGTATTATCTATCTTGCTCTTTAAACCAGACTCTCACTTGGCTTTTTGATATTTTGGGATATGTTCTGCAGACAAAAAAAAAAAACCACCACCAAAACCAAAGCAACTACCCACAAACAAAAAACCAAACAAAAACCTGGAAACTTTGGCTTTCAGAAGGCTGAAACTAATTCAAAACACAAAGTTACATAAATTTATGTTGTGAATCTCCATGATTTTACTGTAAGTCTTGTGACATTTGGTGCTTTTATTAACTAACCCCTGATGCTGATAAGTGATGACTTCATGAGAATCTTAGCATCTTCTCATGTAAAACAAGCATTTGAATTGTTAAAATCTTCCTAGCCATGGAACTTGCAAAGGCAAAAGCAAATTTAAAGAACTGCCTTTTTGGGGGCATGCTGATTTTAGGGGGATTAATTAAGATTTTTGTAGATTTGGGTTTCTCTCTTAAGAAAGCAGGGGAGGAAAAATAACTATTCGAGCTATTTTTTGACGTGGTGCAACGAGAAGTGCTCAAATTGACCAATTTAATTTTGCTTCACATGTTTCAAAACTTGGCAATGCAGGCTAGCTACTTCCAGACTCGGATGTCCATTCCACAGGAGTTTATCACCCCTAAGAAATATCCTGGGGCTGCCTGAGCTTCCTTTCCGCCCAGCTTCCCCTTCCCCCCCCAGCAGTGCCTGGGGGGATACTGCACCAGACAGACCTCCCTTTCCTCTGGACAATAAGCCTTCTTTTTTTTTTTTTCCCATTCCTTTGCCCAGAGCTCCATGAAGGCCTCTATGCAGCCCCCCATACATCCTCTATAGAGGAGAGAGGGTTTTCTGTTCATCTAAGGCATTTGCAACACGTGAGTGCTTTCAGCTCAGAGAAAAGGAAACCAACGCAAAGGAAACCAACACAAACTGGGTCAGGAAACCAACACAAACCAGATTTTGGGAAAAGGGGCCACATGCCTTTACAGCCCCTGCTACCTCCTATGGAGATGCTCGGTGTTTGGTCCATTCCTGAAAGGATGCTCTAGGAACAGGGCAGCCCAGCCAGCAACAAAAAAGGCTTTCAGTGCCATTCGGGCAAGGCATGGATGGACCACAAAGCTGCCACTAAACCTCTTTATCAACTCCTTTTTGGGGGCTCAAAGGCTGATGTAGCGATAGGACAAGGGGCAACGTTTTTAAACTAGAGCAGGGTAGGTTTAGATTAGACATCAGGAAGAAGTTCTTTACAAGGAGGGTGGTGAGACACTGGAACACTTTGCCCAGAGAGGTGGTGGAGGCCCCATCCCTGGAGACATTCAAGGTCAGGCTTGACGAGGCTCTGAGCAATCTGATCTAGTTAAAGATGTCCCAGCTTACTGCAGGGGGGTTGGACTACATGACCTTTAAAGGCCCCTTCCAACCCAACACATTCTATGCGTCTACGATTCTATGTTGCCTGTAACACCGATTTCTAGCAAATGCCACTAGGTGGCTCATGGTTGAGTTCGCTACAGGCAACAGCTTTCAGTGGGATGTGCCTGTCAGGGACGGGGGGGGGTGGTGTGGAATTTGGGAATTATCCTTGGGCGGTGAGCACCACCCTCATCGCTTTTGTAATTTTCAGATCTTGGTTGCAGATGCTGGAGGAGGGAAGGGGGCATCCCAGCAAACCCTCTGAAATGGGAACAAGCTCATTCTCATTTCTCACGTGAAATAAAACACCGGGAGTTTTCTCTTTATTTTTTCCTTGAGAATCGGGACAAGTGATAGCCTGGAGCCTAGTAGTCCTCACTGGATTACTAGTCATGCTTTTTTCACCTCCTTGTTAAAAGGAGAAAAAAAAAAAAGTGGATTATTCTTCTCTTTTAAGCTCTATCAAATGTAATTGTTACTATCATTAAGGGCTTATTTTCACCTGAGTTTGCCTTGAGAACACGCTATGGATGAGAGGTCTGAGTCCAATGTACTGTGAGAGAGAAGTGCTTTTGCAGGCCCAGCGCATGACAAGGGTGACCACTTTTATGCCTGCCACCCTTCTGACCTCTTTGCCAGGGTTGCCCTGTAGGAATTGGTAACTACCTGTTTCTCACTTCCCTCCATACTAATCCTCTGTGTTTTCCTACCATTCCTGTTTGTGTTTATTCCAGGGTGCTCCTTGGGTTGCCCTTCCCTCTGTGTGCAGGACTTTATGTGTTTTGCCATAGCAGGAGCTCTGCAGGCATCTCATTTAACCTCCTCTCCCAGACAGGACAATTCCGCATCCGAGGAGAGATGTGATCCCTCTTCCCTTTCCCTTGCTGATATTTGTCTGGGCATCAAACCCTGTGGTTTGGTGCACACCCCCTGTGGTGGTGGTGCATGACCAGTCATCTCCCACCTCTCAGTCCTTCCTGCCACCCTGAGCTGCTCCAGCTGCTGGGGGGGGGGGAGTGGGGGGAAGCCAGGTGGGAGGATGCTGTGGGCAAGAGCTGGGAGCGGGAGGGAAGCCTGGATGCACAATTCAGCCCTCCCTGGAAAACTTCACCCTGCTCCCTGCGGAGGCCAGGGCTGAGTTTGTCAGGGTGTCAACACCTCAAAGGCAAGGAGGAGGAGGGGGAAAGAGGAGATAGAGGCTTTGTTGAGCAAGAAGGTGCAAGCGGGTGCCATCAGCTAGTTGTTTGAACCATAAACAATTGCAGAGATGCTTGAAGCTGTAGCTATGCTAAACAGTTGGCCCATCCCCCTCCTGTGGTGTTTCCATTCCCTTTTTCCCTCCCCCACAGTCAACAGGGTTTTGGCCAGGGATACCTTCCCTGACATGTTGGATTTGATTAGAAAGCAACGTATATCCTATGACATGCAGGCAGACGAGCACCGAAACGCTATCAAGTCAAGCGTGTAGTCTCACAAGCCCTGACAGCAAGTCAAATATCCCCCTCCCACCCCCTTATGTGCCTTAAAAATTCCTCATTTAGGGTCTGAGACAGCAAAGGTGAGTAACGCCAAAGCGCTCACCCAGCTCTGTGGTAGAGCGTGGGGAGATTTCACTCGGCTTCTGCACGGCAGCTACTGGAGCTCCCACTAACCATTGACAAATTGGATGCTTGTTTCAAAGTGTAAAAATATACTTCTTCTGAACTTTGCTTTTATTGAGAGAAAAGGGATGGAAAATGAATTCATAAGCCCCACTTAAAGCCTCTTCCCCAGAGTTGGCTCTGCCTCAGCTTCTCTCCCCACAAACACTACTTGCCTCCCCCCCAGAGGGCTCCTCCTGTCTTCCTCATTTTTAGGGTGGAGGCTAATAAGCCTCCCCAGCCCTGGTAAGTCAGGATTAATTAACCTGCAGATCCCTGCAGGCTTCCAACACCTGCTAACTGAGAGAATCCAGCTAGTCTCTCACGGTGCTTTTTTTTTGCACACAGCAAGCTTTAGCACCTGGAACAAGGGAAGGTTGCAGAGCTCTGCCTTTGCCTGGGTGCTTTACAATGAAAGAGGGAAAAAAAGGCAAAAAAAAAGAAAGAAGAATATTTTGTAGAATCTGGGGTGGGTTTTTTGTTTGTTTTTTTTTAATTTAGATCAGTAACCTCTTTTGCATGGGAGGGGCATCTGCTAGCAAGCAGCTCTGTTTCATGCCGTTACCACCTTCCTGAGGCTGGGGGAGGCACTTTTAGCAGAGTTCTGCCTCTCTGCTAATGGGCACCCCTCTCTCCTGGCTGGTGGCAGCCATCTGTGGCAAATGTTGTAGAGCATGTAGTCAGTCACTGCAGGATGCAGTTATCTGATGCAACGGCTCTCTAGGGACTGATTTAGGACCACTATAGTAAGGACAGTTGGAGCTAATTGGATATTTTTTTTTCCCCAACCTGGGTTTCCAGATGTGACAGGGCAGCATTGCTTTATTAACCCAGCCATGTTCATCCCTGCTCCCTGTTACAGAGGAAGGCATTTCTTTTTTTTTTTTCTCTTGGTGTTGAATCACAGCTTAGTGGGGGTTGTTTCCTGCCAGTTCCTGAACAAGAGCCAAGCGGCCTTCCTTGCCTGCTGGAATTTTACATCATGGAGCACTGAGCAGGAGGGGTGCCACCCTGCTGAATGCTGGCATTTTTTATTTCAGCGAACACTTTTCATTATCTCCACTGGTAAATGACTCATTTCAGTGGACTGGGCAAACCAGAAAAAAAAAAAAAATCCTGACAATGTTCTTCCGTGACTCAGGTGGATAAAGCTTTTACAAATGTCCCCTCGTAGGTCATGCGACACTAGCAAACAGCTTGTGTGCAGAAGAATTAAGACAGTGTTCTGCTGGCTCCCCTCCCGCAAGAGCCTTGGCCGCTCTGCCTGGGAATTGCCACCACCCATCCCTGCCCAGGTGCTCGGCTCTGTCTTGGTGCCAGCTTTGGTGCTCTCCGGGTCCTCCCCGCAGCCATTTCATCACCCGAACCGGATGAAAACACTGAGCTCCTTCCTGCTTGTGCTTTGGCCTGACACCTACCAGGCCGTGGGGGAGGAGATGGGTCCCCCTGGTTGGGAAGAGGTTATATCGCTGTGGAGCCGCAGCCCTGGTCCATCTGCTGGTGCCGCTCACTGGCCGTGCATTCTTTTTCATAGAGCCTTGCTGAAAGAGATGAGAAATAAAGGCCCAAGGGGAGATGAAATGACCTGCTGAAGGTCATAATGCAACAAACCTAGCTTCTCTCACAAGTTTTGCTCGATTGTTGTACTAAAACATCCAAAACATGACTTGTATGCTCTTTGTTTAGATAACCCTATGCTGTAGATAACGGACAGCTTGGCCCCTATGCACTGTGATCCACTCACAGGGCAAATGAATGTGTTTCAGACAGCAGAAATTCTTTTCTGTCATGGCCACTGAACCTTTGTATTCTGCAGTTTTTCCCCCAGGATTTCCATGACAATAAGTGCTACATCTTTATCTGTCCTGAAGATCTTTAAGAGAGGCTGAAGTCTTGCTAGTACCATGCACAATACCACTTCAAAGCCAGAATGGAGAACACCCTTCAGATCAGCATAGTCAATCTGTGATCTTCACAGTCCAGGCAAGGGTGGTAGGTGACCCTTCCAATCCAAGTGCCTCCAGCAGGTTCCTATGCTCGAAAAGACTCTCCAGCCGTCTGCACACAACCATGGCAAGGGCCTTGATAAATGTGGTTCTTGGCCAAGAAGGACCACAGGCAATGCCATCTGCATAAATGTCAGAGGCTTCATGCCCTTGGAGACCCTATACCTGTGGACACACCTGCTTGTGCCTGGCCTCTTCACACTTAACCTCTCTTTTTTTACCCCATCTGCCAGCAACATGCCAAGTCTCCTTTGTATGGCCCTTCCTTAGCACCCACCCATCAACCAGAAGACCATGACACATATTGCCCTTCTTTCAGCACCAACTGAAGGCTAGTGCCAGAATAGTGGTCCTCCTTAGGAACTCCCGACCTGCCCTCCCACACGTACTGTTTCCTTGTGAAGCATCCTCCCTAGCGTGCTGTACTTAGCTTGCCTAAAAGCTGCAGCTCTTTAACTATAAGACATGCTTCTGGCATTCCTGGGAACTGAATTACAGTCATGCTGGCAGCTGCCCTCTGCCCTTGTCTATTGCAATAGCTCAAAATGATGCCAGCAGCTCCTGGGCTGCATTAGGAAGAGGGTCACCAGCAGGTCGAGGAAGGTGATTATTCCCATCTGTTCAGCACTGGTAGACACATCAGGGAGCTGGGTCCAGTTCTGTGCTCCCCAGAACAATACAGACAGGAACTTACTGCTACAAGTCAGCAGAAGGCCATGAAGATGATGAAAGGACTGCAGCATCTGACATATAAGGAGAGGCTGAGAGAGCTGGGATTGTTCAACCTGGAGAAGAGAAGGCTCAGTGGGTATCTGATCCATGTATATTAATACCCAATGGGGTGACTAAAGAAGATGAAGCCATACCCTAAGTGGAACCCAGTAAGAAGACAAGAGGCAATTCACATAAAAGGAAATACAAGAAATACCATTTCAACATTAAAAAACCCCATACTTCTTTACTAAAAGGGTGACTACCCAAGCAGGTTGTAGAGTCTTCATCCTTGGAGATACTCAAAACCCAACTGTATGTGGTCCTGAACAACGTGCATTAGCCAACCCTGCTCTGAGCAGGGGCTGGACTAGACAATTCCCAGAGGCACCTCCCAGCCTTAACCATTCTGTGATGCTTTTTGCTGATCTTCATGTCCTGCAGTCAAGTCTCACTACCCTTGTATTATTTTTCCTCAATCATCTTGATAGAGCGGTGTTTGGCATTCCTGGGTGAAGGGGCAAATGAGCTCTTCTGCAGCAGATATTCAGAGACACCTGAGCAGCTGACAAATGCACACCTGATATGGGAGTATATGAGGAAAAAAGTCTTTCCTTTGTTAGGTCCAGACGAGGCATGTAGGATTCTTGCCATCTAACTCTGGACATCTGCAGTATAACCGTTTATGCCCCAGTTACGCATCCAGACTCCCTTCAGAGTCAATACAGAGAAACAGGCATTTCTAGAAAGTGATTCATGTGACATTTTTACATGAGATGATGAATCATGGTCAAGAAGTGCCTTTCTTTATCTGCCGACTATTATGAAGAGAGAGGGATATGAAGAGGTCAGGTTTGGACTTCTACACCGTAGACATCTTACGGCATTTAGGATGATTCCTACCTCTGATACTTGGGCAGAAGTCTATCTGTTATTGCCTGGAGTAAATCTTTACACACCATAAAATGCAGTCAAATTTGATGAACATCTCTTTGCCTGCAAATAGGACTAAACAAACAGACAACTGAAAAGGACAGGCAAACCCCAGAGCACGTGAGATTAAGAAGTCATACAAGCATTCTAGGTGCAGCCTTATTATTCCAAATGTGAGTATTTCAGGGGTACAGCTTAAGGGCATTTTGAGTAATGGGACTTCATTTACTACACTGGGCCAAGGTCAAGGACCCCAAATCCTACAGATTCCTTGTGTGGCTGGAGTCCTCAGCCCCGAGTCCAGAGCAGTCTAGGGAACTGGTTACTTCATCAGTCCATGCTACCATCTCTGGAGTGAACAGAGGAGAGCTGGGGAAAACTGCAGCCAGGGCAAGAGGGCTCAGTAAGGAGATAACTTAGATCCTCCTTTGCAATTGTTAAGTCCAGATTCCTTTGCATATGTCCATCAACAGGATCTTCCTGGGGCAGAAGATCTTCACCTCATCACGGTATTGATTGAACTTTCTTACTCATAAACCATCCTTGGCCTGCAATGCCAAGCAGCAAGGAAGCAATGTACGTCCTTGGCAGTGACAGGACGTATGCTGGAGTGTCAAACACTTGAAAGGCATTGCAAGATGACATGACCTGTCTTGTTTTGTCTTCTGAAATACGGTAAGGTGACACAGCACAAAACTGTTATCCCTTTTTGCACTGGCTGGCATGCATCTGGACAGAAGACTGATCAAACTTGGCAGAGGTGGTTTGGCTATGTGGCGTGGTGCTTCCATATGCTATGAGAAGCCAGATTGCATAAAGGTGTGAGTGCTGGGGTGCAGTCTGGTCCTGGGTGCCTTAGAGAGTCAGTCTAGGAGCTTGACCTTAATGTTGCTGCAAGGATTCTGAGCAAAGGCAGTATAGCTGCAGATTTCATCAGGCAAGTGGTCTCGGGGCAAGATGCTTAGCTCCAGGATTTTTCAAGAGAAGCCACAACTTTGAGGGATCTGCAAACATTTTGGAAAGTTAGGATTGTAGAAAAAGAAAGGACTAAGAAGGAGTATATAAAGTCAACTGCCAGGAAAAATGCTGTGCAAAGTTGAATGAAAATAGTTTGTCTGAAGTTAGGTACCCCAACCCCCGAATTAGTTCCAGGTATAAAAGAACTTGTGACCTTCAGTTTCTCAGCATTTTGCTAAAGACAATAATCTTTTTTTTTCTCTAAAATGCTCAGAGATGTCAGATAACTACATACGATTTAAGTGACATTAAGTGTAAGTATTAGCTATTGTCCTGTAAAATGTAGTATGCAAACACGTTGGAAACTGCTGTGTGACGCAGGGAGGAGGTTGATATTTAAATATAATTTTACGCCTCGCCAGTGTAGAATTTCATCATCAAAAAGGTCGTCAAGTGTTTCCGTCCTACTTTATTTTGGTGGTGAGAGGAAAGTGACTAACTGTTACAAAATGCTTGGAACGCCTGACTCTACGGTAACTGGCCCTTATTTTCCTCCTTATATTCCACGGAGGTCAAGAAGGTTCCAGCTGCAGAGGTTTTTACCCCCAACCTTGTCAAGATTTGAGTGCCAGGGGAAAACGAGTTTGGTGAGCCGATGTTTATCCTCAGCGAACAGAATTTCAGCTCCCGAAGTTAGTGTAAAGTTATCCTTTCTCTCCTGGAGGAAATCGGGGACTATGATCAGCAAGGGGGCTGCGGGCAGGGTTTGAGTACATCTGGCAGTGTCCCGGGGAACTCTGCAGCGCTCTCTCGCCAAGTACTTAGGATCTGATCTGGGGGGAACGCCCTTATTCAGAAGCGCGCATTTGCATGCCATTAATGTCCCACCGCCTTCAGTACTTAAGCCGCCCTCTGAACTGGGAGTGTATCCCTTGGCGTATGCCTTCATCTCATCATTTGTGCCTGCATGTTTACAGCTAGCCCAAGTAACGGCTCCAGTACGGGCTGGTGAGAGGAGGGAACAACTGATGATCAAAGCAGCAGAAAAAGTTTTCAAGTGCTGTTTGGGAAATCATGTGCTGTTTTTTCTATTCTTTGTATGATTTTCCTGCCGTTTCCATTTCAGAGCTAATTGAGCTAAGGGCAAATTGCCTGTTCACCATTGCCTAACAGCATACTTGATCTCTGATGATGACTTCCTTGCAGCAAATTCACCAGTCTTAAAAGGGGCGAAGTTGGTCAACAGAGCTTCTGTGCAGTTTCACAAGCAGAGCTACACTAATTCAGAGCAGGTAAATACCTGTCCCCTTGACTTCACTTTGCTAGTCAAATGGGTAAACAACTTCCAAAGTATGCAGGATTGCACCACTGAAAATCTTAAAAACTGTTTTAAAATGTTAATATATGAAACAGCATCAACCGGCTGCCTGGCATTCATTGCGCCAGCACAAGATGTCTTCAGCGCAGGGTTCAGCATCCAAACTCACCATGTCTTCTTTGTAGTCAGTGCTAAGATATTCTTCCTCTGAGCCACTTTGGCTGTCTGTTTCAGGATGAGATGAACTGTACCCTAGAGATGCTTCTTTCAGTGAACTGTTAAAGGAAGCTAGGTGATCAGCTTAGACGTAGGCATGCAAAGTGGACAGGCGAATCCCACGTTTTATCTGGAGATGATAGCTCTCTGTAGATGCTCTTTATTCAAATTGCATCTGATGAGACCAGAAGACCCCCAAAAGCCTCCACATTTCAGAAGATAAAATAATTGTATTGATTTAGTTCTTCACCAACAGTTACACTGAGGAACTTTACCAAATTGCAGTGTCACAGCATCCCTGATATTTGGCTTTCTTAAAACCAGATCACAGAAGGTAAATGTATTGTATAGAAGAATCCTGGTAAATCAACAAGATCTAGAAGAAGAGGACAAGACAGAAAATGACATTTCAAGCTAAACTGTAGCTAAAATATTTTGCCTCACATTGAAACCCAGCAATGCCCCACAACTTTCAGCCTTTTGCTTTATTTTGATGACAATGTTTTGTTTAAGAAAACCCAATACCTGGAGGATTATACTGCATCAATCACTAGCCCAAGGATGACTAATACTTTTCATTTCAACCATCTATTATGACCAGTGGGTGTCTTCTGTTAAATTATATGCTGCATGGTGATGCCTAAAGGCTTAGTCTCTTCCCACGGACCTTTCCCTGGCATTTCTATTGACACATCATCAGCAGCTCCATGAGATCTTGGCTTTGCTGTCAAAGGTAACTTAAGAAGTTGCCAATGCCATTTCACCATTTCACCATTTGTCTCCCACGTGCTCCTCTTTGCCGTCACAACCTTCTCAATGATGCCACTACAGCTGTCTGTAGGGTGATGCCAGAAATCAGAACCGATTCACGCTAAAAATCACTTCTTTTGGGGGTGTACTGTTTTTAAGGTGGTGTGTGGCTCAGCCCTGCAAACCCTTGTTCTGGCACCAGGAGCTGCCCACAGAGAGGGCAGCTCTCTGCTGAAACCAGGTACAAGGTGCCAGGGAAGGGAGGAGAGGGAACATTTTAAGTTAGCTTCATTATCAAAGCCAAAGTTGCATGAAATTATGGCCTCTGCACCTCATGCTGTATAAAATGAAAGGGAAACTTAAACCACTTAAGCCTCTGTATTAATTGTGGAAATCCTTACATAGTTCTATACTTCCTTTAGTACTGGGTTTTTAATTTTTTATTTGAAACTACAGTTAATTCACACCTATGTTCCCCCCCCCCCTTTCTTTTGCATTTTGGTGATAATTCAATCTTCATATTTAGAGTTACTTTCAAAAAGCAACTCCCTATTAATTGTAAAATATAACACAAAATGAAAATCCCTTCAACATTCAAATAAAAGTCACCTGAAGAAGAAAGCTTTCAAAGGGCAGACTTCAGAGGCCTTAATATTTGTTTAAAATATATGCTCTACACTTTAATTTTGATTTCTATAATTTACCTCACTTAAGTCACAGTCCTCCAAGTTTTATGAATTCACGGTGAGTTTGCACAATGCATGAAGTTCAACACAGGGATAAATTTGCAGGATTAAAGGCAGCTATACTCAGACCAGGGGCCCTGGGAATTTCTGCTCTCACAGATTTCTTGTGGAAGCCCACTGTTGGTAGAAGCGCTTTGGCTTCATTCTGCTAATGCGATGACTTCTGTACCAACTGAGGCCACAGTCACAACTTGGTTATTATCAGGTCTGTGGACTTTTTGGGATCAGCTTGCTCTGGATCAGACGTAAGCACACAGCAATCTTCTTTTTGTTCAGTTAGCCCAAGTATACAAAAATATTTCTGTGCCAGCTTTATTCTTTTTTACCAGGTGCAAGCTGGGTACAGTACCTGCTCCGTCAGAAGATGTTCTGGGACAAACTGACTCCTTCAGAATTTTTTGAACACATTTGAATTGACAGAGTAAGTTCATACAGGTTCAGTGCTTTGCATCATGTCGTTGTGGCATTCCTGATTCAGTACATGGCACAGCAAGACTATGCTCAGCGCCATACCAAAACAAAGTCTTGAGGAGTAATCCCCACCTATCTCCTCAACAGCCTGGTAGGCTTGCAGACTCACCTTGAACTGGAGGCCTACAAGACAGCAACTCAATCACCTCCATGCTCATTGCTTTGCTTGTTTCTGCTCTGTCACCACACTGTGAGCACAACTGAGCTGGATAAAACAAAATCTGAAAACAGTGGTTATTTCCAACACCGATCTGTTTGATCACATGGCTCTGCATGTACAAGCACCAGCACAACAGCAAGGACAGTGTAGTGACAGGAACCAAACACCAGGAGGAAAAGCATAGAATACATGCCCATGTGCTCGGTGGAGAAGGGTTGGGAGACCCTTACATGAACACTGCCCATAGAGAAACGCCTGCAGAACCACAGCCACCATCATGTTGGCAGAGCAGCTTTTCTTATTCCAGGGCACAAATGCAGTGTGAGCAGGTTGTCCTTCTGCTGTGCTCGTCATCCTGTAGCCCAGATCTCAGAAACTCTGGGTGAGCATCCCCAGGTGCGCCTGGGGGAGATAAGGCACATCAAGACAAACATGAAGAGGGACAATACTCCCCAAGGAGTTCTAACTCAGGCGGGGAGGAAAAAAGTTTGGTCATTGCCACTACAGGCATGGCTCAGGGCCCCATATAAGAGGTGAAATAAGTGTCACAGTTGGCTCAGGGGAAGATAACTACAAGCCAGCTTAGCTGCAAGCAGAGATAGCCTGTGACAGCCAGCCACACTCGGTAATTGCATGCTTTGTGTGACAGATAGCAGGACCAGAAACAGCCAGCTTGTTAAGAATTACAGCACAAGGAGTGTCTGAAAATATACCCGGGATCTTCTCAATTAGCCCAGGCATGCAACAGTACTTTTATGCCAGGTTTATGCATTTTTGCCAGCTTTAAGCCTGGCCTGCAGGACCGACAATTCCCAGCCTGATGTGAAGTGCGATATCCTGGGCTGTGCTGCAAATTCAGTCTGGGAAGATCAATTAGGGATGTGGAGTCAGCAAAAGATTGTGGCAGCATGAAATCACCCCTCCTTGTCCTGTTCTGTTCCAGGAGCAGCCTCCTCGTGGAGGCTGTGGCTCCACTGGTGTAAATCCTGTGTGGGCATGTTCAGAACCAGATTCAAAATGCCCCAGCCAGGCAAAGCAATTTGCTGAACTTTATTCTGCTGGTTCGGATTTGTTCATGGATTTCTCTGGGAACACATTGTCCTGGCAAACTTCATACCATTTCAGCTATCAGCTTCTCGGTTTTAGATGGGCCAGGTACCATCTTTCTTCACCACACCCAGCATAAAAGCATAAAGATGATGTAAATATCGTATCACGTTATTTTCATAAGAACACTGTCATATGTTCATATTTGTGATCTAGATCAAGCTAGCACTGCTGGGTGCTCCAGTGCTGCACGGGTATGATATTAATTCTTACGGGACTACGGTTAACTTGTCTCCCTAGGCTATACTGCAATGCCATTTGAGGTAACTCTTTTCACCCCAAAATGACTTTTAGGACATTGTTTCATCACTGTGCAATAACAACTTGAAGAATTCCTGCTCTCATATTAATTCCCGCCACTCCTTCAAAGGAGGTAAAGCAAAGCCTGCAAAAAATAAAGAGAAAAGGTGCTTTGGTTTTTTTTTTGCCACGATAAGCCCAGCTACCTGACCACAAAAGAGGGGAGCTGTACTGTCACAGCGAAACGAACAGCACAGCTGTGGAGCCCGGCAGGGGGTGGGGAAAGGTGGGCACCTCCAGCGTGCTGACAGTGCTGAGAGTGCTGTGCCTTCCTGCCCAGTACTGAGCAGCCGTGGGAAGGGCTCTGCCTCTCCTGGCCACTCTTCCCACCCCAGCGGGATTGCTATATTTAGGCAGCCACTGCATTTCAGCAGTCCCTTCAATCCAGTCACTAACAGAGGAAGCCAGAGGATGGACAGTGGTGGCCTGGAAGCTTACAGCTGGTGGAAAGCCGCTCCTTTTGGGCCCTGTGCAACTTGGTGTTACCTACAGGGACATCTGTGCGTGGTTCCCTGCACTGGGGTCCAGCTACGTGCCCGAGGCTTGTCTGCACATCAGGATGAGGGTAACCCATTGGCCTGGGGAGGGGAGAAGAAGCAGGATATCACCAGCAGCAGTGCGTGCACAACTGGGCAACCAGAGGTGCGAGAACATGTCCAGCTCGATGACATTCAGCAGATGCAGCATATAAGCGCCTGGGTGTGCCACCAGTGCTCGTGCGGAGCAGCCCTCCCATGGAGGTGTGAGATAGCGGCGGTGGAAGCAGCACAAGAGGAGAGGAGCGTAAGCTGGAGGAAGGCTGATTGGGTGGCATCCTTCTGTGTACGATCTGCTCCCAGCCCGTGCTGTAATCACCATCACAAGAAGAACGCATGAGCACAAGGAGAACATACAGTCTTTAAAGCCTCCCATCCTCCCTCTCGTCCTGGGGGCCCACTTGCAGCAGGAGGCTGGACTGTATGAAGCCTCACTCAGTCTCACTCACTACTCTGTCCTCTGGTACTCCTCACCCTAGCCTGAGATTCCCTCATGGACTTTCTGGCTCGGAGCGAGAACCATTTCCCTAGACAGTACAACGGGGCACAAGTCTAACACTTCACACCATCAAGTAGGTCAAAATCACTCCCATTTTCCACACAGGGAATAGGAGCTGAGGCAGGAAATGAGATGCCTCAAGGCTACAGGATGAATCAGTAGCAGAAACAAAATCAAAATTCGGAACTTCCTGTCTCTTTACTCATCTTGAATACGGTTGATGATTAAGCTCTTAAAAAGTTAGTGCAGTTGATGACCTCTTCATCTCTGGTCAGCAATTTAGGGCCCCAGCATATTAAATGTGGAAAAGAATAAAACAAAGACAATTTCAAGGAACTGGGGGGAAAAAAGAAATAGAGGGCAAGGAATTTCTTTTGCGGCTAGGACATAAATGTTTGGTTCCCATTACTCCCACAGTGCCTCTTCCAGTGAGGAAGGAAGTTTCTCTAGTTCTACCCCTATGAGTCCACCGAGAATTGAAATTGGCTTAAGCCACAGCTACCACCAAGAGGCCATGCTACGGTTACACTTCCTTCCCTCCATGCAGTTTCTATGTCGTGCCCCCCCACCTCCGTTGGGCTTCTTGTCCACACAACTGCTCAAGCAGGCACACGAGGGAACTGCAAGGGAACTTCAAGCCTAGGGAACTGATCAATAGTAACATAAAAAATTCTTTTCCTTTCCTGGTCTGGCTTTGCTGTGAGCCCCATCTCACTGCACAGCTGCACGCGTGTTTATGCTGACGCACGAGGACGAGGTGCCAGAGGACAGGAACAAACGGCCAGAGAAAGGGAGGCTCAGCATCCCTCCCTCTCTCAGGGATGCTGAAACCGCTCCGGACACGGCAGCTCCTCCGCTCCCCCCGCTGCTGC
The DNA here is from genome assembly GCA_025769975.1 of Gallinago jamesoni. Classification (NCBI taxonomy): domain Eukaryota; kingdom Metazoa; phylum Chordata; class Aves; order Charadriiformes; family Scolopacidae; genus Gallinago; species Gallinago jamesoni. Next base: position 139,783,892 of record JAOQGH010000001.1, read on the forward strand.
GGGGACAGAGAGCGGGAAGGGGTGCAGCCGTGTCTGAGGGTGAAAGAAAGCAGCAGCACGCTGGCCCCGCAGCTTTCTCCTGCTTCTCTCCCGAACAGATGGAGCTGACTCAGATTTTTTGATGCTTCTACTCAGTTTGTCATTCCTCTGTGAGGAAGAGTTAAACTAGACTTCTCATCCTCTTTCCAGTGGTTTTAGGTTTGGTCTTTTAACCTTTAGACTTTCCAAACTGGGTAAGTATGCCGGGATGGTGAAGAGCATGATGAACATGTGAACAGAGTGGTTTTGGCCGCAGCAGGAGATACTTCTTCAAGAAAGCAACCCTTTCATCCCTCTGCTTGTGTGGGAAGGAAAAGAAAGGTGAGACGGTGTGGTGCTTCATCCCGGGAACTAGGAGGAAGCTCTTCTATGGCATTCACTGCTTTATGAAAACTAATTTTTTTTCCCTAAAGTTAGGGGATGCGCCAGTTTTCAAGGATTCACAATCCTGTCATTAGCACTTCTGCTTCTTCAGCAGTGTTCTGGTATAATACTAAAACAATGCAAAGAAAAAGAAGGTATAATAAGATGTAAGCTCAAAGCAAAGAGGGGACACTATGGTGAACCCCCGGCAGCGCTATAATGGTGGACACGTGCATTTGGATTCAGAGCCTTAGCTCTGCAAACTCAGTCTGTATTTTTCAGGGACACAAGAAAAGTATTACATACTGGGTTTGGAAAACTTGAAGGTCAGAGTTTGGGCTTGAAAATCTTTGCAGCATCCAGAAGTACACAGTGATAGTCTCTGAGGTAGTATTACCACTAAGGAAAGAGATTGTGGAGTTATAATAGACACGTTCCACAGAAATGTCATTTTCATACTTAAGCAGTGAAAAAAAGGAGTATCAGGAGGTGTCTGGAAACTAGGACATCGTCATGACACTGCATGGGAAACCCAACATGGTGAATGTGGCATGGAGACCCATTTCCCTCTCTTAAAAGAAGGCATTAGAAGCAGAAACAGTTCAATGAACAGCAAATATGGGATGGCTTCCATTCCTAGTATCACTAAAAAGACCAGAATTTACAAGCTGGTAAAAACTGAGGGAGAACACAAAGGAAATCTACATTTAAAAAAAAAAAAAAGTAATGGAGAAAATGAAGAGGAAATGATTGTTGTCTCTTCCAACACAAGAAACAGCAGGGGGTTCTTGCAAACTAGCAGATGCTGGTTGAAAGCCAACAAACAAAGGTGGTGTTTATAGAAGAATCATAGAATTGTAGAATCATTTGGGTTGGAAGGGACCTTAAAGATCAACCAACCCCCCTGCCATGGTCAGGGACACCTCCCACTAGAGCAGGTTGCTCAAAGCCCCATCCAGCCTGGCCTTGAACTCCTCCAGGGATGGGGCAGCCACGATGTCCCTGAGCAACCTGTTCCAGTGCCTCACCATCCTCACTGTAAAGAATTTCTTTCTGGTATCTAATCTAAATCTCCCCTCTTCCAATTTAAAACCATTGCCCCTTGTCCTGTCGCTACACTTCCTCATAAATTGTCTCTCTCTGTCTCTTCTGTAGGCTCCCTTCTATCTCCCTAGATATTGATAGGCCAATATTGATAGAAGCAGGCAGTTCATCTTTGGAACCCCCTGCCAGAGGACACCGTGAGAGCCAGAAGCATGTATGAATCTACAAAGTAAATGGGCAGCCAAATGGAAGCAGAAAATCACCAGAGAGTATGAAATGTGGCGCTGCCGAAGAACTCCCTGAGCTGTACAGAGCTGGGAAGAGGCCCCAGGCAAGTATCACTGGATGGTTTAAGTATCCTTGTTCTCTTCTTTTAGCATTCAACACTGGCTACATCTGGAGACAGGACGCTGGGCTAGACGGGCAATGGGTTTGACCTATCAAGGCCGCTCTTACGCTTAGAAAGGCAGAGTTAAATAAGCCATGTAATGCAAAGCAGGTTGTTGATAATAAATCTTTGTGGAAATCCACTTTTCAAACCCTATTGCATCTCTAGACCTAATCCTACTATTGTGTGCATGCACTTAGATGGGCCCAGCATTGAGCCCATTTGAAATAATTTGTCTTCTTAGGACTCTAGGTTCCTGTAGAGAGAAGAACAGTTGTCCCCGTCTAGGCTTGAGTTTCCTTTCTTTCTAACTACACTTGAAGTGAAAATGAAGTACACCATTAAACTGTTACGGTAATTTATCCTTACACTTTCTGCTCAACAGGTTTGCTTTGTTTTAAAAGTATGTTTCTGTGATACTTATAGCTATGTATATGTAATTTTGTGGTTACAGTAGAAGAGACAGGAAACCCCGGGTTCCCACAGGAAACGTAACTCGACCTCTTGCAAGCAGGTAACATTTTTGCCGTATCGGTGTGATAAAGAACTTCAATGAGAAGGAAATCCTGCCAAGGTTTACACCTGCGTGCAACTGCCTGATGTGACTAGCTCAAGAGAGGTTAACGAGATTTTTTTCCACGTGATTCAGATTCTGCTGGAGGATGCTTCTGGGCGGCAGTGGGGCCTAAGACAGGTCTGGATCTCAGAAAACGATGTGTTTTAAGATGCCGTCTCATGAGTTTGTTGGATCCGGTTCCAGAGACCAGAATTTGTCTCTGTTTCTGCAGAGGTCTCTGATGGGGCAGGAACATTTTTCCCGTGGGCCTGGGGTCTTGGGTAGTGGAAGAGAAAAATCAGATCTTGCTGGTCATCTTACCGGGAATAGGAAGGGAAAATACCACCACCACCCCCCACTCCACGGGTGGTGGGGTATCCCCAACAACCCCTGAGCACCTTTTCTGTTATTCTTTCCAAAGAAGTGCCTCGTGATGTTGATGACGACAGTGGGACCCTGACCGTGCCGTCCCCCCAAAAGGCGCGGCAAGGACAGCGTGGGGGCCGGCAGAGCCCCGCACAAGGTCCCCTCCTTGCCCACGCCGCGGGGCAGAGGCAGGGGGGGGAGGTTCCCCGTCCCCGCCGCGTACACGCGTGGGCCTCCCCGCCGGCCGGGCCCGGGCGCTGTCGGCGGCGGGGCGGGGGCCGCCCTCGCTGTCCCCCCGCCCCGTCGGGGCTATTGTCGTGCGGCGGGGGCAGGCAGGGCCGCCGGGGCCGGTCCCGGTCCCCTCCCCGTCCTCCCTCTCCCTTTCTCTCTCCCCGCGAGTTTACCCGGCAGTGCTTTGGTGCGGGCGCGTTTCCGCCGGTTTTTCCTGTTGGAGAAGGGAAGGGGGAGCTGTTTGCTCTTTCTCTCTCTCTCTCTCGGTATATTTTGTATCCCTTTTCTCCTCCTCCTTCTTCTCCTCCTCCTCCTCCTCCTTCCCCTCCTTCCCGGCTATCTTTGTCTGGCTCGCAGCAACCCCCAGCTCCAGCCCCGTTGCCGCCGGGACGCACAGCCCCTGCCCGACGGTGTCCGGCGCCGTTTGATGCCAGGGCAGCGCCGCGGGGAGGGCTCGGAGGCGGCGGGGGCTCCGCCGCGGCGCTAGGCGTGAGCCTTTCTCCCTCCCATCTCCTCCTCCTTCTGCTCTTCCATCCCCCCCCTATCCCTCCTTCCCCCCCCCCATCCCTCCATGCGAGAGCGGGGCCGCGGTTGCCGGCTCCCGGCCTGAGCGCCGCCGCCGGCCGTGCCGTGCCGTGCCATGCCCGGGCACCGAGGGCACCGCCAGGCTGCCAGAGGCTGCCGGCCCCGGCGCCGCTCCTGCCGCCGCCGCCGCGACATGGTGTGAGCCCGCTGCCGTCGGGGACGCGCGGGGGGGGCAAACCCACTCACCCACCCACCCACCGCCTCGGGAGGGGAGAAATCCAGCCCCGCACCGCGGGGAGAAAGAGACGGACCGCAGCACCCCCCTCTCCTTCCTTCCTCCCTCCTTCCCTCACCTCCCTCTACACCCCCCCCCCCCCCCAACCTCCTCCTCCTCCTCCCACCATCCATCTATCTATCCATCATCCCCCCCGCCAACCCCTCCCAATGCTGAAGAGTTTCAACCCGGCGGGGCTGGAGTGAAGAAGGGAAGGGCGGAAGGGAGGAGAGGAGCTCCGCGCAATCCACCGCCGCTTCGGGGAGAGGGAGGGAGGGAGGGAGGGGGGGGGGCGGCCTCGCTATTATTTAACAGAGAAGAGAGGTGGGGGGCGGAGAAAAAGGAAAAAATAATATATATATATAAAGAAAAGACGGGAAAATGGCGAACGATTCTCCTGCAAAAAGTCTGGTGGATATCGACCTTTCCTCCCTGCGGGTAAGTGCCGGGGTGGGGGGCCGGGGCGGGGGCTCCCCTCAGGGCCGGCGGGGCGGGGGCCGGCGAGTCCCTTGCCGGGGCTACCGGGGTTGGGGGGGGGTGAGTGTGTGTGTGTGTGGGAGCGGCCGGGGCCCGGTGGCAGTGGCCGGGGCCGGTGGCGGGTCGCGGGGGGCCGGCGGCCGCGTTGTGGGGGGAAGCCCCGCGGGGGCGGGCGGGGGGAGCGCGGCCCTTGGGCTGCTTTTCCTTTGTTTGCATGTATTGGCATGTGCGTGGAAAAAACAGGGCGCAACAGCTGCACGCCGCCAGCAGCCGGGCTCTGCCAACAGCCATCGCCTGACAAAAATGTAACCCCGCTTCTCTTCTTCTCCCCCCTGACCCCCCCTCTGCCTCTCTCCCCTCCCCACCCCCAACCCCCGCCCCCCACCTTCTCCCCAGGACCCCGCTGGGATTTTTGAGCTGGTGGAAGTGGTTGGCAATGGCACGTACGGGCAAGTCTACAAGGTTTGTGGCAGAATTTCTTCTCCTTTTATTATTGTCATTTTTCTAGAGGTGTGACCGGTGCCTGGGCCGGGCTGGGCACACGGCTGATGGCGAGCCACCCGCTGTGGCAAGCGGAACAGTTAGGGATGATCAAAATGTTGTGCTTGTCATTGTTGCTGCCCGTGACAAGTTTGTCAGCCTCTTGGCTTCTGCTTTTCCAAAGGGACACAAATTGCTCTCCCGAGTACCCGTCCTGAAATGGTGAAATAGTCCTTTATTGTCCCTGTTCCCCCCCCCCCTCCCCCCCCAGCAGTGACCAAACCGAGTGGGGACTGTTAGATTGTGTCCACGCTGTACAAATCGGTCCACAGGCTTATTCATAATTCCTGCTGGAGGTCCCTCATGGAAGTTGCTGCTGCTGCTGCGGGGACTTTAGACAAAGGCATTGGCCTTCATTAAAATTGTCACCCAGCTTCCTTGTTCGAAAACCTTCAAAGTGCTGCATCCGATCCCGCTGTGCTGTGCAGTGCAATCCTGGGGGGGGGGGGGGGGGCGCGCAGAGTAACAGTAATGAGCGATCGAAGCAGGGAAAGCTTATTTAGTGAAAATCAGAATTCCCAGAATAACCTGTTTGACAAGAGTATGACTTTAAAAAATAGAAATCGGAGAGTGGCCATGTGGGTGTGAAACTAGCCTACTTTTTTTTTTTTTTTTTACTTTTTTTTTTTTCCCTTCAGTGTGCAGTCAGTGGAACAAACAAATCTCGAGATTGCATGACTTTGCAGCGGGTGCTAGCTACCAGGATGACTAATTCACACAGTCTTAATACTTGGCTAAAGACGGAAGGCTCTAGCCTTATATTGTCTAGAAAGGCAAGGCACGTTTGCAGAGGGAAGGAGAGATAACTGAAAGAAAGTAACCAAGTATGCCTAGCTGCTTGGTTTGGTTGCTTTTTTTATTATTATTATTATTATTATTAATTTTTTTGCTGATAAACAAGGCAGTATAATTGGTGAATCTCCCTGATGGCAAGATACTGCTGTTTGCAGCTCCAGTAACTAAATAAAGCACTTTGCTGCCTCTTCTGCAAATGAAACACATGTCAGTTTGTTTTGAGGGCGTGAACCTCAGCCTTCATGATAGAGAAATAGTCTCCGCGGCGTGCGAGTTGCATTTTAAGACTGGAAGTGGAATAATCGGGCTGCTGCTGTTGGCAGAAAGCTGGAAAAAGGGATGTGGCTCAAAAGGCCATAGGAGAGGGGGGAGATGAGCAAGAAGCTGCACTTTGACACCACCTCGAGCATTTAATTTTTTTCTGACAAATTAAATGACACCATTTAATTTTTTTTCTGTAATCCTTCTGCTCCCAGAGCTTGCATCACCTGAACCCTTCTTACAAAAAAAAAATAATATTGTAGGGCGTGAATGTGTGACTTGAAACTCTCCTGTTAATTATTGCAATTTGGTGCATTGTTTTGGGGCTTACTTGTTAATGCTGTGACTTAATGAGCGAAGTCCTCGTTGGTTTAACAGTCTTGAGAATAGAAATGTTTTCATTTCATTTTTCTTCAGTATGCTAGAAGTCTCCCAGTGTAGTTAACATTAGCAATGAAACTTGGCACATGCCTTTATTGACTTGGAAGAGTGAATGAACACCTGAGGTCTTAAGGGCATCGGTTTCACTCTGATAACAGGGGAAACAGCAGGCGGTTTCTGTCAGGGCCGTAGTTTTAGTGTGTGTCTGATGAGATTTCTCTGTCCTTCCCCACTGGTTAGACAATGGTGGAAATGTCTCCTCTTGCCTGGTAACCGAGGGCACGGTGGTTTGGGTGCCAGGAATAAAAGAAATCGGTAAATACCATTTTGTTGTAGAGCCTTTCAGACATCAGTGGATTGACAGGTTGGATTTGCACTGCTATTTATTAGGCATTTGTCCACATCTGGACATAGTGGTGGACATAGTCTCATCAAAATGTGGACACCTAATAGAGTTGTACGTAAACAAAAAGCACCAAAACAAAAAACTTCCGTGCTGTGATTAAACCTCTGCTTTCTTCTTAAAAGAATGCAATTATGTAAAATAAAAAAATTAAAAAATATAAATCAGTGCAATAGCAGTGCAGTAGTATTTAACTTTTCTCAGCTGCTGTTCTGTTGGGAAAAACGCCCCAGGAACACACGAAGATGAAAAACTCTGTGTGTGCGTATTTTGAGGGCTTTCGGAGGAACTGCACAACCGAGAGGGAAAAGAAAAATTAAAAAACAAACAAACAAACAAAAACAACCCCAAAACGTAGTTAGGCTGTGTTTGCTTGTTGCCTTCCGCTTCCCTCCTTACCCAGCCACCCCTCCTTGAAATCCCTCTTCCCCAACGGGCTTTATTCCCCTCGTAGCCGCGCTGTCACCCTCAGGGGCTGGCGGGGGGCGGGGGGGGCGAGGATGGGCCTTGTCTTTGAGGAACCGT
>JAOQGH010000001.1:139791159-139827467 GCA_025769975.1 Gallinago jamesoni
GAACCGTGCCCCCCCCTCCCTCCCCTCACTGCCCCCCCCCCCAAAAAAAAAAACAAACCCAAACCCCACCACACAAAAAACCCGAGGTCGCCGCGAGTTTGCGATGTACTTCCACGATCCGGGGTGTGTGTGTGTGTGTGTGTGTGTGTGTGTCGGCACCGGCGGTGATGTCACCGGGGCGCGGGGCGCGGGATTGGCTGGCGCTGCCGGGGGGAGGGAGGGAGCGGGAGGACGGCATGACGTCATCTCTTTGTCTGGATCATACACACCCCGGCGCCGGGAGCGGGGGTCGGTGTGACGGCCTTGCCGGGGTGGGGGGGACGGGACGGGACTCCCCTCACCCACAGCGGTGGGCGAGGAGACCCGCCCCCCTCCCAAGCTGTTGGGAGGCAGAATATGGGCCCGCTCTGCGGGGAGAGGGGGGAGCGGCCTTCCCCGGCCTGAGGGGAGCCCGCAGGGGAGACGGGGAGGGGACTCTTTGTCAGGAAGTGTAGCGACAGGAGGAGGGGTACCGGTTTTAAACTGAAAGACTGTAGATTTAGGTTAGATATCGGGAAGAAATTCTTCGCTGTGACGGTGGTGAGGCACTGGAACAGGTTGCCCAGGGAGGTCGTGGATGCCCCATCCCTGGACGTGTTCAAGGCCAGGCTGGATGGGGCTTTGAGCAACCTGCTCTAGTGGGAGGTGTCCCTGCCCATGGCAGGAGGGTTGGAACTCTATGTTCTTTAAGGTCCCTTCCAACTGAAACCATTCTGTGATTCTACGATAGTCCCGTTTTTCCCATCTTTGCCTCAGCTGAGCTTGCTGGGAACAGCCCAGGTCTATGCAGCTGGAGGTACTTCTACCGATCGCCCTACCCTGGCTCTTATTTAGCTCTACAGAGGTGTATAGTTGTATGTACGTGCATGAAATAGGAGGGCAGTCCTAAGTTGTTTGGCACCCAAGTGTAAGTGGAGTTCTTTCCTGTCACAGAGTGGCGTGGATCCTCCTGGGATTTTATGCCATTGAAGTGGGTTGGCTTGAGTGGGGAGCACTTCTGTGGAGGGCCTGGGACCTCGGCGGTGTGAGATATTAAAAAATACCAAGTTTTCAGCCGCTCCCCTTAAAGTCCATAGGGTTTACATCATTTTCATCTTCATAACCTCGCTTACACCTCTCCTGTGGGAAGGAGCTTTGTGTTTTAAGAGGAGCTTGTTACGCAGCTCATCAATATTGGGGGGGGGGGGAATGAGCTTGAAGTTTTCCAGCCTAGAAGCGCCTAGAAGAATTGGGATGTTTTTGGGGGAAAACTTTTGCCCCCCCCGCGTCAGGGGCTCGGGCGGTGGTGGGGGTGAGCTCGGTCATTCTGGGGGCAAAGCAGAACTCCTCTGCTGCTCATCCAAAACCCAGGGGGATGAAAAGGCTGGCCTGGAAGTTGTTTGCCCCTTTCGTAGTCGGTTCAAAATCCGAGAATTTTGTCAGGGGTAGAGAGAGGGCTATTTTTGCACGTTGTATTGCTTATAAATAAGTTAGGAAGCAAAGGGTTAAAAGAGCTGATGCTGGAAGACCCCCCCTGAGCCTATAGTTTTAACACTTTTAAGGAGCCCCAGGCTTCTGCTGGAGCTGGGAGAGAGAAATTTCCCTTCAGCAGGTTGGTATCAGCTGGCGGGAGGCATGTTTGGGCTTGTGGGCAGCAGCAGCAGCAGAGGCAGAGCGGGCAGAGGAGCACCCCGACCCTAAACCTTCCCCTCCCCCGCGGGGCAGCCTGGCCCTAGCGAGGTGCATGCGAGGGATGATAACGAGTGGCACAGGGTTTGTCAGAAAAAAAAAGGCCTCAGCCTCTAATTGTGCTTTGTTTTTTTGTGGGTGCTGCTGTCCTGTGCCTCCTGGTCTCCTTCCCTTCCTCCTCAAGTCAGCCCTGCTTTGTCAGGGCGCTTTGGTGTAACTGGAACTTATGTCTGGTTTAACCATGCTCTTAGCTGCCTTAAGGACTCTTTTTTTTTTTTTTCCCCCCCCCATCTTTTGCAAATAGTGGAGAAGCATTTTTAGCATTGCTGCGGTTAGATTTCAGTTTTTCACATCCAGTAGTAAGCTTAATTTGAAGTTTGGCTCGCACAAAATGAAAACACTTCTGAAACTTGCCTCGAGATAAGATTTGAACTTGGTGTTTGCTTCCCCTTCTTTTTTTTTTTTTAATGCAAAAAATGACCCGTGAACTAAATGGATTCGTTAATATTTTGCACATTTTAAAATCTCTGCCATAAGATTGTTCATAGGGGCACGAGGCTGATTAATTTTGCTATTGAGACTACTGAGATTGAACTGTGTTAACTTGCTCCATCACTTTCCCTTTGGTTTTGTTTTGTTTGGTTGTGGGTTTTTTTTGTGTGTGTATGTGTTTTTAAGGACAGCTAGGACTTCAAAATAGCTGTTGTGAGCGTGCTGTTATGTCTCACAGATAGACATCGTAATTCTCCTGTAGCAGCAATGACTGGGGGGAAGGATGTTTTTGTGCAAGTTCCGAGAGTGCACCAGAAAGATGAGAATTAGGGATGATACTCCTAATTGCCCTCAGTGCAGGCTGGTGTGGCTTAGTTAATTCACAGTGAAGGCTTCTTTTGTTGATTTATATTGCAGCCTTCCAAAACTGCATGTAAATGATGTGTATTGTCTAACTGCTGGCTCATAAAAGGAAATGATGTAAGATGTGATCGTTTAAATGCTGATTTGAAAATAAATTAAAACTTGGATAAATGTTTTCCCACGCTAAGGATACTCTATTTTTGTCTTAATGGACTTTATCTTACAAGGTGACTGTGTTGGGGGGTAGGAAGAGAAGACAGTGCTTGGTATTCTCTACTAACTCAGCTGAGTATTTTTTCTCCCCCCTTTCCCTTTTCTTTCTCTCACTGCTAAAGGGACATCATTGTGGATTCAAATGATTTTGTTAAACATGAATACAATTCCAGTCTTATCGCTATAAAGACAAACTGTACTGAGGATCAGTGAGGTCACTGGCTTTCAGGAACTGGTCCAGACCAGCTCTCTTAAGTATGAACTGCCCTTCTCTTCCTCCTCTGATTTTTTTGTGTGGATTGTGTCGCAAAGTTAGAGTTTGCTGTTGGAGAAATGGGGAAGGGCCAGGCAGTGGCTGGAATACTGGCATTTCTCTGGGTCCTGTGGCTAGATGTAGCCCTTAATGTCGTTTGCTGTCCTCCCCCAAATTGGCTGAACTTTTGACCAGTTCCTCCATCACCCAATTCCTTCTTAATTAAATATACAAAAGCTAGGCAGGTGGCCAGTGGGGATTACTGATATTTATTTTTATTAAAAAAAAAAAAGAGAGAAAAGAAAGCAACCTGCTAATTGTGGGTAACCACATGTCCCTCTCGTTCTTCCTCCCCCAGTCCATCTGTCTGTTTGTCAAAGCGTCTTTTTTTTTTTTTTTTTTGCATCTTGTCTTAAATCAAATTGCAGGCTCCTGAGGCAGGGACTCCATGTTCCTGGAGTAGTTAGAAGGGGACCTGGCACTCCGAGACCTGGGTGTGTGCCGGTCTTTGAGGTGATGGATGTAACAAAATACAGCCCAGAGTCTTACGCTGGCTCCTTGGAAATTTTTTCCAGCTTTCTGTAGAAAGATTTTTCAGCTGGTGTGGGTAAAATTTCAGTCAAAATTGTCTCAGGCTCTCCTTGCTTTTTGTGTGCATGTACTCTCTCCCCGGTGGCAATGGTAGGGGGCATTTCCCCAGGCTTGCAAAGGTGGGTGATTTTCCCTATCGAGGTCTTGCTCCAGGCGTGGGGAAGGTGTGAGCTTTATCCGTAAGGCCCATGATAGGGGCTTTTGTTTGTTTGGGGATATTAAAGAAAGAAGGGGAGAAAACCAGAAACATATGCCTTCCCTTTCCTTGGTTTATTTTTCGCTCTCTTCTGGTAATGGAAATTTTGGTGACGTGTTATCAACTTCCAGGCACTGGAACCGCTGTGGTAGCGTGCAGAAGTGCTTTTTTTGGCCTCTGTGATGATGGCAGGTCCGCGCCTCCCACCCTAGGGGATGATGTAGAGGAACGTCCCCAAAGGGAACCCAGCATTATAAGAGGTGTTCACCCTTTGCATTTCCCTGCCTTCAGCATATACATTTTTTAGTATAAATTTTTGGACTGCAGTGCTAGCTGGCTTTCCTCATGTGGTCTAGCCTGTGTTTGTGTATACACATTATGTTCTAGTCATCTCCTTTTCAAGTGGTAGGTACTTTCTGTTGCAAGCAGGATTTTAGCTGGGTAGGTTGTGTACCTACCTTCTTGAGATCTGTTCTCCTTGGAGGAAAGTGGTATTTTTGTTTTTCCCCTTTTACATTTCTGACTGTACACTCTGGCTCTGCCAGAAGTATTTCTCCCTGCCTTGGGATGACGTTGATATTTAAGCTCAATAACATTGACTTGCACAATGAGAGCTTGACTGTAGTCAAAAGTTACAGTAAGATCCTTATCTGCAGCGTTATTTTAGGTCCCAGTCCAGCTCCCACTGGAGCTGGTGGAAAGAATTCAACTTGCTTGAGCGAGAGGTGGATTTGGGAGGGGATCTCATAGCTTTGCACAAGAATTTTCTTATCAAATACCTTATGTTTGTAGCATTATGGGTCCCTGATTGTTTCTCAGGTCAGCACAGGCTCAAGAAAAGATACTGTTGGCTCTAAAATCAGGCATCTATGGGAAGGGGGAGGAAAAACCCCACTGTGTATAATTTTGGGAACCTTGAGGTAGCTTTCAATGGAGAGGACTTGGAAATTTTGACATTGCATCTCACGTATTGCTTCCAAAGTGTGTTTTTTGCTTTGGATATGGTGTGAAGCACTTGCACAGAGGCACAAAATATGAGACTGGTTACTAACTGCAGAATGCTGCCAAATGCTCAATATGCTGTTGTGAAGCTCATGATGCTTCCACCTAACCCTCGGTCCTCGTCCCTCGTCCTGTCCCAAGCAAGGCTTGATGTATCTCCTCCTGCGTGGCCATGGGGCTCAGCAGTCCTAATGTTTGTGGTATCTATTTCAGTGTTAGTAAAAGGAGGGGGCAGCTTTTTGAAAGGGAAGTGAGTACAGGCACGAGACACTATAGCCCTGCAGGCAGAGCTGTCCCTTGCTCTGCTGGCCTTTGCCATCCTGCAGCAGAGTGGAATCTGCTCTTCTGAATGTGACAAGTGACTACAGTGTGACCTCAGTGGTGTTGGCTTTAATTTGCTGCTAATTGAGAAACCTCTGAGAAGCAGCACTGGAGAAGAAGGAAGTCCCAAAGACTGGGGAATGGAGGTGCCCACACTTACAGAGGACTGGCTCGTCTGAAGCACAGAAGGATCAGGCAGATGTATGGATGGAGTGGGCTTCTCTCCGCTTGATTTAGAAACTGGTGCTACTGACTCCTATCTCAAGTGCTGCTGTGGCAGGCACGAAGGGTGTTGACTTTTTCTCCCTGGGGTTTTCCCATGCCCTCCTCTTGCTTGATCTTGCATCATACTGACAAGTGAAGGACCAGATCTATGGGAAGATGTGGTGTTAGGAAGAGATAGTAGGACAGCTCAGAGAGACGGAGCCTAGTGAAGGTGAATTTACAGTGGGAATCAGAGGTTGAATAAGGAGAAGCTGGCTTAAACGTTGAGAATAAATTAGTTAATGATTCATAGTTGTGGGAAACAAAAAGTAATGTGGAGTCAGGGAAGTGTTTAATATAAGAAAAAGTAAGGGACAGCTTAGTCGTCAGTAGAAATACATCAGCATATATAATTTATATTAAAAAATAATTTACATATTATGAAAGAGATCAGCTTTTACCCATGGCAGTTCGCTAGCTTTCACTAGCCAGCCAGGCTTTGGGCTTATCTGCACCAGGGAAAGGTACACTGACACAAGTTTTTGTGTGGATTTCAGCAGGACCCGGGCTGACGAGACCTCCCTAGGCCCACCAAGCTGTGTTGTGACCCTGTGCCGGAACAAGTGCTGTCTTTTGGGGGGAGGTTGTTTAACGCTCCTGGCAAAAGGCTGCTTTCCCACCAAAGCTGCGCCTCCTTGGGTTGCTCTGCCACTGGAACTGTCATTATCCCTATCCAAACAGGACACTGCAAGTGCCAACATGTCCTGATCGGCCTGTCTAGTAATGAAACAGCTAATGTGGTAAAACTCCTAACGTGGATGCAGTTATACTGGTATTGTAGTGCTTATCTGGTATGTCTCTGTCACCTCCCTTTGGAGGTGTCCCATGGTGTGTTGATAAGAGCTGCTCTCCGGGCAGGGATCACAGTGATTCATGGATTTGTACTCGTGGATGAAGGAGCTGCATGGGCTGTAGGCACATGCTTCCTGGAGCAAGGCAGCACTGCCCCTGGAGAAGGTCTGCTGTGGGCTGGGATCAGCGATGGGGCAGCTGGGGCCATTAGTGGTGGACCATGGCTGCTCATCTGCTCCCTCCCCTGCCCCTGTGTGCCCCGAGTGTCCCCTTAACTCCCTGGCTCTGGGGCTGCTGGTGACCTCCACTTGTTTAATGCTCTTCCCACCACCCTGGCTGGGGAAGTCCTACAAGATCCCCTTGGGCATCTTGTATTGGAGGCATGGGTGCTGCCCTGCTCCCTGTCTGCCTCTAAAGGCTTTTCTTCTGCACTGCTCTCCACGTGGAAAAGCTGGTCCTCACATCCATCTATAACACCCGTCTGCCTGGTCTTTGGCTACTGACTCTGTGTTATATTATCCCCCAAAACGCCTTTTCAGTATGCCTACGGAGTTCCCTTTATCTTCACTGGATGTTTTACAGCTCTGAAAATTGGTAAATTGGCCTGGTTTTAGCTTTGAATGTTTGGGCTACTGTCTTTTTATGATGTACCAGTCCCCGGTATGGATTTGTTAGCCAGAGGTGAAATGGGGAGGACATTACTTAGTTAGCTAAAAGAATGGCAGCAGCTTGAAGTACTCAGTTGCACCAAATCTAAGTTTTATTGACTTCCTGAGGACTACCAAGACAACAGTTTACTCCTGCTGGTTTACCTCAAAGCTGATGTGCTTTGTTCGGGCATTTTGCATTTGGAACTGTTAAAAATTACTCGAAGTCTTAAAAATGCAACAGTCAATTGCAGTTAAGCTCTGGTAGTTCCAGTTGCTTCTTCCCAGGATTTTGTGAGAGTAGCTGTAGGGGATGACAGTGGGCAAGAGTTCACGATTCTAATTTAAACAGTAAGCTCAAACCAAAATAAACTTGTCTCAAAACCTGGCCCCTGCGCTTCAAGCTATCTAATGGTATTGGGTTGTTTTTTATTTTAAACCCAGGAAAGAAAAGCTCAAGGTCGATAGGCCTTAATGTGTTACAGTAGATTGTGCCATGCTGTACTTGGTTTTATGTATCTTAAAAATGGAGACCCTCCTGACATCATTACAAATCATTGTTTTTCTTCAATTTTGTGCTTTACAAGGAAAATACTGTAGAATACCTAAAAGCAAGCACAATCTTACAAGGTTGTGGGAAAGTGGGAATGCTTAGCTGAGTTATGAACCCTTGCAGGTAGGGGTGCAAAACGCTGACAGACCCTAAGCTGTAGTGCCATTAGCATGTGCAACTGCAATAATCACAATAATTCTTGGGTGAACTGGTACAGCAGTGTTTGCATATAGTGATGAGGTATTTGCTGACTGGAAACCCTAATTGAGTTTCTTTTATGCTTTTCCAAGAAACTGACAGTGCTGTATATCTCCAGTTATTTTATGGTGGCCTGATAGGTGAAAAATGCATTTTGGAGCCAGAGCTGCAAGGTACATGCGTCCAGTCAGTAATTTGCAACTTGTTTCTGTGCAGTGGGCTGGAATGGTACATTTGAAAGGTGCTCAAGTAGGTGGGCTACTTACTGTCCTTTTGCTGTCTAAATCTGAGCTGTGTGCTCTAGGACTCACAGTGGAGAGAAATAGGACAGAAAAATGGCCTCTGAAGATATGTACCCCAGGATGAGATAAATTGCTCTTTACCTGAGCCTATGTTAATTATAATGGGAATTTAGGATGAATGTTTCGGTTGTATGTCTTATAGATGCCTAAGGTCAAAGAGGTTGACCCCACTCTGTACCATGCGTGTAGTAGCCCCTACAGTCTATCTTCTTTGTGGGTTATATAGTAGGAGTGAAAGCGCCTTTGTAAGTGGATGTGTGAAAGTGAATGACGTGTAAAACCCCTCTTGCCCATCGCTGGGAGGGAAGCATCCCTTTTCCCAAAAGACTCATAAATAAGTGACCTGGTTTCGGGTGCATTTATCAAGAGGTGAGTGTGCAAGCCCTCAGTTAGTAGCTCCACACTCTTAAATGAAGGCTGGGAACTTAGAGACAAGTTTATTTCTACAAAACTGAGAACTATCAGTGTGAAAAGCCATCAGTGCCTCGTGTCTCCTCTCTGTGCCCTTAGCATAAATTATACTTCAACAGAGAATGCATTTTTTCTAGGTTACTGTTTTCTGGGAGAGAATTGTAGAAATACTTAAACTCTTTTCAGGATGTTGCTTATTTTTTCAAAGGTTTGCTTCTCTGCAAGGTGTGCTTTCCCATCAAACCTGTTTGAGTTTTTGTTACTTTTTTTTTACCCAGCCATGTCGTATCGCTTCTCCATAGCTGTAGGCTTAGCTAGTAGAACTCAGTCTGGTTGTCAATCATATTTTTAAATCTCAATCTGTTGTAAATCCAAGTATTTTTTCTCTAATTAACACTTAGGTTTTTTTGAGGCAATAAACTGCGTGTTACTTCAGCAGCTACAGCGGACATTCCTGAAGTAGCTGAAGTTTCATATTCCGCACCATTTGCTAAACCAAATTATCAATTGCGTGGTAATCTCCCATATAAACACAGAAGGAAGCAGAGCTCTCATGTCTTCTCCACTGTGCCTTGCTTTGGAGTGAGGATGTGGGAGGGAAGCACAGTGCAGAACTGGTGCAATTTATTCCCAGCCACCCAGGAAATATGTGACAGAGCTACAATCCTCATCTCTGGATGCAAAGTTCTGTGCTTTAATCAAAAGAGATTCCTTCGTTACCTTAGAGGTAGCAGGGGTCAGTTGTTGCCCTTAACCCAAGCCGCAGAGAGGGAAGACTGTGTGTGTTGACCCTCTGGTCTCGTAAGAGCCACCCGGAGGAAGGAGAAATGTTCTTGGGCAACTGTGCAGGTGGATCTCGTAGAGCGAGCCTCATGGTACCTCTACTTGTTTCACTTGTGTTTGTGGTGGGATTGTTGTGTGCTGTCTTGCAGTTGGTGAGGTTCCTATGTTTAAATGAGTTTTGCAGAAAGCCCTGTACAGAATTGCTCGCATTTAACTGTATTGCTCTAACGGAGGTGGGGCAGGTATTAGGATATTTTGCCATGACTAAACAGCAGTGTTAATACCCTGAAAATTGGTATATTGACATTTATGAGCAGATATCGCATTACAGCGATAGCTTCAGGGGCCTTCTGCTGTGTATGAGAGTTCTTGGTTGATTTAGAAAGCACATAAATAACATTTTAAAGCCGCCCTAACACAATCAAGCACGTTAAACCAAAAATGCAAGGCGATGCTATATCCTTAGTTTATCCTGCAATCCGCGGTTATTTTGGCAGATGAAGTCAGTGATGTGCTGTTGCGGGAGAAGGAACAAACGGCACGGTGACAGGAGCTGGGGGGGAGCCTCTGGCGTAAAGGGACCTCCCTGGTTTCACAGCAGGCGTTTTGCATGGCAGTGCCGTACCTCCCGCCAGGGTCCAGGGGTGTGCTTGGAGGAGTCCCCGTGCTGCAGGGGCTTGGGCTGGGGCTTTGGCAGAGCTGGCGTGCCTCCAGGCTCCCTCACACTGTCGCCTTCGCCTGGGTTTCTGGTGTGGTCTTGCGGGGGAAGAAAGAATGTCAGACTATTAATAGTGACAGCACAGGCTTTCTCCTCTTCATCTGTTAAAAAGCTCTGGAATGCTTTGAATAACAAATTGCCCCAAAATCTTGCTTTTTAATCTGAGAGTTGGGAAGGGTGCTTTGCTCTTTCCTTTCCCCGATGTGAAACGCAATGAAATTCACTGATCCGACTTGTCCTTGGGGGCTGTGGAAAGTGCTTTATGCAGCTCCCCCTGTGCGTTTTAGGTGCTCGCCAAGAGTTAAATTTTGGAGCGATGACAAGTGAATATGGAGAAAATGTTTCAAGTCATGTGAAAGAAATGTTACTTGCTAAATAACTTGAGTGTTAAAAGAAGGGATGGGAAAAGCTTTTCTTAGCCTTTGTGGAAGTCTTATATGGCAAGGAATGAAAATCTTTAATACTGACCTAATTTTATTTGTATTTAAGATCAAAGAGCTCTTGTGAATGAGTTGCTTGTCTTATATGTCACTGGCTTTATGGTTTTCTGAATGGCTTGAGGCAGTAAATCAGTCCTGAGTAATGCTACCTTTCCTTAGGTTTCCTCTGAGGTAATGAAAGAGCACTCTGGTTTCCTCTTCAGGAGTAAAAAAATATTAGTTATTGAGCAGACTTCTTTCTGGTTAAGTTACTGAATTTGGAGGTGCCTCCTCATGCACTGAGTGTGGTGGCAGGGCTTGCATTGGGTTTTGGGGAAGGAAGAGAGAAGTGGGCAATGAAACCGCTGTTGTTGGCACCGCCACTTTGGTTGCAGATCAAGTCCTTGCTGCCATCAGGGTTTGACTTTGGGAGTGTCCTCTTCTGCTGCTGCTCTGCACCTCTTAGCTTTTTGATAACGAAGCGTGTAGTCAGCATGTGCTATTGTAAGGAAATAGGTTTCGTATGCATACAGTGTGGTTGCACTGGGCTGTATGGGAAAGGGGAAGGTTTTACTTTGTGCTCCCCACCAGGAGCACAATAGGATTTCCTATTGCAGAAGGGAGAAGGAAAGGTCAGGCAGACAGCTGAAACGCCTTGGGTGGTATCCGGTTACTTTATTCCAGTGGGGAAAGGGATGCTGCTTGCTTACATGGTACAAAGCTGTGCTGAAAGTACAGGGTCTTGGAGGTACCTCGACTCACTGGAGAATCTACTGACCCAGTAGCACCACAACGTAGGTTTTGGTCTATCTCTGTGACTCAGATAGGAGAAGACAGGAAAAGGGAATGTGAACCGCATTTCAAATCTGTAAGGATGGCATCAGCTTAGTTTGTAGATCGTTGGGAGTTTGGAAACAAAGCCAGTAGTCCTGGGTATTCAAGTGTCGCGTTCCTGTTAATATCCATTCACCCTGCAGGATCAATGTGCTTAGGAGAACAGGAGATGAAATTCTTTTTGCACATGCTATCCTCAGAACTGTTGACTGATGTGAAATGGCACATGTACATGAAACCCCGCTGAAGAGAGCATGGGTGGCACAGCACCTCTGAGGTGGTAGTTCAGTCTGCTGAGCTTTGACTGCTTCTGTGTTGGTGGTGGTGGATGGTGCTGACTCGGCAGAGCCTCTTCTCGCCGCCTCTGCTCAGAGCCAGCGCTCGTCGTGAGCCTGAGAGGTGCTCAATAAACGGGGAATCTCGTAAAGCCCCTTGAGTTGCTGAACTTTGCCAGAACCTGGCTTTTTTGTCAAGGTTAGCTGAAAAGTTGGGAGTGTGCTTTCCTTCCAAGAACTCTTGGTTTAAAGCTCCATTAATTGTATGTCAGTTACCATATGTGTTATGATAATAACCAAGAGTGGAAAGGACTGGATTTATTTCAGTAAACATTTCACCTAGTAAAAATTTAATAGCTTATCCGCCTTCAAAGGCCATTCCTTTTTTTCCCCTGTGCAGATTGTGCACCCAGCAGCAGTACAGAGTGTTTCCCTGAGAGCCGTGTTTATAACCTGACCTTGAGATGCTGCTCTTCCCGGGAGACGGACGGGGCTATTCCAGGGATGCTCAGTCCTGAGTTTCTGTTCGAGGCACAGGCTGGGTTCGCCTCTGCTGTGCTGGATTCTGTGGGTTTCTTTTAATAGTGGCTACGGACAGCTTTGAAAGATGATAAAAAACAACATGCTGAAATGTCTAGGGACTTGCGTCTGAATCACAACCATCAGCAAAACCATGAAGTTTGGAGAACCATTCTGTGTGACAGCAGAAAAAGTCATGTGGGTGCCCAAGCCAAACTGTTCAACAGATAGGTGATTTCATGATTTGAATGTTTCGAGGGAAATGTTTTGAATGTCTTCGCTGTCTTAGGCTGGCAGGAATAATATCCTTAACAGATTAGGTAGACCGCCTGTATATTTATAGTTTAAGAGGTGTAAATGTCATTTGAGAGAAAAGGAAGTGTGGTGGAGTAAGAGCATGGTAGAGATAATCCTTTTTATTGCAGCGTTCAGGTGTATATTGGTTTAGTTTGGATTCCTTTTCTAAAGCTATAACTACTTTGGCTCTCTGGGATCAGGTCCCATCTGCTGAAATTGGTGGAAGTAAAGTGGGCATCAGCCTGGCTCGGCAGCTTGGGGTTAGAGGTTTGCGCGTTTTTGGTTCGAGACAATGTTCCCTCGTCAGACTTCAGAGAAAAAGGTATACTTTCTAGAAATACCACTTTCTGGAAGTGCCTTTGGAAGTGTCTGAAACAACTTCAACTTTTCCTTAATCTTTTCTCGCAGAATGAATTTTCTGGTTTTGCCCTTTTTCAGAAGTGGCAGGTTTCTCTCTCTCTGTCTCTCTGTTTTCTTTTGTCCTTCTCGCTCTCTTCCCTCATACTCATCTGATGTGGGTGAATTCCTCCTGCCGCTCTCCCTTCCTCTCAACTCTATACTAACGATCCTTTGCATTTCTTCCTCTAGGCTTGTCTGTGGCTTTTTTTCTTTTTTTGGTGTAAAAGTAACTAACAAATAGAAGGGATATGGTTAAATCCGCGTGACCTCTGGTGCTGGCTGTAGTTCTGCCAAGATGAGTGAGGTTTGTTTGTTTTTTCATTAATGTGTTTCTCCACAAGCATTCTGTACCTTCTTTAGATCTTTTTTGTGGTCTCTTTTTACCCTGACTTTCTGAAGAAATGAGGCTCCGTCCTTTTTAGTCTGTCCTCAACACTTTTTCAACCTCAGGGCTGACTTCAGCTGTGTTTTGGTTTTGGGTAGGCGTCTAAAATCCTCACAAGTTTCATGAAAAGTAAATGACTGGGTAGATGAGATTGTGAGAGAGCGTTTGCTTTTCTCCAACCCCCTATGTCCCTGTGGAGAAAGTTTATAATAAAGTAAGTCCCTCTTTATTGGGCATTGGCAAGATGTGTGCCCAGGGTGAAGGCTTCAGGCTTACCTGTGCTTGCAGCTCTGTTTGCCTCCTGTGAGGCGGAGGCAAGAGGGGTCACAATTGTTACCTGTCAGCTGAGCAAAAAAAAAAAAAAAAAGAAGGAAAATGGTCTCAGGTCTGTCTTTTGATCCACTGGGGTAGTTTATGATTTCCCCCCACCCTGTCTTTTGGACAAAACTGTGGTGCCGTCTCCTGAAGTTAGGGGGCTGGCCACCGGCGGAGGTGGCAGTCAGAGGAGGGATGCTCTCTTCCCAGGGCTCCTCTCTCCACCGGTGGAGAGGAGGGAGGTGTGAGATTTGTCTATGGTAACTAAAGCGCATTGAAAGCCTTTGTCTAGACAAGGCGGGCTGCCCTTGACACATGCTGAGTCTGTCTAGTTAAAGCCTCAGGTACTTAGTGGGTGCTAACCTCAGGTACTAAATCCAGGGCTAGACAAGCCCCCCGAGGAGGTGGTGGGCAAGGTGGGGATTTCTTTGCATTAGTCTTTGCTGCAACCTCAGCTGGTGCCTGAATGCAAAACTGCTAATAAATGGTCGTAAACTATGGATGCTTTTCCTCTTGTCAGCTCCTGTCTGAATAGGGGCTTTTTCATGACACATGCTTGTTTGCTCATGTTTCTCTTTTAAGGAAAGCAGTTAAACTACGCAATAACCACCAGTAATTCAGTGCTCCATTGAGCATGTAATAAACTAAGCCCCGGTTCCCTCGATCTCGAGCCATTAGAGACTGCTGCCCTTTGTTTCTCTCTTTAGGGGGAGGAGGGAAGAAATGGGGCACAACCAACTTGTTCGGCATGGGAAGGACAAAAGGGTGGCCAGAGAGGGGAGAGGCACAACCGTGTGGGCTTCCCACGACAGGCATCACCATCTTTCCCAAAAAAGTGCAGGATCAAACCCTGGCCTTTGCTCTGTGCCCGTGATGGCAAACCATCTGGGAGTCTGCTGCAAATTTGTTTAAAAAAGGGATTACATCTCCTTGTGGTTGGTGCCAGACAAAGCGCCAGGTCTCAGCTCATCCTCCTGAGCAACGCCTTCACCTCTCATTGACTACAAGGCTTGCTATCATTTTTTGCCTTTTTTTCAATCCTGGTGCAGCCCAGCTGTGGGACAGGCAGTAGCTGATTCAGTTCTGGACTGTTTACATCCATTGTCGAAATGCAGCCTTTTAATGAGTTACCAAGTAGACTTTGTTGGGATTTCTTTGGTTGGTTGAGACTGGGTTTTCTTACAAAGCAATTTGATGCAAGTGTTGGTGCAGAGTGGAAACAAAGCAAAGTCTTTAACCAATTTATGGATAAACGTTTAGGACAGGTATCTTACAGAGTTCTGGGAAACTCTTCATGTGAAAACAAAATTAACGTGACTTCTTATCTCTGAATTGCCCCTTTAAGCCTCAAACCAAGCTTCTGCAAATCAGTTTTATCTTTTTCAAAGAGAATGGCTTCATGCTATTTCTCTGCATGATTTTGCAAAATGCTTTTCCAGAGGGGAGCTTTCTTACACATATGCAGAACAAATTTTAGCAAAACATTTTACTTTCTTCTATCTTCAGACTTATGAAAATGAACTCCATCATGACTCTCCAAAGTGTGGGTTTAAGAAAAAACTCCCAAGGCATTTCAGTGCTGATTCTGATGCAGCTGTTAGTTTAAGGAATCTCTTCTTAAACTGGAGGTGGCTGTTAACTATATTCAGGAGAGAAAAATGGAGCATTGAGCTGGATAAATTGTAGTTTTAGCTGATACTTATTTTGAGGTTGGGTGTGGCAGGTAAAAAAGACATTCTGTTAGATAAAAGGAGAAGGACTGGTTTCAATTTTAATACAACTGGTTTAAATTTTAATACAACTAAATTTTAACAACCTTTTCTAAAATTTTCTCCTTCTGCAATGTATTTTACCAGCACTACCATTCGGGAGAGCACCATCACTCCCCCGCCACCCTGCTCTGACGGCTTTTTTGCAATGCTTCTGGCTTTTCAAAATTTGATGCGGCTTTTAGATGGTCGGTGCAGTTCACTTTAGGACATTTAGTATACATGAATTTTGTTTCCCGGTCCTCTAGGTATAAGGAGATACCTGGTGGCTCTGTAAATGCTGAATGGCAGTGTGTAAGACTATAAATGTTAGGCAACTGGTAGAGAGGGAACGGGAGGAGGGGAATTGAGGGAGGAGAGCAGGTCATCCCCATGGGTCTGACTTCAGCTTGTGGGCTTGCAGCTTCCACGTGGACCATCACCGCATCCCGTCTCTGGTTCTGTGGGTTAGCCTGTGTGATTGTCCCCCTGAGACTGTGTGGGCATCACAGCCTTAAGAAATGGCCCATTTAATTCGTCGGGATGATAATAACATTTGGTGGGGGAAGCTTTAAATGTGGAGTGAGTGCCCTCTGAGCCTGGCTTAGTTGCTGGTTGTGCTTCTCCTCCTGGGATGCTGCCAGGGCCATGTGCTCCCTGCGCAGGATGATGCTCTCCCCTTGGGAGCCACCTGGCCCCCCTGCTTTAATTTGGACCGTTACTGCCCAGGAACTGCTTTTCCTGCCCTCCCTGGGAGTGGAGTGGTTAGGAGAGCTGTGGGACATGCCAAGCTTATTATACTCGCAGTTTGCCAGCCTGCCAAGTTTACCAGGTGAAGTAAAATTAGTTATTTATTCAGATTTTTCTCACCTTGTGGATGAATTGAGGCATGTGTAAGGGTGTCTGTGGCATTCTGCCATACTGCGAGCGGCAGGGGATGAAGAAGAAGCTGATGTACATCTCCTCTCCAGCATTATGCACACTGGTTGCTGCTGTATCCTTATTCAGTCTTTCAGGTGCTGGATAATAATGCAGTGGTCCCCCTCTGGTAGCAGCAGGCAAGGAATTATAAGGATGAAAATTCTCCCACTCACATATCTGCAGGTTTTTTATGTACTCACATAGCCTTTTTTCCCAGGAAAAACATGATCACATCTATTGCTCAAGCTGTTTAAGACTTCTTCCCCCCCCCCCGCCACTCCCTTGATCTGCAAGGAGGTGACAGTTGTGGAAGGATTGAGCCAAGTCTGTTTTTTAGGTATTAGGAGGTACTTAGAGGAGTTGCTGTTGAGACCACCATCTGGACAGAGATTCATTTGCTGAGGAGCTGCGCCGATTCCAGGGGAAAACTGTTCAGATGTGTTGTGTATGGTACAAGCAGGCTGAAAAGGCAGGAAGGTATAGGCTATATGCTTAGTTCAGGACTGTGCATTTCTTGAAGATGTAACTGGATGAAAAATAGCAGATAGTCCAGGCAAATGGGCGAATCTGTTTCTTAGAGGGATTGGTGCTGACCTCTGTAATGCACTGGGTAGGCAAAAGGCTCTAATCATTGTTAATTGCTCCTATATGGCAAATTCAATAACAATATAGGTGCCTGAGTACTTGGGGATCACTCACTTCCCTCCATTGATCTGGACTGGCCCCATGCAGGAACTGCTGGAAGCGGGTTACTTTCCTGGGAAGAGTTTAAATTGCAGCAGATTTTCCACCTTGACCCCTCAAAGCATTTGGATCGCTTGAACAGACTCAGGAGAGAGACGCTCTTGCCCTCGGACACGGATCCTGTTTGCCCTGCCCTGCTGAATTTAACCTGCTGCGTTTCATGCTCTCCCTGCCGTGATTGACTGAAGATTAGAGCTGGGCACAGGGTGGGGGGACAGGGCACATCGATCTGCTGGAGCTTCACGTTTAGGCACCAAGAAAGATTAAAGGGTGCGCTTTGAAAAGATCCTCCTTCATCTCAGTGATAAGCGGCGCTCAACCGGGCGGACGGAGAGGAGGTTAATGCCCTTTTTACCTGGGGTCTGTTTAAAGAAGGGCAGTCGTTTAGCTAAAATATACATCCAGAGTTCATTTCTGTTTAAACTGAAATTACTGAGTAAAGAAAGGCATCCTGGGAACAGATTAGGCCATATGCTAAGAAAGGAGCCTGTTTCTCTCAAGGTTAGTTGACAGCGGCACGCTTAAGGATTTTCTCTATTAAATATTTGATAAGCCTGTAGTAGACTTGAATTCTGCGTGGTTCTAATTACTTTTGATTTTTTTTTTTTTTAAGCCTGCAGGATTCTGATGTTTTTCTTCACCTTCCTTTTTTTCTGCTTCCCCCATCCCTCTACCCCCACAACGATCCTGTTTTATTGTGAAATGAGCACTTGGCTATCATTGGCCACAGTCACATCCTGGTGATGGGCAGAGCCATCCTGGCAGAGCTGGCCATAAAGGCTGTGTTTCCAACTCTGGGAGGTCCAGAAAGCTCTGAAATTTGTTGCTTCAGAAATATTTGATTAACTTTATTGTATTAGCATGAGGTTGGTTTTATTGCTACTTCCTATACTTTATTAAAAATCTATTATTAAAATATTGTGTATTATTATTAAAGCATGTGTATTTGCTTCTAATGACCCCTTTCTTTCTCTGCCGTTGGCAGCAATTTGCTGTAGTGTTGTTAGCATCCAGGGGTGGTAGGATGGGGAGGGAGGAGTGGTAGGGGGGTGTTTTGTCCTCCTGTTTTTTTTTTTTTTTTGAGATATTTTAATATTTTATTTTAATCAGAAAAAAATTAGGTTGTTTTTTTGGGGGGTGAAGGCTGTGGAGAGGCTGATTTTCCCTGTGTATTTGAAGCAGGATTCCCCTTCTGTTGAGTTATATTTGGAGGATATTTGCCCATGTGTGCGGGCTGTGAACATGTAGGTGCCACCGGCTGCCATGCCTGTTTGCTTTCTCCCCCCTCCAGCTCCCGGCTGAGCAAAGGTTGGGCCTTTCACCTGCTCCCTGCTTTGCATTTCCAGCCTTTGGATAAATTTGTCTTTCCGGGGAGCTTCTGACACGGGCAATTTCTGCTAATCAGATGCCACCTGCATTACCTCCCTGTGTGATTTACGCTGGGTGGTGGGGTGCTGTTCCCAAAACACCTCATGGAGAGGGAAGTCAAGGGGGAGAAAAAAACCCTCAACTATAAGCAGTTGCTTGTAGCTGTTTCAAACAGTCTATTCTTCCTGCCGCTTTATCGCTCACGTGCTTTGGGCTGGCAGACTCTGGACTGCAGGGGGTGGGGGAAAAATTTAAATAAATAAATCCACCCCAGAGAGAACTTTGTTTGCTTATTCACAGTGCGGCTGTTTTGCCTAGCAAGAACTCAGATTTTTAAGGGAAAAGCACTAATCCCGTGTGAGCAATTGTGGTATTTTGTTGTGAGGAATCAACACGTTCCCATGCAAAGCAGCGCTGCTATAAATACTTTTACTCGGCTAGGAGCGCAAGCTGCTGGTTAAGCTGACAGTCTTCTCCCGTTTCTCCTTATTTTGACCAGGTCTGCAGTTGTTTGTCTCGTGAGGGACTCTTTCTGGAGATGTTTTTTCTGTGATTTTACCTTCCCTAATAGGAGGCAAATGATTGTACCTCCCCTAACGGTATCTTCTTGGTCTCTGAGTTTTGCATTCTCTGTTCTTCAGAATATTCAGTACTCGGGAAATTAACCTTTCTTCAGTCTGTTTTCCATAAGGTTGTAGGTATTGTAGGAAATGCTGGAGACAGCTAAAACAAAAGACCTTCTCAGACAAAGAATATAATACAAGCCACCTGAATAGCTTGGTCTTCTCCAGCAGCCTGCTAGCCACCCTCGTTTTCCCTCAGCCTCGGGGCCTCCATGAAGCCTCTCCCCTCCGGATTTGCCCAGCGCTCCGCTGGGTGTTAATCACCAGTAATAAAAAGCACGCTTAGGATCAGGGGAGTGTCTAATGATACTTGTCAAGGCTAAACATCTCCTCAGTCTCTGCAGATCTTTCCTGGCAGTGAGTGCGGGTGGAGTGATTCATGCCCCTCCCCGGCAGAGACCAAGGTATCGGGCAGATCCTCACTTCTCAGGAACCATCAGGGAGGTTGGCTACAATTGGCTAAAGGACGTGTTTGCTGCGTGCAAAACACTGGTGAAACTTCTAATGAAGGGCTCTGGGTTGTCCCACTCCTGAGACCAAATGTGGTTTAAGAGGACTCTGCTGCTATGGATGACCATGGAGTCGTAAGGGGACACGGTCACATAGCTGATTAGGCTATATCTGCGTCAGGGCTTATGTTAGCCAGAGATGACCCTCTGGCTGACTGCAGATTTGAAAGCTTAAGCTCAGGTGGGAGAGCCCGGTGGAGCCATCTTCCCCCATCACCTGCCTCTGCCCATGCTTGGCAGCACCTTGGCGTTGCCCAATGCTGGTTTAATTCCTTGTCAATTCATCTCTGTTATACAAGTCATCTGCTGACAAAACAAAGATCTGGGTCACTGCTCTTAAAATAGATACGGCATTAAGCAAATTGCTCAAGCAAGCTCTCCTTTCCTCTGAGAAGGCAATGTCAACCCAACCTCGTAGGGATATCCCTAACAAGCAGAGCATCCTTCCACAGAGGCCCTGTCAGTTTAGTGACGCTTGCTTAATATGCTTTTGAAATGCAATGTCCAGTTGTTTGCACAATGTTTGGCTTGTGCCTGAGGGAGTAAGGGCTTTTTTTCTTTATATTAATGCAGATATATGCATTAATATGAACTTTTTTTTTTTTTGAGGTGGTCTTTGCACATCTTCTCTTTCTTTGAGCTTCGGTGCCAGGAAGTGTGATTGGCACGTTTAACTTTAATCCGTAAGAGCCATGATAAAAGATATCTGAACCAGCTGATTGTTGCCCTTGCTTATAGGCAGAGGTTAGTGATGCCAGTTTCATCTTGATAGTAGTCATCCGGTAACTGCTTTGAACATGTTGTGCCAAGCCCACGTATGAGTGCGCAACCGGTCAAGGTTGAATTACTCACAAAATCCAGTTGAAGGTCACAGCTGGGCCCCTGCAGGCTCTGAGTTTATAGGACTTCCTGCACCATGTGCCCTTCTGCCAAAGTCCTCTGGGCTTGATGGGCCTGGGCTGTTAAGACGTGCTGCCTGGTGGTTTCTTCTGCTTGTCCAGGGGATTTCTTCTGCTCTGAAGAGGGCTACCATCACTGGGAGTGGGGCTGGAAAACACAGTGACTGAAAAAGGGGAAATGGAAAATAGGATGTCGGTTCTTCTTGCTCATTGGAGTCCACCTCTCACTGTGTGTGTTGGCTTTACTGTGGGTTTGGAAAGCACGGTAGCCAGTGTTTTGATAAACTGGGAAGTCCGGGTGGAATTTCCAGTTATGAGGCAAATGGAGTGAAATATGGTTTGGTGTCCCATGAATGGGTTCCCTGCTTGACCCCATGCCAGCCTGGGTTGGTGGCAGCAGCAGTGTCCCTCTAATGATAAGGGAGGTGGTCATTTTCTACTATTTATTCCATAGAAAACATGGTATATTTTTGAGGGTAGGAGCCCTCGTAATTCTTTCCCCACCCTTTTCCTGGTGCTATGTCCGTAATACCTGCTGTCGTTTTGGGTTATACCCTAAGTAGACTCCAGGCAAGGTTCCGGGCAGTGCCTTGGTATAATGTGAAACCATCAGCACAAATTGTGCACCCCCACGAGGTTCAGGGGGAGCAGGTGCCTTAAAGATGGATCTAACAAAGCCAGCCTGCTGACCGGAGAGCTGTGTATGCAGGCAAGTAAAATGCTGGTGAGAATTGTGTGTAACAAGGCTGTAACTGGAATTTAAGACTTGTCTTTGGGCGACAGAAGATCACTCTGTGTGAGGACTCAGCAGCCCTGAAAGCAGTGACAGGAACACTTAAAAAACCCAAGGGAATGCTAATGCTGGTGGTGCTTCTGCAGTGCATTAGCAAGAACACTTGGCTAGCTGGGAATTGGGATGCAAGCCCTTCCTCTGGCACGTGTCCTTGCTCTTCTGCCCCCCAAAGGCAGCCGCTCCAGCCGCTGAGCTATAGGAAAGTTTTGGTAGAATTGATCCCGGTCTCTTACTGAAATTTTAATACTTCAGATGAACAAATGTTTGATTGGTTTGGCAAGGAGCTGGTATGATGCATACAGCTTTGTGTGATATGTCACCACGTACAGTGTTTTCTAAGAAGTCCCAAATCTGTGATTCTAAGAATACTGAAATACTGTTGGGGTGAAAGAGAAGATGAAGGGTTGCTTGTTAATGGCAGTTCTTCCACTTGGAAGAGGGGAGATGAGGATGCTAGTATCTACATCAGCCTCCTTCTGAGGGTGCACTTTTAGGAAAAAAGAATGTGTCAGCACTGCTGAGGGGCGAGAGGGGAGGCTGAACCCTGAGGGGGGGTTGCTGTCGGTAGGTTCCAGTTTTAGCCCCAGCAAGGGACTGGGGACCAGAAGGAGTTGAATACTTCTGTAGATACTGTGCTCGATGGGAACAAAAAGCTCCCTCCTTTATCAGGCCTGTATGTCCCCAGTGGTTTCTAAGTCCAAACCATCCCTTGCCTATCAGCTAAGGACAAACCATTTCTTTTCACAGACTAGAGCAAAAATCAAGGAACACTCTGGTAACTATTAATAATGTTTCTCTGCTTTCCTGTGATGAAGTGTTGCTTTGTTTCTTTGTTGTTTTTGTTTTTGGTGATGATTAGAAAACAGAAGTGGCAGGTAGTGACTTGAAACTGCCTGCACCAAAGGGAGATCCCTGCTCTGGAAATTAACTCCTTTACGTGACTGTGCCGCCATTGGGGTTTATCCTGATCTGGAGCCTAGCGTTTTGCCTTTTCACCTCGGATTCTTTCCACTCCCAAATCACAAATCTAATCAACTTAAACAGAAAATAAAAATGCTAAACGGGGAGAATGCTGTGTAATTGTTTTCCTGAGGAAGCTGGTGCTCGCCCAGGCTTAGTCTTTGTTGGTGGTGGGTTGGGAGCAGAAAACTCTGTTAGTTCTTGTTTGCCCCAAATCACAAAGTTGGGAAAATAGACTGAATGAGGAGCAAAAATTGTTTCAGGTTATTGTCACTCTTTATTTCTGCTGTTCTCAAGTTTTGCTGTACTGAGCCTAGCACTAAGACCTTCAGCTGCTGCTGAACCATGGCTTTATGCTTGAATGTTTGGTTCAGAAAGGTCAGGGATTGGGACAGAGAAGGGTTTGCTGGCACCTGGGTGTGCTTACAAGATCAGGCCCCAAAGTCATTCACGTGACAACATCCAAGTACTGCAATGCACAAAGTCGGGGCTCTAAGCAGGGTGATGCTTGGTAGCTGTACAATTCAGTTGCTTGCTGTATCGTGAGAAAACAGTTATCTCTGGTCAGCATTCCTTCTATGAAAGTACAGTGAATTGGGCTTGAAACTGTTTCTTTCTAAATCTGGAAGTGAAATATTCACACACAGGCTAGAAAGTAGCAAAAGGCAAATGAAAGCTTGCTGGAATGGTCTTGTTGCTTGTGCTGTGTTTTTAGCTGTTCTTCTATTTGCTGGAAACGTTGAGAAAAACCTTCACCAGGGTTTGAATGGTGACATCAAATCATGTACAGTGCTAATTTTGACTCAAACTTTGTCTCCCTGCAATGGGTAGGACAACAAAAGGAAGACAAAAAAGAACAGAAAGGTGGACGTAACGCAAAAAGGTTGAATTATTATGTTGAATTAAAGCCATGTGTGGAATATTCCTGTTCAAGCCTTTCATGCAACTTGTGACTAAGAGCTGTCACTGCTGTGTTGTTGCTTGGTCTCCTCTGTGTCGTTACCATGAATTTTTCAGTGTATGAGAGAACCATGTATGTACTGCACATCAGAATAATATAAATCATGCATGTCAACATGCTAAAGTGATAATGCTAACTGCTCTGCCAGGCTGCTAGCTTCTTTAATATCAGGACTGCTAATTCGATGCCCTCCCCTCAATGTATGGAGCTGTGACAGCTGTCCCTTGAACGTACATGTATTCATTTTTATTTCCTACATCAATCAGTAGCAGCATGCAAGGCTCAATAAAAGGCAAAAAAGGATCCTGTCTAATACAGCTTATGGTGAAAGCAGCACAGTAAGTTCCTCCTGCATGAACAGCAGTCCCCTGATGTATCAAGGAGACCTGATTATACAACAGGACTAATCAGCTCTGGATGCTGCCATGAATTATGGGTTGGCTTAAGTGCTGCAATATACATTTCTGACTGAAATTGATGGTAGAGGCAAAACAGAAAACCAGAACAGAAAGCCGAATTGTCGACAAGGCTTATCTTCTTTAGGTCTCTATCAGGGTTAAAGAAGAGGTTTCTTAATGTAATTATAGCCTGTCTTTTCTCTCCAGGCTAGCAAGACTAAACCAGGTTATATTGGAACTTTACTGCATAGTATTACACAACTGTGCTTATTCAAATGCGGCTATTTTTGTAATATGCACTGTGCCTTAGTGGTGGTAATGGATGGAGTGTTGACCCAGTGCAACATAGCTGAATATAGAGGTACAACGTTTATGGAAAGCTACAGTGAAATTTGGCAATTTTCCAACGTGTTAGCACTTAGGGCAGAAAGAAAGGTGGCAAAATAATGAATGATGAAAAAAACCAATCACATCTGCCTGGTGTCTTTGTATACCTTTTCATCCTATGAACAACCAATGAGTTATTTCCCCTTCCCTTTCTTTGATTGCTTTCCATTTTTATTTTGCTAAATATGGTGGTGTAATTTTGGCACCTAATGCACAGAGCCTCCTCACTTTTGAATTTCAGACACCTGCAATTAATGTCTAAGGCTTACCTATTTACCCAGACTTGGTTGCATCTATGGTTGAGAGAGGACTAGGCACTTCCAGATGATTCATCTGACCTGTCTTAGACCCTGATCAAAAGGTGACTAGCTAAAACTAGCAGGTAGATACCCAAAATTAGGACAGATGTGGTCCCTCCTCCCACTCCCATAATTTTCCCAGCTTGGATCGCTCTGTGAAGAGGATGAGGACGGGTGACTTTGACCTACTCCCAGTACTTCCCCAACCAAGTCCACAGCTGTTAGGTGAGTTCAGAGGGGAGCTGTGCTTGAGAGGTGGTGGCTCAGATCAAATGGCTTTTGGAAATAGGGTACAATACTGGCTCTGGAGTACATGGCTGTTGCTTAGATATGCAAATCCGCTCCCTCTGATTTGGCTGGGAGGGCTGAGTGTCTGCGTCTCCTCATGATGAGATTGTTTGTTTGTTTATCCGTATGGGGTTTTCAGCATTAGGAATTCCGAGTATAATTATAATAATAGATGGCATGGTTATTTCACAAATGGTGTGCCCTCTGCTGTGATCAGCTACCGCCTTCGAGAGCCTACGTGCCTGTCCACAGCTTTCTGCCCTCTCCCCCTCTTTGTATTCCAGCTGCCCTGGCTTTCCCCTTCCTTGAAAAGAGCAGAAGTTTTCAAACGTTATGAAAAAAAAAAAAAAATAAAGGAAGGCTAAGACCATGATCTAATAAGGAGGAAATTATTAACTCATTGGTAAGAAGGAGTGCTCTCTTGCCTTATTTTAGTGCCGGCTGGGAGTCGCGAGTGCCACAGCCCCTGTGACGTGCGAGGTGCGTCTGTGGAGGAAAGCTGGCACTTAACCTTGCAAATAATTACAGTCTTAAGCAAGCTTAGAAAAGGGGCGGAGTGTGGGGGAATAATTCACTTTGTGAGGGATTTCTTGTACAATGAGGTCGGCTTCACTTGGGTTCACGTTTAGTTTTTCTTCTGGGGTTTTACCCTTGCAGGGTTCGAGTCACAAAGTAAAGGGGGACCTTGCCACTCTTATGCTCTTCTCTGGAGGGAAGTCTCAAAAAGTAAACCCTGGCTGTTTTTCAGGCCTTCCCGAGGTGGCGGGAGGGAGGAGAGATGCTGAGCTTGGCCCCGCTGGCGAAACTAGTGCTTGGGAAACTGTGGCTGGAGATTGACTGGTTTTAGGGCCTTTTAATGCTGGAGCAGAAGTGCTGAACGCTCGCAATGCAGACTCGCCCTGCTCGGGGTTGTTTTTTTTTTTCCCAAACAGGTTATTTTCCCATTGACGGGTCTTTGTGCTAGTTCGGGTATCCCCCTCCTCCCGCAGCCAGTGGAAAGCTGGAAGGGAGTCTGAGCTCTGGCTAATGATAGAGAAGGACAGCCGGTGGGTTCCTTCTCACCGGGGTTTTGGGGTGGGGAGGTGGTGGGCTTTTTTCCTGCCTGGAAAAAGGTATGGTTCCTGGCTGGCATGGGCACGCTGGCAAAGCCTCTGACACACTGCTGGCAGGGCTCACCTGGCCTGGGGACAGCCATGGTGGCACGTACCCAGCCAAAACAGGGGTTTGCCTGCCTCTAAGACCGTGATGGAAATGCACCATGTCAGGCTGGCTGCCCTGGGAAAGACGCTGCTTATGCGGATGCAGCTCCCAAAGACTTTGCTGGAGCTCCGGGTGAGCTGGAAATGGTTAGCTTTGGAGCCAGAGCACTTGCAAAGACACAAAACCTGGATTAAAGATGTCAGGCCGGAGTGTTGAAGGAAGGTCCCTCAAGTCTCACTTGCACCATGAAGATAAACATCTAGGCCTCTTTCCTTGGAGTATGGCTCAGCCTGAGCGAATGGTTCTTAATATTGCTGCTCAGGAACACCCCGCAGCCAGCTCGTCTCCGTCAGATGGGCTGAGGGGGCTGTGCTCATAGACGCTTTCAGCTTTGTCTTGAAAAGTTTCAGGTGTGTGCTGCTGCTTCTGAAGAAATGTCTCATGGGCCCTCTCAGAGAGAGGTGAACCCAAAATCCTATTTAATTCATAGCTTCTCTAGCCCTTGCTCTAGAGAGTGGTGGGAAAACCTGTGACCCTTCTCTTCCCTCCTCCTCCCAGTCCCCGCATCTATGGGACAGCTGGTGTGTGGCCTCTGCAATACCTAATTCACTCTTTTTTTTTTTTTGTTATTGTTGGATTTTCTTGATGGGAGACTAAATCAAGATGCAAACCCCACATCAGAAAGCTGATATATCGCTTGGTTTTACCCAGACGCTGTAGTAGAGGTGCGCAACTTTCTCAATAGGATTTTCCCTGAGATTGTGTTTTGGCTGTGCATCCTTTTTATTTGTTTGAACCAGGGATGCTCCTTCCTTATGTTTACTGTTTTTCCCCTTTGCAAGCCAAACATCCCTCAGGTGTTCAGCTGAGCCAGCCTCGGGTGGGTGGGACGGAAGGCAAGAGGAGGACAAGCGTCTGCAGGAAAAGACATATTCTGGATTCCTGCTGTGGAGATGAGTAATCGCTGGAGGTTAAAGCAAAATAGGAGAGTTATGGATACAGTTCTGCCTTTTCCCCATCTGAGCGCTTTGTACTTTTTTGTGATTAAGGTCTAAACATCTGAGCGTTCCAGAAGAAGATGTGGGCTTTGAAAAAGATGTGATGGTATTGGAAAAACCTTTCAAATGATCTTACTGTTTTTCTCTTTCTGCCGTAAACTCTGAAAAGGTGATGTATAGCCAGATGCCAAATACTGGGTTATCTATGAAAGGGACTGTGTGACTGTTACACAGGAGGTGAGGGTACTTTGTGTACCATCTGGGTATTTGTGTTTTTGTTTTTGTAGGACTAAGTTTGACTGCATAGTGCTTTGGAGAATGCAAGGCAGAACTGGAGCCTACCGGCACAGTTGCTCAGCCTGGCAGTGGTAAAGGTTTTGTGTACAAGACCATGAACAATGGCTGTAAACGTGATGCTATTGATTTTCTTCCCCGCAGTGTTTCATAAATACTGTGCAGTTTAACTGGGCTTTTAACCTTGCACGCAGGTTGAAGCGTGAGGTTTCTCTCCCGGCATCAGATGGCTCACCCAGTGAAAAATCACAACTGCCCTACAGCCCAAATTCCCTCGGTACGTGAAAATGTGCCCATTTTGCCATCTGATTCCCAGCGCAAGCTCCTGTGTGGTGGCAGCCCTTCGGGGTGGTCCCTGGCAGGTCTTGCACAGGTCACCGAGAGGAGCACTGCCTGGAGCCTCAGGCTGCAATCTCAGATACCTTTGTTTCTTGCCTGGATGGGTATAGCATCTGTTTGGACCCAACAGGGCTTTGTAGTACAGCTTGACACTGCTTGCTGAGTTTTAGACTACATGTGGTACTCGGTGCTCACTTTGGAAAGGTGGCCATAGTGTCACCTATAGAGTAGAAATCTCATAGCGAACTGAGACTTGTTTTTCACCAAATAATTACTACTTCACTAAATATTGCATTGCGTATTCATTAAAAAAAAAGTCCAATGGGGGAGCTTCTTACTTTTTTCATATTTTTGTAGTGTTCCCATTTTTTCAGATGCACAGGTGTCTCATTTACATTCCTAGAAACACAGCCTTCATGTTTTCTTTAAAGTCAGGGTTTCTGATCTGTTGTACTTAGTTAGCTTAAGGCATCCTTGGCATCACTCAGGAACACCTTCGAGAGGGGATTATTTCACAACGCAGCAACTGCAGGCAGTGACGTCATGGTGATACAAGCAGAAGGAAAAACGATCAGAAGTATCACCATGTGAGCTGGGTTTCTCCTGCGCCGTGTCATCCATGAAGGTGTTTTCTTGTATGTTGAGTTTCTGTCACGGCGTGTCTTGATTTGCAGTTGCGTGTTGCAGTGTGCCTCTCGTACAGCCAGCCTTTTTTGTGCAGGTTATTGTGCAGTTTCAGCTCCCAGTCGCACAGACCTGGATTTGGTTAGTGCTACGCTCCCCTACCTGACTTATTAATTGCTGTTTCATATGGCGGATCAGCGAGTACTGTTGAAAGATGTGCAGTAGTAGGAGAAAAGCCAGCGCTGATCTTGTCTGTAGGTGGAGTGACTACCCCTTGTAAATATGATGATTAACAGACATGCACACACCAGGAAAAAAAAAAAAAAACACAACAGCAAAAAAATGTCTCAAAATGTTCCCTTTTTCTTTTACACATCACTCTTGACTTGCTTGGGGCGATGACCCTGTGTGGCGAGTCTCAGACGGGTGACTCAGAAGGAGAGCTGAAGACAAGCTGAGGATTTGTTTGGAGTTTCTGGTTAGCAGAGAAGGATCCCGGTCACTCCTTGCTTGCGCCTTGCCTCCTTATCTGGAGAACAGTAGCTGTGATGCTAATAAAATGCTCTAAAGTTACCCCAAAAATGAATTATATGCTGGACAAGCAGTGGAAATGTAAACATAGTTTTTGTTTACTGGAGTAGCTGTCTTTGAACTCTGGTGAAGAAGAAAGAGTAGTGGAAGATGGGTTTGGAGGCTCTCACAGGGGTAGTACAGGAAAGGTCACGCTGTAGGATAGTTAAAGGTGAAAAGTTCTGAGTCACAGCTGGTTGAAACGAGTGTCAGCTAAAATTAATGGCTGGAGATTTGGTTTGCTGTGTTTATTAATAACTCTCCCCAATGCAACATTGGAAGAGGTAACAGTTTTTAAAGAAATGTTTTGGGTTCCTGAGTCCTGGGCAAATCTGTAAGCAGGGGTATCTTGGAATGGTACACCTCAAAGTGTAATCTATGTGTAAGCGTGGAGGCAGTTGGGACATATGGGACCTGTGCACTCTGAGGACTGATCCATGTAAAACAACTACCAAAAAATCCACAATGGGAGATTTTATGTCTTGAGTGTATTTTACACCTCTGCCTGTTTGTACTTCTGCTTTAGCTCAGTTATTACCTCTGGTATTGAATGAGGCTTTTAATGTTCAACTCCTCCAGGAAGCGAATTCTTTCATTTTATGATGGATTTTGCACAAGGGCAAGTGCTAGGTATCACTGTGTGATTTTTTTGACGGGGGGATTAAAAAAAATAAATAAATCAGTGCTAGGGTAAGTTAATTGCAGCCATTAGGATGCTGGTAGGTTGCTCCTGTGCTTCTGGCCAGCATAGCCATGTTCCAGCTGTCGCACTTGAATTCTTTGCATTCTGGCAGCATTTGCACTTTAGCTGTTGGGATCTTTCGGTGTGCAGAAGTCCCCATGGTGGGATGGCACACACGTGGGCGCTCTGCTGAAAAATCATTTGATTGACCTGCCCAGTGAAAAAGTACAAACATGCGCATGTACTTCTCGGTGGCTATTTATTTGCCTTACGGAGTGTCGACTGCAAAACCCTTTCTGAAATTATGCTCCGTGAAAGCCTCCTGAAGAATGGTGGGCTTAAGTCAGAAAGGTCTTGTTTTACAGCCATGAAAGAAAGCTAGGTGTAGAAAAAAATACAGCTTAAATGTCTCAGATATTTATTTTTACCTTTCATTACACGAGCCTCCCCTCCCTCATTACTCTGGGAGGTCAGGGTGTGTGTGTGGTGGGGCTGTGCTTTAGGGGGGAACCCTGCTGCACAGGCACTTGTGGGCCTCCTCTGGGCCCAGGCCTCCTCTGGGCTCCGGCCCCCTTATTGTTTTAACAATTAATCTTTCACCCGTTTGTAATTTAAAACACTAATAAATACACCCTTCTCTCCCCTCAAATTCTCAGGAATCTCTGCGGTCTCCTGCTTGATTACATATCTCCAAGCTTGCACAAATAAGTCCTCCAGTGGTATCTCACCAAATGAAACCCTGAAGGGATGCGTTTGACCTTGGTTTGTGCAGTGACTGTACCTTACCCACTTGTTGTGAAGGCAGAGAAGACTGTTGACAGTCACAATGTGAAAATAAATATTTGAAGATAGGTTTTGGTCTGCTCAATTTGCTCTGTCAGCATAAACAAAATCCTCCTCGTGTTTGCTTTTTAAGGGTCTGTATTGTAGCCTTCACAATACTGGCCTGTATAATCCAAAAGGCTTTTCTAAGAGGCGTTTTAAATTGAAAGTTAAAACCAGAAAACAAACCAGAAGTTAAACTCATGCACTCCTCTTACTCCTTTCTTCCTCCTAAATTCTGTATGCACTTTTTCCTTTTATGCTGTTGCACATCCCCACAACAAATGGCATGTTTGCTACCCACTTGGTAGCCCAAAACCGACGCCCCAGCCTTTGACTTCTTGGGAGGCCTTAATTTGAAATCAAATTTCAGCAGTTCCATAGGCTGCTGAAGAACAGCGGGAAGGGTTGCTTCCTGGGTGTTCTGGTGGAACAGAGCCAGCTTCCTGCTCAGTGGGAGAGGCTCTTGTCTATCCTTGTTGCTGTGGCAGACAGGGTCAGCTGAGCTGGTTGGTTAGCCCATGGAGGGGTTGCACCTGTGGGGAGGGGTAGGCAGGTCAGTGACCCAAACCGTCCAGTAGGGTCTTCCATCCCATCTGCCATGATCAGTGTAAAAGGCTGAGGGATCAAAGGGGCCAGGTTGGCTCCTCTTCAGTGGCTTTGCTTCGATGTCTCTCTTTCTTCAATGACTCATGGCTGAGGAGGACCCTGTCAGTTGGTCTACCTTTGATCCTCATCGGTGTGTTCTGGAATCCGTTACTGAGCCCAGTCTGGAACTTCCCCAGTGCCTGCCAGTGACATCTCACGGGGAACTTGATATGGTTCTGTTTATATTGCATCTATTTCATTATTTCCCTTTTTATTTTATTTTTAATATTTAATTAAAGTAGTTTACTTTTGATTCTAAACTCATAAATCTCTTTACCTCTTTCCTTCTTCTCCTTGGAGTGAGAGGTGGGGGAGAGCGTCTGTCATCTTGTCGTTGGCCAGCCTGGCCTAAACAATGTTAGAGCCCTAACCTTCTTTCTTAGCTGTGGAAATTAGTGAAAGACTTGTTTGGGTGACCTGGCATATTTGCCTGAAACGTCTTTGTTTTCATTGATGGATGGAGGGACAGGCTTGTAGCTCTGTGGAAATGGGCCATGGGAATACTACTTCCGAGAGCAGGACATTCTGTCATAGAATCACAGAATGACATAGGGTTGGAAGGGACATCCAGAGATCATCTAGTCTAACTCCCCTGCCAAAGCAGGTCCACCTAAAGCAGGTTGCACAGGAACTTGTCCAGGTGGGTTTTAAATGTCTCCAGAGAAGGAAACTCCACCACCCCTCTTCTAATGGCAGGAAAGGAATAAAAGGCCATATATCCACTTTCAACTCCATGTGTGTGCATCTGCTCCAGAAAACTGCAAGATGGGAAGCGTTTAAGATTCAAGGATACCTGGTTGGTAGCTTCGTTCTTGCATGCTTCAGCATGCTTTTCCATGCTTGTGCTTCAGTCTTCCTCTCCTTTCTTTCTCTGCATTGTTGAAAAGAGTGTAAGCCCTTGTTTTAGGCCATTCCTTATCCATTAGGACTACATAAGAAAGTAAGGAGTGAATCTTGAATTTGGACAGGACCAAGTGTAGTTTGCCTGAGGCCAAACAGGGTATCGTGTAATGGGCTCTAGAGGAGTAATCTTTTGCAAAGAAGGCAGTTCCTCAAAGAGTGGTGCCAATTTCCAAAAAAGCAGCTTTCAGGAGACAAGGAGTCCATACCACAGACCTGTGGTGTCTCCTAAGCATCCTGGGAGAGGTGTGCCACTGGGAATGGGCTCCTACTGATAGAGATGTGGCAGTGCCTCCCAAAGCTCTCCAATTAATACTGCAAAATTTCTTCTGGAGTTTTGCTTTAAAGACTAGAGGGGACCAGAAACCTTTGGTATTGGATCAAAATGCTGAGATTATAGTTCTCCCACTTGCTGTGCTGTTATACTTCTAAAGCTGAGGTGAGGTTGGTTGCGATCTGTAGTATGTTTTCACTTGTTTTCAAGGTTCTTCCAGAGGTGCTGTGCTTGCTAGCACTGTTGCAGACCATCAGAATTTTGTTAGCTCCAGAGAAGACCATAGAAAAGCAATTGTTGATATCAGTTTCTGCACTGACAATTCTCTGACAGCCTGTGATGCATGCAGTGACCAGATCTGGTTTTGATCTAATTAGCTTGATTATAGCTTGAGGTAGAAGAGCTGAAAACTGCCTGGAAGCTACTTTGCCATCCTTTGTTTTCCTTGGCTGCTTCAAAATACTGTTTGTTTTTGGTGGGTTTTTTTCCCCTGGAGTTTTTCTCCTTACTGAGTACTCCTTCCTGCCTCATTTAAAAGGGTCTGCCTTGCTTGGTGCAGTATTTGTAGAAAATGTTGACAGGCAATAGTACATTTAAACAACTTTCCTTGAAACCTCTTTGTCATCATTGGACTGTCTGGCAGGCTGATTGTGTTCTGCAGAGCAGAGGCGTGGAGTCAAATTTCATGTTTTGGTTAATTTGCAGGTCATTTAGAGCTAAGGGTATTGCAGGCAGAAGACTGCAGAGCTGTGTGAAAAACACAGGGTTTATCACTTGCCTCTTTGTTCTTTTGTTTTTTAAGCTTGTTCAGAGGAATTAGTTTTTCTGCCTTTACAGTTCATGCCCTAAAAATCACTGAACTTGCATTGAAGAGATAGACACGAAGTCACCAGAATTGGCTTCTTTTTCCATGTTTAAAGGAAAGTTCTAATTTTTTTTAAAAGTTTTTAGAGGTGGAAGTGTAATCAGCCCTCACCAGTGTTACTTCCAGCTTCTCACCAGTGCCCTTTGCCCGGTGGTGTTCTACCTGGGCTGGTGGTCTGATGGGACTGAGACCTTGGTGGTGGTCCTTAAGATGAAGAAAACACTGTTTAGGGCTACATCAGTCCTATAGCTTTTATGGCCTCTGCTGTAGCTCTGCTCTGGCAATATTACATGACAAATGTGATTCTTGATGGTGTGAGAGGCCAAAGAGGGCACCAGCTACTTTCTGTTCAGAGTACAGATCACCTATCCTGAGGCATATACATCTTCAAATGGTAGCTCGTCAAACTCATACCTTGTCTTTTTTGCTTATTCTTCTCGCTATCAAGGTGGAAATAAGGCACAAAAAGTAAGCATTGAGTGAAGTTGAGAGTTGTGATTCAGGAGTGGTTCTCTGTTCCTTCTAGTGCAATATTAACCTTCTAATGGTGTTTTGGGTAAACAGGTGCTGGGAGCCTGAAGTCTGATCGC
Source organism: Gallinago jamesoni (assembly GCA_025769975.1). NCBI lineage: Eukaryota > Metazoa > Chordata > Aves > Charadriiformes > Scolopacidae > Gallinago > Gallinago jamesoni. The sequence goes on from JAOQGH010000001.1 coordinate 139,824,113, forward strand.
TTTAGCCAAATCCATAGCTGGAAACAATGACAAACAAGAGGATGGAGCTGCGGCTTGCTAAGCTGCTTTCCTTTCCTGGAGAATGATGTCTGGTTAATCTGTCGCTGGTGCTGTGGGGTGCCTGGATGTCCCCCAGTGGGGTCGTGGATGAGGTGTTTGCGTGGATCACCAGGCAGCAGGGTTAAAGCAAGGATGGATCTGAAGCAGGAAAGTCCCTGCTCGGTACAAACTGCTTCTGAAATGATGACATCAGGGTGTTGGGGCCACACTGGTATCTTACTGATGGGGAATGTGCTCCCTTTGAGAAGGGGCAAGGGGAAGTTTATGTGACAGAGCGCTAGAGGCAGCTATTAAGAAGGAAAGAATGACAAAATTGCCTTTATTGAGCTAGCGGAAGGGGGAAAAGCCCTCAGTAATTAACAGAGAAACAGCTGGTTCTGGACTACGTCCATGGTGTAGACCTTTCTTAGGCACTGGCAGCTCAGCCTGCTGGCACTGGGAGGTCTTATCTCACTTCAACGCTGATGGGGTTCAGCCCATCTTCCTGCTGCTCTCAGGGTTTTTCCTTATAGTTGTAACAGGCAGAACCTCGGGGAAGCTGAAAACCGGTTGTTGTCCTGTGAGTTCTTACGGGTGCCATTTGTGCTAGCGGCTCTCATCTGGACGGGTTTTGGGGCTCTGATTTGACCTGGGGAAGACTAACTGAATCAGCCCTTGTGCCACTTAGAACAGTTTTGTGTGTGATTGTAATTTGCTTTATGGGAAAAATAAGTGTTTGTCCTTTTTAGCCTGCTAAGTTTTTTCCTTTACTGTAGCGATGGCCCGAGTTTTCCAGAGCTAACCCACTGAGAGGAGAAAAAAAAAAAAAAAAGAAAAAGAAAAAAGGATGCATTTAGGCAAATGAAGGCTTCAGCAGCTTAGTGCTTGTCTACATGGGGAAGTTAGTGCGCAGTAAGCTAGGGTGTGAATTTACAGCACGCTAGCTGCTCTGCACTAACTCCCCCTGTGGATGCTGAGTGTGCACTAAGAGCGCCTGTTGTGCAGGTTAATTTAGTCCACTGAAAGAAAGTGTGCTGAAAATTCACACTGTTGCTTCCTTCACCCTGACTTTCCCATGTAGACAAGCCCTTAGTAAGTCTAGGATAAAAAGCCCTTGTTCAGAGGTCTGGCTTGAATTCTTTCTCTCCTTTCTCTCTCTCCTTTCTCTCTCCTCCTTTTTTTTTTTTTTTCCCTTCAGTGCAGATTAAATGTTACTGAGGCTTTGTCATCCTGGTGAAGACTCTCTGTACATTTAAATTTGGGGACAAGGAGGGAATGACTTCAGAGGGGGGCCTGAAGGTGTATCACATGGAAGTGTAAAATGCTTCTGTATCAGATGCAGAAAGGGGCATGTCCTCCAAAGCATCAGGCAGGTTTGACTCAGCCTAAACAGCATAATCAAAAGCTAGAAGAGCATCGTGATTTGGAAGAATGTACTTCCCCCTGCTTGGAAGATGAGGAGCTATTTATACATGAAACTGTAGGTTTTCTAGATGTATTATTAAATATGTTTAATCTTCAGCAGTTAGGGACTCCATAAAAAAAGAATTTCTTGAGCAAGTAGAAGCAGTAATTCTCTTCCCAATTCCTGAAGTATGGGGGTAGATTAGTGTTGTGGAAATTATGGAAACAAATTAATTTTTTCATAGGTTGTACTCACTGATGGTTATTTCCCTCATCACATCTCACTGCCAGTTATCTCTGTTTATTTCCTCTTGGGAGGTAGGAAATGTGAGAAGGAAAATTGTCTAATCTGGTACAAAATGTAGAGCCCTCAGTCATTTTGGTTTTCGATATGGTCTAGCATATGCAATTTTGTGTATGTCTTACTGATTTTTCAATCTAGATTTTGGAGAAATAGGTGGTTCTGGTGACTTAAGTGATGGAACGAAAATTTACATTTCTTTCTCCTAATTGGGAGGGTGAGAAGGCATGATTGCGTATGTGTGTGAAAATGAACAACTCTTTTTCAGCTCATCTCACTGTGCTAAAATAAGCCCAGTCAAATGGGTCAGGTACAGCGTTATGCCACATGGGCTCTTTGGATGTGTATCCTGGTTCACGGTGGAGTTTCACACAAAGGTTTTCCAACTTGCCTGCCCCAGCCCTGATGAGGGGATACAGGCTCTTCCCTCTTTTCTTTCTCCAGTACGCGTGCATGTGGTTATGCTGGATGGGGTCCATTTCAGGCAGTGTTTCCAAATCTGAAGGGGGGCTGAGCAATCTGGGGATAAAAGAGTAACTCTAGGGCTGTCTTGATATAAAGATCTTATTTAAGGATGCCCACAAACACTCGCTGAGCTACAGAAAACATTGTCTGGTTTCAGGGCTTGGTTGCGTGTTAGAGAACCTTCCCATCGGCCCCATCTATGCTGTCTTAATGGTCCACTGTTGTAATGGCTTAGAGGCACCGCCACAGGGGATGGGAAATTGGTGTTGCTCATCTTCCCCATCCCTGTTTGTGCAGTGCTTAAAATCAAAGCAATTATATCCTCCTCCTCTTTTCAACAGAGCACCTTGTTGCTGTTGATGTAGTTTGTCTTTAAAACACAGAAATTGCAGCGGTGGTTTCTGCTTGGTGTCCTGGCCAAGCTGAGTGGCTGAAGCGTGCTTTGGTCTCCTGGGGCAGAGATCATGGATATACCACTGCTTCGGGGTGTTTTGACTTAATTCTTCCTATTGCTGGTTCTTGCCTGATACAATATATCAGCCAGTAGTTTGTCAGCTTGTAAACATATTTTTCTTTATTTTATAGAGAGTTTAAAAAACACAGGAGAAAGTTTCTGTGGGGTTTGGGAAGAAAAAATAAACCCCCAACATATCTGTGCAAAGGAGCAGGTGTTGTACCTTGCATTGTAATTGTAACATGTTGTTGATGGATGTCTTTTATTTAAATATGCTAAAAAAAGAGAAAAATTTGCAACCTGGTAGGCACTCTTGCTGCAATTTCCCTTCCAAAGTAAACTGAGCTATGCCCTTTTTTCCTTGCCTGATGTAACCTTGCTTGAGTTACTTTGAGCGTTGATTTTTTTTTTTTTTTTTTCACTCTGTCTGGTCATTTCCTTTCTTTTCTGGCACCCGTGGTGGGAATATGTCTCTGTTTAGCCGCTCCTCCCCTCCTTCCCATTTTTGGGACACCCTTCTATAAATGTTCCCGGTGCCGGCCTCTCCCTGGGCCGCTGCTCCCGGCCGTGCCAAGCAGCCAACAAAGCTGAACTTTAGCAGTCTCTGGGCTTCCCAGTCCCTTGCCAGCCCCTGAACAGCGAGCGGCCAGGGAGACTGACGAGGCTCTGTTCGCCTCCCGCTTTTGGCTGCT
>JAOQGH010000001.1:139827567-139860873 GCA_025769975.1 Gallinago jamesoni
AGTCCCTTGCCAGCCCCTGAACAGCGAGCGGCCAGGGAGACTGACGAGGCTCTGTTCGCCTCCCGCTTTTGGCTGCTCCTTGGCTACGGGGAGGCCGGCCACCGGGACTGCGCCCTCGCGGGGCTTATGAAGACATTACTTGCCTTCTTTTAGCCCGGGTTCGGGTTTGAGTGGCCGCCTTCATAGCCAGCGGGGCACAGAGGTGGGATTGTGCCGGGGATGGGGTGCCGGGGTCGTTCCTGTTTGTTTTTTTTTTTTTTTCACAAGTGAGAGGAGTCATTCGGAGCGTGGCTTTTTCCCTTTGAGGGAACGCCTGAGCGCCGTTAAGCGGGGCGCGAGGAGGGGACCCAGCACCTCCGTGGCTTTCCTGGGAGGTGCAGGGGATGTGGTGGCACAGGGGAAGGTGACACATGGCAAAGGCTGGCTGTGCTGGGGGTGTCCGGCTCTCTATGCCAGCCGGCTGGTGTGCCTGGGAAGGACTTGAAGGTGGCAGAGATAAGGCTTGGGTCCCTAGTAACCCGACTAATAAAAGACTTATTCCAGCCTTAATAAGCTCCTTGGACAGATGGATTCTATTGGACAGATGGATTTAATCTGGGAAAATGATTACATGGCTTTTGTACTCATTAGTGTGTTTGGTCTTGGTATTTATGCGTTAATATTCTTGCGGTAGGTTGGTGAAGGGAGGGCTGTGTAAGCCTGCTCTGCTTTCTGCTTGCAGCGGCGGGGCAAGGAACCTTTCTGCTGCCCTTCTCACCCGGTACGTGGTGAACACATATGCCGGTCCCTATAGATTCTATATATATATTCTCAGGATTCTTGCATGACCGAGGAGCAGACTTTTATTGTGATGCAGCTGTGAAACCCCGCGTCTCCTGAAGGTGCAGCTGTAAGTGATTTTTCCAAGCAGGAACATTCTGCCCACGGCTGGTGTGCAGCCACCTTTTGGAAGGAGACTTGGCAGCTCTTTTAGACAGTGATGGAGATCAAAGTTGGGACTGTCGGGTCGTCCTCATGTCCCCAGTAATATCATAGACTGCACAGTGGAAGAGAGGGGGTAGCTCAACAGCTTCACAGTCTTCATATAACAAAGGAAAGCACTCTCACCGGGGGTGGGTGTGTAATAGGAGATGGTTTGGGAAATAATTAATGTTAGGACAGAGAACGCTAATAAGCACCAATTCTCCCTACAGTTTTTTGAAAGCAAGCAGCTATAATAGAAGCACAGAGTGAAAAAGAATCTGCCAGACGTTTTGTGTTGGGACTTTTTATTTTCATTGACCTAAGTGAGAGGTACTTAAGTTTAAGCACATAATTTTCCCGTTATGGATGGGTGTCATTTGCAGCTCTGGACTGGCTGGGGATGTTTGAAATAGCCGGAGCATGATGAAATTTTAAATGAAGTCAGAAACCGAAAACTTACAGTGGAAACTTTCTTCGTACACTTAATTTACTGCCTCCAGAGCTAGTGGAAAAGGGCTGGGGGCAGAGGGAAAGGAAGGAATGATATTCATGAATTGTTCTGTGAGTGTGTGAGTGGGTGTTTTAATGGGGGAAAAGAAAAAAAACAAACAAAAAAGTTAATTTCACGGGGTTTATAAACCTGCTCTGCTATAAACTGGAGTGGTGTGTGCCAAATATTTATTTTCTTCCTCCTCAGCACTTCATTTTCCTTTACGTGCTTTACCAATGCTACCTCTCAGGGAAGATGAACTTGGCGGTTGTGACCCCTGTTTCATGGGCTTTTGGGGGGCATGGCCATGCGCAGCGGGAGGCGGCGAGTTTGGTGACCTGCCGTGGGAGTCACAGCCGAGTGTCTGGCAGCGAGAGGATATGGGGTTGGGTGATGTTGCCTCCCTGTTGCAGGGTTACCCCATGGGATGGGCAGCCCCCCCAGCTTCTGGCACTGCCCGGGGGGAATCCCCTTTGAAATACCTTTTCCTATGGAGGCATCTGCACTTCTGCAGGTTGTGCCAGTGCTTGTGTGGCTTCCCTGCCCCCCCACGCCATACTCATGGGGATTAATATTAAAATAACACAGACTTTTGGGTGGAAGGTGTGCGTATTTGATGTTCTGATTTTTTTTTTTTTTGAGGTGTCTCTGATGACTTGTTCAGTTCTTATATGTCTAGACTTTCTCGATGCTGGAAAAACACCAGAATAAAGATTCCAGAAATGATGTGCTTGTGTCTCGGGGACCGCAGGGCTGTCTGTGGCGAGATGCACAAGACCTGGTTGCTGTGCAAGGGGGATGGGGTTGTCAAGCAAAGACCAATTAAAGAGTTCTTCAGGGAACAGATGATCCCAGCTGTGTAATTAAAAATAGTGGCCTGCTGCTGTCAGTGCCGTTTGGGTTTGCAGTCGGAAGCGGAGCCGAGGAGAGCAGCAGGCCCCTTGCCTCTCCCAGAGCCTGGCTGTAGGACACAAAGGCCCTACTTCAAAGCACCAGGCATCCCCCTGCATAGAAAAACTTGTTCTCTCCATGTTTGACTGGATGCTTCATGGGTTTTTCTGAGGAAAAAAAAAAAAAAGAACAAAAAAGGTGCTAACACAAGTGTTCAGTTGCAAGCACAAAAGAATGGTTGAACAATGGCTGTGGAGGAACATCGTTTATACTGGCCCACAGTGAGCCTTAGAAATCCATTTTCCCCCAAGTTATGGCATTTACTTTTCTTTTTTTGCCTTTTTGTATGCTGCTGTGGGACTGTCCACCATGCAAGTGGTTTTCCAGTACGGTGTACTGCGTTATAGATCATATTAATAAAGCACCTCCTAGAAAAATCTGTTTATTTGGAGGAGCTGTCCCCTTGGCTTCTGTCCTTTATATTTTTAATGATGGCTTTGCTCTGCTTTCTGTCTGGTGCCATGAATCATGTGGGTGTTAATAGATCTCTGTCAAGGTCTGCTTGTTCACAGAATTCAGAAGGGGAACAAATGATTAGATGTTTCGTAGATGAAGAACTGCCATAGGTTGAAAACAAAACAAAAAAAAACCCCAAACCTGCTACCATGAGGTTATTTTTCTGTGAGGAATGGTGATGGAAAAGACAAGAGGAAACGTAGTCCAGCATAACTGCGACCCTCCAATTATTCTTTTGGTCTCATCCAAGTGTGTAAAGGACTGCAGATGGCCTTGGCCTTTTTGACCAGTCTTTTCTTTTCTTGCTTGTTATGGTTCTTCAAGGCTATTTGCATCCTTTGCCTGCAGCAAACCAGAATTTACTTTTCTGGTGAGATTTGAATGACACAAGGGGATTTCTGCCGTAGTTTTATTTAAATCAAAACCACCATCTGATTAATTGCACAAAAAAGGATCATGTGGCCAGTGTCCTCTGTCTTGGTAGGAAAATGAATGTGCTTCTACATAGTCAGCTTGCAAGGAGCAGTTGCTGGTGCGTTGAGCTGCTGGTACTCAGCTGTGATGTTCAGGGTTGCAGGATGGAGACCTTCGAACTCCTGACTAAAGCCCTGCACTCAACTTGTTGGCAAAGCAACTAACTGAGCTAGCATTTGTGACTGCCTTTTTAATTCAGTTCTGGTGCCCAAGCAAACTTAAATAGGAGGGGACAGCCAGGCACCTCCATGAGTGTCTGCAGATGAGCCTTGAGGGATGGTGATGTGCTGCTGGAAGTGCTTTCTTGGTGGTAGCTGGGAAGAGGGGAAGGAGTGCTGGCCCTCCAGTTTTATCACACAACTCTGGTCAGAGGCAGCTGGAGCTCAGATGCTGCTCTGATGTGGAGCAGGCAAAGCATGGATGCAGGTGGGTTTCAGTGGGTGAATTTTGCTGCAGAGGTAAGGATGGACAACGGACACCTGGGACGAGGGAGGCCTTTGGCTACCACAGAGCTCATCTGTCTTGACTCCCTTAATAAGTATATTTGGGTAACGTTGGCAGAAATAAGAAATTACCTTTCGCCTCTCAAAAATATACAAACCCCAAGTACCTTGGGTTTCTTTGTTCAGAAGTTATGAATGGGTAGATGCACGGTTATTCTTGCAACAGCTCCTTCTTTGCATCCTCCCTTTGTTGTAGCCTAAAACACAGGTGTCTTGGTACTTTATCATAATGCCAGTTTGCAGGGAGACTGAATGAAAGCTTGCATGGATGAAAGAATAGCCTCAGCGGAGCCAAAATTTGTGTCTGAGTATTGGATAGCTCCAGCACAAAGAAAAAGGTTTTTGATGCAGGTTTAGGGCAAGGGATGGTGTGGGTTTTTCATTTTTCAGTGACTGTAAATCTGTCTGGTTTTGGCACTCCTTGAAAAGCACTGTTTTTTTCACAGCATAGCTGTCATACACTTCTGTTTTCTGCTGGTCTTTTAGAAATCATAATTCTTTAGGCTAATCTTCCTCTGAAGGATAGGTATGCATTTACTGTCCAACTCTGCTCTGGACCGTTCTGGCCAAATCCCAAATAATTCCCAGATTTAGTGAGATCAGAATCCCAGGGCTGGGATTCAGCAGTGGGTTACAGGTCATGTGTGAACGTGCCATATATTGAATGGAGCTGGAAGCTGCTCTTTTTGAGATGCCTGTGTTTAATGTTGGTAAGCTCTTTGCCCCCCGACCCGTTTGCCGTTTTGGGGATGGCTGTACATTATCGCTCTCTTTGGAGATTATTTGCAGTGGTTTAAGCTATGCTGATTGCCACAAGTTGCGGCTGTCAGTAAAGTGTATTATTTGGGGTGCCTTTGTAGCTTAAAAATAAATAAAAATAAATATTTTTATCCTAGCCTGCATTCTTGGGAACTGCATGCCCACATTAACCAGTCTTTGGAAACACCTTGTGGCAGGCGCTACTGAGTAAACACTATAATCTCTGTTAAAAAGTGGCAATTTTAGTCTCTTATTACTTCTCCTTTATATTTCTCCTCCTGATGTTTGTTCAGCTTGATTGCTCAGGAGCATGCCTTTAGGCTGGTGCATGTAGAAGGCTGCTGTATGAAGAGTTATCCTTTGTTATGAATGGATGTGCTAGGGCATTGATACCGAGGAAAATACAGGCGTGCTCTCAAGTTTATGTTCACAAATCATTTCATTGACTGGGGACCTAAAGGGACAGATTATTCCAATCTGTTAATTACGTTTTTGTAGTCTTAGATTTGAAGAGTTTCCTGTTTGAACTAGATGTATCGCAAATGGCAGAAACTTGCATCTAGTTAATTTCCCGTACTGAAGAACTAGAAATGGTTGGAAGTGAGTTAATTAGAGCTAGCAGTAATAAATTGTTGTACCCATAAACTCTCAGACGTCATCTTGAAGAGCAGGTTCCTCACAGTGATTGGAGGTGACATGAGAACTGAGTCATGGACTGAGCCCTATCCAACACTTGCATGTAATACATTTTAATTACTTTTAATAAGTAAAAGTCCATCTCATGAAGACATTTATATTTATGCTAAGAGAATGTTTTGTGTTTTTATAATAAGACTGCATTTTGGGTAATTGCCTCATGGCATTTTAAGGTAGTTTTTAATGAATATTTTTTTTCTGTAGAAGCTGTTCTTTGTATTTTTACCCAAAGAATGTAAAGTCTTACTTGTAGACTAACCTAAGAAATACTAAACTGAGAGGTAATTTGCCTTGTCTTCTTTATGTGGTGTTCGTATGCCTTATCTTGGTTTTGAACAACGTTACCTTTGGGTACACCATGAAGTTGATGACAGGTCGATGAAGTATGATGACAAAGTCAGGCTTAATTTTAGTATATTTTATACTCAGAAAGTTCACTAAGTTCTCTTACAGTCTGTTTTAAATGTGTCTGTGAGTTGCTTAACCCATGTTTGAAGTGGAAGGACAAACTTTTCAGCGGGGCAGAACATGTAATCGTAGAAAGTGAATAACAGCTTGTGATTATGGAATTGAAACTACTGGTGAGAATTTTTATAGTGGCATGTAGTTTATATAACTAACCGAATTAAAATTTAACCATATGTGAATATCTTTCCTCTTACAGAATATGTTTACTTAAAAAAAAGAAAAAAGAAAACAAACCCCAAAGGAATCAAGCAATTACACAGAGTGCATTGCATTTGATCTCTTACCAATCTTTTGCTAATAGTATTTTAAAATATGTATTTAATCTTAATGCATACATAATTCTCTTCTATTCCCACTTGTTTGATTTGGACTGCAAAAACAGACCAGCAGCTAATATCTCTGTTTATTGATACCCACTTCCACATCACCACCTCCTTGGGGGAGAGCTTTTGCTTTCAGAGCAATGTTTCAAAAGAACTCTGAGCTCGGGGCTGAGCTTTGCTCCCAGAAGCTGGCAGGCTGACTCCTCCTAAGGGAGGTGGAGGACCGTTTTGATTTACCTGCTGCCTCTTCCATAAGGAAGAACACATCTGAAAATGGGAGGGGAGTGGGGAAAAAAACAAATCTACTTTTCCCACTGAGCTGTACAGCTCCACTTAGCCAAGTTGATATTAAATCCCGATAAAGAAAAAACAGGAACTTTCTCCTTTGCTTAGTTGCTTTATGTCAGCATGACATCCTCTCAGCTGCACTTAGTACTAGGTCCTACTTTTTAAGATGCCGATGAGCTGCCACTCTTGATATAAAAGCCTGTTTCCAAGAACTTGAGATTTTTTTACACAAAAATCTTGAGTATATTTGGACTAGCCTAAGAGCTTCTATGTGGGATCGGACTCCAGGTCTGTAATGCCTAGGCTGCTGTCTCTGATACTTGGCAGTGATGGAGAAAAGTATTAAAAATATATATACAGAGAGAGAGGGAGACCTCCCATAGGATATACCAAGCCTTTGGCAGATGATGTGGGGTGGGTGCAATCTTATTTTTTGCAACCAAGGCTGTGCCTAGTTCAGCTGTGCTTAATAGCCCTGACGGTATAAACCACGTTTCCACCTTGGGCTTCGGTAGCATCCTGTGGTAAGGAGTCTGGCTGCGTGGAAGAAGTACTGGTTGAACTGGCTGCTCGATAAGCAGTGGTAGAAGCAGCAGCAGCAGCAGCATGGCTCTCCTGGGTGGATTTCTCTGCCTGGGGAGGAGCACCCCAGAGCCCTCTGCAGCTGGCACAGCCTCGTCTTTCTGGCCCTTCGTCTCCCCTCGTTTCGAGACCGCAGAGTTACACCTACACCCTGGGCAGCTTGGTGACCTGTGGGTTGCGTTGCAGGCGCTTGCAGCCCGCTCCCATCTGCCAGGCGTAATTAATGGAACGTGTGTGTCCGTCTTGTTAGAGTATCAGGCTAGTGTAAACAGTCCTTTTTCCTCTGGAAGCACGGCTGCTCAAAAGCATGCTATCACCAAATTGGTATTTGTTTTAATCTACAAGTTTGAAAAATATGTTTTTCTGATTTATTAGGCTGTCATGAGGGCTCCGTAATTCAGGCCTGGAACTTGCCGTCTCCTACAATCTCAGCTGGGACTCCCTTCCAAAACTGCTGTGAATCCCACTTTTTTCCGAAACACTTATATGTGTTCTGCAATTAGAAGAAGAGTACTTCTGTTAACAGCTAATTTGGGGCTTAAGTAAATAAGTTACTTCAGCCTTCAAAATGTTCTTTTTAGCTGTGAAAGAGATCTTGTTCCTGAATTTCTGCAGTTCCTTTCGCACCTCTCAGCAAAGTATAGGGTGAGGTTTATGAAGAATCAAAGCAAATCTTAGGCATTCTGACTTTATGGATTTGCTTGCAGATCTGCTTTCAGAATTTCATGTATGGAGTTTTGTGCTTTAAACCGTTCTTACCCTTTGTGTTATATATAGGAGAAGGGAAGAGCAAAGCAAAGATTGCACAAATAAACATTTCATGGTATATGCTATTCTTATGTAAACAAACTCAGATGTTCATCAGATCAGTAGGGAGCAGGACTTTTTCTAATTATGGTGTCCATGTCCACCATGAAATACCTCAGCAAATTTGAATAGCCCAGGAAGACGGGAACAAAGGGATGTGACTCATGCAGTGTATGTCTTCCAGGGAGACCAATGAAAATGTGAAGAAAGACACTGAAATTTTGTGTATGTTGTTTTTGGCATTTGTTCGGACCTGCAAAACCCTCTCATTTTCATAAGAAAAAATGCTTTTGTGTATCTGCTTCTGTCTTATAAATATTTTTAGCAGCTTCAGAAACCAGCATTTTGCTGAAAAAATATTTTGGTTTACGTTTCCTTTGCTCTTTGTTAGTAAAGAGGAAGAATTATTATGATTTACTGTGATAAATATTTTCAGAATATAATAATCTGCAGTAAAATATGGGAGGCACTGAAGGTTTCCCAAAATACGGAATACATTTTTCATATTTTTCAGAGAGTACGTAATCTTACTTTTCTTTTTCCAGGATGGAGATTATGAAAAAAAAGGCTTTTTTTCCCCCACCAGCAGTTGGTTACATAGTTTGCCGAGCATGCAGTATATAAACAGATGAAATCTATTTTTGATGTGTCATTGTCTCAGCAAGATGGGACTTGGCAGCACCAATGAAATGACAAGTACTTGGCGATGTCGACTTTACCACATGGCTGTCAGTCTAGCGATTAAAAAGAACTGGCAGGCGAGGATTGCTGTGATTTAAGCAGAGGAGCTGATTTTCTACGTTCCAAGCCTGATTCTGTGCGTTTTGACTCATTTTTGTCATTCTGAAATCAGGTGACTTGATTCGAATGAGGCAGGGGCTGTTGCTTGAGCGTCTTGGCAGGACGGGGCTCCTCAAGGACCAGGTCCAGGCTCCTTTGCAGACCCTCCTGTTGTGCTGCAGGGCTTGTGAGCACACATGGACACACGGACACATGGACAAACACACCGATGCTCGCTGTCGGGGTGTTGCATTTTCAGCCAGAAGGGTTCAGGCCTTGTATTGATCCTTGTGCAAAAATCCCCCGTGCACCTTTCAGCTCTGAACTCTGGGCTGAAGTTGCGTTTGGTTTTTAAAGCATTGTTTCTAGTTGGTATTGGATAAGCTGTGTTTTTTACTGGTTTCTCTGAAATGGGGATCTAAAATACCTGACTGTTCTCTTCAAGGTACCGTGCAGGAGAGATTTCATCCCTTAAATCAGCAAGTTAGTTGAACACCATTAATGAAGGGCTTGATCTGTTGATTGATACAGGGAGGGGCAGACAGCATGCCTAAATTTAGGAATTTTCTCTCCTGGCGGGTGGGGGTGTGTATGTCCCAGCCATGCCACTTTTTGTGGTGTGATGAAGGGGTAACCTTGTTACATAAAAGTTTTTGTTGGGTTTTTTTGGGGGTGGGGGACTTTTTTTTTTTTTTCCTTCAAAAATTTGAGTGTCACAGTTTAAAGGCTAATTGGAAGGATACTGGTGGACTGTGCAGAAATGCTTAAAGGGCTCCTTGTTGAGGGCCCAGCAAAGGCCCTTTGTTCGGTGTGCAGGCTCCGGACCGGCTCACGTGATGGCAGCCAGGGGATAAATAACGACAAGACATGTGCAAAGCAAAGGATTTACTTATCTTTACAGCCCCTCCTGCCATCTCCCTCACCCTCACCCTGCCCTGGGCCCTTGGCTCTTTTTTTTTTTTCATTTTGAGCAGGATCCAGTTCTTGTTTCTGTGGTTAAATTCGGCACAGGGCAGCAGGGAGGGGGAAGGAGAACGGGGAAGTCTGTGTCCGGGTTAAGACCAAGTTGCCAATGACTTAATCCTGCAGAAAGGGCAGTTCTCCAGACGTTGTTAGGATTTTAATGAGCATAGCCGATGGTTCAGTTAGGGCTTTTCTTTCCCTTTTTTTTTTGACAGATTGCTGATACCCATCCAGGAAACCTAAATGCAAAAATCATTCGTGGCCGCACTGTTATCCTCCTCCTCTGTCTCCCCGGGTCCAGACGTGCTTGCTGTGGCAGCAGCCATGGGTGGGCTGTTGGCAGATGTCAGTGGGAGCTGGGTTTACTGTCCCGGTGAGGTGCTGCACACTGGTCCTGGTCACAGCCCCCCTTTCTGCTGGTGGGGATCTACCTCTACCTGGGTGATTGATGCTGGTGCCTGGGTTTCAAGAGGAGTGTGCTCCTACCAGCCCTCTGCATGAGCCATCTGTCTTTAATGACCTCTCCAGTGGGGTTGGAGTTTTTTGGTTTTTTTTTTTTTCTTCTCTCTCAGCAGACAGGAAAATTTTCAGTATTGTGCCTGGCAGTTTCACATTACAAATCCTCTCGGCTGGCTTCTTGTTTTGTTGGCCATTTTTCTGACCACAGTGTGCTGGCTGTAGGGAAGGAGGGAAAGCCGCTCCCGGGGGCTGAGGCTTGACTGCTGCCCTTGGGTTTTTAGCCTTCTCTACTTCTCCCCCTGTTTTTCAAGCTCAGTTTTAAGTCTCAGTTGCCAAATGCATGAAATGAGATAGCTAGACCTATTCAGACCTGAACTCGGTTTAACATTTTAAATTTATCAGAACTATATTAAGGGATTTAAAGCCTCGTGGCCATTTCAGAAGTGCAGCAGGTATTAATCCCCTGAGCTCCACCATTAATCTTCATGGAGGGAGCTGGACCACTGCATGCTTTTGTCCTATGTTCCCTATATCTGATAAAGAGGAGGTAACATACAACTTAACAGTGATTTGGTGCAGGGTTTTTTTTTGTTTTGCTTTGTGGGGACGTCAGGAAAGAAATGGAAAAAATGGCACAAAGTTACCTGACGCTTCTGAACTCTTTCGGAGGCCACTGGGAACAGTATGTATGTGAAGGCAATGCTAATTCTTGGCATCGCTGGCCTCAGGCTGGCCATCAAGCAGAGCTTACAGCAGCCTAAAAAAGCTGTGAAAAGCTGTGTTTTAGGTTATGCATGGGGTTTTGCTTTTGGGTTGTTTTTTTTTTCTTTTTTTCTTAATCCTTTTCCTAGGCGTTAGGACATGTCTTTGCTTTGTTTTAAGGAAAAAATGAGTAGGCAACAGTGATTAGTGTTGCATGCTTAGCCACATATTATATAAAGCTCCTAGTTGCTGTCTTTTTGCGCAAATGCAAGGTCCAACCTCCCCTCCTAACCCTGGCCTCCAAGTTTTCTAGGCCTTTGAAAGATAGCACTATTTTGGGTACGGGTTGGGCTTACTGCTGTGCTCCCTCATGGAGCATTGTGGTTATTTTGCTCAGCTCATCCATCTTCTCTCTCCTCCGGGTGGCTGGGCTTCTGGGAGGCCCTGAGTTTGCACAGCTCTGTGGATCCTCACAACTAGGTTAGGCCTGCCACGGGTTTTGAAGCAAACAGGCCTCCTTTCAAAGCTTTTTATACTACAGTTTAGTCAGGACTCCCCGCAACTTGTGCTTTCAAAGCTTTCGGTTCTTGTGGGAAGGTTTACATTTTGTGGAGAAAGCAGGCTGCTGGCCTTGGGTGTTTTATGGGACTGCCAGCAAAAGAGCAAATACTCATATGTAATCGTTAGTGTCTGATATTGCCCATTGTTACAAAGGCAATATTACATGTTATTATCCCTCTGTACTCTGTAGTTGTTACTGAAAGTGCCACTGTTTGGTCCCTGACTCTGGGGGAGGGTTTCAAACAGCTCCTGGTGGTCCTCTTTTTCCCTCCCCCTCACCTTTGCCCGCTTATTGCCCTCATGACACAGCACTGCCGAGTCCGGCAGCCATCGGCACGTGTGGTCCCCTGACTCTGGAGGGAGGGGATGAAACAAGCTGGGTTTTCTCCTCCTTGGGCTGCCCCAAGCCGGCTTTTGGGAGACCTTGGCCTTCATGATGGGTGGATTGCATCGAATGTACTCTCCTTGCCACTGCCCTCATGTTCTTAGAGGAGGACATTTGTGACAGATAAAAACGCCTGGGTTTGGAGGGGTGTGGAGGAGGCAGACTAAAGGAAGGGGGTGTTTCTGTGTGTGTTTCTGGCTTGGACAAGAAATCTTTTGAGTCTCTCACGTAGGTTTCTAAATTCATTCTCAGCAGGTGTGGGGCCCGCAGCACAAACTTTCAGACGTGACAAGTGTGACTTTACATTGTCCTCATTTTTTGGGAGGGCTTATAGAAACTTGGTGGGTTTTTTTTGTTTTTTTTTGGAACACACACAGTATCTGCCTTCTGAAAATCACTGACCGCTGCTTTTTTCTTTTTTTTTTTTTTTACCTTTGAAGTAACATTGAGTGTTACCATTTAATCTTCTGCAGTGCTGATGCTGCCAAAATGCCATCGCCAGCGCGATACTGTTCCCATGGCTGCACACAGGGGCAGCAAGGTTTTGGGGGGCAGCGAGATTTTGGTGGGCTGCAGCTTACTCTCTGGGTTTCCCACCTTTCCCACTGTCCTCTTCCTGGGGGACACAGCTTGTTCTTCTGGGCTTTACCCCTCCTGCTGTGGACAGGCCCCTTCCGTCTGGGCCCTGTGAAGATGAAGCTGGTGGGGGTTTTGGGATGCACTTAAGCATAGTAGAAGCCCGAAGGGGTGGGTAGTGCCGAGCTGGCACCTGCAGTTCACCCCCAACTACCCGCAAGGTCCCAAGGCCCTGGTGTCCTGTGGTGCTCTGGCATTGCCTCCAGCGAGGTTGCTGATGGTGCTGTGCTACTAACACATCTCCCATTACACTCGCAATCACTGCTCCGACTTGAAAATACCAGACTTCCTCTCCTGACTTGAGCAAATGTCAGCTTTTGTTACTAATCAGTGTTTTCTTTATTTTTTTTTTCCTGACTCTTCCTGTGAGAAGTCCCTGTGCCAGCCTTGAGAAGTGCGCTTGAGTTTTCTTTCCTGTAAACATGGTACTCCCGAGCCCTGACTTAGAAATCCCATTGAAGGTCCTTATGCTGTTATTTGGTTTTGAAATATTTCAGATAGGCTCTCATTGTCTGTGGCAGCCTGCTTACTTATTTACTTATTTATCTGGGGTGCCCTTTGGCCAGCTGAAGAGCTTTGGTCATATTTGGCTGCACTTTGCTAGGTCTTTTAAGTGTGGTTACCAAGGATGGTTAGGCACAGTTTAAAATTCTTACGGCTGAGCAAAATTGCAGCATGCTTCTGCCATCGTTGTGGTGGGAGCCAAATGGTGTCAGGGCCTGTCGGAAAAAACATGCTTTGAGATGAAGGACAGCCGTGGCAGAGATAGGGATGCTCAGCCTGGCTGACCTGTGTTACAGCCTGGGTTGGCTGGAGCCTTCTGCGCCATCAATAGCTGCCGAGAGCTGCTCTGCCTCCCTTCAGGGAGAAGGAGGCTTTGAAGATGAGACACGAGTTGATGGAGGAGGGAGCAGGGGGGGCTTCGGCATTGCAGAGTGGAGCGTGATTCACAGCGCCAGGCGCAAGCCAGGGCAGGAATAATCTGTGTTCCTCTGTGTCATCTTGCGCTTTCAGTAGGCACTTTCCAGAAGTGTTTTTTATAATAGCAGGTTAACCTTCCTGAGGGGAAAAAAATTGCCAAGCGGTTTAAGAGCAAAAGTCTGGCTATTTTAAAAGAAAAATATGTTTGTAGCGCAAATGGATAATTATCTCCCAGAGTGTGGTCTTATCTATTCTCTATTCTCAAAGGATCTGATGATACCATCTCAGTGGCATTTCCTCAGGAAAGTTTGTAGCTCGGTTCCCCGACGCCACCCTGGTCCTGCTGGTAACGCAAGCCCCATGCCGCTGGGAAGGGGTGGGGGGAGAAGGGGGCATGAAATGGGCATGTTTTCTGAGGGAGACAAAACAGGATCCATTGCCCCCTTTGCCTCCGCCTGGCTCCCAAGTGCCCCATTGAGCCCACTGGGCATCCCAGGGTGTAACAGTGGAGGTTTGGGCACGTGTCCCCTCAGTGCCTTTGCCTTCATGCGTATGCAGCACCCTAATCGCATGCATGTGATCGCCTCCCTTTCCGTGTCTGGCCTTAAGTTACTTAACCACCAGCAGATTAACCTTAGGGAGATTTCCTTTGGCTCGAGGTGGAAGCCTGTTCTTTCCTCCCAGAACAGGGGACTCCAGCCTTTCGTAACAGACCAAAGGTTTTGACCAGGGTCTTTATGTATGGGGAGCATATGGGCACTATCTTGTGGTGCTGGGCATTTTTAAAAGCATAAGGCACTTCGAGGGGTTTTGGACTGTTTTTTCCCTTTTCCTCCCAGGCAAGATTGGTCAGCTGCAAACTGTATTAAGGAAATTAGGCATGACACCTTCCCTTGTCCACAAATCAATAATTTATATGTATGTGTTTAGGTATATACATGTGTGTAGACGTATGCACACAGACACGCATGCACAGGTATACAATCCACACATATAAAAGTAGGACTAGAAAGAGTCTCAGGAGGTCATCCAGCCCTTCTCCATGCCCTGAGGCTGGATGACTTTGGTCAGGCTATTCCTGATGGATGTTTTGTGTAGCCAGTGGTCTTCTGGTGCTGCATCCTCGAGCAACCTCTTTCCGTGTTCCACTAACTCTCACTGTTGAGGGTTTTCCTAGTGCCAAGCCTGAATCTCTCCTGGTCAGTCCTTGGGCTTCTGGAGTTCTCCGTCATCAGTAAGGAGGACCTTGTAGCCTGTAGCACCAGGCCCTTGTTCACCCCCTCTTTTTGGAAAGCCCTGACCCTGCCTGCTTACTTTCTGACGGCAGGCTCTCAGCCTCCCAGCACCGGTTTTGCCTCTGAGTGATGGATGTTCATTTTCTTCACTTGCTCCTTGAGACTCCAAAGAAGCGATTGGAGTTTTCTGCTGGTTTAACTGTCTGAACCGGCAGCTTCTGCTGCCTCTGTGCCTGAGCCTGGGGGCTGGAGGTGTGGGGAGGGGGAGCCATCAGGCCTCTGCTTCCAGTGGTACCAGCTCACCCTTAGATGAGTTTTTTAGCCGTATCCTGAATTCACACCTGCAGACGTCTGCCCGGAGGTCTCCTCCGAGCATGGAGTGAACCGCTGGCACACTGGCGATGGGGCGAAACACGGGGATGAGCTGTGACTAGCAGCAGCACAGTTTGCCCAAGGTAGATGGGCTTATTTTGACAGCAAGGGACTCATGAGGTGTTGGTGCAGAGACATGGACTTTCCATCCCCGCTGCTTCCACGCCCTGCTCTCTACTTACGTTCTCAGGTGCTTTCTTATTCTTGGCTTTTGCCCATTTTTTGCCTGTTCCCTCTTGCTCATGTAGCGGCTTCCCTGCTTTGCCTCCTTTACCTCCAAACAAAGATGGGAACTAACTTCATGCAGCTTGGCTGAAGCTGAAAACAAAACAACCTTCTCTTAAACACCCACTTCTCCTTGATGGGTGAGGCAGTAAACTTCTTTGAAAAGAGCATTTGCACCACTCTTGCTTTCCTTTCTGGGGATTGATTTTTTTTTTGATTGTTTTATTTTTCAAATCTGCTTTTGATAATTACTAAAAGTGATTAAATCACCCATGATTTTTTGCAAGTGATCCTGGACATTTAGAGAAGGAAATCCTGGCAAACTAGACCTTTTCGGTTTCGTTAATGCATTAAAAAATGGTGACTTGCTCTGTATATAAACTGTACAAACCTTTCTATTCCCCCAGCTTTAGCTGAAAGGGAAAATAGTCCTGCGTTCATCTGGCTAAAGCGAGAGAGCCAGCTTTCATAGAGGCATGTTTTGAAAAGGCTTATGTTACTCTTATGTTGTCCTCAAAAAACAGAATTTGTTTTCATAGCTGAGGACAGAATAAATGGATTTCTTTAAATGACAGTATTTTTAGTAAAAATGTGGGGAGTAGAGTAGTAATAAAATTGTCTGCAGCTGAGATAACATTTTATTTTATTTACTTATCTGGGTTTTTTTACTGGTTGAGAGGTAGCACAAGGCATTGTCATTGAATGAGCACAGTAAAGAGACAAGGTGCTAATTGCTGTTCTCCAAGAAAGGGACAAGAGCTGGAGAAGCTCCACTTTGCTGGTGAGCTCCTGGTCTTTATTAGTGGCCTGTGATCTAATCTGCTCGCTCTTCTTGGCGACTGAGGTTTTCTTCCTCCTTACTGTGTTACAAGTTCAGCTGCCCGCTTGCCCATCCATCTATCTATCCATCCTTTTAAATCCATAGATGTGGTCAGTCCGTCTGTCCGTCCGTCCGTCCATCCATCCATCCATCCATCCATCCATCCATCCATCCATCCATCCTTTTAATCCATAGATGTGGTAACAAAAGCAACAGTCATGGGACCAGAAGTCTGCCTCAGCCTTTCCAAATTACTTCTCAGCTCCTTGGCACCTCACTTGAATACCCCCTGAGACATGCCCAGGGAAATTTTTCTCCTCCTGACAGGATTCATCACAGCTCGAGTCACACAGCACAGTGGTAGTTAATTGTGAAGCCGTGCTGAAAGTGATGTCCTTGGCAGCAGTAAGTTTTTCTTGTTGAACTCCTTGGCATGGAAGTGGCTTTTAGCAACCCAGTACTCATGATCCTACTTCCTTAATTTATAAATATTAAATTAGAAGAATTAAATGTCTTCTGATTTTAGTCTTTAAGCTAATGAAAGTGAAGTAAATCATGGTTATGGATGAACTGCTATGTAAACTTGCTGCTGTAAAATACCCTGCCAAGTAGGATGCCATAACAAAGTAAATCCTATAAGCCCAAAGCTTAATTATTGATTTGATTTAGGCATATATACAAATGCTAAGAAAATACTATAAATTTGGGTTCTAGTGTACGTTGTAATTCAAGTTGTAAAATAGTTTCCATTATGAGCCTCAGACTGAAGACCCTCAAACTAACTGACTTTTTTGTTTTTTTTTGATCTTCCTTGTTTTGGCTAAAAGTTTGCATCTGGCTTGTTCTCCCTAGAGATTCATTTGGATGTTTGGGCCCTGTGGTTTTGTTTGGGCCTTGGAAAACAGGAGGGAGATGGGAGCAATGAGTTCCCCTCATCTCATTAAATTCTGTCATTTCTTTTATAGTGGACTATAGCAAACATTTTAAACTAGAGGAGAAACTGGCATTGGGGAGATTTTGACTGCGCTGGAGACGTGGAAATATACTTGTGTTCATAGAGCAATCCTTCAGTGGAAGGAATCCTCCTGTGAAACTGCCTCCAACAGAACCTCACAGTATTTTCCTAAAATCAGGAGCATAAATAGTATCACAAACCCTATTGGTTAGAACTGTGGCAATCCTGACAAAATTACATTTATTGAGAGAAATACCTGATAAAGGTGGTCAAAATTTTGGCCACGGAAAAGCTCCTTTGCGCCTTGAAACAAGAGGAACAAACTTCAAGCTAAATATAAGTTGAGCTGTTTCAATATAAGGTTCTGTCTAAGAAGTGGGGTTTTTTTGGGTTTGGTGGTTTTTTTGGTGGGAGGGTTGTTTTGGTTTCTTTTTTTCTTTTTAATATGTTTTTAAATTGCATGGTCTCTTTTTGAATACCACAGCTGCATTTTGACTTCTTTATAGAACTTTTTACTGATCCTTAGCAGCACCCTAGCGTTTTCCCTTCCAGTTTACCAAGCAGCTGGGAACTTGCAGGACCTGAGCGTGGAACACAGCGCAGCCAAGAGAAAGAGCTGAATTTGCTGCAACAGTTTTTCAGCCCAGGCCTTTTTTCCAGGCTGGCATTTCTGCCCTAATTGGGGCAGAATTTAACTCTGGGAATATTTTTGCTGTCTGGGATAGCTTGGGTGCATGTGCTTTTCCTGAATGAGCACATCAGCCCGTAAGCTGTTTGGGCTGAGCGGTTTGCCTGTGTGGGTGGCTGAGCAGTATCTAACACAATGCCGCTTTGGTCATGATTTGAGGCCACCGAGTGGTACTGTGCAGCATAAATAAGAAATAAATTGTCGCCGAGCTGCACTCCCACGCTGAGCCCTTGTAAATCCATTCAGTCCCAACAGGCTGTTGTTCCAACTTTAATTAGCGTTCGGTGTGAGCTTCCCCCGGTACCCAGACCATATCGGTAGCTGGTGGAGCGGCTGCAGCCTTATCTCTTCCCACTTTTTTTTTCAGAATTAGCTCTCTGCTTCCCTCATGCTCCTAACTGAAGAGCTCCTGTTGAGTTCCCATCGTGTTTGGTCCTTCCGTGCTCCCCCTGTGCACCAGTGTATGCTTGCCCAAGCTCTGGGGATGCCGTGAGCTCCTCTCCTCTGCCTGGAGCACGGCTCCTTAGGGAAGGGCTTTGGCTTCCTGTGCCTCACGCTGGGTCAGGTCCTCAGGATGTGGCTGGTGGGGAAGTTGTGTGGGCTGCAGGCTTCCTTCTACCCCACTGCCTGGATTACACCGTCCCTCTCCGGTTTTGGCTGTTTCCTCATGGGAGCTGGTGACATCACGTGTATTTTTGGTGATGCAGGAAGAGTGCCTGGCAAACCCAACCTCATTCTTCTATTCCTATGGACGCTTGTACCTTAAAAGTAACCTGCAGAACATCTGTATGCAGGGGTGTATCTACTCATGCTATAGACACCAGCTGTGAAGTTTCTCCCATCTGTGCCTCTCCCTAGACAGCTTAATTTAATTCCTGGCTTGCTGCAGCTGAACCTGTGGATGTGGGAGTCATCAGTTCTACTCATAGACTCAGGGCAGGCTCTTTCTCAACCTCTGCTACTTTTCCTAGTATTTGTTGAGGTTTAGAATTCTCTTTGATCCTCAAATCGCCTAGGAAGGAGTGAACTGTGTAAACCTGAAGGTATTTGGTTGTTCTACTCAACAAAAAAAAACCTCTGCTTTTTTTTTTTTTTTAAGTAGCTTTACTTTTGCCATGAGTTTCCCCCTTGCTCTGCTTTAACTGTTGGTGTTTGGACATATTAATATCAAACAGATAACCTGGGGGGTGTAAAATAGTTATTTATAAATACTGCACATGTAACTTCCCCGTTCTTCACAACGTCTTCCTGTAAGCTTGGTCTTCTTTTAAAACTCAAGGAACCTAATGGTTAAGCGAAATGGGAAAAAGCAAGTTGTTGGTATCAAACCCAGCTTTGGAAAGAGACAGGAGGAGGACTGTGGGGAGGAATTGTATGCATTTGCTTGTGAGGTCAGGTATGCATCTACGCTGGATGGTGCTTTGGTGACCTTTGTCATTCTGCTGAATGACTAATCAAATAGATAGTTAAATACCTTCCAATCCAAGTTGTTAGTCCTCCTTTCTTAACAAAGAGAAGAATAACACAATTTTAGCCCACTGTGCAGCTCCCTACTGTGCTATAGTGTTGGCCTCGAAGAGGGCTTTATTTGAAACTTGGCATAGGGATAAGATAATTAGGCTGTTGCTCTTTTTTTTTTTTTACTGTTCTGTTAAATTCATGATGCACTTCCCTGCTAACCGATGCTCATTATATGTAATCTTGTAAACTGCCCTGCTAATGGCATGATTATCTCCAGTCTACCTTAGTAATATTCTAATGAATCAGAGCCACACAAAGTACCAGGCGGAGGGTGAGTTTAGGACCTAATTAATGATGTGCCGAATGTCTGCTGATCCTGGAGGAGGTGGGGAGGAGGGTGACAAGTCCTCCCTGTGTTGTGCAGTTTCTTTAAATAGCTGCAACTCTTGCAGCTGAGCAGAGAAGGAGGATGAGGACTTCTGCCTACGGAAGGGTCACGGAAGTGGTTGGCAATACCCAAGAGCTTGGTGGGCCTCCATCACAACGTTGAATAAATCACGACCTGGGGATTTGAGGATCTTTTACTTTGGAAGAGTTCTTCAGGATCCCATGTTGCCCTGCAAGAACAGTCGTTTCAGAGGAGGGTTTAAACCTGTGGCAAATGCCATGTGGGTTGTGGGGTACTGGAGAGGGTCCCTGCAGGCAGAAGGTGCTGCACGGCCTGGGCTGCTCCTCATTTCTGGAACCTTCTTCCTTGGATTTGCAGAATTTTAAAATAATTTGGCATAGAGTGAGCCATCAGTTGAGAAGTGTGGGAGGAGTTGGCCTGTGTTAAAGGCAGTCTTTTCTCACCACCCCTGAAACACAGAGCCTTCAGAGGATTTAGTGACTTTTAAATTTGGAAACAAGAACACCTTAGGTTTGAAAGTACACCAGCAGCTCCAGCTCTGGGACAGACAAGGTTCAGAAGTGAAGCAGTGGAGTTTTGTCCTGAAGGACAAAACGTCTCTGCAGAGAACAAATTCAGAAATCTATTTCATTTTACTTTGCTTTCAGGCTTATAGATAAAGATCTGCATTTCCTCTACATCAGCAAATCTCGGATTTACAGTCTCTTGAAGATGTCCAAATAATGCTGTTAATGTTTATTCAACAGATCTTTCTTTAATAAAATAGCTACTTATTCTAGAGACTGTCTTAACCTGCTTAGTCCCTTTTGCTGTGCTGAAGAGCAGTGAAAGAATTAACGATAATCCTTCCTGTTACCCCTTTCTGCCTTTCCAGATTTAACACAGAAAGCATTTAATATGTGGAAACTGAAAGTTATAATGCATATACTCCATGAACAAATCATACCACCTTTTTAGGAACAGGAGATTCCTTTTTTTTTTAAATTGGAGTAAGAATGAAAAATTTTAAAAGGTGGAGGATCTCATCTCACTTGAAGAAATAGTAAACAGTGGCCATATTGAATAGATATTGAATAGGCACTCCTCTTTTTTTTAATCCCACCTGCCATGTAAAGGCACTTCCTCAAACCCAAAGGGTTTCCTCCTGCTTCCAGAGACCATTGCCTTCAAAACCTGGGTGCACTCAGCTGGGACACTGCCTTCGAGATGCTGGACCAGGAGGTGGCTGGACGTGGCATTACACCTTGCAGGCAGTGGGATGGAACCCATGTCCTGCTCTTCTCCCCTCCACTCTCCTTCCTTCTGCTCCTCCTTGCCAAAGAGAAGGATGCTGGGACATCCTTCATCTGTTGGAACATCCAGCATCTACTCAAAAAGGACACATATCTAATAGGTCTTGTTCTGTTTTCTGCCTGCTCTGGGATGTCCCACAAGGCATCAATCACCCATATTTAGACCACATGAATTGAGCTGCAGGATGCTGGCAGTCCATGCTCAGCCGCTGGCTGGAGGAAGGGGAAGTCTGACTCCATTTCCTCGGTTTTCCCTCAGCACCCATGGTCTTGTTGCTTTGCTTCTGTGGTGTCGGCCACTCTCCTCCGGATCTGGCGAGGCACTGAATGTGCCTGATGCTTCTGCTCAAAGTGTTGGCTGCTGTTTCCTGGTCTCAGATGGCCACTCAGCATGGAGGAACTGCAAGTGCTCTTGTAAGGCACCAGTCCTGGTAATATTTAGCTGTTCCTTAATATGTGATCTGTCTGTAGCATCTTTTACCCAGGAACATCAAAGCACTTTTTGAAATAAATTTTAATGAATTATGCCCGACAACACAACTATAAAGTTAGCTGGTATTTTTATAGATTAAAAAAAAACCCAGAGGAAATTTGAGTTATATGTTCAAAATTGCACAGGAAGTCCATGGCTAGAGTGGAAATGGGTCATCTCCTTCCAGACCTCTCTGAACATGCTTTCTCCCATCTCACGTGGTGATAAACATCCTAGGTTTGTATGCATTCATGCATCTCCTTTAATGTGCCTGAAGTTGCTCAGGATGTCAATCGCTTTGTCAACTTTTATTTTCTGAATGGTTTTGAAGCACGATTTCATGACAAGCTGGAAACCTAGATTTGGGGGTGGCGGATCAACTTCTGGAGTTTCTCCTGGGAAATCAGCTCTCTTGGATCCTGGCAATGTTCCTATCTCCGTATTGTCTTCCAACCCCAACCCCATTGTCCATGGGAGGACCTTTCTGATGGTTCTATGTTCTTTTGTAAGCAGAGGGCTAGAGCTTCCTACTGGGTTTAACAGAAAAAGAGATGGTTGGCATGTTTTACATTTCAGAGCAAAGACAAATTGTAAGTGCGTGCTCTTTATCTACTGGATTCTGAGGCTGCTTCCTCTGAGGAAGTGGAAGGTGGGAGAAGAAAGCCATTGCTTAATTTCTGTAGTAGCAGACTTTGTAGGATGTGGCTTGAAAAGAGTAGAAAGAAAAATTTGCAAACTAAGATTTAGGGAAGTGGTCATAAGGGTAGAAGTACAGATGCTGTTTGGGTCAGACTGTCACTGCATGCATGACTTGAAGGAAAATTGGTAGCAAGGCTAACATCTAATTGCATATAGACGTTTCTCCACATGATTTATGTGTGCAGAGGTCTTCTGGCACAGCTGCTAGTTTCAGAAGTAGTTTGGCTGAGAGCTTATGGTCTGCTAAAGAGTTTTGCAAAAGCATTTAATAGATATGTTTCTTAAGTTTTAAATATTTGTTATTGTGCCTTTTCATTTCAGGAGCCTTAACTATTATCAGTTTTGTAGATTTAGAAAGTACCTTGCACGTTTTGGATATTGTAGCAGACAAACAATACAGAAATTTGTTTTTTCCCTGTCTTTGGCCCTGTCTGGGCCATATTTTTTTTTGCCACACTGAATTTGAGGTACCTATATTTGAATGTTGACCTTTTAGTCATGGCCGAAGTGGTGGGAAGGACAAGAAGAGCCTAGTCCTGGAAGTGCCTGTGTCTAACTGTGGTGGGAAGAAGTGTTGTTAATGCTCATTAAATGACATCATTAAATGGATAAGCCTTCTTTAAATCTCGCTTTGAGGAACCAAATTATCTTAATCTTGTATTGGCAATAAGTTACTGACACTGTTGAGGCAACTCTTTTTTTCCATTAGGAATGAAATTTGGCCCTCTGAAGAGAGACTCTGCTCGGTAAAGACCACATAGGCAAGTTGCGGTGGTAGCTGGGATGCTAAATGCTGGAATTCCCTCATCCTTATAATCTCTTGTGTGCACACTTGTTTTCAGGGCTTGTCTGCTCTAACAGCCTGCCATCACGTGTTGGCTTCCTAGTAGTGTGGCTAGGCAGGCATCCTGTGTGAGGGCTATAATGATACTGAAAGCAGTCTCTTTCTCTTTGTCTTCCTCCCCTTCTCTTTTTCTATGCCTTCTGACTTTCTGGAACGAGTGTCACTTCTTTATGTCATGGTATATCCATGAGATAGATTTTCTTGTCTGAGTTTGGATGTTTAAAGCAATCAGACGTGTTAGGAAGGAAGCTCTGTTGGTTTCTCCCCTGCCCCCCATTTGATTTTTGATTGCCTATCATCCTGCCTGGGCAGTAGCAATGTCACACGTGACCCACTATCAGGTAATCTTGATTGAAGAAAGAAAGGCTTCGCTCATCATTTACAAGGTGATTCTAACTGGGGGAAATGAAGTCCTATCAATACTTGAATTTATTAGGTATTCTCGCTTGAGATCCTGTTTTCTGAGATGAATGGAGTCGTCACTGCTGGGAGTGTTGAAGATCTCTGTTTCTGATGAAAGATAGATAAGTCTGTACTTGCACCTACACGCCATATTTTCAGCTCCCTTGCTGTTGAACCATCCACCAGTAAAAATACTCTTTCTTGTTTGTTTGTGGGTGTTACTTATCTTCCAGGGCTCTGCCAAAACCCTAGCACAGCATGGTTCCCCAGAGGGACCATGCTAAGCTTGGACTTGCAGGCCTCCATCCTGGTTCCTTGCTGGGGCTTGTCTGTCCTCTCTGCGACGTTTCTGACCCACTGTCTCTTAGGTCTCTTCCATAGGGCAGCCTGGAGAAACATAGCCTGAAGGCCTCCTGTTTAAGTGAATCTCCTTGAAGAAATCATACTTGATTTAAGCATATCATGTATCTCCTACTTTGTTTGCTTGGAAAGTATCGGCACAGACTCACCTATCCTTTGAATGATTTCTATCTCAAAGCAGAGCTAAAACTTGTCATTAGTAAGTGTACTTATTGTTGAGTATATAACACATTCATGGGAGTCAGGAGAGTACACCAGATTAACTTCCGCCTGCAACGAACATGAAAATGAAGACTGGAAAGCTGGAGTGATTTACTTGCAATTCACAAATTTCACACAATACTGTGTTTTTCTGATCATCTTAAATTACTTTTACTGAAGCTCAGGATGGATGATAAAGATTTTCATGTAGCAGTTAACCAGACTGTTCACTTTTTCTTGCTTGCTGCTTCTTGTGGAACTTCACCCACTGATTTCAATGCTAACTATAAATGCAAGTGGCAAACAGTATAATTAAGTAGATTAAATCTCTCTTAGCTACAGGCCTGTTCACATAATGGAGAAATGTTGGTTTTCTGTGGGTTTTTTTTTTCCCCCTTCTTTTGCTTTGGAATAGTATCTCCTGAAATTCTTAAACTAATGAGCAGACTAAATGGAAGCTGTGTGTTACCTGTTTTTAAATGTGTACAGAAGATGGTTTGTAAGCAACTGAAGCATTAGTAAAAAATGAAAATAAAAAGCAGAGTCATCGAAATCAATTAAAATAAAATTAAGCACATGCTAATTTTGCTAAAATGGAGTGCTGGCATTTGCCAGTAAATTGCATTTGCTTATTTTCTCTGCCCCAGCCATTCAGTTGCATGTTGAGGAACGCATGCTCTGTGCTCCCTGCAGAAACTTGGATGTTACAGCTCCTCAGTTTTAATTTCTTGGATCTTGGATAATTTGGCCTCTAATGCTGTTAGCTTTGCCTCTTTCTTGGTTTGTGGCAAAAATCAGAAAAGGAAACCTCTGTAGCTTTTCACCGGTGGAAGGTTCAAGCTCCTTCCCTTCTTTCTCCACTACTGGGCATCTTTCATGCTTCCAGCTTTGAATTCGCGTGTTTATTTGAACTCCAGCTCAGCATAATATCAAATTAAGCTTTTGGGGTTTTCTTGGAATTTTAGATCAAAATTCACTGGAAGCTCTGAGCCTGGGTTTGTTTGTTTATTTTCTTTCCGGGCATCTCTGAGATGTGCTACTCTTACTCCTTATCCAGCTACATCACAAGAATCCTGTTCTTTTTACTTGTTTTTGGCTAAAACATCCTCCCAGGCCCTGATTTAGGTAGCGTAAGACCTTTAGGACAGACCTGTGTGTTTGTGGGGATTGGGTGGCCCGCTGTCAGGCTGTGTGTAGCTGCAGCAGCTGCCCTCATGGTGCTTTTGGGAGGACCAGAAAGCCATCAGCTTTCCCTTAGAAAGAGGCAGTTGTAGGAGCCTTCCTTCCTGCCATAGAGTCAGGCAGAGGTGAGTGCTGATGGAAAATGTGCTTTGGGATGTGTGTGTGTGTTTTTCACCTTCAGTGGAGCAAGATCTCAGAAGAACTTTGCCAGAGCTGGAGCTGTCAGGGTCACCCAGGGATGTGCCTTGGTTCCTTCCCCCAACCTCCCGTCTCTTGATGCTCTGTAGCTTCTGGATTTTTGGTTTCCCTGGGTGGAGAAGCACCCTCACCTCTTGGGCTGGGGGGTGGGATGGGTTTCTGACTTTTCTCAGGGGCTTGTCGCCCAGGGTAGGTGAACGCTTGTGGTGGAGCGGTGGTTGGTGCTCAGGTTTAGAGCACCGTGCTATAGCGAGCACTTAATTCAGCTGTGCGTTTGATGGGGCTGCCCTACACTTGGCATAAATATGCATCAGCATGTGAGGTGCCTTCAAACGTGGCCCATAATTGACAGCGCGTTGCGCTAAGTCGTGTCTTGTATGTGCTTCTCCTGATGGACCATTGGTTCAGTGAAATTGCTTTAAGTGTTAAGTATTACTCTTGCTTGTCTTTTGAAAGACAAGCCCTTGGACTCGTTATGAATTCTGTTTTGACAGCAGTTGCAATAGCTATGCATTGTATAATTGAGCAATCAATTCCAGCATTCTATATTGATGTTTTCAGTGCAGACACATGATTATAATAAACTGTAATGCTCTTTCAGTAATTAGACAAGTGGCTGTAAATTTTAAAAAGGCAAACTTTAAAAGCATTGCAACTTTCAGAAATGCAGTTTTATTACAATTTAAAAAAGAATTACTTTGTTTTAGTGCTCCTCAGAGTGCTGTAATTTGGGACAAGCACAGTGTATGTAGACCCCTCCCCAGCATCTCGGAAATCCAGTCCTGCTGGTGATACAGCATTCAGGCTGGTGGAAAGGATTTTGTTTTCTTTCCCTGATGTGGGGAGAAGGGAGTAGAAGAAGCAGTAGGGCAGCATCGCAGCTGATTTAATTTTGTTTTCAGTGCATGACATTTAATTGGGAGATTGCTTAATTCTGGGAACTGCTGTTCTGCACCACCATACCACATAATGTATTTAGGTCATGGCTGTAGTGTTTGGTCAGAGTACCTGATTGTGTTTAACGCAACTGCTTTCCAGATTCAAGTAGTGATTTGTTGTAAATATTAGGTAGCTTTTGGGGCAGCATTGCTCAAACTTTCCTCTGTTGGTAGGTTTGCATATATCCTAGGAAAGTATGACTGAGCAAATACCTTGAAACAACAAGCAGAAGGCTTCTACTTTTTTTTAAAAAAATTGTGTGTTTCCATTCCCCCTCTCCACTACCTTTAGTAAGGTTGGAAGTGGTAGAAAGGGATGGTAAGAGATTAAATTTGGCTACAGCTTTAGCATTATGTGTGTCTGCATTTGCAGGGTTGCAAATTTTTTAGTTTAAATTCCAAGCAGGATTAAGCAGTGTTTTCACCTGTGAATCCCTAACCAGAAACTGCTCCCTTTTACTGGAGGTTTCTTTTCCTGTGCTCGTTCCCCACCTGGGTCCGTCTCGGAGCCGTGGTGGCTGAGGTGACCATTTGCTTTGCAAAGACCCCTGCAGCAGAAGGTGGTATGCTGGGTCCAGCTGTGCTGCAAGCCAGATGTGGCTGGGTGCATCCCTCACAGTCAGCTCTGTCTGCTCTTGGAGATGCCAGAATATGGGCGGATATGTGGGATCTTTCACAACTTTGGAAAACACCCAGCGAAGGATGGAAACTTTGGGTGTGTAGGGCGCTCCTGAGTTAGGGCTGAAGGATTGCCCGCGCAGTTTTTTTTGGTTTGCAAGGGGCTGAGACTTCAATCTGAACTGTTTACAGGCTCCCATTTCCATATCTATCTTTAGGGGAGATGAGCTGGTGAGCCAGGAGATGGTCACCCTGCTGTTGTCATTGGGAGGGATGGCCTGTTGCCTGCTTTCTTCATGTTATGCATCTCCCCTCAGCGAGGTGGGACCATGTCCAAGCTCACGCTATGTCCCTGCTGCATCTCCCCCAGACCTGAGTGTGGCTGCTGGAATTCTTGCAGGGCCAGAGGGATGGCCTTGATGCCTCTGTGGTGGCTTGTGCCTCCTGCTGGAGGAGTGTTTAGGGTTGAGGTACCCACCACCCCTCCCTTCCTCCCTTCCTCCCTTCCTTCCTTCCTTCCTTCCTTTCGCCGCCTGGGAAGTGGTGCAACGTTAAAGAGGTTGGATGCATGGTGATGCTGGAATAAGCTGCTTGGCCTTAAGTGATTACAAAATGTATTAGTCGTCCTTGGCAGGTGAATTTTGGTCCTCGCTCCTCTTTTTTTCACTTTAGGGCAATACTAAGTTGTCCTATTTCTACCAGTTTACTGAATGATCTACAACCAAAGGCTTGGCATTTCTGACTAACAATTTTTATATTACATCTAATGAAGAGTTGTGCTGCAGAGCAGTGACTTGTGGTCTGCAGGAATAGCTGGTGTTGGATCTTGAGCTGAATAATACTTCTCTATAGTGTCGTCAGAAAAGAGGTTTGGGGTTTTTTTTTCCTCCAAGTGCAATGGTTATTAGAACTACTAAGAAAAAAAAGTCTGTGGTGTTAATCCTACCTACAATTACAGAAGGCATGTGTGTTGGGGCCTAAAATCTCACAAATCCTTTTGCACTGAAATAACTTTTGCTTAATCCACGTTATATTTGTACCCTGAGCACACAGCAGGGCGGGTGGGGACCGGCTGCAATGGCAGCAGCACAAGTCCTCCCAAGGAATTTCTTTCTCTTTTTGTTTGCCACAACTTGGTCTGCGAAGGCCCATAGTGTGTTATTTAAGAGCAGTGAACATGTTTTGACTAGTTTTTGTGAGGTACTTGGTGTGTTCTCGAGTACTTGGTAAAAAGTAATAGTCGGAGATCGCGCAGGCTCCATCTCCTTAATGAATGCCATTCTTTTCTGTGGATTAACCTGTGAGCCAAGTATGTTGCATAATGGCTTTTCTGTCATTGTGGTCCTTTCAAATAGTAAACATGGTGGCCACAGTCTTTGGGAATGCAACTTAAATACTACCCAGGTAGCAACCCAGAGGAAATTGTGTTCATTTTGGTCCTTCTTTTGCTAAATAAATAAAGAAAGGGCCCGGCGACCCCTGAGGTTGGGCTTTCGTTGCTGGCAAGTCTGGTACAGAAAGGGTTGTTAGTACAGGCTTGGATTTCTGAGTCAGGCTCCCGTGCTGACGAAGCAGAAATAGTGTGAGGTCTGAAAATACTGCCTGAGTATTTGAAAATAGTTCGTGTGGACACAAAGCTGTTTACAGATCACTCGCTGGCCACGTGCCAGTTCCTCAAGGACAAGGTGGTTTTTTTCTCTTCTTTTTTTTTTTTTTCTTTAGAAGCACAGATGTACTTGGCAAGGTATCAGAAGATAAAAATGCTGGAAAGAGTCTTCTGGTGTGAGTCCCTGTTTAATTAAAATACATATAACTTTAGGCTAAATGTATGTTTTGCATCTTGCAAACAAGCTGGGAAAATATTTCTTAATTTGCTCTTATGTACAGGGTCACAGTATATTAAACACGGTCCCCATTCGTCTGGCTGCTGTGCTGGCTGCTGGGCTGCTTTTTAAGAACGCCTCCTCTTGTACTCCGCCAGCATATCTAGAAGATGCATTTTGGTTTCAGTTGTTGCTGCCTAGCAAATTATGGCTTCCTAGCCCATAGTGTCTAGGAGATGTGACTAACTGCACATTGTCCCTGCCTCCCAGATGCCACTCGCTGAGGGACGCTGTACCCTAACTGCCCAGGGTGGCCTTCACCCCTTTCTCGGTTGGTTGTGGAGCCGCATGCAGCTCTGCAGCACTTGCTGATGCTTTTTTTGGCAGCAGATTGAAAGCAAAGCAACAAGGCTGGTGGGGTGTGCGTGGGCTTGGTTTTTCTTCTCTTGTGGCTTATGACCTCTGACAATGTCCCCCAGGAGAGAGCAGGGTGCATGGCAGCGCAGGGACTAACTATGGTTTTATCTCCCTCCCCAAAGAATAGTGTACCTTTTGTGGCATTTAGAATGATAGAATATGTTGGGTTGGAAGGGACCTTTAAAGTTCATCTAGTCCAACCCCTATGCAGTAAGCTGGGTCATCTTTGACTGGATCAGATTGCTCAGAGCCTCATCAAGCTTGACCTTGAATGTCTCCAGAGATGGGGCCTCCACCACCTCTCTGGGCAAAGTGTTCCAGTGTCTCACCACCCTCCTTGTAAAGAACTTCTTCCTGATGTCTAATCTAAATCTACCCTGCTCTAGTTTAAAACTGTTGCTCCTCATCCTATTGCTACATGCCATTGCAAACAGTCCCTCCCCAGCTTTTTCTAGGTACCAAATGTTTAAATACATTTCTATAAACCTAATGTTTATCTACTTAAATGTGTTGGGGGCATCTTGCCTCACCTTTCAGAAGGCGTGTGCCCAGCACTAAGGTGGTTTCTCAGCAGCTTCTTGGCAGTGAGCAGAATGAAACGGGCCCAGGCTTGCCTGGGTTTGAAGAGGACCTTGGTCACAAGGTGTAAATTGCTCTGTTCGGTTGGAAAGCTCAGATGTGTATGTCCAGGGGTGGTGAGTGAAATGCCGATATGAATTCATTCAAAAAGCAAACAAAGAGAAGCAGCCCCGGGCTTTTTTCATCCAGGCTTATTTCGAAGTCACTCTGGAGAAGCGATGGGGGGAGACTGCCCTTTATCTGCCATCTGTCTCACCTGAGGAGACACCCGTGTTCTTTCAAAGCTGCTGTCTGCCCACGCGGGGACTTTGGTGGGTCAGTTTGGGCTGCCCTTGGTCTGAGGTACAAGCAGTACATGGTGCACCATGTCTCTCTGAAGTGGCACCTGGTGGTTGTGACAGTGGGGTGGCACCTGATGAGCACAGGGTGATCTGTGGTGGTCCCCTTCAACCTGATCAATGCTAGCCCTGTTGCAAGGAACTGCTATGGCCACACCACCAAGAGAGGCCTGTCTCTCCTTCCGTTAGTGACTGAGATCCAACAGAGAGTGTTTGGTGAGGAAAAGGGCTGCTGAGATGTAAGATGAGAAATCATTTGTGTCTGTAGTCGATGTCATTTTGTATCTACAAACATATTTTATCATTTTGGTCTTTATTCTTCTCTTGATGTTCTCTATCTGGCTTGTTTTTAATTATTGTTGCCAAAAAGAAATTGTTCTACGTAAAAGAGACCATTGCAAGAGGTCCAAAGAGACAAATCAGTGTGAGGAGGGGTGGATTTAGTGACTGGTAAAGCTGTTAAGGTAGGGGGAAGAAGTGATTTGAATGAGAGCCGGACACAGCAGATTTTAGCTGATATTTCCAGAGGAAGCCAAATGTTCTCTGAGCCAACCACGTCCGTGTGGGAGGTATGCCTCTGCTCTGGTTTCATTGTTTTGTTTTAGTTTAATGATGGGTTTGGTTTTTTTTTTTTTGCTGTGTCTTTCGGTAGCGTCCCAACTAAATGACCTAGGTATGTTTAAAACCAGAAAAAAGTACAGGCAATAATAGGGCATCCTGGTTTGGGGCGGAGCAGAGCCAACTTTCTGTTCAGTGAGAGAGGGTCTTGCTTATCCTTTTTGTTGTGGCAATTTGTCAGCTGAGCTGGTTGGTTACCCCATGGAGGGTTTGAACTGTGGGGAGGAGTGGACACGTCAGGTAACCCAAACTGACCAGTAGAGTCTTCCAGCCCATCTGCCATGATCAGCGTAAAAGCTGAGGGGTCAAAGGGGTCAGGTTGGCTCCTCTTCTTTGGGTTCTTCTTCAGTGACTGATGTCTGAGGAGGACCCTATCAGTTCATCTACCTTTGATCCCCATCAGTGAGTTCTGGAATTCAGTTCCTGTTTGTCACCGAGTCCAGTCTGGAACTTCCCCAGTGCCTGCCAGTGACATCTTCCTGGGAACTTGATATGGTTTTATATATATATTGATATATACTGTATCTATTTCATCATCTCCTTTTTATTTTAATATTTAATTAAAATAGTTTAGTTTTTTCTAAACTCATAAAACTTTTTATCTTTCTTCTTCCTCTCCTTAGAGTGAGAGGTGGGGGAAAGCATCTGTCATCTTGTCATTGGCCAACCTGGCCTAACCCATGACATAAGGTTAGAGGCACCTTTTCTCTTTTTGGAGAGGGCTGAGAATGGTGACTCCATTATAAAAGAAAAAGGGTGATGGTGTGTTTAGTGAAGGTCACTAAATCATGGCATAGCCTGGTGGTGGCTGGAAGTATGGGATGATGACTTTGAGGATGACCCTTGAAGAGGATATTTTCCAGGCCGGGGACTCAAGAGTCCCTACAGAATAATCAGAATAATCATTGAATCTCAGGAAGGAAGTCCTGGTTGGCCACCAAAGCAAAGCTTGATCCAGTCACCAGCTGATGGCTGGAGTGTCTACTGGTGGGGCAGCACTCAGCAAGGCATATATCTTTCAAAAACTTATCAGTGAAGTTGAGGTCTTGTGGAAAAATGCATTGCAGCCTTGCTGCCTGTGTTGCCAGCGGACCCTATTTCATTGACATTTCCTGCTCAATATTTGGGAGGAAGGAAGAAGACGAAAATCTGTAAGCTCTACATGGTAAGGGAATGTGGATGTAGGGGGATAAGGGATGGGGATCCCATCTGGCTGAATGGACTAGGATTCGCATGACTAGGTAATGAAGGGCCAGCCATAGTCTTAAACTGTACCGCTGCTAGGCTTTTTACCCTCCCCTTCCCTGCAACATCCCCATCTTTTGACGGCTTTTTATCATCTGTTGCCCAGTCACATGTCTCAGTAGCTCTGAACTGAAATGGTCGTAATCTTTATGCCTCACTTAGGCAAATCTGCCAAAGGTCCTATGGGGCAATTGGTAGCTCCTGCT
Organism: Gallinago jamesoni; assembly: GCA_025769975.1. Taxonomy (NCBI): domain Eukaryota; kingdom Metazoa; phylum Chordata; class Aves; order Charadriiformes; family Scolopacidae; genus Gallinago; species Gallinago jamesoni. The sequence continues at coordinate 139,859,332 of JAOQGH010000001.1, forward strand.
GACTGGTGGGGTGAGGTGAAGTGCTGGGCAGGGTGCTGGGAGTTGGCAGAGACACCTCCTAACTCTGAGCTCTGCTGTTGACCTGTTGCGGTCCTGGGAAAGTTCGATTGTGGCTTTCTGCCATAGTTTTCCCACCATCCTTCTTTTTGGTTTGTTTTCTTTTCTTTTCTTTCCTTTTTCCTATTTAGGCAATGAGCTGTTTGGGAGAAGGAAATGCCTCTGGTAATGTATATCTAGCATCTTTCAGAGTGGGAAAGCTACCACAAAACTAACAATTGAAGTAAAAAATCAGTGCATAGGACTTTCCTTTTCCTTACTAGCGGATAATATCTTTTCTCTCTATCCCTGGAAGTACTAGATTGATAATAACTGTGCATCTTTCATATTTCACAGAATGCAGTACTATGCATGAGTAAATTGTCATTATTATTTCTTCAATAGGCAGGTAGTGAGCCTGTGGATATCTGAAGCAGGATAGAGACTATGTTGTTTTCTGTTTTGCTTTCCAGGCATTTGATGTCAAAGAGTTAGACAGAGGGAAAACACAGAAACCCGTCCTGTCTTTGACTTAAGCAGTAGGAGTCTTTAACAGCTTCTGGTTGGTTTGGGTTTAGAAGCTGTCTAACAGAAAGAACGAACATTGATATTGGCCTTTTTCCTTCTTGTGTGTTTCTGCAGTGATTTGCCAGGCTTTTGTACTGAGGTTGTGTGCTGATTTTTATTCTAGAAGGAGCTTCCATGTAAGATAAATACTATCCCCTTTTTACAAATTTATCTCCATTGCTGGAGGCTATGATTCTTAGATTATTTAGCTGATACAGAACACTGTATCTTGACTACAAATGCAACTAGGTAGACCTTTTAGACTCATAGAATCATTTAGGTTGAAAAAGACATTTAAGATCATCAAGTCTCAACTGTAAATCTAACACTGCAAAGTCCCACTAAACCGTTTATTTAAATGCCACGCCTACCCATCTTTTAAATATGTTCAGGAATGGTGACTCAATTGCTTCCCTGGGCAGCCTGTTCCAATGCTTGATAACCGTTTTGGTGAAGAAGTTTTGCCTAATATCCAATCCAAATCTCCCCTTGCACAACTTGAGACCATTTCCTGTTGTCCTATTGCCTGTTACTTGGGAAAAAAGACTGACCCCCACTTGCCTGCAGTCTCCTTTCAGGTAGTTGCAGAGAGTGATATGGCCTACCCTCAGCCTCCTTTTTTCTAGGCTAAATAACCCCAGTTCCCTCAGCCTCTCCTCATAAGACTTGTTCTCCAGACCCCTCACCAGCTTCATTGCCCTTCTCTGGACCTGCTCCAGCACCTCAATGGCTTTTTTTGTGGTAAGGGGCCCAAAACTGGACACAGCACTCGAGGTGAGCCCTCACCAGTGCCGAGTACAGGGGGATGATCACCTCCCGAGTCCTACTCACCACACTGTTCCTGATACAGGCCAGGATGCTATTGGCCTTCTTGGCCACCTGGGCACACTGCTGGCTCATGTTCAGACGACAGTCGACCAACACCCCCAGGTCCTTTTC
>JAOQGH010000001.1:139865767-139964157 GCA_025769975.1 Gallinago jamesoni
GCTGGAAAACAATACTGGAACCATGTCTTAAGTACCTGTTTAGGAAAAAAACCCCAAATCAACAACAACAACAACAACAACAAAAAATGACGACAAAAAAACCACAGAACTACTAATTGGTATGGACCCGCCTACTGTAAAAATACACTGAAGAAAAAAAAAAGGGAGTTTGTCAGAAGTCAGCTGAGGCAAGTTATAGCCCACCAGGGCTGGAGGCTGGTTGCGCTGCCTCCCTCCCCAGCCCTGCGATCTGCCTCCTGCCAGCTCTGGCTCTGCTCTGGCTGCAGAGCAGACCAGTTTTAATTTCCTGATCCGTAGTCCCCCGCCCCACCCCGCAGTTTGCTTTTCCCGTGTTAAGTTTCTGCCATTTTCGTGATCTCAATCAGCTTATCATATGATCCGATGAGTGCCAGAATGAGCGCAGTGCTCCTGGGAGAAATATGTGACAGGAGGCTGGAGGGAGGCAGGGGAAGGAAGGGTAGGAGCTCCCCGCCGCAGGAGCTGGGATCTATTAATTCAGCTCCAGCTGTACTGAGAAACTGTACCCTTATGGTGGCGTAGCTGAAGGGAGACGATGTCTTGTTCTTGCCTAGCTATCATGAGACAGGCGGAGAGAGCTGTTGCAGGTCTGATGCATCACTTGAAACCTCACTTTTTAACAAGTGAAGACCAAAACAGAGAGAAATAGCCTTTTGCAACACCCCTAAGCATACTTGCATTTACCTAGTAGAATATCACCCAGGTACCAGTGCCTGGTACCTAGAAATAAAATATGCAATATGTGCATAACTATTCTGGCATGTTAATAAACTGTCATTACTGACTATGAACTTTGCTAAAGTAAACAGAAGGGAAGCTGTGAATGTAATGTCTGTGCTTAATCTTGATAATCATCCTTTTTAAAGCAGAGAAAAACACATGGGTTCTAAGATTTGTCTAAGAATATTTTAAAAAGAAGCATTTCTTTTTCGCCACCTAAAGTATTTGTTGGTTTTCCTATGAAGTCTCAGAAGAGAAGGGTCCAGCACAGTTGGGTAAAGCCCAGTGTCTGGAGCTCTTGTCCATATGTTTTGCTTTGTGTATGCTGAAGGGAAGGGTGAGATGCTGGTGCTGATGGTTCTCTCTCTTCTTCAGGGTCGGCATGTCAAAACGGGTCAGCTGGCAGCCATCAAAGTCATGGACGTTACCGAGGTGAGTAGAGGAACATTCTGCTTTATTAGAAACATGGGCAAAATTTAATAATAAGAGATGACACATGGCTTACCTCATATTTATGTTGAAGGGCATGGATGCTCTTTGCATGTGAACGTTGGCTTTCTATTTGCAGGACCCGACCTCTCAAGCACATGTGCCCTTTACGACATTTCTGTGTGCTTGTGTACAGGGGTATCTGACCTTCACAAATTGCTTTGGCTGGTCCCAGGACATATGGGTAGAAATATCCCAGGAGAAGGGGGAAAAAGCCAAATTCCCTGCTTCCCACTTTCTTCTCTTAAATGTAGCACCTTGCTTTTGCCGAAAAAGAAGATGAGGCGGTGGCTGCTACATAGAGGACAGTAGTTTCCCTGGTACATTTGCAGCCTAAAAAGGGTATGCATTTGTTCAAAGGAAGTGGGTCCAATAAAGTTCCCAGAAGCCTGAAAACAGAAACATCTGCAGGAATGATGAGCGGATTGCTGGCAGAATTCAGCAGTGTAAACTAGTAGTTGTAACTGACCCAGGGGGATTTACTGTGGAGCTTTAAATGGGAAAGACGGGAAATTAACCCAGCCAAAGAAATAAAAAATATATGCCCATATTTGAATCCTTAGATGTCTTGCAGTTTATGCTGTTCAAAAAGCAATCAGTTTAAATTAAGTCTTCAAAACAGATTGGGAAAAGCATGGGTTTTTCTCTGTTGATGCCATTCGTGTTTATTACAGAGTTACATCTGCAAATTAACACAACAGGTTCAGATTTAAAATTGAATGAGATCCTTGACCAGTATTGCACTTCTGAAGAGAGGTTATGTCTCTTCAAACCAAGCATCTTATTTTTCTGAACTTCTCAATCTTATATAGGTATTAGGGGGGAAACGATGTTAACGTGTGTGCGTTGTACAAAGCAGGGGGCCTTTGGCAAGCTGGTTCTATTAAGAAAACCTTCTACAAGGGTGTTGCTGCAAAACATTTTATATTTGTGTGTGTATATTGTATGTATATAGGTGCCAACAAGTAAAAATGGCCTTGGACACAAGCTCCTAGGCAAGTGGCTGGGGTGTGATGGGCAACCAGGCAAGAGAGGGGGGAAGGCAAGAAAGCAGGGTTAGGTCAACTGATAGGACTTCAGTCGTATCTCTAAATCTCCTTGTGACTGATGGGCAGTGTGACTGCTGCTCACTAACTTAAAGCTGTTGTGTCTGCCAAGAGCTAGACATTCTTGCTTTGGAAGATGGCCTGATAAAAGTCAATTTTCAGCTGGAGATTTTCAAAGGCTGCCTTCATGAGGAGGCAGTGCTATTTTGCTGCAGTTAACAAGCACACAAACTAGAGAAGAACAAAGGTGTGTTGACACACAGTGAATGTTCTTTGCACAGCAAACGTTTCCATTTGTGCAGTGGTTTTACACAGGGCAGCTTGCTGGCCTGTGTGCATGACAAAGGCTTCTTCGTAACATTAAGATTGGCCGCACCACACACTCCCTCTGTTTTTAATAGCATATGTTAATCACAAGCAGTTGTAATAGAGAGGTTGCACAGCAAAAGCAAAACAATTGAAAACTGCTGTCTATAGCATGGCTGAGCTCATGTTGTGGGAGATGGCTTATATTTTCAAACTTTCTGTAATTTTTGGCTGGTTTTGAAAGGCTAGTTGTATATTGGCACTGTCTATCTTTTATCTCACAAGCCCATGCTTTTTTAGGGGGTGAAGGGCAGTGAGAGGGAGGAGTTTGGAGATGTTAGCCCCATGCAGCTTTAGAAGTGTTGTCGTTCCTACCAGTGGAGCTCATGTGTTTTTGCTTCAAAGTAATGAGCCTGTGGAGACTAAAAATGTGGTGCAAATTCTTCCAAGTTGTGTTAAGTCAGCTCCACTTTTTAACACCATGCATGGCTGATACTGTTGCTAACACCAAGCATGGGTGATAGATACCATTGCATGTACCATTTTCTCAGTGGCAGATACGGCTGTAGGATATTCCCGTTGTTTGCTGATCCCTCACCTGTCTCCCAACACTCGTGCTGACACAACTGCCCTGGGGCTAGATGGTGACCTGGATCAGTGAACAGGACCCCATTCCAGGGTAAAAATACCCTCACTCTTCTCTTTCCCCTAGTTATTTATGACCTGGATTGGTTCGTTGATCTAGTTTAGCACGTGACATTACAAACAGTTGTGCTGTTGCTATGAAGAAGGTGGCTTGAGATTGGAAAAGAGCTGCTGATGGCCATGGGGGAGAAGGGGCTCAAATTGGCACTGCTGCCAGAGATGGCCATATCATCAAGCGATGGCTTCAGTTTCTCAAGGGATGGTTTCATGAACACCTCCTTTTAGTGATGGGCCATGCAGCTCCATCCTGTTTTTAGCTCACCGCAGTTTATGGGTTCGGTGGGAGGAGAGACTGTGGGGACAGAGGGGGCTGTGACTGCTGCCCTCAGCTCTGCCCCGAAAGAAATGCTGAAGGAACCACAGCTTAAAATTCAACTTCAAGACCTACAGTTAGATGACCTTCTGTTGTAAGTTAATGGTTACTAGCTGTGTCCATGCCTGTGAGGAAAGAGACTTGAGTGAAAACTTCTACAAAACTGCAATTGTGATTTTTTTGATGAGTGGCTACTGAAGCTGTAGGTGATCAGTGCCTCTGTGCACGTTTTACTGGCAGTGTTATGCCTTTCTGCCTAAATACAAGTGGTACTGTGGAAGATATCTGGTTGTTTTGCCTAACCTGCCTTGAGAACAGACACAAGAAACTGGGAGAAGAGTGGCTGGAGAAAGGTATCTGTAGGTGTTGGTTGAGAGCCGGCTCAACAGGAGTTAGCAGTGTGCGCTGGCAGCCAAGAGGGCAAACCACATCCTGGGGTACATCAAGCCCAGCATAACCAGCTGCTCAAAAGAGGTGATTATCCCTCTGTATTCAGTGTTGGTGCACCCTCTGTGAGTATTGTGCGCAGTTCTGGGCCCCATGATTTAAGAGGGATGTTAAAGGTCCTTGAATGTGTCCAAAGGAGGTCAGAAAAGCTGGTGAAGGGGCTGGAAAGCAAGTCCTGTGAGGAGTGGCTAAGGACTTTAAATTTGTCTAGTTTGGAGAAAAGGAGGCAGAGGGGCGACCTCATTGCTCTCTACAGCTTCCTGAGGAGGGGAAGGGGAGAGGGAGGCGCTGAGCTCTTCTGCCTGGTGACAGGATGTGTGGGAATGGTTCACGGGTGTGCCAGGGCAGGTTTAGACTGGACATTTGGAAGCATTTCTTTACCCGAGAGGGTGGTCAGATACTGGAACAGGCTTCCTAGAGAGGTGGTGGATGCCCCAAGCCTCTCAGTGTTTAAGAGGCATTTGAACAATGTCCTTAATAACATGCTTGACCTTTTGTTCAGCCCTGAAGTGATCTGGCAGTTGGGCTAGGTGATCATTGTAGGTCCCTTCCAACTGTAATGTTATATACCTATTCTATTCCTATTCCTGTTTATATTCGATATGCTTTCTTTCTTCTCAGATACCTCTGATCTACTGCTTGCTTTGCCAAGTGCTTAACAAATTAGAAAGCCTATAGGGTTGGCACACACTGTGGGCACGCCCCAAATTTTCAGTTTTCAAGGCCTCGATTCTGCATTTCACACGTTGCTCAGGAGTGGTGAGGTTACATCAGTTCTAGGCTGTAAAGCTTTGATCACCTGAACAGGAGGAATGTCAAAATCAGAGTGAAGGCTTTCCTTAAAAAGTTTTGGTTGGCATGAAGAAAACAAGGTAGCATAACCTCTGACTAGGGACGTTGGAAGAAACATTACAGCTCTGTAATGTACGTGATGCTGTGGAAATGCTCTTTATCCTTCTCAGCTTTTCTTGTGGTTTTCTCTTCAGATTTTAATTTTGAAAAGAATGGTGGTAAGGATGAGAAAAGAGGAGGTGGGCTGAAGATATCAGCTTGATCTTTGAATATATTATGACTAGTTAGTACTTCTGCCTGAAATGTTGGGGGGGTGTTGATGTGAATAAAACTTTCCTGTCTCTTCCACTTTCCTCCTTTCTAAACAAATTAAGAAAAGATCTAGAAGATTGCGTGGATCTTTATAGATCTTTAGATGTACAGCACTAAAGCGAGCACTTAAAGGATCTGTAGGATCTAAAGATCTGTGAGTCTTCCTACAGAACAGTGTGTATGTAGGCCCTATTTTCACTTTCTGAGGGAGAAGCTAGAGAGTGTGTAGGGTGAAAAAATTTCACTGGCGTGTAGAACAAATAAAAACAAAAAAAAAGCCCACCAGTCCTCATCAATTGAAAGCTATTTTGTTGTTGGAGTGAGCCCAATGACCGTAAAAGGGGAAGAATATGAACTATCAGCCTATACATGCTTTAAAAATTATTTTCCACAATGTACATGTGTAGGATGAATCTCGTGCTGCGCGCGTGATGTGGAGGGAGGCATTACTCGAGAGATTCCTGTAGTCTGCCCTGAATCTTTTTATTGCGGGTTCTCTGTTCCTTTTGGGGCATTGTTTTGGAGAAGGCGGTGTTCAGCCCGTGTTGACCCCCTTCCACTCACTGACCGAGCTCTTAGGTTTCCACGGGCTCCTTGCTGCACGGCACCGGAGTGTACCCAGTGAGCCGTGACTGATGTTATCAGCTGCAACACAAGTACGCTGTAAGCTTTGGCAGTCGCTGTTAAGTTAGAAGAATCCCATTTTCTTGTGAAGCAAATAACATTTAAAACCTTAGCGAAGCTTACTTGGCAAATCTGCCTGCATCTAAGCTGTTAACTTGCATTACACCCTAAACAGGCGGCTTGACTCTCCTTAACTCTTTTGGAGGCTTTCTTTGCAGCTGCACGCTTGTTTCCAGTGTCACTCCTGTGTTCCCCTTCCAGCCATGCTTTTCTCTTTGGAAGATCCAGTAACTGATTTTGAGGGAAAAACACAATCGCTTCTTTACTGTTTGTTATAACCCCTGACGCTGCTGCTTCTTCCTCCTACCTCTTCCCACACACACTCTTGGCATCCCTTGGGAAAGTTTTCCGCATGCCTTTTTAATAGCAGTATTTCTCAGCTCTTGTGCCCAGTGTTTCATGACTTGTCCAGTCTAGTCTGTGTAAAATTATGCTAAGTAAACAACTGGATACTGTATCCTGCTGATTTATGAAAGAGGCTGGATTGCTTTTAGTGCTTGCCTGTCTTGCCCTTTCTGTACGTGCTCTGCAGAAAAATTAACCACCTCATACCAAAACCTCCCAGCCTGCAGAGAAACGTGGCACATCTCCTGTACCTAGACAGGAAAGGTTACCCGAATTATTCATTGCCATCTTCCCAACTCTGCTGACTTGTTTTTTTCTCTTAGAGTAGGCAAGTCACTTGGATTCTTGTGAGTCTTTACCTTATGGCCTACTTGGTGTTATAAACTATGATGATGTGGATGATCTATCCTTCATCCGTAAGACGTCCCAAAAGCAGTCAGCAGAAAGACCGCAGATAAATAACAATATGTGTGTGTGCATTCCCACATAATGCAGGCGGACAAAATGAGGAGAAAACAAAAATAATAAACACCAAAAGTCTGCCCTAACTTTTATATGTGGTTTTTTTTTTCATGAATGCCCTAAGACAGTCTGTGGATTTTGATCTGTTGGGGGAATAAAAAGTTGATGCCTCACTCTAGGAGACTGGGAAATGCAGATACTCAGAGCACTGTGCAACAGAACTGGGTAAAGCCAGTCTGGAGAAGCTGAGCATGGGCTTTTTTTTTAGTGTAGAGACATGAATGCACTGCTTTACCTGGCTTAGTGCAGCTGCCTGATAAAGTAATTATATACCAGTACGTGTCTGTCTTTACTGAGAAGTTAGCCAAAGCAAACCTGAAGCCAGTAGAGTTACTAAAAGCCTTTCCCACCTCTCTTCCTTTTGATGTGAATTGGGAAAAATGGATCAGGGACCTAAAAATCCAAATTGTTCCCATGGGGAGTACTGGCACCCTGCTTGCTTGTCACTTAACTGTACAGTTGCTTGCTACTAGCCTGTACAAAATTTTGTAGTCTTTGATTAAACAGTTACCTGGCAAACCAAAGAATCATTCTGTGGAAAAGGAATAAATAGGAAAGGTATTTACAGTGCGGACAGCCCTGCTGTCCAGTCTCTCCTGAAGCTGATTAACCTCTGATCTCTTCCGGGGATTAGGTCAAAAAAAAAAAAAAAAAAAAAGTCTGCTGGGAACTTTCTATTACATTTTAGAGGAAACCAGAGCTGGACCAGAGCAGTCCCTTGAGCTGTGAAGTCTGGTTTGGGAGGGGGTCGAAAAAAGCTTGGGTAGTCTGGTAGCCAGTGGGGCAGTCTTTTTTTTTTGAGATGCAGACTATTTGTATAATTGATGGTTTCCCTCCTTAATTTGAGATCCCACACCTGCCTTTGCTGCATGCCCTCCCTTGGCAGCTTGGCACACTTCTTCCCCTGATGCCAGAGGGCTCAGCCATGTGGTACTGGCTGAGGTCTGCACGGGACTGGGCTCTGCTGCAGCCCCCCATCAACTCCGTGCTGCCCATTTCTCTGCGGGACCCCTGCTTGGCTCAAGCAGAGGCGGTCGTCTCCCATCTTCATGGTGTCAGACATGTCGCAACACCCCTGTGCCTGGGTGGCAGAGCAGTGCTTAGCCTTCCAGCTGGTAGGTGCTTAGCTGCGACATTTAACTCTGGAGAGCCTTTTGTCCTTACTGTCCTACAGGGAGCAGTGACTGTATCTCCCAGCAAGGCAAATACATCTGACACCCGGCTCGAGTCAGAGCTGCAATTTTTTTGGATGTGATCCAAAAAAAGTTTCGGGGAGCAGTGCTGGCCAGTTTGTATAAAGGGTAAACTTTCTCATTCTCTTCATCTGAGTCCTAGCAGGTGGGGGACAATGTTAGCAAGACTGTTGGGCTGGAGAAGCTTATTGGGGAAGGAGAGGATGTCAGGTTTGATGTGGCTGCAAGGGGGAGGTTGAATAGAGAGCTCCACAGGCAGTTTGAGGTTGAGGCAGAACGCTTTGGCTTTTATCAAGAAGCTTGGGAAATTATGAGGAACGTGGATTGACTATAGAGAGAGCTGGTGTCAAGCACTAAGGCTCTGTGTCTCGGCAAAGCGCAACTTCACTCTGATCCTGTGTAGTTGAGGGGATAAATGGCAATGGGAAGAAAAAAAAAAAAAGAGATGTAAAACATTCATATGTGCTTGTTGCTCGATCTGCTTTTTTCAGTGTATGGTTTCTTCGTAGAGCAAGATTTCCACCTGAGTGGAGCTGTTTGTATGCACAGCCTATTGTCAGTTGTCCTTGTGGGTATCCCCCTCTCTGTATTTTAACATGCTTGTTTCGGAACTTGACTGTTTCAAGGCTGGAAGAAACAGATGTTTTCCTTTTGCCATGAAGATCCTTGAGGGCACCTTTGCTGCCTTGCCAGCATCCATTATCTGTCAACAGCAAAAGAGCTTTGACTGTGAAGACTTCATGATGCTCATTTAGTACTGTTCCTGTTGCCCGGCTTTTTAGCTGAGGCCAGGAGATGGCTTCATGCTCAATGTTGATCATGGATCACTGTGTCAAGAAATTGCAAGGAAAGCTGTGTTGCCTCTGCCTTCTCCTCATCTGCGTGCTCATGCCAGGTCTGATGTGCAACGTTTTTGTCCTATCTAGCAGAAAATGTTTTGCCAGTGCTCAGTAAACTGTAATGTAGTTTAGATTACATAAACGGAATTTATGGCCACATAAAGGGAACTTTGCTGTAGTTTGGAGTGCAGAAGAATCTCCTTGTTTTAGAGAGGCAGCTTTAAAATTTTGCCTACCTGGCTGTAGGAGAGCCAGGTAACACTCTGCTGTAGCACAGCAGATGATGCTCAGGATGCTGTGGCTCTGAGATCTGTTACTGCTCATCAGTATGTGAGAGCACATGTTTAGTACTGAAGCATAATGGAAACTAGAAGGCTGTGTAGGCTACAGCTGACTGCCATTGGCAGGGGGACAGGATTGCATATTAAGAAGATTTCCCTGCAAGTCTTGAGCTCTTTTGACAAGTCTGGACTTTTTTCTTAATTTTTTTTTCCTTTGGTCTGATGATGCAAGGACACACTCAGAAGGAAAGGATAATTCATCTAGGTGAGCTACTGACATCTGTTACTGTTGTTGTAATGAGTAGGGACAAGTGCTTGAATTCCAACTTTTGGGTGCTGTTTATCAGTCCTGGTGCCCAATACTCATGCCCAATACAGCTGTAATCCTGTGCCTATTTTTCTTTAGTCCTTGGGCTTGGTACCTGCAGTCCTCTGGAGACCTGATGAGGAAGTCACTAATGGCAATGTGATTTCTTAGGGATATAAACGATTGCTAGCGTCCGTGTTAAGGAAATCTGCACCCTCACACTGGCAGTGGTGAAGGCTCAGTGTGGATAGCGTGCGGATGCTTTCACAATCCTGATGTTTAACCTACCGGTCATACCTGCAGTAACGTTAGTTTGAGCAATAATAGCCTGTGAAGTTCTAGTGGTGGAGCATTTCTTCCGAGCCCAGGGGAGTGTTTGTGGAGGTGGCCTTGATGCAGGTGTTTCACCGCTGCCTTCCAGAGCGCTGGGATCTGTTTGTTCAAGCTGTCTGAGGAGATTCGAGTTCTGATGGGAAACAGAAATGTTTTGTGTGCAGATAATAGCAAAAAGTACGGGGCTGCATTTTGTATCATTTCTGTCAGACACGCAACACAGCTCAATTTACCCCCAGTGAATCAGGCATATTGTCTGCTCAAGGGAAACAAGGCAACCCTGTCAATACAGTGCTAGAGCGTGTGTGCTCTTGCTAGTTTGGGCAGAGTAAAACCAACGAGGATTGTGACAGAGCATCATGCTTTTGTTTTAGCAAGTAACTAGGCTGAAGCCGGGTGTGTGGTATAGTCCTCCTGCCTGAATAGACAAGCAAGAGGTCCCAGGTCCAGAGGGAGCTGCTGTCTTTCGGAGGTGCACTTTAAGATCTGGCTTGGGCATTAGGATCAAAGACAGGAGAATTAATTTGCTGTTTATGTTGAAGTGGATATATCTGCTTGAAATGTAATCTTCCTTGGCTGTGTTTAATTGTAGTTTTATAAACTGCACCTGCCTGTGGGCTCCTCCTGTTTTTACTGTGACATTCCATATTTTTATCTTGACTTCCTAAGGAAATGAGGCTTCTTGGCGATAGCGCGTGTGTCCTTGCCTTCTTTTCCACCAAATACCGTTTGGATCTGCTGGCTAACTTCAGCCAAGTTTAATGAGGAGGAGAAATTCCAAAGATACAAAGTCCTGACAAGTTATGTGAAAACTGGCAGGCTGTGCGGAGAGGAGAGAGGCTGAAATTTATAGCCTCTGCTTTGGGAATGGTAGGCAGACCTTAGCCACTGTCCATTATCAGCCAGCTGGCCACTGTTTTGCAGTAAATCAGGAGGAGGAGGTAGATTATGTTGTTTTTTTTTTTTTAAAAAGAAAAAGTTCTGATGCTTGGCTTTCAAGTGAGTGTGCTGCATGCAGCCACAGGAATGTGTGCAGGGTAGCCCATGCAAGCTACTTTTAAGCATTTTAGTCTGCCTCTGGTTCTTTCTTTAGTTTACAGGTCCACAAATGGTCTTGTACAATTGAGATTATCCTGCGCATGATCCCTCTCCTCTCTTTCTTAACATGTGTATGTGTATATATAAATATAAAATAGCAATGTTATTCTCCAGCATTTAACAAGACAAAAATGTTTCCTCTAAGTCCCTTGACAGTGCTCCTTTTGCAAGGCACAGTTTGAGTGATTGTGTTGGGAGTTGTTGGCTAAAATACAGTCTTAAAGCCCAGCTCCTAAAACTAGAGATAATGGCAGCAAGTGCTAATGCTCAAGGACCTGGGAATTCATTGTACTCTAAGCTGACTTGTAACCATGATGAACACTCTCCTTGTGCCTAACGGGAAAGGGCTCTTCTCCCTCTATGCCCAGTCTCTTAAGTGGGAAGCACACGGCTGAGCTAAGTGTTAAAAGAGCCTTGAAGATGCTGTGCAAACTATTCAGTTGATCAATTCAGGAGAAGATGCTGTTTGTCTCCTGAGCCTAGAAACGTCTCAAGTCCTTTCCAACAATGAGCGTGTGTACGTGCCTCTAGCTAGGTTTAATCCAAAGGGGATTAAAGCCCACTAAGTGTGCTTCATGTAGCCTCTCTGGCAGAGAACATTTTCTATTGCTAAATAAAAGTGCCAAAATGTTGTCATTAAATTGCAAAGATTGGTGCTTCATAATAAGCACATGGTTTAGTTTTGGTCTCCTGTCCTTGCCATCTCTCTTAGTAAGACCCTGCTTCAAGCATGATTAGACTGATGGGAGTCTAGCCAAGGAGGCATCTTTTTGTTCTGATGATTCCCTGTTGAGTTTTTTCATGCCAGGCTTTATTTCTCAAATGTTTTGATCTGAAAGAGGTGTCTGTGAGAAGTGAGCTAGTTAGCTGCGGAAGCAGCTGCTGTGCCTGGGTGGAGAGCACATTGCTGTTGTGTTTGTCCCATGTTCGCCAGGTGAAATGGTAGTGTCTTTACCCAGCACATCACTCAGACAACAGTGTGGGGACATCTCAACAGCGTACTCTCTTTTGCACCTAGTTCTTGCAGGATGATGGGGGGACCTTTGCCAGATGTCCCTTTTTCTGCCTAGTGGAGAGGTCAGTTCCAGAAATGAACTTCCAGGATTTTTGCAGGTTGGTTGACGTATGAAGTGTTTCTGAATTGTTTCAGTAGAGATGGGTCATTTTCCGCTGTAGCTCCTTCTTCCTGAACTGAGGTTTAGCGTTTGCTTCTAGAGTTGGTAGAAAAGTAAGTGGAAATCCTAGTGTAAATGCAGCAGCCCACAGACTTTCAGATAACTGTTATTGGCCTGGCAAAGCACCTTGGCTCTGCGTGCGACAGCAAGAAAGGTGAGTGCCCGTGATTCCTGAAAATTGGTTTCTTATGTGGAATATTTCACCGAATGGAAATGTAATTAGGCAGGGAGACCACAGGCAGCAGGGAGAGAGAGCATCCCAGTGGCTGCTGGCTGCTTGGGCTCCCCCTGTGCTAACCTGTCCTCCCGGCCGGGCAGCCCTGAGTCACTGCTGTGGAAAGAGTGACACAAAGGCAGCACCATTAAGGAGGGTTTTATTTGTCTCTTGCATATTTTACCGCAGCGGCCTTTTCTTTTAACACTTATTGGTGTTTCCTCTCTGTGGGCCTATGAGACAACCCCCCCCCCCCTTTTTTTTTTTATAAATGAGTTAGTTGTTTTTCACTCTGAATTTTTCTTTTTTCTTCTTTTGCCACACCCCTTAGCAACAATTTACTAAAACGTAGAGCCTTAAGTCAATTATAAATGATAGAGTTGCACTGATTTATAGATTAGAGGGGACTGCATCACCAAACAAGTCTCCACTCAAATTCCAAGTCCCCGAGGGTGATGTTGGGTCCTAGCTCAAAATTGTTGCTGCTTCTCAATTCTGGTTAAAAGAGTTTGGGAAACGTACCTTGCCTAGTCTTGATTTACAACACAAATTGTTAGTTTGCACTGTTCTTGCAGAAATGGATGGATCAGCATATAAATGCTCTTTCCATGCCTACAAATGTGAACAAACATACACCCCTGTAAATTCAGGAAAGGATTTCTCCCACTGGCAGGAAAGAAAGGAGGAACAGTTACATTTTATGTTTGTAAGTGTTCAGATGGCATCATGTTGTGATAGCAGTGCTTTCTCCTGACATAGGTGTCTAGGGTTTTTCCCTATTTTCTAGTTACTTCTCTCTTGAGATAAGGTTTTTACAATACAGCAAAACCAATTTGATGTCTGGCTGCTACTGCAGGAGCAGCCCTGCCTCTCTTCCCCCACTTTCTCAGCTCCCCTTGTACAGGATCTATCTGGTCCCATCCTTCAGAGAGCTCCACTGACAAAGACATACTTTTTTTCTTTTAAACACAGATTAGCTTTCTACTGGTTTTACCCCAGCGAAAGCAGGCTGGGGGGGTGGGTGAGAGAGGCTAGGCAGGGCAGGGAGAAGGAGGGGCTTTGGCTGGGAGCTGACCCTCAGCGTCATCCTCATCTTCGGCATCTCCTCAGGGTTACAGCCATGAGGCCTCCTAGGGAACTGCGTCCCCACAGCCATCCCTTTGCAGAGGGGAGGAACTGTGTGTAGAGCTCCACACCTGCAGATCTAGGAATGAATGAAGTGTAAAGGTCTTTTGCAGGGATTCCCCCACCCTCTGATTCTTTCCACTGCACAGCAAGCTATTTTTAGTCTGCTTGTTTGCCTCAGAAATTACTTCACTTTCTGCTTTGGATGATTTCCATAACATTTATTGTGATTCTGGATTCCAGCGTTCAGGATAATGTCAGAGCAAAGAATCGCTGGGTGGTGAGTTTGGTTCCAGTGGTGGAACCAAAAAACCTGTGTTTGAGGATGTGTGATGCCGGCTGCCTCTGATCTGCTGAGTTGGGAGAGACTGGCTTAGGTGAACCACAATTTGGACTGTGACCCATATTTGCAGGCAAAGAACCTTGTTAATCCTGAGTTTTATGGTGAATTGGTCAGTGAATGGCAAAAGAAAACAACTCTTTAGTGGTCTAATCCAGGTAGCCAAAGCAGATCTACCTCTGAAAAATCATCTGTTTGCTTTAGGTGAAGTCCTAAACAAAACCGCAGTCTGCCCTTGCTGTGTATGCTTGGGTGGAACAATTGTTAATTCATTGGAATGAGTTTTCTTTTGAAAAAAAAAAGTTTCTTCTACTGGTGTTCTCTGCAGCTTGATAATGCATGGGATGAATATAGTTGTGGAAACTCAAGAACATTCAGGAGCTGTGTATTCAGTGGACAACAGAGATTGTGCCTATTGTTAAGGTGCAACATAGATCAGGAAGCTGAATTTCAGTGTTTGAGATTGGGGGGGGGGGGAGGAAGACATTTAGTATGAAGCCTATATCCTTGTGAATTTTCCACATTTTTTATTTCTGGGTCTTAATTAAGAACCTGTCATGATGGACTGATGCCCATTTTGGATTAGGGGTCCATGATCCATGATTGTTCACAAAATACCCATATTCATCAGCCTTTGGAGGATGAATAGCTACTTAAGAGTGTGTATAAACAGTCACAAATGCTTTTATGTGCTCCTTGAGACATGGCCGTCTTGACTCTGATGAGCAGTGATCTCTTGCCCAAGGGTTTGTCTTTATTTTTCCTCCTGGTTGCACTCAAAGCGAGTACTCAGGTGATTGCTGTGCTTTTGGCCATCACTAGAGGGCTTCAGAGTGAGACATCTGCTTGCCTTCCACATGATGTCAAGAGCCAGAAGTTTGTTCTGAAGCCTGCTGCACAGCAATGCAACAGAGACCTTTGAGTTACAGTAGTAAGACCTTACTGGTGTTCAGTTGGTTTTGCATCTTCCATTCAGAGAACTTGTTTCATCATTCCCTCCCCCCCTTTTTTTTAACCTTCTCTTTTAATCATCTTTACAAGATGAATGGTAGAATGGTGCCTTACCCGGCCCTCCAGGTATGAGGTGAGTAGGGCTGGTGGGCAGCTAACAGCAGATATTACAGGGGTTTTGTGGTGTCCTGTGCTTCCCTGAAGAGAAGAGGATGGGTTGTGCAGGTTTTTGGGGTGTGTGGGCACTCTCCAGGCCAGCAACCCATTGTCGGCATTGGAGAGAGGTGGCCAAAACTGGGTTGTGACTGTTGCAGGGCTGTGCATGCTATGGCTCCTGGGGAAAAGCGTCTACTCACGAACCAAAGGCGGGAGGGAATAAGGGCTGTATTGTATGAAAGACAACCTTAGCCGGGTGTCTTGCTTTGAAGGGGTTTGCCAGTGAGTTGGAGAGCTGCCCTCAGCCAAGCCTGCTTTCAGGGGGGAAGTTTTATAGGTCATGAAAAGCAGCAATGTCCTTTTTTTTTTTTTTTTTTTTCCACCGTGCCTTGCCTTTATAAGCGGTAGTGCACATGCACTGCCATCATCCCTTGTGCTTTGGGTCGGTGGCTCGGCGTCAGCCCAGGGAGAATTGTGAGTGCCTCCGATTTCTCTCTGTGGTGTGGGAACGCTGGAGCACATAATGGCTGTGATTCAAAGACAAATGCTAGCTTTTTGCTACTGGTCGCTTTGTCAGAACCCCCCAGATGCTTGGAGACTACAGATGGAGCTGATTTGAGGAGAGTTGTCAAAAAATAAAAAAGGCACCCACAACCTTAGAACTTCCTTTTTTATTTAATTATGTTTTGCTATCTTTATAATAGCCTCCCTGTTCTTCCTTTTCCTATTCTGTACCCTCCACCCCTTGCTTTTCAATTCATGCCAGCCGGAGCCCAGCTAAAGGCTTTTCCAAGCGGAGTGTCATTTGTTAGCAAACCGGCAAAGACAAGCTTAACCAATTTAACCAACGTTTTCTGTGAGGCTTTCCTTTTTGACCGAGCTTTTGGGATTTCTCCATGTGCCTGTTGGAGGGACGAGGCTGCAGGAAACCGCAGGAGAGGAGCCTCCAGCTGTGACGGGCTTTGTTCAGATGCCTGTAGTCTGGCAGAAGCTGACCTCCATGACACATGGTCTTTCACTTAGCTGCTTCTCTCCAGCTCTTGGAGAAGTCTGGTTTGCTGTGTGTGGGATTTCTGCTGCTTCCATGGCTGCTTGGTAGTGTTTCCACACCGACCCACGGATCTGATCCTTGCTTCAATTGTGGAGCTGGAGCTGGCAGAATTGCTGCTGCAGCCTGTCCCTTTGTGCTTGGCTTCTTTGTCACACAGCTCTGCTCTGAGCAAATCTGCTGCGTTAAAGTACATACTCCAAAATTCTGACACTCTCCAAACAATTGACATTTCCTCCTTTGGATGTAAATGCCCCTTCACCCCCGCCTCTGCCCCCCACACTTTGGCCGGGCTAATTGCTCTTTCTTTGTTTTCAAATCAGTGTGATTAGGGGGAGATTTTTTCAGACTGTCACTTCATCATGTTACAGAACTAGCATAGTAAAAAGTTGTAAGATCTGTTGGGGTTGAGTACCCCGAGCACAGAATTAAAGGCCTTTTCATGCTCATGAGTCGTCTTCCCCTGAGACACTGTAGTGGTAGCATTACTTTTGTTTTAAGGGAAAAGTCCCCAAGAAGGAGACTATTTATGCAGACAAGAGAGGCTGTTGGGTTTTTATTTTTATTTTTTAACACATAACTTTGAATAAAGTTTATCCTTAAGGAATCACAGAATGGTTTGGGTTGGAAGGGACCTTAAAGATCATCGCGTTCCAACCCCCCTGCCATGGGCAGGGACACCTCCCACTAGAGCAGGTTGCTCAAAGCCCTGTCCAGCCTGGCCTTGAACACTTCCAGGGATGGGGCACCCACGACTTCCCTGGGCAAACTGTCCTGGTATCTCACCATCCTCACAGTAAAGAATTTCTTCCTAAGATCTAACCTAAATCTCTTGTCTTTTAGTTTGAAACCTTTATCCCTCATCCTTTCACTAGGCTCCCTGATAAGAAGTCCCTCCCCATCTCTCTTATAGGCCCCCTTTAGGTACTGGAAGGCTGCTATAAGGTCTCCCTGGAGCCTTCTTTTCAGGATGAACAACCCCAATTCCCTCAGCTTGCCTTCATAGGAGAGGTGCTCCATCCCTCTCTCCTTAAGGAAGGCACTGCTCTGGGCATTGGAGGTAGCCAAGCGGGCTGGGGCCACGTTTGGTGCAGGAGATGTGGTAGCTACTGGAGGCTGGGGAAACCAAAATGATACTCTTGTCTGAGGGAGAGCAGTTTATTCCTGTCTAGGAGGATTTCAGTAAAACCCGTTAGGCGTGTGTTTATTTTACAGTTAAGTTGCTGAGTGTTGCTTTTTGACAGCGGCTTGGGGTGGCCTGGCCGCTCAGGTTTCTCTTCCAAGATTTTGTGGTTGAAATAGGGTGGGCCTGTCAAGGAAGAGTTTTGGACCAAGTAAACCTAATTTTCTTCTTATCAGCACCTGAGTGTTGGTGCTGGTTCCCTTGTTCCTGTGTTCAGACTGCTTTTTGCCTGCTGTGCCATACAACAGTTCTAAGAAGCTGTGTAAAGATGTGTCATTTCTGTCCTTGTAAGCCCTGCAGGTCCACTTGGCTCAGCCAAAGGCAAGGGACAGCAGGGCAAAGAGCAGCCAAGCCTCACAAGGAGCCAGTCTTGGCAGGGGGGAAGCAGAACCCTGTCCCCAGAATCCTGCCAGGGCTCTCAAGGTTTCAGCTCAAGAGAGAGACTTGTGCTGGGATCTGAGCTGCTTGTTTTTAAACTGGAGAGCGAGATGCCCTGGCAGCTCTGATTTTTGAGGTGAAATACCGTTTAATAAATGCAAGCTTGTTCACAGCCCAGCAGCAAAACCAAGCCTTTTGCTGTATTATTAGGACCATTTATACTTTCTCAATTCCTATTTTCTTGGCTGTTATTCGTGGCCTCTTTGTCGCCTGCCCAGCTGAGGGTAAATGCAGCTGGAGTGTAATACTTTTTGCAAGCATTTGTTGTTTTTATCTATCCTGATGGAGGCAGAAGGGCTTTTCTTCTTGGGCAGGTAAATAATTAGCTGGTTATCGGCAGCTTTCTTGCTGCTGGAAGGGAGAAGGGGGGGGAGAGGGGCGTGACGCCCCATCTGATAGATGGACACAAGCATCTTGTGGCTCTGTTCATTGTTAATTCACTCCTGCAGCACCGCTCAGCTGTGAGGTTTCCAGGCGTGCTTGGCAGCGCCGGCAACAAAAACATCTGGTCCAAGAATATAGTTCCCTTCTGCTGGCAGCTGCATGAAAATGATTTTGTACATAGTGGCATCACGCCAAATGCACTTACTTGTACACTAAAGTGCACAGCCTTTATGGAGCTTTGGCAGCACAGGGCGATTTTAAATGCTGTGCATAAGTCAGCAGTAATTTACCAAAGAAAATCAAAACCTCAGCGACCAATTTTATGAAGAACTCACTTATCGCGCGTGGCCAGATGTAGCTATACCTTTGTACCTATCTAACAGCTGTTCCTGTCTGAATACAAAGGAAAAACCTTTTGGTCGCGGCCCTGGTTGTCATCTGTCCTCCGGAAGGGTTTGGCACAAACATGAAGAGAAATTTGCCCCTTGCAGACATCCCTGAATTCCTCTCGTCAGCAGCCACATCTATCTGTTACTGATAGAAGTTGTCTTGTCTCCTCTCTTGTTTTAGGAAGGGACCTAGTGTGCGCTGAAGAAAACGTTAGCTGTGAATCAAGTAGTTTGTGTGTCTGCTGGTAAATTGTAATTTGAGTGATTGGACCTGATAATTATAGAGTCATCATCATCATCTTGTCAGTCAGTTGTAAATCATTCTGTAATGGATTTCCTTTTTAAAAAAAGAGTTGTATTTCTGAGCGTAAGTGTATTTCGGAGGTAAAATATAATATCCATATTCCTTCCTCCTTTGAAAACCCTTAGCGTTAGAAGTGTGGATCTCATTCTTAAAAGAACAAGCGAATTGAAGAGAGGTCTTTGCTCCAGAAAAGCTGCTCTCAGGCCATGTATTTCTAGTTATTTCTTTTCTGTTTATTCCCATACAGCTGAGCTTGGGGGTGCTTTTCCACCCCCAAAGCTTCTGTTGGGTTGTAGGCTTCAGGAATGCTGCAGAAGAGTGTGGAGGAACGGAAATCCCAGGTCTGATCTGGCATTGGTCATGGACCGAGGTTTGCTCTTTGCATAAGGAGCCCGTTCCTCCCCAGGAAGAAGCAAGTGGCTCGAGGGCTTGGATGGGGTATTTCTGCAGGTGTGTGTAGGGCTGACGTTAGCAACCTGATGATAAACCTCTGCTGTGCCCTTGCTGAGAGGAGCAGTTCTCACCAAACGAGAGAGAGAAGAAAGAGAAGGTGGAGATGGTAACAAAGGGAGGAGGAGCAAGCTTCCTCCAGCCAGCTCCTGAAGTGGTCTTTGCTTGTACTGTTGGTGAAAGAAACCAAAGTTATTTTCTGGGGTATTTTTAAAATTGAAAATGGAATTTGACAAGCCTGTAGGGCTTGGTGAGGTCTCCTCCCTTCTTCTCACCTGAGGCACCCATGATCTGTGTGGACAGTGCATTTTCAGCCCCTTCTCAATCACACCACCATGGGCTGGTGTTGCGGCTTTCTTTGTGATCTCTTCTGCCCCTTGTCTGGTGAGACGAACAGGCCCTTGAACCTCTTGGGTCTTCCCTGTCCACCCCGGGCCTTTTGCATTTGCAGCACTTTGCATAAGGCAGGGGAGAAGGTTGCAGATTACTGACAGAGGTTGAGTAATATTGGACCAGAGGAGCTAAAGTGTTCAACCTTTAGGCAAAGATTACCTGAAATTAAAACTTGTAGAGACTTGTGCCCACGCACTGTGTCATTCAGTCATGTTTGTAAGACACATGTACAGATCGGGCGATTCCTTTTATTCCTGGGCAATTTACATATTTTGGCGGCTTCACAAAAGAAACCTTGTGTTGAATAAGTCAGATCATGATCTCACACTAGGCCTTGCTTACAAGGAGTTTTTTGGAAGTTGTAGCATAGCCCAAAATGCGAAGTTTTCCTTTTGTGGGTGTAAAACAGAACATAGGTTACTGGCAGCACATACAACGGGCATTAAACATGGGTATTAGCTCCTAAGCCAGCGTATTACTTTTGATGTTTGGGGATGTGAGGGCTGTGTGTTAGGTGTCATTTCATCTGGCAGGTGTAGAGGTACACCACTTTAGAAAGCAAACATTAAATCTATTTATTCCGTAGTTACGAGCTCGGGGAAGTATGTCACTTCATAGAAGTCAATTGGTGGGCTGCAAAGAAAATGCATTAATTTTGTTTTCAGGGCTTTTCTTAGCACTCATTTTCAGACAAAATGCAGGGCTTTGTTAGTGTTGCAGACTGAGTTTTAGATATTTGGAAGGAAAAATTGCATCACTCGCAATATTTTAATGAGGAGGATTTGCTTAATTAAAGCCTAGAAGATTCAGGGAATGTGGACAGCAGAGGGATTAGCAATGTGTTACAAAGTTCTTCTTCCACCTACCTTCTTTTTGGGTTCAAAAGCCAAATTTGGTAATAAAATTTGTAGTCTTCCTTTGGCTGTTTGCTGGCCTGAACTGTTGATGCTACAATGACCAAAGCCTGGATTAAATTCTGTCAAATTTTAGGCATGTAGTGGTTGTGCTGAAGCCTGGAGCATAGCTGCCCTGGGTGCCTGCAATTTAGCATGGGGAGAAAGGTGCCCATAAGGGGACAGGTCTGTCCACGTGAGGTAGGACTCGTCCTGTAGAGGGCTGAACGTCGGCAATGGGACTGTGTCTCCTGGAAGTGCGAAGTACGTGCTTCATGGCTGCCAGCTGCTCACTGATGGCAATTCTGGTGGTACTTGTTCATGCTTCTCCATTTATATTTATTATTAGTTTTACTTTTTAACATAGGATTGATTTTTGGAGTGCCATTACCAATCTGCTCCCTCTGCTTCACTGTGTTTGATTTTGGCCTGAAGAATGTTAAATACCAAACAGTGCTGAGTCCTCCATTGCTGTCGGTCAAAGAAGTGGCAGCATGTGATGGAGCTTCTGAATTTCTTCTATCAGCTACTTCTCCAGCCCCATCTCTTTTTTAATAAAGAATCCTATGTAAAACAGCCCCCAGAAAACGACAAAATGGGATTACTTTTCCTCTCCTTTGCTTTGTTCCTGTGAGCATGGTGACAGCTTTTGGGTTTGTGATTGTGAACTTTTGGTGGGTTTTTTGTTTGTTGTTTAGCATTTGGGTTTCATTCAGTGTACAAAATGAAAGAAGGGTTATAAGTAACTTCTTCTTCCCCTTCATCTGTAGGCCTTGTTGGTCATTGTGGGTGTGAGGCTATATACCGGATGAATCTGTCCTGTAAGGGAATCAATGTCTTCATGTAACTATAGGTTTTCATGTTGTATGTACTAGAAGAACATTTGTGTGATGCCAGAACTGCCATTTTTAATGTATTTAACTTCCCAGCTTAAATTTGTGGTAATAAAGCTTCTGTGTGGGATTTAGAGTCATAGAATCAGCTAAATTGGAAGGGACCTTTAAGATCATCTAGTCCAACCATCAACATTTGGTACGTTGGAAATCTGCTTTCAGTCATTTCAGCCTTTAGTTTTCTCTCCTTTCTCAGGTGTTTGTCTTCTGCCCCGCTCCCCTCAAACTGGAACTGTAGTTTCTCCTTGAATCTCTCCGTTCCAGTGTCATCTCATCAAACCTTCAGGACTCGGGAGCCTTTTCCATCTCCCAGGTCCAAACTGTGGCCCATCAGTGTCTGGACTGCACACACAAAGAGGGACCCATGTTTAGGTCCCCTTTGGGAAGGAGGTCTGCCCTCCAGGTGGGAGTGGTAGAGCTTCACACTGCCTGGGGTAGAACAGGGGCCAAGCAGTGGGAAAACGCCTCTTCTGGCACATTTGCCCCCAGAGATGCTGCTTTCCTTGGCAACAAATGCCCACTGAGACTGAAATTAGAAAAGCTGTGCAACTTTTTGGCTTTGTTCATAAGCCTGTTTTCTCTCCAGCATCTACGTCTCCTCTTATTGTCTGAGCCTGGAGCTTTGCATAAAGGAAATTGTTTTAATTTATTTCCTTCACACACAGACTTACATTTCATATCTGCTAGCAAGGGCTTGTTCTGATCACAGTAAAAAAAAAAAAAGACAAAATGTCTGGATGTAGAATTGTAGAGCAAGAAGCATTTTTGTTGTAAATAATAGTAATGGAAGTAGGGTACTAAACCTTTCCTCTTTTATGGGAGCTCTGAAGAAGGCTAGCTTATTGCATAACTTGTAAATAATTTTGGCTTGATGAGGATGGACAGTTGAATTGTATAGCTGGGGTAAACATGCAATCTGAGCAGAAGACTCTTTTAAGTAGTCGTGACCGCGATCGGGGGAGTAGCCTTGGAAATGGTGGAAGGGATTTGCCCTTGGGAGGTTTCTCTCTTGGTTGTCTTCGGAAAAGCCGACGGCATCCTGGGGCTTGGCTGGGGGAGGTCAGCAGCAGTGCAGTCTCTGTGCCTTCAGCGCAGTTCATTCAAGTGACCGGCGAAGACACCGGGGGCACATCAAGGAAGAAAGAAAATATTGTCGTCAGAGTGACTGGCAGAGGAGGTGATTTGACGGGGCGGGGGGGGGGGAGAGACAACAGACAAGTATTGTCTTCATGTGGTTTTTTGGCTCCTTCCTGCCTGCACGTGATTCCGTCTCCTGTGCCTGCACAATGCTGCTACACAAGGCTCCTTCAGGCAGTGCTGGGACCCTGCTTAAGAGCTGGTCCTCCCTCCTGCTTTTTTTGTCCAGTTAACTTAATTGTTACTTTATGGCTGCAGTGTCAGTGATGGCACTGTTGCGAACAATTTGGCTTGTTTTCTCTCTTGTTTCAGACGGTGCCGTTAGCGTGCAGCAAAGAGGGTGCTGTGCCAAGGGGGGGGACACACACAAAGCAGCCTCTGTTCTGCATGTGTTGGGAAGTGTGTTTCTAACCTGCTTGATGAAATCTTGCCGCCGAAGGTAACCAAACGTGGTCATAAGGACAGTCCTGTTCTCCCAGCTAGTTCTCACGAAACTAAGATATTTTTTTTTATATTATTATTATTTTTTTCCCCGCCTTTGAAAAAAGCAAGGGCTTTTTTCTGCGATCGCTCTGCCCTGCTGCTTCTGGCAGCACGGCTCTGTGCTGGCGGTGGAAGCGGCTCGGAGGCTGGTGGGCAGCTCTCAGTGACAAAGATGGGCTCCAGAAAGCCCGCCAATGGTAAAGCCCATGAAGGGCTTTCTCTGCATGCATGGCACATGTGGACAAGGGACAAAGTCTGAGAGGCACCCTCACAGCCATGGTGAGGTGATGCTCAGCACCCACGCTGCTGCTTGCTGGGTGTCTGGTACTCCTTCAGTGTCACCAGAGCGCCTGGCGTGATGGACACGTTTTCTTAAGGGTGAGCAGTCTGGAGGCCTTTGAACAACTGCATGTTTGGGAAGGACTTGAAGGATGTTACAGAGAATTGAACATGCTGATGGCAAGGTGGGAAGAGTCTGTGGATGGGCAAGGAGTCTGTGAAAGGGAGACCTTGGATGTGAAGTGGGACAGGCACCGTGAGTGCTGCAGCTGAGAAGGTAACAGAGGGGAGAGGCAGAAGGGAAATAAATTTGCATGAGGTCTTTAGCTTGAGGGTTACAAAGCTCAAAGGCTCTGTAAAAAGCTCTCAAGAAAGGATGTAATAAGAAACTTGGAGGCTCTTGTATGTTAAGATTTAGGAGGGACTGTATATGGACTTGTTAAATGTTTACTGCACGTCTTGATTAAAGTCTTTTCTTTTAAACAGTTCAGGCTTTCCCTCCCAAGAAGCCTGCATTTGGTATTTTCTTTGAAGAGCTATGTTATACCGTAATCCCAATTCCGACACTGTTGTGGTGTTGGAGAGGATTGCGTTTCTTCATGTTGCCTGTTTCTCCGCGCTGAGAGCTGCTCTGCTTTATACAAACCTTCTACCTTGACAGGCGTTGGCAAGGACTTGCCCAGCTCTCGGGATCTCATTGCTCTTGTGGTTGGGTTCCTCCCAAAATGGCAGTCTCTTTCCCGTCTTGGAGGCAGCACCACCACTCCTGGTTCACATACCGTGCTGTGTGCTGTACTGCCCTAGCTCTTCTCGCCAAAACATCTCCCTCGTGTGTCAGAACTTTATTAATGAGTGTGTGTATTATGGATTCCAGCACCAGAAAAGGTCACCTATTGTGCTAGGCACTATTCAGACTTTCCTTCTCCTGGATGGGTTGAGTGCCGAATGGATGCTGGCCAGGTCTGAGGTGTGGGGAGGAGGGAGGATGTGACACACAAGCAGAATTGTGGTTTGTAAAAGTTGGTGTCGTGATTTATCCTGGAAGTCAGTTTGCGTTTGGTGCCTTTTAGGACTTCTTAATTTTTTTTTTGTGTGGGTGAAGGGCTGAAATGAAAAGCAAGAGGAAGTGGAAAGGAAAATAAACTGGGTTTCTTGTGGGCTTCTGTTTTTCTTCAGCTTGCCTGCTGGGGGGAGATGGTGAAGGAAAGGCCAAGCTGCTGTGGTTCTGATGCCTCTGAAGGCAAACCAGCTTCCTCTCTACCACTCTGAGCATCCATAGCTCGGCACTTCCTTTCCCCTCCCAGCACCAGGCCAAGGCTGCTGCCTGCCCCTCCACAGAGATCCCAACTCTCCCATCTTTTAAAGATTCTCAAATCCCACAAGCTGGAGCTTGTGATCCGCAGCAGCTCAGCTTACTCTGAAACCCCAGGTACAATGTCTCCAGCCACTGTTCTCCAGGATCTGCAGCTCACTGGGTACTGGCAGGCAGAGCTTCATGGGCAGCATTGGGAAAGCAAAGGAAAGGAGCCTCGGAGGCTTTAATTTCCCCATCCTCTTTCTCTTGTGTGTTTGGCTTTCCACTGGTAGGGAGTGGTGTTAACTCTTCGTTTAAAACTGGATGCTGTTTGTGTGGGGAGAGCTGAGATTTGTCACTGTCTTATTTCTTAAATTGGAAAGGAAAGTTACTGAAGGGACTGGTTTGTATTCCTCTACGAACTGATTTAGGGCAGCGTATAAATCATCTGGCAGGCTAGATAAACTTGCTCTTACCTTCACCACAGAACATTGTTCTGTTGTATCCTTGCTTGGCTGTGTTTCCTCATTGACATTTTCCCTCATCATACTAGTAGGCTAAATAAAATCTCTGAAGTTGTCCTGAGTTTCTCCTCCTTGACCTGTGCCATCCCTTGAGCCTTATTCCCTGGGCTGTGTTTCTCAGAGACAGATTCTTATAGGGGTCTTGTACCAGTTGCAGTGCTGGGGCAGGTCGGGACTGTTTTGCTTGGTCTCCTGAGGCACCTAGACAATGATGTTTAGGGAAGTATATAAAAATGGGGCAGACACGGAGTGATTTTTCTTTTTCTTTGATTATGTCCTCCCTGCTTCTGGCACTTTTAGAGCTGTAGTTCCCATCTTCTCCCTCCCTACTGTGATGTCCAGCAAAGTGTTTTCTGAATTCCTCATCTTCTAAGAATTTGTATAAATAAGCAGGATTTTCTTGCAATAATGATAAAGAGGGGGGGGAGTGTGCCTTTGGAAAATGTGCTGACATTGCATAATTGAGCTGTCCAGATTAATATTCCTTACATGGATCTGCTCTAGTACCTTTTATTTGACTGATAGTTACTCCAGTGCAACCATGGTCAGATACTTAAATCGTCACATTTTTGTAAATGGTCATGTAATGAAAATAACAAGTCATTGATTTGCTGTCTATGTGCAAAGAAAAAATAATCTGATATTTAGTATGCAATGATAAATGGAAGAACAAGCAGTATGAAGATCTTGTGCTACAGCTGCGAGCAAGCTGATCCGGTATCGCTAGGTGGCATGCTGAGAAGTAGCACGCCTGGTTTTATTTTTAATGTGCTAATTCAAATGGTTAGAAATTATCTTAGTGTACATAGGAGGATTTCTGTGCGGGCGTCGTATGCAGTTTTTAATCTTACAGGTAAAGTCATTTTGATAAAACAGCGTTGCGGTTAGAAATCCCTAGAGATGCTGACATGTCCATTTAATCTCTGAAGGGAAATGCATGGAAAGGGAGAGGAAAGCCGCTCCAAGCTTGATTTAACCACGTGAGTCTTGCAAAAGTATAGCTTACTGCAAAAATTACTGGTAATCAGACATGCTGTCACAAACAGACAGTGAATGTATAAGTATAAAACACTTAAACCAGCCCCATCACAGGACAGACAAAGAAGGTTTCAATGGGAGTTTGTATCCATAGATAATGGCTTAAAGTGGTAATTGATGCCAGCTGCATAAAATCACTAGGAAGGGCTCACCAGCTGCCTCTCTCCTCCAAGAAAAAAGGATGTACTTTTGTATTCCTTCATGAGAATGACAGTCTCTCGCCTCAGTCGGTTTTAATTTTCCCCTTTTGTGATCCTGGCGCCTCTGCAAATGGTGGGACTGTTAGTGGTGATGCTGCAGTGCATGTGTTGTCAGGAGGAGATGAGGGACCTTCCATCCAAATCCCGGGACGGACACCGAAACACCTCCCTTTGCACAGGAGGATCTCTGCTGCAGGCTCCCCTCCCCGCCTTGCATGTGTCCGAACAGAGACCTGTGCGGAAATGATCTTATCCAGTGAGATTTTTTGGGTGGGATTCATCTCACCCTGATGCGAGACATCTGCAAGATTGGTGTCTGGATCTTGGCTAATGACCTCATCCTCCTTTTGTAGTTAGTGGGGAGAAGTAAACACCGGTAGGGCGCACATTGTTTGGCCTGTTTCGGATGTCCACATTAGGACGAAATCAACTTTATCCTGGGGAAAAAAAAAAAAAAAAGTGTTCCTGAATCTGGAATAGAACAATTTTGGTTTGGCCACATTTTTTTTAATTTTTTTTTTTTTAAATTATCATTATTATTATCTTACACCAACTGCTGTACCACAGTGGTACTGCAGGCTTCTCCATACTGATTAATCCTCATGATAGTTCCTGTCGCCACAAAGTCTTCAGGACTCAGTGCCAGGCAGTTATCGATCCACACTAAGTAAGTGGGGTCCTCCACGGGCTGGCAAGAATTACTGAATCCATTTATTTTGGTAGGCTAGAATCTGGACTGGATGGAACTGTAGGTGAGACACTATTTGTGTTGTGGACAAATGCTCAGTGGCGGCTGAAATAGGAGTTTAGGACCATTATTAGCCTCAGTTAAGGGAGATGCTTGGGGTTGCTGCAGGCCCTTGAGCAGGTGCTTTGACACAGCCGCAAAGAAGAACTGATGAGCAGTAGCTGCCTGCAGCCTGCTGAGTCTGTGGGCACCTTTTTTGTTGTTGTTGGTTTTTTTTTTGTGGTGGATTTTTTTTTAAATTTTATTTTATTTTTCAGAAATAGATCCTGTCTAAGCATTGTCATGTTGGTCGTTGTTACAGTAGATAAACACGAACAGCCTTTAGGACATCCTGCCCATTGTATTGTAAAAGCTATTGTGCTCATGTGCTGAGGATAGGAAATAATTTTTGTATAAAAAGTCAGTACAAAATAGCTGACCAATCCAATTAGACATACTAACTATCAGTGATTAAGTCCCAAACCATTATGTTTAACAAAGCTCCTAAATTGCCTAAATTCAAAGTTCAATGTGGTAGTTTCTAGTATAAGCTTTTTTTTTTTTTTTGCATATGGTCTAAAAAAATCACACAACAGCAAGGACAACCGAAGCAGCTGAGGAAGCACTGACTTAGCTTTTGTCTCAAAAAGCTGTTCTGATAACGCTTTCTCCCAGGGCTGCTGTTCGCTGGGAACTTGATTTACAAGATTATTTTACCACTTATTTTGGTGTTCCAGAAATACAAAGTATTTTACTTTAAAGGTGTGTCATGAGAAGATTTAAGAATAGCTTATCCCTGGTGCATTTTGGGAATTCCCTCATAATAATTTCCGAGTAAGCACTGCATCCCACTGTTGGTGCATTTGAAATAATTGTTTGCTTTGTAGCATAGGGTGGTTTCTTTCGCTAAAGGCATGCGTGCCCATGTGTGTAAGTAGTTAACATGTACTCGGTGTTAACATCTGCATATGTCGCGGATAGGATATTTGATTGCTAGCGTGGTACAAATTGCAAGGAAGTTTTAAGGCTTAAAATTTTCTCATGTAATCAGCCTTGACATTACAGAATAATCAAAATACATGCTACCGTTGCCGTCAGCCAGCCACCCTAGGGAACAGAGGGTTCAGTTTCTTCCTGGAGTCAATTTAAGGTAGACAATTTCCCCCCAGATATCTGAGGCTAGAAGATTGCGGAGCGAATAAAGATTATGCCTAAAGGTCTAAACCAGCTGCTTTTTTCATTTATTGCCACCTTGAGAGGTGCTAGATGAGGGCTCCCACTCCTGAGTTGTGCTTAGAGAGAGCTGGGGGTGGGATGGTGCCTGCTCCTCCTTCTTCTGTATCAGCTGGCTGCCTGCTCAGATGCCACCTCAAAGCGCGCGTGGATCCTTTCGTGCGTCGCGTCCCACCGTCACATCAGAAGCGAATGGTGGGTGGTTTTAAGGAGCTGCCGCGTAGTGTCAGCCATTTCAGCTCTTCGAAGGGATGACCTCCCTTTACCTGAGCTGCTCTCTGCTTGGCACCTCGCTCAGGCCGGGGGAAATCCTTCCTCTGCCTTTTGTGTCCCGGCATCCTGTTTACCGCCTGGGCTCCCGGCCCTCTACTTCCTGATGCACTTGCTCTTCCTCCATGGAGGCAGATGGTGGAAGAGGAGGAGGAAACTTGTGCATGAGGCAAACGCCTTGTCCATGCAGTGGAGGGGAATTCCTGGTCTCCACCTCTGCTTTCCTGCGCCAGCCCTGTGCTGGGACCGAGGTGGGACTGTGTGTTCCTCACCGTGGTGGGACCCACCTCAGAGGGACTGCTTCGGCAGCCGCCTGTGCCCAGCCGCTGCTTGGTGTTGAAATAAAACTAGTTGCAATTTTCAAAACTAAATGAAAAAAATAATAAGGAAGATGGAAATAATACTGTAATTACTGTATTGTAAATTCACAGATCTTCCCGGTTTTCTAGTTCTCTGGGCTATGTAGAATACGTTGCTAGCTACGTATTTGCTTAAGGTATTACAAACACAGGGTTTTTAAACAGATCCTGTCCTGCTCCATCATTGGATGAAGTCCAGTCATCCTCCATTTGCTTTTTTGCACTACTGAAAACTTGAGAAAGTAAGGATCTGGTTTAGACAATCTCAATAAACAGGATTTTGATGGCATGAACGTAGGATGTCTTTACTGAGTGTGACGCTGGTATAAATCGAACTTTTAAAAAAATCTACTTGTGTGAAAGAGGAGAGGAAATAAATAATACACGTGGCGTATTAAACATATGGGTTTTGGTTTTTTCCCAAAGGACGAAGAAGAAGAAATCAAACTGGAGATTAATATGCTAAAGAAATATTCTCATCATAGAAATATTGCAACTTATTATGGTGCTTTCATTAAGAAAAGTCCTCCAGGACATGACGACCAACTGTGGGTAAGCAGATATTTCTCAAACATGTTCATAAGTCTTTCCTTTTTGGATACAGTTTGAGGGTGACAGAAATATCACATTATGGAAAGACAAACTAATATAATTTGGTGCTTGCCTGAACAGATAGATAAATGAATCACATAGATTCATTGTGCATCCTTAAGAGGATGGCTGAACCAAGACTTGCTGTTAGCAGTGGATTTGCTCTTTAAGTAACTTTTTTTCCCCCCATTTCCCAGATGGATAGTAACATGTTTCATGGGAACAAGGCAGATGAGCTGAGCAGTAAGAATGTGTGGCTGAAAAAAGAAAGCTGCACTTGAGAATTGTACCCATTACATTTCTCATCCCACCTCATCTACACCCTCTAGAGGATTGAAGTTTGGATTTGAAATGGCAGGGTACAGACATCAGTGCATGTTCTTCCATAAATAAATGGGAGTTAAAAGAATAAAATTCGTTGCAATGATGTGATCAATTTGATTTCTTCAGCATTGGATGTGCTCTTACTCCTGTTGCTGCTAATGCATTTTGCATAGCTGAGCAAATCCAGATTCCCAGCATTAAATTACAGTGATTAAATCAGTCCTTGAAAATGTGGTAACTAATGTGAGACATATTCCATATATGTCTGACACACATTGGAGACATTTGGTTTGAATCCATTTTCCAGGCAGAGATGTAAAAGAAATTATATTCTCTGCTTCACGAGGGTTTCCCAAATCAATGCTGCAACCTGATTATTTTGCTTCGCTAGACAGCTGGGAACTATGTTTAATGTTGGCTGTATGCTGATATCTGTTTTTCAGCTTGTTATGGAGTTTTGTGGAGCAGGCTCTATCACAGACCTTGTGAAGAACACAAAAGGGAATACTCTGAAAGAAGACTGGATAGCATATATCTCCAGAGAGATTCTCCGGGTAAGGAAAATAGTCCGCTCCACATGAAAACACAGAAGTGGTCTTATAGAGATGTAGCTTAGCTTGAGGTTCTGCAAGAAGCTGTTTCTGATCAGTCCTGTTAGCCATGTCATCACTTGGAGAGCGCGTAGGAGCAGATAGATGTCTGCTTCACATCATTTAACTCGGTGTGAGTTTTACTATATTGTAACAGCAGCCTTGCAGAAAACAGCAATTTTTAGTCATGAGAAGCCAGCAGAAGAGCCAGTGACCTTACCTATTGTGGAAGCTGTGAAACAGGGTCCCTAAGACACTGAGACACTGTTTTTGCAAACCCTGTGGCTCTAACGGTGTCATAACGCAATAGGGTGTGGAATGGGCTTTTCCGAATGTGCTTGCAGCCGTCTTTCCCTGCTCCTAATCAAGTCTGTGGAGGAGGGGAGTTGCTGGCTCAGGCCAGCAGTCAGGACTCCTGTGCTGCAATGTCCTTGCATTCTGTATGTTCCTGCAGCCCATCTAGAGTAAGCAGCTACGTCCTACGTGGCTGTGCGCTGTGAGATGCGAGCAGACGGCACCGCAAAAGTTTCACAGGAAGAAGGATGGCACTTACCAGTTTTTTTTTGTAAAACTGAAGCTTTAACTAATTACTCTTCAGATTTAATTTCCAGTTGGTACAGTTTAAGCGCTTTTTGAATTGGCATTTGTTTGCTGCGCTGCGTAAATCTGGTACGGTTTTTTCCTTCTGCTTCTTTGTAAAACAAATTGCCTCCTACCCATACCACTACACAGTGCGTTTGTTCAATTGCCTCATCATAAATGAAGTTCTGAAAGGCTTTATGTTAAAGGAAACCACCACTGACTCTTGCATAAATCAGTGCTGCTGTTGTCTGTGTTACACATTTGCTCATCTTTGGCAATTTTTAAGATGGTGAGGGGGGAGATGTAGGATTCCAATCTCTTGCTTTAATTCCAAATGCTGGGAGAGAGTCTGGCTGCTGGCATTTGGGCTGGTGCATTTTAAGTTGTTTACAAGGGAGGAAAAAAAAAAGTTGAATACCTACTGATGGTTTTATTTCAAACCAAATGGAGAGCATGCTTCAGTATGAGGGAAGTTAACTTCTGCAGGACTAATCTTAGGCTTGATTTGAGAACTGTGTGACCTTGGAGGTATTTCATGCTATGTTGCATTCATCCTAGGTTTTCCTTAGGTAAAGCAGCCATGCTTGCTGAGAAGAGGGAAAAGTGATTTACCTCAGAAAAGAGCTAGGTGAAAGCTATTTTCTCATTCCTGTGAGAGATTTGCAAAAGCAGCTTTAATTGCTCACTACCAGGAACTGGAATATCTGGAAAAAAGGAATGCTAAACTCACATTGGTATGAAATATTGCAAAACCTGATTCGACACCAAGTTTGTTAGAGATGGAGGAGAGGGGTTGTGTAACAGAAAGTTAAAATGAGCTGAAGTGCCAAAGATTGGTGCAGGTGGAGACAGAGGCGAGGGTCAACTTAGAGAATCCCTGAGTGGCTGGAGTGGTCTGGGGACTGCAGGAGAATGGAGAAGTGTCCCTCTTGTCTCCTTCCAGCCCTTTGCAAGCCCTAATGTGTTTTTTCAGTAAGGTTAGATAGTTTTCTGGAGAGAACAGACGATTATCTCTCTGGCTGCTTCGGTGTAGCAGAAGGCTTTAAAAAGTATCCTGTGTGAAGCTGTGGAAAAGCCTTCATTCCTGTGAAAAATAAGACCACGCTTAGCGTTAGCAGCCAGCGAAGGGTCTCAGGGACATCAGCCGCTCACTTGCTTTGCTTGTGACATGTGTGGGGAGGAGCTGGGGATGGTGGTTTTTTTGTCACGCTCATTAACTGTTTTAAAAAAAGAAAATGGCCCAATGGTTATGTAGGCAAACTGGTAAATGATCATTTAATGAAGAACATGTGTTAGGAAATATTTCTCTACAGCAACCACTACTCTCTTAACCTCTTGCAGCTGTAAAGGTTCTATTTCTTTATTTTTCATAAAACATTAAAAGCCTGTGAGGGCAACACGAACAGGCAAGGCGATCCCACTGGAGACTACAATTTTCCGAGCAGAGAGCTGAGGAGAAACCAAAATACAGGCAGTTGCTAAGAGGGTTGCCTGTTGTTCTCCCAATTACATTAGAGAGTAAAATGCAACATATGTCTTCCTCAGCCCTCCCTCCGCATGGCTAATGCTTTGGGGCATGCATCCAGGTGCTGTCTCAACAAAAAGCACCGTATGCCAGGAGGTTTTGTTTCCTTTGGAAAGTATAATGCTCATGCTTTTTTTTTTTTAGTTCTTTTGCATTTTTTTTCCTGAGGAACAATTATCTGGCTTCATATTTACAGAGGCTAGAGAAGAGAACTGCAGTTTTGCAGCAGAGCTTTTGTCTGTCATCAGTTGTCCCTCGCCCTCAAATATAGCTGCCAGTCCATCACCCTCCCACCCACTTCTCGGGGGTGCATATATACATGCTGGTGCTGCCTCCTTTCTCTCTTCACTCCTCTTCCCTGGACTAAATTCTGGGTGACCGTGCGTGTGTGTCGGGTGTCAGTGACGTACACTGACACTGATGTCATTTACAGTGTCATTGCATGTAGACTGTCTGGGAGCTGAACTTTCTTCATGCGACAGAAGAAGAGAG
This sequence comes from Gallinago jamesoni, assembly GCA_025769975.1. Taxonomy (NCBI): domain Eukaryota; kingdom Metazoa; phylum Chordata; class Aves; order Charadriiformes; family Scolopacidae; genus Gallinago; species Gallinago jamesoni. The sequence continues at coordinate 139,898,523 of JAOQGH010000001.1, forward strand.
GTGTTTGCACAGTGCAGGTGTTGGGCTGTATTCAGCTGCATGACCCATGTCTCTGCTCGGTTCCCAAAAGCTGTGCAGGGGGTGTGCTGCTACAAGGCTCCTGTGGGTGATGGGGCCAAGAGCTCAAGTCCCAGTACTATGGGCTTTGCAGGGATCCTGGGTTTGGGTAGTCTGTTGCTAAGTCAAGAATCTAACTCTGAATGTATTCTCCTTCTTCTCCTGAACACAGGGGTTGGCACATCTTCATGCCCATCATGTGATTCACAGGGATATCAAAGGGCAAAATGTGTTGTTAACAGAGAATGCAGAAGTGAAACTCGGTAAGTAGGCGTGCACATCCACTTCCTCATTCATTCAGCCTTTGTTTTCTGGTGTTCCCAAACTGATTTTTATCCTCTAAGAGCCCTGTGATGTGTTCTGGAGCATGTGCGCTCTGTCACTGCTCCTGTGTGAATCAAGGTCCTGCATGTATTTCCTCTTGCATTGGGAGGATGGCATGCATTCCGTTAGAAGATGTTGGCTTTCATGCCGGAATCAATGAGGGGACCGTTTTGTGCGCCCCACTGAGCCATGCGTGACTTGGGTTGTTCCTGATTCCCTTTATTCTGGGCTCGGGAAGTGATGGGAGTCACTTCTTTATTTGGCTTTAATTAAAATAGCACCTGCTGTGCAGGTTCTGGACACAAAAATGCGGTCTGGATGGCACACTCAAGGGAGCTGTGGCATCAAGTTCAAAACGTACTGGCATGCCTGCTGAAAACTGTGCTCATCCCTGGCCTCCTCTTTCACTTCCAAGTGGACAAACTCTTTTTTCCTTCTCTCTAATCTGTCTCTTCCAGTTACTGCACACTGCAACCTTCTGTGTTTGTATCATGCTACATTCGCCACCTTTTTTTGGTTAAATATAGAGCCATACTGAAGGCCTCCCACCCAGCCCACATCCCTTCTGTTTTGCATTACACCTTCCTGCAGCATGAGGCATGGGAAGATGTCCTGACTGCTGGAGGAGGAAGCTCTTGGGAGAGCTTTTCTCCTTTTTGTCCAAAGTGGAGCACGGTAGCTCCCAAACTGTTGCTCCCACCGAGCTCGTCTACACCAGTTTGTCAGTGTCACTCTGATGATGGATGTGGTGAAGCTGTCACAGCCCTCCTAGAGCAGATGCCGTGGCTGGTATAGAAAGGCATATATCACTGTTGTCGTGAGTGGGAGAACTGAAGGGAGGACAACACCCCTGTAATGTAATTGCCCTGTGATGAAACGGGCATCTCTTTTGCAACCGTTGGCACCTCTGGAAGAATCTACATCTTTTGCTCTTTATCGATGCATGTGCTCAGTGTATTAGAGCAGAGAGCAATTCACTGAGCAGCAGATGAATTTTACTGTCCCATTTTAGAGCAGAAAAGGTGGAGAGCTGAAAAGGAGACATGTTCAAGCGTGTGGATTCCCCCGTAGTATGAGAGGGACTGCTGGGGAGCAGCTCCCTCCCTATAGGCAAAGGTGCTTGGCTTCACCAGTTGGGAAGTGAATATCCCTTCCTCAGCCTCACAGACAGCGTTTTAGTAGCTGTACACTCCCTTCTGTCCAGGCAGGCCAGTGAGAGGTGCAGGAGAGGTGGTCGTATGCGGTTGTGTCTCTTGAGGCTTGTGGCCCAGGCACGTCGCATGTGAACCGCAAGGGTTCGGCTGCCTCAGTATTAATCATTGTATTTCTCCTCAGCGTGGTTCTCCCACATGGAACTGGGTTTTATTTCCAAATCACCTTGCAGAAGTAATCACGGCATTATTTTTCTGCTCTTATGTTATTTTACTTTTTTCCCACCCGCAGTTGATTTTGGTGTGAGCGCTCAGCTGGACAGGACAGTTGGCAGGAGAAACACTTTTATTGGAACTCCGTACTGGATGGCTCCAGAAGTTATTGCCTGTGATGAAAATCCAGATGCTACGTATGATTACAGAGTAAGAGAGTCCCGTTCACAGAAAAAACACACCACCCCAACATACAAAAACCCTACACTTGCAGTATGAATGTCTGTGAATGATGGCCATTTTTGAGACTTCTTATGCTTTGTAGGAGTAATATTATTTTGTGTAGATATATTCTTATTACAGGAGTACAACGTATGGGTCGCTGCCAAATTGTGACCTTTAACAGTTGCCATTACTCATATTATTGTAGCTTCGAGACATAAAAAGTAGGACTTCAGTGTGCTGTAGGTGCTCAGAGAAGGTGAAAAGAGTTTAACTGGAAACGCTCATATTCTCAATTTGTATAATGATTGTACTTTAAATTGTGTTAGACTATGTCCCAGTTATTGTAGTAACCCAGAACAATGCATTTTAGGTGTTGCCTTAAATAGAACCACCGTCTGGAGATCCAGTGAAGTACAGAACGAGCTCTTTAAATTGTTCCTATTTCTGATTTCATATATATGTTGATAAAAGTTTTTCCATCGCAACATTTCTCAACAAAGATCACTTGTTACATAGTTTGCTGCAAGCCAAAGATTTAATTATCGCAAAACTGTAATTGGCTTGATGATATTTGCACTACCCTTAAGAATATTATGTATGCGTATTTAAAGTTAAATTCCTTGATTGAAAGCATCCTGTAATCTTAAAAGTCCTTCTCAGATTGCTTTAATGAAAGCACAAAGAAAGAAAAAAATGTGAAAATATGCTTTAAAAAAATCTTAGACTAATGCAGTTGTTTTAACTTTTAACCAAGAAGGGCAACAAAGATATCAGAAAGCCTGCGATTAAAGCCTTACAATGAATTTTAGAGATTAATATCAACTGTATCAGTTTACTGAGATTGATGGTGGTGTTAGCTATCAGTATGTTTGTGTATGTCTAATTCTATGTAAAAAAACTCAGATTATTTGAATTGGTGGTTTTGTACCTTTTGACTAAATAAAATGGATCAAATTGATCCTGTTTCTCTTGATTTAATCACTTTTTACATCTTGGTAGTCGCTTTTAAAATACATCTCATTGTATCAAAGATAATGCTTTATATCTTTGCATATGGAGTTATTAGGAAGGAAGGGTGGCTATTAAATGATCTAATAAAGGAGAAAAACTCTGCAATATCTGCTGTTGCAGCAGTGATGTGAAAAATAACTCTTTCCAGCTCTGAAAACATCTGTTTATTGTTCCTGGTGGGGTCTGTAGGGTTTTCTCCCCCCAAAAATTAATAGGTGAAATATTTTCTAAGATCACGAGGCTGTGCAGTTTAGCTTAAATGGCTGGATTTTGCCCCTTAAGCTGCAGCAGTCTCTGGAGTTGGTTCCTTGCCAGGACTTTTCCAGCTCTTGCCTGTGTCTGACCCTCCTGGCTCTCGCCCAGGCTCTCCCTGGTCAGGGGTGCTGGCCAGAGGTGGCATCTCAGAAGGCTTCCACTGAAGAACCCTTGTTCTATAACATTTCAAGCAAAGCTGAGTTGATAGGGAAGGAACGTTTGCTTTGGCTCCAAGCAACGTGTCCAAGAGAAGCTTTTTGCAAGTTCAGCAGTGATGGCTATTCCCCTAGGTAAAACAGGGTGTCCCTGTGACTGCAGGGGGGTCGGACTAGATGGCCTTTGGAGGTCCCTTCCAGCCCAGATGATTCTATGATTCTATGATTCTATGATTCTATGATTCTATTAGTTGACTATTGCGAATAGAAAAAAGTTCAGGACTGGGCATATTCCACTTACCTGTATTTGTTTGCTTTCTAGTTTAGCCACTGAAAAAGACCTGCCAGTTTTGGGGGTTTTTTTACCCTGCAGTCTTCATATCTCTGTCTTTTATTTAGGCGAATGTGTACAGTGTTGTCTGCGCATCTACTGTAGGGAAATGTTAAGACCTTTGTAAACAAGGATTAAAAATTCATAGACTTAGCTTTGGGGCCAATGTATTTTTCATTGTCCTAATGTGAATATATTTTTATATGTTATTAGGAAGGGTTGTTTGCATACTCTGTATGAATACCTGTGTGCATCTGTCTATGTATATATGTGTTATATGACAAGGAGGATTTTATGATACTGTTACCCCAAAAAAAGTAGCTTATATTATTTAAATAGCCTTGGTATTTGGTTTCAGTCTTACCTACAGGGCCTCTGTAAATAGTACTGTCTTACTGTCTGAGTGGGTAAATCCACCTACTAACATATGGTCTCTCTCTTTTTATGCAGAGTGACCTTTGGTCATGCGGCATTACAGCCATAGAGATGGCAGAAGGAGCTCCCCGTAAGTGATACGTGTGCTTCTCCAGTGGGCTGATTAAGACTGAAATGTATACTTGGGAGATGCTGGTTGTAATCCAAGCCTAGTTTTGAGGTTTCTGAAAGTATCCTCATGTTATTTCTGTTCTCTTTGGTTTTGCCTGCCCTATAAATATAAAATCCCATAAATAGCAATGCTTTTGATAAAGATAGGATTGTGTTTAAGGGCTACAGTGCAGACTGCAGTAATTTAATTTCTATAGCAGGAATATTTGGAAGCTAATTGAGTGTCAGACTTCCTTCCTATGGGTCGTATATTGTGTTTTGGAGTTGTGTCCCAATTTGTGTATTGCCTGGCCTGGGATGCTGAAACCTCAGCTGGGGAGAGGGGCAGTGGGGCCTCAAGAAAACTGACCTTAATGGAAAAAGCATCTGTAGCAATTGTTTCTGTATTGGCTTTCAATCCGCCTGGGTAATGCTAACATTGCTTTTCCTTTTGTTTCCACTCATCAACGGGTGGCGTTGATCTTCCTTAGCAGTGAGGTGACTTAAACTGTAAATCCACCTTCAACACGAAGTATTGAACTTAATGTTCCCTGCTTGAGGTTACTTACCAGTCGACATGAGCATTTTTGAGAAATCTGGAAACCAAAACCACACAACTTTTTATAGCTTATTTTCCCCTTACATAGTTATTCTTTCTGAATATCAGAGCAGATGTGTGTGAGGAGAACAGAAGGATTTAAAAAGAAAAGAAATTAGGCATAATGTTTTGGCATTTAATGGTAATTTTTATGAAAGTCCATATTAAACTAGCAAAGATGCTTAGTCTCACCCCCAACAGGAGCTCTGCATTTAAAAAATAACAGCCTAAGGTACCTAAGAGTGAGTTAATTAAATTTTTTAAACACATAAACAACCCCCACACCACAGCCCAGCTTGAAACCTCTGGTTTTGAAATAATCATGTTGAAATAAAGTATTGATATTTTCCTAGCTAAAATATGGTCATTTCATTATAGCCACTGCCTGATTTGTATTTGTTGTTGTTCTTAATGTAAAATGTATAAATCAAAACAAAACGCTCTTGTTTTGCTTCATGTTTTGGGAGGTCTGATGGTTTGGTTGCTTTTTTATTTTTTTTTTCCCTTCTTAATTGTGCATTTGCATGCGCACATGCCCATGTGAGAGCTGCTCCCAGGACACCTCAACCAACGCTGTATTAACAGCGTTTGAGCTGCCACTTGACCTCCTTTTTGCCATACCTTTTTGTTCAGTGCATTGAGTTGCCTGGATGGCTTTCAGTTGAAAGCTGTGTCTGTATTTTGTAAGCCTGCAATTGGGAAATCATATTATTTCATTTCCAAACCGAAGCAGAGCTTGGCCTCTCTTTGTGTAAAAGCACAGGATGGGCACTTGAGAAGTAAGCAAAGATCCATTGTAAATGCTGAACAGCTCTTGCCTTGGTCTGTCCTCTGGCATGTGGGTTCTGCCTCCAGTTGCAGCTGAAGAGTCCGTTTCTAAGCTTGGTGGTCTGGTGGGATCCAAGTGGCTTCTCTGCCGAAATAATGGCCCCTTATTTCTGAATCCAGAATCCTCTTCACATCATTCTGTTTCTTTTGAATTTCTGCTGTCTGGAAAATGTTATTTCTTCCTGCAGTGATCATTCAGGCTGAGTCTGGTTGTGCAAGAGGAACATGATAAAAAGAGAGGGTTTACTTCTAGTGACCTTTCTTGGGCAGCCTTTCTCCCCGCTCCATTGTTTCCCTGCATTGGCTCTGCTGTGGTGCTTTCCTATGGAACAACAGGAAAGACTGTCCGGCAAAGATCCTGGCCTTCCACTAAGTGTCCATTGAAGCCAACGGGACTTTTTTGACAGGAGTCATGGGTTTGCATTTCAGTTCTGCAAGGAATCCTTTTTTTGATACAGACCTGCTTCAAAACTGTCAGGCCTCAGAGTAGAGAAAATCTCCACGTCTCTCCCAAAATGGGAGAGAAGGGCAGGTGGAAGGATGCTTGTATGAAACAGTAACTGTGTCATTCTTCCCTTCTGCCATCATCATCTTCCAATATTTTATTGACTGGAACATACGTTAGATGATTTGAGGCTGGAAGAGGGCCATGCACAGATGTTCCCATCATGGTTAATTCTGAAGGTTAATCTGCACCTCGATCTCTTTCCTTTTTTGGGGTCATCCTTGGCACATTGAGATGTGGAATTGTTGTCATTTCAGGCTAATGCCATTTAGCTGTGTTGCTGTCTGCATCTGCTGCATGTGGGGTTGGGATGGTGGGAATGGTTGTGGAAGCTGAAGCCGTGGTATTGCCAAAGAGCAATGAAGCCAACGTCTATATATTTCTGTTTGGTTTTGTTTTCTTTCCTTCAGCGCTTTGTGACATGCATCCCATGAGGGCACTCTTTCTGATACCCAGGAACCCACCCCCACGGTTAAAATCCAAGAAATGGTATGTATTAGTTATATCTTGTTTGTAGCCCTTTTATAGTAGCATGATGTTTTCTTGTGTCGCATTGCGTGCTGTTTTGTTATCACTTCCACAGAACTGTAAGGCAGTTTAAGTTAGCAAAAATTACTCAATTGTTACCTTCTGTGCCACTGAATCAAGGCATGAAATAAAAAGCGCACATTGTTTATTTAGTTCTGTTTGTCCCAGAGAAATTTTATCTTGAATTGTGTGAAAATAAAAACCAAACTTCTTTTCTTGACAGAGCAGCATCTGTACTAAGGTGACAAATGGATCCATATTTTAAAAAATAAACTCCCGCAGCACTGTTAATATGCAGTGTGTTTTCTCAAACGTATCGTAACACAGAAACAGAACAGTACTATAGTGTTCTAGTTGCTAAGTTGAAAGGAGCTATTAAAACTAATGAAGGCTTTTACTATAATTATTGTAAATGATTGGAATTGAGTGTGCGCTTCTTGCCAGCTGAGAAGAATCCATTAGTATCGGAGGATTTCTCTCCAGTTACTGGTTACAATTGGCACATATGAAACAAAAATACTCCCTAGGAAGAGGTTTCATATAGATTGAATGTGATCATAGGATGCTGTGATCCTGTCAAAATAATGAAGTGATTTGACTGCCTATTCAGTGTCAACACAATATAAACTTGGCTTTCTTGCTGGGCTTTGTCTTTGCCTGGATTGACTTATTTATACACTTGTACTGTCAAGGCATCCCTCTCCCTCATACTTGCTTTCTGCATGAGTTGAAGGAATAGAGACGCATATACAGTATTTGCATAAGCCTTTCATGAACCTTTTTATTTAGAATAATAACACTTAAGGCATGAGGAATAATTAAAAAAAGCCAGCAAAGTTATCTTGAATTCAGCCTCTTAGATTACAATAGGAAAGTGAAGTGATGGATGGAAACTGATGTTTTTACCCGTAACCATGTAGTGGAGGTATTTGCTGTCCAAGCACAAGAGCAGGTTGAGAACACCTAGCAATCAAAAAGTGACTCTGGCCAAAGGCAGTGCTGCTGTGACTCAACTGTTTGGATGGTGTGCTTGGTGGCAGGTTATGAGAAAATAAGCGAAATGATGAAAAACACAGTTTTAAATACTTCCATTATTGACATTTTGCAAGGCAGCTTGCTTGGTGACTTCCACCTGGAGAGGTCGTCTTTCAAGAGTTCAAGTGAAGTGCAAATTTACGAAGGTGGTGCTCCAGCTTAGCTGACTTCCATACCCAGTCACTTTATGTGATGTGTAGGAGGAGCTCAGTTCAGTTCATGGCCTTAAATTGAGTTGGTGAGAATCTGCCCCCAAGTGCCTGTGTTGAACAGACAACACTGTTCAACTTCACCTGTTGTTCTATGAGGATTTTTGTGTGTGTGTGTCTCTTCAGGTAAAAAATAAAATAGTCTTAAATTTTATGCAGACCTATCTCAGTGAGCCCAGGTGCGTACAAAAGCAGCGCAGTGCTGCTCATGTCAGGGGAATGTTGGCCGCAGTTCTTGCGGCTTTTGGTACGGCTCTTCTGAAGCAGACGTGCCCTTAGATAGCATGGGCAGGTGGAGACACACCAGAGCTGCCCTGCCTGTGCTCCAAGCAAGCTGGATGCTACCCAGCTCTGGTCCAGAACTAGCAGAGCTGGGTTTGCTTGATTTACCTTCACTAATAGATCCTGCCTTTCAGGGCAATTATGCCTGTGAAAGAGGGCACATTAACTGTGAGGCTGTGTCTGAGCACTGCAGGTGTGTTGGTATCACCCTGTGTCCCTCCAGCCCAGTGCTCAGCTGGAGCCCACTCAGCTCTGTTAGGAGGCACTCTTGTAGACAGCACTTTTACCATCCTCGGAGATGTGATGCTCTTTGAGGAAAGGAATTAGACTTTGAGGAAGAACAGAAAAAATGTTTGAGCCAAGTTTTACCTGTAATCTTGCTTTGTTTGGGTTTTTTTCCCTTCTTGCTTTCTCAGGTCAAAAAAGTTTTTCAGCTTTATAGAAGGTTGTCTAGTGAAGAATTACATGCAGCGACCTTCTACAGAGCAACTCTTGAAACATCCCTTTATACGTGACCAACCAAATGAAAGGCAAGTCCGAATCCAGCTTAAGGACCATATAGACAGGACCAGGAAGAAGAGAGGAGAGAAAGGTATGCAGCTTCTGAAAATCAAGTATCACAGCTAGTTAAAAATACATGGTTTTTGTCCTGCTTTGCATTCTAAATCCCCACGCTTAGGAAAGCTCTAAACAACCCAAACCCTTGAAAGGTTCTTTCTGAATTCATATTTTGACTATCACCAGGCTTTTAGGTCTTATTCTGTCCTCTACAGAGAAAGTATCAATTAAGTGTCTTATTTTCAGATAAGTTAAATTTACTCACTTCTGGGCCACTGCCTCTTCCATATGAGCATTAAACAGTATTTAGGAGGATATTGGCATATATGCCTTTCCCTTTTTTGGTCTGTGGTATGTTCATTTCTGGAATGGTGCCATAAATCAGACCTGCAGGAAGCTACCCATCACAAGAGCTATAGAGCAAATGTCTTGGGCAGCCTGTTCTCTTTATTGAGGTGGTGCCAAGGTTCTCCAGGTGTCTTGTCTTACATATAAAATCTGGTGGTATTCAGGGAATTTGCTGAACGTCTGCTGCAAAGCACTGTAACACTTTACAAATGCGGGAAGGTGGACTTGTATATGTGGAATGAGTTCTAGCATCTGTGATAGATCTTCTTACTGAAGGGGATAGGAACCAGTTCACTGAGATGCTATTGCAACTCCCCACTGTCCTAAAATTAATGATAAGCACCATCTAAGCTTTTGTTTCTTTCCCGTTAGATGAGACAGAGTATGAATATAGTGGAAGTGAGGAAGAAGAGGAGGAAGTGCCTGAACAAGAAGGAGAGCCAAGGTAATTGCTTTTGGGAGGGCTCTGGGAAGGCCATGCCAAATAAGTCTGAAGGCCTGTGACTATAAATCAGGAGCAGGCTAAATTTCTGTCTCTTATTAAGTGCACACACAAGTCACACAAACCACCCAAGAGGTTTGAATACTATTCTGTGACTGCTAAAGGTTCTAAAGCTCCCCCTCATGTGGCTTAAAGCCAGCGAGCTCTGGATGGAGGGAGATTTATGGCAAATATGATTGGTCAGGGTTCCACAATGCCAGAGTTGGTCCTTATTTTGCTTGGCCTTATTTCACGCCTTCCACTGAGAGCGTGTATTTGACATGCATCCAGTGTCTTTGCTCTGAAAGAAATGAGATTAAAATTTAACATTATGCTATATTTTATTAATGTTGCCCTGCTTTGGAAAAGGTATTTAATGGCCCATCAGGCTTTATTGTACGGGAGGCTTTAACTTCCTCTTGTTGCAGTTCCATTGTCAATGTGCCTGGAGAATCAACCCTCCGACGTGATTTCCTGAGACTGCAGCAGGAAAACAAGGAACGGTCCGAGGCCCTTCGGAGGCAGCAGCTGCTGCAGGAGCAGCAGCTCCGGGAGCAGGAGGAGTACAAGAGGCAGCTGCTGGCAGAGAGGCAGAAGCGCATCGAGCAGCAGAAGGAGCAAAGGAGGCGGCTAGAAGAGGTAGAGACAGGAGGCTGGAACTCGGGGTGCAAAAAAAGCCCCTTTTCTACTTGTGTTTCCCATTCCTGCGCCCATTTCAAAAGAGTTCCCTTTAGCCCCAGCATATCTGAGGAAAGGAAACAACATGTTCAAATCCACTGGCAAACACAGAGCGAAGCACTTAAATCCATGTCTGGCTCCTTATGAGCCGTCTTCCAAAGCATTTGAATACCCAGCAGCTCCTATGGAGGCACCAGGAGCTAAAGCTGGGTTGTTTGAAGGTATTTGGGGGGAGGCTGTGTCTTGGTCTCTGTTCCAAAGAAGAGGCAACATGTCTAGACTTTAGATAGCTGTATAGATGGGGAGCCATTAATTATTCCCAGATGGATTTTTTTTTTTAACGTGGGCAGTGCCTCAAGATTACTTTTTTGGGGGCCATGACATGCTTCAAATTACCCTTCAAAGCTTTCTGAAACATCTGTGTTTGGCATTCATTCATGACAGGTAGAAGCCTATTTTTTTATTTATTACTCTGTCATGCATAGTAGCATGATGACTAAAAGCCACCTAGATTTATAAATATGATTTATAAATCATTGTTAAAATTATAATTCTGCAAAAATCACAAATATGTAAATTGTACCTTTGTGAAATGGTAAGTATGCAATTTGCATACACTACCTGGAGATAAAAGACAATGAATGTATATGTATGATATTGTTCTGCCATGCTTTTCACCTCCTTAAGAGCTCATGTGCGTTTATATATATGTAGATGGAATATGCAGTGTGAGCTTCAGAGGTGGGAGGATTTCAAAACAGTTCTTCAGGCCAGAGCTGGGTATGACAACAGAGCTGAAGTGAAACCAATTCTCTGGCTCCTCAGGAAGTGCAGGGTCAAATTCCAGTTGTCCTTAAATGACCTCTTGCTTGAGTCGCTGTTTCAACTGCTCACTTTGCAATGATGGAAAAACTACACCCCGAATGGTTTTCCAAATCCTGGTAATGTTTAACGAGGACGCAACCAGGACCAAATGTTGATTTGCATCCCGTGACGTGTTTACATAACAAATAATACAACATTTCAAATAGCTTTCCAGGTCACATTATGCTCCTTATCCCTCTTTTTCAATGTGTGAGTGAGCTTAGTGCTGCTACAAGGAGGGATTGGTAGCAAAGACTCAGCCACACAGGAGGGAGGGACAAGGGGGAGAACTCCGTTTCTCTTCTGTTTCTTCCCCACCCTTCTAGAATTGCCAAGATAAACATAGCTTTTTCGACTGTTTTTAGACTCTGGCTCTGTAGCGATTTTTCGGGGGGAGCAGATAATGAAAAGAGGCTAGGAAAAAAGGAGCATGGGACCATAGGAAAATAGAATATTTTATTGATATTGTCAAAGGTGGGGAAAAGTTGAGTTACTGCTTAGCCTTTAAAATTTTGCTTAGTATGGAAATCAATTAATTCTTTTAAATGCCTCTTTAATCTCCAAGGTTCTGCAGGCAGTACTTTTTTGGCAAGGAAGGGGGTTACAATTAAATTATCTAGGTCATTTAACTTTAGTAATCAGTGCAGCCCTTTAAATCTGGAATTTCTTTTTAAAATAAAGGAGATGCTGCTACTTGTAGTGGAAACAAAGCAACTCACCTCTTTGCTGCACAGAGTTGAACCTTTTGGGGACATTGCAGGAATCACGAGCAATTAAAAAGAAAAGACATTTACCTGAAAGTTAAGTTTAATCAGTCCTGCTCTTTAAAATACAAAACAGAACTAACAACTTCAGCAACCACAAGACGGCATGTAATATAAATTGCTGTATTACTGAGTAAGGTTACTCAGTAAACTGAGTTTATACGAGAAAAGCCTTTAACTTTTATTGAGTCTATAACCTTAGCCTGGTTCCCTTAGAGACATAAATGTGAATGATGAGCTATAAAGTCTTCCTTTTGCAGGTGATGGGGCAGGCATAAGGCAGTTCTTAAAATGAATTAAAAACAAAAGACTCGCATTGAGCTTTCAGAAAAATCCACTTAGTTTGTTGGATCTTGTGGTGGAAAAATGTATGATCCCAAGTGATTTTTAACAAAACAACAGCCAAAACAAGCTCTTTAAGATGGGGGAAGGGCAGTAGACACATATTTAGATAAACATCAGTGTTGTGACACAATTGAAGGCCAAAATATTGAAATGTTGTCACTTTGTCCTTAACTCACCCCCCCTGTTTTGATGAAGCCAGTAAACAATGAAGAGCTTAGTAATGTGAGTTAAGATTAGACTCGGGCATTGAAACTCTGGGCTTCTATCACTTTGTTGATATTTTTGCTGGTGTGGGGTAATCGTGTGCTTGGATATACCTGTTTAACTTTGGGAAGAATTTTATGCATTAGATGATCTTCTTGGACAAGTTGCTTATACTTCCCCCTTCTTCTCCCCCCCCCCCCCCCCAGCTTCCTAAATTAAAATTGAGGGCTTGTTCTTACAATGCTGGCACAAAGCCTAGACAGTTTTGACCGAGACTGCAACAGGAACGGTGTTTAGGACATCTGCCAAAAACTGTAATTCTCAGCAGCATTAGAAAAAAAGATTACTTTTTAAGAGGCATATAGATGACTTCTAAAACTCATTGTTGCAGGAACCTTATAATCTGTGCAGCAGGAACATTATAATCTGTGCGTTTCTTAGGAGGTGGAAACGATGTGTGGTCAGAGTGCAGAAAAATGCCTGAAATGTTTCGGGAAGGGGATTGTCCTCCCCTTCACCCCCTCCCTTTAAAAAAATCATATAAAGATTAATTGCATAAATATCAGCTGTATGTCTGAACTCTTCCAGGCTATTCTAACATGGGTCTATGTTTCTGTTCAGCAATGTGGAGACACCAATGCTCAGTGTAACAGCTATGGAAAGGCATTTGAATTGGTACTTTGCAAAACAGAGTCTGGTTTGGGAAATTCAGAATTAGCCATGGTGGAATCCCATTCTGTGTGGACCTCCACAGTTCACATTAAATGATGTCTCTGTCACTGATATGAGTACCTAAGATGGATGTTTTTGAAGTGGTGGGTTATAGCTCCATTGGCAAGTAGTACAGTCCAGTAGAAGCAGATTTGTGGAGCACAGTAATTAAAGTGCTGAGGGCCCAAAGACTTCACTTCATGTGTTTGAAGACAGGAGGAGTTCCTTTGGATTAGCTAAGGTCTAGACTGCATGCCTGCCTGTGGTTGGAGTGCAGCTGCCTTTTTAATTTCATCCAAAAGGAGTGGCTGGCACTCCAAGACATCTTCAAAATATGAAACAAAACCTGGTAAGTGGAGACGATTGGATGATTCACTTCAAAAGAGCACTCCTGATCTGAAACAAGATGCTAATGTAGGTGTACCTGCAGGCAATTTTTGCCAGGGCTTTGTTTCTTTTGCAGAGGGGGAGATTATTCATATCTACTTAATTTGAATTGCTTGCAGTTTGGATTGGTACTGAGTAAGAAGTTCTACTTCTGCTTTATCTCTAGTGTGGGCAAATCAGAAGTCTGTTTATTAATCTTTCCAGTCCTCTTCCTGAGCTGATACCAGGCTACCTAATTCTTGGTGAAATAAATCATTAGTACATGTGTTTGTCAACCTGCATCTGAATATAAGACTGAGTAATAATATTTTATGAATATAAAGTTAGAGGGTCTATATTTATCTTCAGCAATTCACTGTATGAAAGAGGTCCTGAATTTGTTGGTGTACACCAACTGCATGTGTAGTTGCAATGCCCCCTCCTGGTAAATAATGCTCTACTGCATGGCCTTCCGATTTGGAGGTGTTGGGTACCATTATGAGATCATCATTACTGCACCCTAAACCTGGATAAGGATCCAAAGTATTGACACTGTATTTTCTGTATCTTTTTTTTTTTTTACTGTTGGCTTAGTAAATGCTGGTTTTGTGAAGTGCAGTAATTTGAGGCTGCATGGGTTATGTCAAAATTCTGTTTTGGCATCTTTGAAATTTCTTTAAAGAGTTCCTGCCCTTACCTTCTGGTGAACAGTTAGCTCCCTGAAAATAACCTTTTCATCTCACATGTACAAGAAAGTTGGTAATACCATATCCAACTAAAGAAGATCTGGATATGCAACCATAATTTCAGTGAATCCAGATCTGTAGCTGCTCTCTATTGGGCAACAGTGTTTTACCTCAGGTGTTTTTTGTACTGCATGATAAGAATTATAATACCAAATAATCACCCTTACTGAATTCAGAAGCCCAAGTTTTATAAACAGAACTGACGCTGGTTTTAACTAATGGTCTTCCCTGTCCCTCTCCCCTCCTTTGGGCAAGCCTGGGCAACTTGGTGACCAGGGTTTTGGTGTGTCCTCATGGAAGAGTTGCTGGAGGCAGTCAGGAAGGTGGCCTTGTGCCAGCAGATAGATGGTAGGAGGTCAACTAAAGGCTGCTTCTGAAGCCAGCTTGGCTCAGCAACAGCTTGCCACCAGCCAGCTTTGCTATAGCTTTGACAAGATGTAGACTAGAACCTGGGAGGTGCTTGTCACTGTAGGTTTCCTTTCCCTGGGCTTGTTAAAAGTAAACTCCACTTCGTTAGCAGCCAGTAGTTCGATGCTCAGGTTTCAAAGGCCACATGCAGAGGAGGTGAAACTTTCCTCTTACTGCCAGGGTTGGGAATTAGCAGATCATGCCGGGTGCTTGTGCGAGCTCCAGCAGTGTCGGGTGTCTCCCTTCCCACCCAGCTGGTGAGGGGTTGAGGCGGTGTCTGACAGAAAGGCGGAAGTGATGCCGAGAAACTCCATCTCTCTGTGTACTTTGGCACATGGACAATAGTACACTTGTGCTTTGGAGGCTTGACTTAAACCCAGACTGGTGGCAGAGAATCCTTTTTCTTTTGCTGGGTAATAAATACCTACTGCCCATCCTGAGCTGGTAAAGTGGCTCAAAATTTGCTTAAAAAATCTCAACTTTTAACAGCTGATGTTGTTTATTTCATGAAATTAGCTCTCCTAGTCAATTTGTAACTTATTTTTCTCATACTAAGTTCAGTTATTTATAAATGTTGCTTAATACTTCTCCATTGATTTAAGAAGCAATTAATTTGTTTCGTCCAAAAGGCCTAAGCTCTGCGCATGTTCCTGGTAGTGAGAATAATGCCACCCCAAGATCTGCAATATATCCACTTAACAATGTCAGTACAATATCGTTAAACAGACGGGCTTCATATGTTTAAGAAGTGTTCGTGTTGATAAATGTGCATATTAACCAGTCAGCAGTGTGCTGTCTTTCTCATCCTCAGGGCAACAGAATTATTGTACTTCACATCTTAGTTTTCTTAAACAAAGAGCCTGTCAGACTTGATTAGCCAAGAGGCACCTGAATATATTGACTTATATATAGAAATTGTTTGACACAGATGCGTATACTCAGAAATAAAAGTGCCTACTTAATCCTTTTATAGTGCTTAAAAAATGAAGGAGGGGAAGCAGTGAAACCTATGAAATGCTACTGCGTGCCGTAGCTGCCTTGCAGAACTTTTGCTATTTTTATACCTCCATTCATTGAAGAGAGCTTGCTTAAGCAAGAGAGAAAAGGCTGGTAGATGCATTTAGTTAGGAGAGGAGATGTAAGAGTAAGGAAGCTGTGTTTCTGAAAAGATACAGAAAATGGGGGGGGGGGGGGAAAGAGCTTATGTATTGTGGCACAGCAAGGTGGTAGTGAACCCAAGATGATGCCATGGGCCAGGAAGGCAGGCATCGTAGTTACAACTAGGAGTGTGTTTGAACTGTGATCTTCATGAAAGTTGCATCTTTCCCAAACCTGCAGCTAGTTAAAGAGAATCAGAAAGCAACCAGTTTCATTTAAGTACTACTGATTCTTAACCATCTTTTTTTTTCTCCCAATGTTTCTTCTCCACTGTCATGTCAGTATCAATTCCAGAAGGTGGAAGAGGCTTTCAATTACTTCGTAGTCATGCAGGGTAACGAGCCGAGCAGAGGAAGCTCAACCCATGAAGTAACACAGGGAGCGTAGCTTGGCCTTTGCTTGTTCTGTTGAGCCGGACTATGAAATGCACACCTGTAACTGGATTTGTGAGCCCAAATAAAAGCTTAGTCTGAGTGTTCTTGCAAGACTACTTGGAGTGCCTTAAGGTGGACAAATCTGTGGCAGCATTGCTTCAACAGAAATCAGCGGTAGCATTAACCTTAACCTAAATGTGAAAAGGAATAACATATGTAGGTTTTCATTTTGTTCGTGGGATTAAACTTGAGTGTGCTTTTTTGGTTTAAATTTCTTCTATATATTTTTTTAGCATATTATAGAAATCTGTAATGGAAATAAATGTTGTTAGAGATGTTCCCAGTTGATGGTTGAACAGGAGACAGCTGGGTCTTTTGACACTTAGGCAGTTGTGGGAGGCTGTCTGGGATTTCAAGGTAGGTGGAGTAACTGGATGCTTCTGTAGAAGTGCAGGAAGAGTTGGTCACGACTGTATGGGCATTTAAAACGTCTCCTCTGAAGTCATACGTGGTGCTCTGTAGACATAAATGAGTCAGTTCGTGCTTTCTAGAGCTGTTTTCCAGGTTCTTTTCAGACTTGAGCAGACTTATCAGCACCAGTCTGTACTTCGGTCTTGTGTGAAAGCTTATCTGTGTAAGTAAAAGCATATAGCTCAGCTGTTTTTCCTCTTTTACATACAGGTGCTTTTGATGTTCTGGGAAGGGCTGAGGTGCTGTTGGTCAGCCGTCCTTCTCAGTCAAAGTTTTGGGCAGTGCATTAAATCAAGCTTGGTTGTTGGGCCAACACCACCAAATTCTTAGCAGATCATGAACTGTGTTAAGAGAGAGGCTGCTTACCAAAAGCTGAGATACTTGTCATTTGAGTTTTAGCTGATTCAGTGTGGCTGATATTTCCCTTTCGGCAACACTTAGATAATGCTTTGAAGTCAAGAAAATTTGTCGCTCTGATTACGATTTGAGTTCAACAGTTGTTCAAAGATTGAGATTTCTGTGTGACCCTCTCTTGAGGAGCAGCAGTGAGCTTCCACACCTCAGTTGTCAGGAATAGGGTACGTGACTTTGTGTGTGCACATGAAGAAACCAAAGAGAATAAGCAAGACTGCTTTTAGGGATATTTGTGTGCTGGGGATAAGTTAGTTTCCTGGTGGAACACTTGCATAAAATGTTTTGTCACTCAGTTGCAGAGCTTGCCAGTCCTGGTAAATCCCTCTCTTCATAGTAGAAAACAACTCCACCTCTTTCTTTGATAACAACAAAAGTAAAACTTTGTGGTTTCTTTTCCCTTTTTGTAGCAACAAAGAAGAGAACGGGAAGCTCGAAGGCAACAAGAGCGTGAGCAAAGGCGGAGAGAACAGGAAGAAAAGAGACGTCTGGAAGAAATGGAGAGGAGGCGTAAGGAAGAGGAAGAGAGAAGAAGAGCAGAGGAGGAAAAGAGGAGAGTAGAAAGGGAGCAGGTGAGTCCATGATACAGATATATGCACAATAGGTTTGATTCTTCTAAATTCTAATGTAATTTTTTAAAAATTAGTAAGCCTAAAGCAGGTTAGAGGCAACCTAACACTGCTTCTTTCATCTTTGTTGTCTCTGACAGCAAATGCACTAACATAGATCATAGGCCTTTATGGAAAATTCTGGCAGCCTCAATATTCCCTCAAAAAAAGAAGTCTTATTGCAGTACTCATCCTAAATTCAGCTTGTGCCCCTGGGCTTGACTAAAAACCATCAGAATTGGTGAAATTATCACTGGGGCTGAAAATCGTTTCTAGGCTTGTCTTGCTATATCAGTGGCTGTTGCAGGACATGCCCCTGCTCAGAAGGCCTCCCAGAGAGGGGCAGCTCTGTTGCGTGTCAGCTTCTGGCACCCAGAATTGGTCAGAGGCTCGTCATAAACTTTGAATATTCTGAATTTGAGATGGAACCTTTGAGCTGTGGAGAGTTTTCCTTCCTAAAACATAAATAAGCAATCTCTCTCTCTTACTCTTGTCTATTTAAAATCGGCTCTAATAGTGTATGCCAGTTCGGGCAGCAAGCATATCTTAAGTTGTGTCAGTGTGCCCTTAATACATTGAAAGTACAGGTGAGAAACCTTTTAGACCATGAAATTAAGCTGCTGTATTTATGCATGAAATCTGCATGTTTTAAAATCCTTTAAAAACTTTAATCAGGGTGATAATCAGGGTAATAATTACTGTGCATGTACTGCAAAATAGTGATTCCCAAATAAAGGGCCAAAACTACTGTCCTAGAGGCTGATTGTAAATTTCCCATTAACTTCAGGAATGCTGGTTTTGGCCTGATATACCTTGATTTGTCCTTACGTAAAGTCACTGTATTTTGAGATCATTGATGATTGTGTTACTGGGCAATTTTTTTATGTTTGTCTATATTTTTGAGTCAAAAGGAGAGAAGACTAACCAATGGGAATAAATATATGGAAAATCTCTAATTATAGCACAGCAATTTGCTTTTGGGCAGACACCGGGTATTCCCCCAGCTGCTTTTTAAACTGTTGAAATGCTAATTACGCACAGTGCCAATAATGACAAATGGTTAATTGATGTGGCCAAGCTGAACCACTCTGAATTTTTTTTGTTTTCTTTTTTGAAGAAAAGACATGCCCCCTCTTAGAATTTTTATTAACCCAAACTACGGCTCAGCCAATGTGCGTAACAACAGCGTAGCGTTTCTCATCAGTCTGTCACAAGACTTTCTATAGCTCCCATCACTGTATCACTGATCCATTAATTTCTTTATGCATACACTGTAAATGTGTGCGTGTGCTTGTGTGTGTGCGCATGCACATGTTACATACTTCCATTAATTGCATGGTAGGATGTTACCAGCTTGGGTTCGGTGCTTCAGAGTTGGAGTTCTTCCAGGGGGTCAGGCAAAGAAGAGGGTAAATGTCTCGACCTGTTGAGGCTGCAGGTGAAGAAGATGGCTAGATTGCAAGAGCAAGCGAGTTTGGTCTAATATCTGTTTCCTGGTGGATGTTTGTTTGTGTCATAACCATCGCATAATTCAGCAAGGCTGGCAGCATCTGCTCAGGAGAAGCTTCTGGTGAGGGCGGCAGGGGAGATGGCAAGGCAGGTCCCAAGTGGGCTTGGCAGAGCCCCTCTAGGGGAGCTTGCTCCAGGTCTGCCTACACTACGCCTGGCTCTAGCTGTTGCTAACAGTTCATCGCACCAGTGCAACAAACTAATGTTTAATACAACTTGCATGTGACTTTGTGTTGGCTGTGTTGAGTCAGACTTGCTGTGTTTTAACTTTCCAAAACCTTCAAGTGCATTTTGCTGCTTCTTGAAACCACTTCCCAAATACGTAAACGAGCTCTGGCCCGTGCTGGCAACATTTGCAGGAGTCCAAATTCCAGAATGGAACGGGCCAAAATCGGATGCTCAGGAGGCAGGGCTTCCTAAATTGTTCTGCAGGCACTAATCCATCCTGAAGTGCGTTTCTCATTAAAGCTGAACTGGGGAAGTAGCGTGTGGTGTTCCACCCAGGGGGTTCTGATGCATTCCTTTTGAATAAATTTATTGCTGGGTAATTTCTATGTGACAGGAGTATATCAGGCGACAGCTAGAAGAGGAGCAGCGGCACTTGGAAATTCTACAGCAGCAGCTGCTCCAGGAGCAGGCCATGTTACTGGTAAAGCACTGTATCTGTTTTGTTCAGTAGCTATAGGATCCATTTATCCGGCCAGTCCTAGGCTTCCCTCAGTCGGGCACAGCTGCACTGACAGTATGACAACAAAGGAGCTTGATTAAAAGGCCATTTATGCTAGTGTTGTGGGCTGACAGGCACATACGAGAAGTGCTGTATGGTCACACTGCTTTCTGGGCGGTAAGAGAAGGCTTTATGTTAAAGTGGAACAGTTCTGGTGTGGTGGTCGAGTTTCTGAACAGACCTTGGCATTCAGTGAAGAACTAGAGTGCTTATTTTGCAGATCAAAAGCACACATGATATGTAAATCCACCCCGGGATACAATGGCCTAGTGTTGGTCTAAATCATTGTTTTATGAACTTTACACTGGATTTAGTATAAAAAACTCTTTTTTTTTCCTTTAATAAAAATCAATTTTGACATAACTCTCCAGTCATATCAAGCTTAGCAGTACACTCTCAACTTGCCCAACACGAGACACATGCCATACTGGTCTAACTTAGTTCTTGGCTACACTTTAACAATGAAATAAATACAAAAATATTTAAAAGAGCAACAACAACCAGAAAGGTGCATTTTTAACGGGATGGAAGGGGACACATCTACCATACAGTCAATGTCATGTCTTGAATTACTCACGTGTTCTCTCAAAGGAATACAGATGGCGAGAGATGGAGGAACACCGACAGGCGGAGCGACTCCAGCGCCAGTTGCAGCAGGAGCAAGCCTACCTCCTGTCGCTGCAGCACGATCACAGGCGGCAGCAGCAGCAGCAGCAACAGCAGCAGCAGCAGCAGCAGCAGCAACAGCAGCAGCAAGAAAGAAATAAACAAAGCTATCATACCCCTGAGCCAAAATCCCACTATGAGCCTGCTGAAAGAGCGCGTGAGGTAAGTCCTGCTTTTGGGCAGGAGTCTGCCACCTGCTCCTCTGCCCCTGCATGCTGACATCGTGGTCACTGTGGTTCTGCTGTAGTACAGTCGGAGGCCAAAGCATCACTTATAAGGGGCAGGACTACTTCTTAGTACTTCTGCTGCAGTCTCTGTTGGTCAGAGTTTTGAGGTATAAAAGGTGGAAAGAAAGGCTGCAGACTGAGGACCTGGTTTTGAAGGCTGTATGTCAGGAAGTTAATCTCACCTGCACTTCATCAGATGTGTTTTCATGGGAAGCATTGGTGCAGTTGGTGATGTGTGTTGCTGGCAGGTACTGGTTACTAGAAATCGGAAGGCAATTTGAAGGCACGCACCTATGAGGGATGCTTGCACACAGCACCTGTTTACACATTCGGTGCCTTAGCCCATGGTCTTGGAAATTTCGTTCTCATGAACACTATCCTGAGTTTCATTAGTTTCATTTTTGAAGTGTTAAGAATTCTCTTCTGAGATCACATCCTGCTCTTCTGAAACTCTGTGGTGCTGCCTTCTTGGCTTTCAGGCAGGCACAAGTCGATCTGAAATCATCAGAGTGCTGTTTGTTCCAGTGAGTGGTCCCCTGTCTTCACTGGTCCACAGGTAACACTGCTAATCAAGTAATTGCTTCTTTGATGCATACTTGGCTCTCTTTCAGCAGTCTTATTCTTACGTTTCCCTTGAGCACCATACTGCCCACAAACCACTAGACTGGGCAATACTGGTCAAAGCTCTTAATATCATTCATCACCGGCATGTGGGAGCTAGGTAAATACATTTTGGAATAAGAACAAAAAAATCCTTGGGGCTATTGAACATGATAAAATAGGTTTCAGTCCACCTTTGTCCAGTAGTGCTTCACTGTCTTTGAAGTATTGCTGTTTGGGCTTGGTGAGCACAAACTTCATTTTCTTGAAGGTGTTGTTGTCCGAGTTCTTCATAAACTATGTTAATGCTATCTCATGCTGGCTTAAGTATCTGGTATGTCTCTCTCTCCTGGAAGAAGTTCAGACTTGTCTGGTATGTGGTGGTGCAGGCATGGAGCCAGCCCTGCTGTCCTTGCTCCTGGCCCGCCTTGGTGAAAGCACAGTGCCAGTCCAGCACTCCTGTCCAACCTGAAGGCTAGCTTTGGAGGTATAGAATCATAGAATGGTTTGGGTTGGAAGGGACCTTTAACGGTCGTCTTGTCCAACCCCCCTACAATAAGCAGGGACATCTTCAACTAGATCAGGCTGTTCAGAGCCCCGTCCAACCTGACTTTGAATGTTTCCAGGCATAGACATCTACCACCTCTCTGAGAAACCTGCTCCGGGGTTTCACCACCCTTACCATAAAAAAATTCTTCTTTCTATCTAGTTGAAATCTACTCTCTTTCAATTTAAAACCATTACACCTTGTCCTATTGCAACAGACCCTGCTAAAATGTGTGTCCCCATCTTTCTTGTAAGTCCCCTTAAGTACTGAAAGACCACTATAAGGTGTCCCTGGAACTTTCTCTTCTCCAGGCTGAACAACCCAAACTCTCTGAGCCTGTCTTCATAGCATGGTGTTCCAGCCCTCTGATCATTTTTGTGGCCCTTCTCTGGATTCGTTCCAACAGGTCCATGCCTTTCCTGTGTTGAAGATTCCGGAGCTGGATGCAGTGCTCCAGGTGGGGTGTCACGAGAGCAGTGAAAGGGGTAGAATCACCTCCCTCGACCTGCTAGCAAAGTTTCTTTTGATGCAGCCCAGGATACAGTTAGCTTTCTGGGCTGTGAGCACCCATTGTCAGCTCATGTCCAGCTTTTCACACACCAGTACCCCCAAGTCTTTCTCAGCAGGGCTGCTCTCAGTTCCTTCATCCCTCAGCCTGTATTGACACCAGTGGTTGCATGCAGAACCATCTCTGTTCCTCATCTCCCATTTTCCTTTCAGCGTTAAAAAGGAGAGAAACTCCTGAAGATTCAACGTGTTACATCCTTTAGCAGAACCACTGACTCAGTTATATTTATGATGTGGTCTTTTTCTTTTGTAATTACTCTAGCTTGAAAAAGTAAAGTTGAAGGCACAGAAAAATTGTGTTAGTAATCAGATCTTCCCAGAGATTGCTGTGTACATGTGGTAGAAGTAGAGCTATGGTATCTTGGAGCCTGGCAGTAGGAGCAACACCAGTTAATCCTAAAAGTAGACATTAACTCTAATATTGTTCTTGATATTGGAGTTGGAGCACGTATTCTGTGCCTCATACTTTCAGGTATACTGCTCTCGAAGGTCTCCATCTATGGAAATGCTGACCATCAGGATGGTCTAAGTGGGGTAACTTTCCTGTTCTGGCAAAGTCTAATGGGGATTAGAGTGGTTTTGGGTTTTTTTCCCCATTCCAGTGGCAATGGGGGATATGAGGAAAATGCCTTCTAAGTTTGGCCCTGGGAAACAGGGGGCAGGGATTGGAGCATGAAATGAGGCTTAATACTGCTTTTTCATCCAGACAGTTGATTGACTGGGCCTGTTCTTATCCAGGGATGCACTGTTCTTCCCACCTGTTGCCTACTTTTAAGGACTTAGGGCTTGTGCAGCTTGTGTGCTTTGTGGAGAAAATGTCCTATCATCATCTACAGCTAGAGGCATGAAAGCTTTTTCTTTCAGACAGAAAGACTTGGGGCTTTTCCTTGTTCTATTCATAACAAGGAGCCTGGCCTTTTTTTAAACTTTAAAGTGATAGCTCTGAGGTTGAACATGGTGGTGAAAATGATTGTATGGTGAAGATGCTTGCCTCCATTATTGTTGTGTTTCCCCAGACGTGATATATTTTGTGTAGAGCTGGCAGAAGCTTGTCTGCTTGTTCCCATAGGCAAACTGTGACTGTCCTCAAATTTTGGAAAGCAGAGGCAGGTTGGGTTTGTAAAGCAACCCAGCTAAAGAGTCCTGGAAACTTGCCTCTGTCTTCTGACTTGGGTATATGAACAGCCAGTCTCTTCAGACCATCACTGCTAGAGAACAATTAGGAAACCACCCAAATACTGGTTTTGTGTTCCAGGTGCAAGAGTTAAAGCAAATCTTGTGAGCAACGTCTCAACAAATGAAATCAGCCCAAGCTGCCAGTTTGATCTTTCTTTGACGTTTTGATAAAATGCTGGGAGCTCAGCGTTCCTCAACAGCAGCTCCCCTGGCAGAAACACACGCTGCCCTGATTCCAGCAAGAGACTGTCTTAGGAAATGGGATAGTATTTCCTTGGAAGAGGGGACGTTTCTGTGTGGGGACCTCGCTTTGATGTTCTTTTGAGGACTGAGCACTTTCTGACTTTTTGAGTCTTACCCTCAAAAAGCTCTCTAAGTTAGTGTATGATTATTTCTGTGCATCCCTGAGAACCAGAAACAAGCTGCTGGGGCTGTTCTCTGCAGTCTGTGAGGCTGTTTTGGGACTATCTGATAAGAGAGAGGATGACCAGTCCTACAGTTTCATACCTAAAGCTGAACAGCCTCCGGTATTACCAAGTAGAGAAGCATATCCTATCTCTTCTTGCACTGCAAAAGCGACAATCACAGAAGAGGAGATAATTAAATAACTTTGGTAAAGTGAGTAACTACAGTAAGGGATGGCAATGAGAAATGTATTTCTATATTGTAAAGTTGTTTCTGTTTTCATATTATATCCATTTGTCTCTAAGGAAAGTACTGTACTTAGTCTAGGCAGAAAGAAGCCTCAAAATGGTCTTTCATCATATCACTTCAGATCTTACTGCTTGCTGTAACCTCTTTTCTAGTATGGATTTTCCATACTGGCTTACTTGCTGCTTTGGTGGAGTTCACTCTGTGTTTTACGTTGATGGTGAAATCGGTAGGGAAAAAATCCTGCCAAGCCCCAAGTGTATTTGGTTTCTTTATGGTAAAGGAAAGGTGGTAGTATTTCTACTGTAATTGCTTTTACTGACTCTAGGCTTAACCTTCATTTATTTTGGTTTAGGTGGAGGAAAGATTTAGAAAAACTAATCAGGGCTCCCCAGAAGCACAGTCTAAACAGATGGGCAAAGTGTTGGAGCCACCAGTGCCTTCAAGATCAGAGTCCTTTTCCAATGGAAACTCAGAACCTGCTCAGCCTGCCCTGCAGAGGCCGATGGAGCCCCAGGTAAGTGCCCAGGAAAATCTCAGTGAGCCTGGAGGAAATGCAGAAGTCCCAACATGTTTCATTCAGATTTGCAGATCTTGGCGCATACAAAGTCTTATGTAAAGGGTAGCACTGTTGTGCAAAGAAGTTTATTCGGTAGCTTTGCTCTTTATCTATTTTTGCTTATTTTATAGATAAACTGATAGATTTGTGGGTTTGGGGTGAGTTTTTTCAATATTAGATTAGAATAGAGGAATGGTAGCCTAAACGCTGGTGACAGTTGCAGTACACTTTTACAGTTCAGAACTTGATCTGTGCAAGATACTTACTACCGAAGAGGATGCACAGGAAAGAAGTGAGCTGGCTTAGTTTTTTAAATTCTTGCAGAAAAAGCTAAGTAAACAAGTGGTTTTTATTAGTATGAGCTCTGCTTCAAAGAGATTTACAAAACATGGCTAAGAAAAGAAAGTTTGTTGTCAGTAGGCTTATAGTTGCTAAATAGAGCTCTGTACCACCCCTGGAAAATCAAAAAGAGGTTGAAACCATTGAGCTGTGTGGCTGGCATCATTCTGTTGTTTTCTAAAGAAGAGCCTACAGATCTTGGTATCTGTATCTCATAGGAATTACGGCATGAATTTAAAAAGCAACCTTTGTCTAAAACTTAGACATAGCAAATAAACTCTGAGCGATTTAGATATGCTAAATTAAACAGTATAGTTCCGTATTCAGTTACTCTGTTTCCATGCAGAATTTTCTTTTCCCAAATTAAGTCTGTTGATGACAGTGCAAGCTAAAACGGTCCCTGATTGTGACTAGGTATTGCAGCCCTTTTGGGCAACAGGAGAATTTGAGCAGACGGGAGAATGGGAGAAATCAGGACAGAAATTCATCTCTTACTATTAATTCCTGGCTTTTATTCAAGCCTTTATGACTATTTCAAAATATTGGACTTGTATCTTCATGCTCTCTGTGCCAGTTACTTTTACAGTCTGGGTCTTCCACTCATATTAAGGATAATCAGGCTGTTCAACAGCTGTGTGTATTAAAATTGAGGAAATCATAATCATATAAAACCAAATACAACCAGCCTGCTGAAACTGGGGTAGAAAGCGAAGCTTTTGCTTAATTATTAGGTGTGAAAACAGTGTGTTCCTCAGTTATGACCCTTCCTCCACCTTAGTTTCTGAAATTAACTCTGAAATTCAGGTTCTGAATTTCTAATTCTGAAATGCACAAGGAAGGAGTAGGCTGAAGGGCCAATATGAATTTCAGTGGAAATCCCAACAGAGTTGTAACTCTGCAGTCACTGTTGTGCCTTCTTAGTATGTGTAATTGAATATGTGTGCGTGTACATGTGTGCTTAGTTTGTGTATAAATATATATATGTACAGTATATGGTACATATATGGTGTAAGTATAATATGCATTGTACATATGTATACTATATACAATATATATTATGGGTTCTTTATATATATTGCAATGACTGTAAAGGAATAAAGGCTTTTGTGTTATGGTCTTTCTCCAAAAGTTTGGAACTGTATCTAGTTCCCAAATGTATTAGGTAACATAAATGTCTGTCAGTTTGCACATTTTACAGCATTCTTTAATTTTGTACATTTTTTCAATTGGTTATCCACTTCAAATTTTCCAGCCCACCAGTGCTGCCGTGAGACCTGACCAAAGCCCACTGAAGACCGGGGAATAGCAGGCAACTTCTGTCTTGAGTGGCCTTTGGTCTCAGGCTCACGGTGCAGATATTGGGTTGCCTTTTCTTCTGGGCACCAGTGTATGTGTATGTGGAGAGCGTATCTCACAAAAAATGCATATGTGCTGTATTTTCAGTGTGTTATGTTCTTTGGGCGCTTGCCTTGCTTTTAAGTGCATTGATTCCACCCCACGCTTACCTAATGCCATAACCAATTTGTCTTGCCAACCCCACCTGCCTTTATTCTGTGTTAATTGGAAAGCCAGTTATACTGAGCGCATTGAATGTTTTATGTTTTGTTTTCTTGTAAGGTACAGTGGTCCCATCTGGCATCTCTCAAGAACAATGTTTCCCCTGTCTCGCGATCCCATTCCTTCAGTGACCCTTCTCCCAAATTTGCTCATCACCATCTTCGTTCCCAGGACCCATATCCACCTTCACGCAGTGAAGTGCTAAATCAGAGTTCTGACTCTAAGTCGGAGGTACCCGACCCCACCCAAAAGGCTTGGGCTAGATCAGACAGTGACGAGGTGCCTCCAAGGGTAAGGAGTAGAAAGACAGATGTGTGCTATTTTTTTTATTATTAATTATTTTTCTTACGGATGTGATACCCTGAGCACTGGGAAGACCATGCCCTTGTGCCAACACTGGTAAAATATTTTGGAAGGCAGATCATAATGTAGGTGTTCAGTCAATGGGTTAATGGTAACCAACCTTAAGTACAATATTGAAGCTTCATATAAAATTGGCAATGATTTACACAACGCAGCTATTTCAGAGAGACAATTTATTATGCAAAGTTAACAAATCATTACTATATTCAGGAAAGAATTAAAAATATCCCCAAGGTTATTGCTCAGAGTTAATTTTCTTCTTCATCTGGTATCAACCCAAACTATGAATCATACACATATTTAAAATTGAGATGGAACTGAACAAAAAGGAAACATTCAATATATTTCCTCCTCCTCTCCCCCTCCCACCCCCCTTTCCCATCCACTGGGATTTGCTGCTTCTGAGTATATTCTTGCTCCCCCACCAGTCTTTGCCTTCTGCTGATCCATTCCCGGGCATTTGTTTGGTTCCCCCGAGCTTATTCCCCTAATTCTCATGCTGTTTCAGCAAATTGCTTTGTGCCTCCCCTGCTTCAGTCAAAATGCCATATTCTTTTTAAATGTCTCAGTAGTTGGAGGGTAGCAGGGTGTGTATGTGTTCGTGTGGTAACTATTCAACACTACTTAATGTTAAGACTAAACTTCGAGTTCTCTTCAAAATCTGAACAGCATTCCAACTAAGGCTCTTGATTTTGTGGGTGTTTGTTTATTGCTTTTGGTCATTGATGCTAGAATAAGTGTTGTTAAGATCTTAAGAATATATTCTGTAGCAGAAAAGGTTTGGTCATCCTCTTCATGGTTTTAACACAACCTTTTTTCTCCCAAGGTACCTGTGAGAACAACGTCCCGATCGCCAGTCCTGTCCCGCCGTGATTCTCCACTGCAGGGCAGTGGGCAGCAAAATAATCAAGCAGGTCAAAGAAACTCCACGAGGTTTGTAAACCCTACATGTCCTAGACTTTCCTGCACTGGAAGGAAAAGGCTCATGGAACGGCAGGCATTTTCAGAGTGCTTTTGGCATTGTCTGTTGGATATGAAAGGAAGATGAATTTGGATCCTGTTTCAGTAATGATTAATATTAACTTCCTTGCTGTATCACATGTGCCAACAAACAATGGCAAAATTTCCTCTTCCCTCTTCTCCTTTGAGTTCCCTGCCCTGTAGCTTTTGCAATGATTTCAAAATATACTTAAGATTACTGAAAAAATGCGGCCATTCATGAACATCTTGCCTTTTGGTACGGCAGATTATTTTGGGCATACTTGTGGGGATTACTGGCAGCAGAAATGTTTGTAGCATCTGAAGCAGACTCATCTCAGAAACTTTCTGGCCTCTCAGCCAGAACCAGACTTTAGGAGGGGGGTAAGCACCCATGAGCTGTGACACAGAGCACCTGAGGTCAGGAGTGGGGAGAGGAAGGGGCTGGCTCCAAAGCTCAGCAGAGCACTGTGGACAGGCCACCCCTGAATTGGCTCACTGGATGGGATAAGGGTATTTTAGAAGAACAGGCAGTGGTGGATTTTTTGGCTAGTGCTTGGGTGGCCAGGGTACTTCTGAGCCAATTTCAAACCTGCTGCGTGCAGGCTGAGAGAACTGTCCACTTTAGATTAGATACGTAAGAATGGCGGGTTGCCAAGTAAAAATAATAGCCCACCTAAAGTTTTGGGTACTTTTACTGTCCTAAATACAGTAATAGGTATTTCAAAGGGAGCCACTGCTTGGGTTCTGCAGCATCATTAATGCCCTCAGCTTGGTGTTTAAGGGCTCTTTCGGATGAGTTACTAACAAAACACTGAGGAAGAGTGATGTCTGCATTTAGAAACAGGAATCTGAAACCGAAGCATTTTGACAAAGATTTTCCCCTCTCCCCTGATATAGCAATATAGAGCCTCGTCTGCTGTGGGAGAGGGTGGAGAAGCTCGTACCAAGGCCAGGCAGTGGCAGTTCTTCAGGTTCAAGCAACTCTGGCTCACAGCCTGGCTCCCACCCCGGCTCTCAGAGTGGGTCTGGAGAGCGGTTCCGGATGAGATGTAAGTCCTTCCTCCACCTTTTTTAACGTTATGTTTCTAAATTTAAGTCATGCAACACTCAGTGATGAAGGATGATAACCCTCACTGGGTAAGACCTTTGAGTATGCAGTGTCAAAGTGGGTTAGCTTCTAATACCTTGGCTATATGTCTGTGCTTGGGAAAGACAGTGGGTGCAGAAGTGAAAGTGTTGCAGCATTCTCTGATTCATGTTTGGTCACTGCTGCATTTTCCCATGCACAAACAGCCCCACCTCCATGCTCTTATAGCTCCCTTCCTAGGTGCAAGGGCGCCTTTTGATGTTTGTTGCCTCTCACCTTGGTGGTTGCTGAAGGGGTGCAGACTGCTACAGATAGGTCTCAGCTGGTGTACATTGGAAGATGATGCAGGTTATCTAGCTTGTGGCTGCACTCGAGTTACCTTCTTTGATTTACAACTGTGTGACAGTTTACTTTGGCTTCAGTCATAGGTCAGCCGTACAGGTCACAGCTTATGACGGTTTTTGTATAGTCCTTCAGGGACTATGTAATAATGAACCAGTAAAACTTATGTCTTGCAGTCAGGCAGTGCCTGCTGGCCTTCTCACCTCTCTTCCCTACTCCAAAGTGAAGTAAGAAAACATATTTTAGCTCCTGCTTAATCTGTTTTGTTCTCTGTTCCTTTCGGGATCTTGACATATGCAGCATCATCCAAATCAGAGGGTTCGCCATCCCAGCGTCATGAAAGTGCACCTAAAAAGCCTGAAGAGAAAAAGGAAGTCTTCAGACCTGTCAAGCCTGCTGTAAGTTGCATCCTCTTTCCCCTGTCACCCACCCTCTTTCAGGTAGGACCACAAAAAAAATACAGTGTAAGCTTCCATTCATGATGCCATAAATGAGTTTGTATCTGTGGGCACAGCAGCGTGTCCTGGGCTCTGCAGTTGCCTGCACACATCACAGTGCTTCAAACATTTAAATTTGCTCTGCTTCTGGAATTGGTTTCTGCTCTCTGGTCTTCTTCTTTCCTAACCTTTGCCTTTCTCTCTTTCAATCCTGTGCTTCCTTCCTGGGGCTGGACCAATCAATGATCATGCATTTGACCTGAATGTGCCAATGCTGGGCTGAATGGTGCAGGGAGAAGTGGTAAGACCTTAACTTGTTGCTATTTTCTGTGAAAGATTTCTGACGTTTTCTTTATCTGACTGCTGTTATTGTTGATTACGGCTCTATGTCCAGTTGTATCTGGAGGTTCACAGTGGGTTTTCACAGTATTTCCAACCTTCCTTAAAACTTTTTTCTCTTGCCAATATGATAGTGCACTAGCACCCATCTGTCAGCTAAAGCTGCTTTCTTAAAGAAACACAGAAGTTGATCCTTTGCTTCTGATAGTATAATGTGTGAAGTATTTGCCATAAACTGTATTCAGCTAAATAAAGCATAGCTAGACGATTAAAAGCAGATTGCACTGACTGCAAACTTGGTTTGCCCACACTCCAAGCTGCAGATGGAAAAGCAGCTTATGGCCCATACTGTCTGACAGTCAGGTGCAACTGAGCTGGTGCTAATGAATGTGACCTCCCAGGTCAACTCCTTAGTGTGCATCCATGCAACTGGAAATGGATCAGAAGGTTTCAAGGAGATCACCTCTTTGCGGCTGTGCCTTGGCTGGCTCAATAAGTCTTAGGATCTTTCTGCTGTCTTACTCCCTAGATTTCTTGTGTTGAATGCTATTAACCCTCAACATTTAGGAAAATGAACTGTGACAGTCAACCACTGTGTGAGAGCGGGTCCAGGTGCTTGTATATGTCCTTCAGGTGATATAATAACATAAACTGAAGTCATAATCAGGATAGTTTGGATTCAGAATATACGTATTTTTCTATAATATGGCAAGACCTCCTTAAGTTGACTCTTTTGATGCTTTAATTTATCAAAAAGTGAATTTGGTGACTATCAGGAATGAATAAATCGAAGGAAACAATACTGCTGGGGCTGTGGAAACACAGTAGCGGACAAGTGAGCAAACTCAAACACTAATCCAAGGAGTTGTCTTGCAAACTCTTCTCCCCTCTTCGTTGCAACATCAGTTTTTTCCTCCCTCTCCATCAGGATTTAACTGCATTGGCGAAGGAATTGCGAGCGGTAGAGGATGTGCGACCTCCACATAAAGTAACGGATTATTCGTCCTCAAGTGAGGAGTCAGGGACAACAGATGAGGAAGATGATGATATGGAACAGGAAGGAGCAGACGAATCCACTTCTGGACCAGATGATGTTCGAGCAGTGTTAGTTCTTCTAACAGTATTTTGCTTCTGTTTTGCCTCTTAGGGGCTTGAAGGAAAAGAACGTTGGGTATTGTGGCTTATATGTTAGTTCTTTCAGCGTACAACAATCTATGGGCAAGACATAACAGCCTTCTATGTGTACGTTTTCACACACTGAGGGTAATCTTTTCAAAAAGTAGGCTTCTATAAATTATGTCCTTTCCTTCCTCTCCCTTGATTTGTTGTAAAACAAGAAGGGACGTTTAACAAACTCTTGACTTGGTTCTTTTAATAGAGAAGCTTTACTAGGCAGGTTATGTAAATATTCCGCTCTAGTCATGATATGAATTAATACTGAGTGTGCCTTGGTGCAGGACAGTGAAAGCTGGGGCACGGGTACTGTTGTCTCACTCCCGTTCTTTCTTGTTTGGCAAATAGGTCAACGTTGAACTTGAGCAATGGGGAAACAGAGTCAGTGAAAACCATGATTGTCCACGATGATGTGGAGAGTGAACCTGCCTTGACTCCTTCTAAGGAGGGCACCTTAATTGTCCGACAGGTATTGCTTTTCTTTCCCTGTGCAGTGCTGCACCTTTTCTGTGCTCATTAACCCACTCGCTCATTCACCCATGCTGTTTCTACATTATATTTGTTGTTCGTATTATCAAGACACAGCTATAGTGAATTTCAGATGAGCAAGATGTTTGATGCATGCAAAGAGCAGAGTAGCCCTTCACCTCTTGCTACTGTTTTGCATGCTTTCCAGTGACACCCGTGGCAGCACCATGCAGGGTACCTCAAAGTCTGTGGGATAGAAGGGTAGAAAAGCTGCAGGTGTGTGGAGCAAGTACCTGGAGCAAGAACTTAGTTTAGTTTTACCATAGAACCAAACATGGCTCTCAGGAGTAGGGCTGGGAGGGAGGCTTGGGGGGAGCATTCAGGGTTTTTGTAAATTATTTTGAACCTGTAGTTGAGGGCATACAGTCCACCAAGGTAACACACATACACACACACACAAATTCATGTAGCAGTTAGTGGGGGAATGGAGAAGCAAAGTAGGTGGCAAAGGAGAGAATGTGGACAGAGCTAGAGCGCTGTGTTGTTGCCTTTGATTCTGAAAATATTGCATTCTTGTGCCTCTGAAAGATGATGATTCCCTGCTTTTAAATGAGCTCGTGTGTTAATGAGCGTGCTAGCTTATGGGAGTTTCCTCGGTAATCGCATTTCTGAATTTCGCAACTGAATGCCAATTTCTTAATTGAACACTGTGGTTCGAAAATTAACATTTCATGCTTATTGTTTTAAATAGTTAGCTGAAGGCATTCACCAGACAGTCCAAGCTTGTATCTCTATAGGATTTAAGTTAGTTTTAAACAAAACAATAGGGGAAGAAGTCCTCCTCCCACCCCCAAAAATGTCCTTGTCCGCCTTGTGGTGGAAGACTTACCAGTGCAGTTACTCCTTCGTTAATTAGTGGAACTGGATGTGTAAGTCAACCACATGAACTTATGCCTGCCAGAATAGGTGGGAATTTGCTGAATTCTAGTAGCTCTGCCCACTTCCCCTTTCCATCCAGGCATCAAGGCATGGATTATCAGCTTAGTTTAAAAAAAAACCAACCAAACAACAACCAAACAAATAAATAAATGTGAAAAGGTAGGAAGAAAGAGAGGGAGAGAAGGAGAGAGGTTGTTAGGGATATAGACCTTTAAGCAGCACTTGAGCAAGACAAGTGTGCCTGTTTTTTCTACAGAGTACAGTTGACAAAAAGCGTGCCAGCCATCATGAGAGCAATGGCTTTGCCGGTCGCATTCACCTCTTGCCAGATCTCTTACAGCAAAGCCATTCCTCCTCCACTTCCTCCACCTCCTCCTCCCCATCCTCCAGCCAGCCGACACCCACCATGTCCCCACAGACACCCCAGGACAAGCTAACTACTAATGAGGTATGTCTTACACCACAGCTGGCTGCTTTCGTAGGGTTATAGCAGCATTGCCTAGTAGATAGTTTGCAAAGGAATTCCAGCCAATCTCCCCTGCTTTTTTTTTTTTCTGTCACCTTTATTCCCACCCCCCAGATAACACATCTCAGTTCTGTGTAAGAAGCCCTTAACTCTAGAGCAGTCCCACGCCAAACTTGCCAGTTTACTATTTTTGCTTCCTCTTAGTGAGTCATTAATTGCATGGCATTTGTTTTAAACTAAACTCGAGTACCGCATTTTTCAAGCCAATACTCTTTTATTTTTTAATTCATTTTTTTTTTATTCTGGGAGCAGGCTAATTGCAAGCTTAAAAATTGCACCTCTTAAAAATTAGCGGTTAATTTTGACTTTGTTGGTAAAGCCTGGGCTAGTGACTCCACACATACGAGGAGCTGCTTGAGAAAACTCACCCTTTGGGAGAGGAAGTGGCCGTGGAGGGATTTTGCTCTTTAAAGCCTGCCACATGGGCTGGGTGAACAAATCAGGTGTTGCCCGGGAGGGTTGTAAAAGCCTGGTTGTAAAAGTTGTTTTGGAATAATGAACAGGGGGAGAAGCTTTGGCTTTCTTCCAAGTATGTGCGCTCTCCGAAAAGCAGCTGTGTAAAGATGACTCTTCTCCATCAGCACTGTTTGTGTCCAGGTGGACAAGCAAGGCTTTGCTGTGGAGAAAGGGGAGCTCCCTCTTGGTGTCCTGGGCTGATGCCAGGATGGTACCTTCCCTTACCAAGTGCTGGTGGGCAAGCCCAGTCCTTCACCTATGTGTCACCCTTCACCTCAGAGGAGGTGCACACGTGTGAACGAGGGACATCATTTTCCCCCTTACCAGCCCTAGCAATAGGCGAGGAGCCCAGCTTGGTGGCTCCACTCCTGGCTGGGTGGCCAGCTGGGCTTGCTGTATGAGCCCCTTTCTGTATGCAAGCAGGAGTGGTACAGGGGATGCAAAACTCAGTGAAAATAAGCTGCTGCTTCTCAGGGTAGAGCCCTTCTGCCATGTAGACATGCAAGTGCTGTGACAAAGGTTGCGGTGAGCTGGGTAGGCTGATGGCAATGCACATATTTACCACAGGATCAAAAATGCTTCTCAACCACATAGCAGGAGGGTGGGTGGGAGGGTTTCCTCCTGGAAATTCAGTTGGCATATTACTTAATTTTCAGCTATGCTTTATTGGTCTTTGATCTTTCTAAAAGCACAGTCTTGTAGGTTATAGAGATCAGTTGATTGATCCAGAGATATGCTTGCTCATTACTTTGATCTAAGCAATAAATAAGCAGGGTTCAGTTAACTCAGCTTGGGAAGTGGAGGATGTGGCAGTGGCTGGTGGTGAAAGCAGCCTTTCGGCATTGAGCTGTGCAGAGGGGTGATACGCTCCTAAGACCCATTGCTATTTTTTTCTGGAGAGAGTAGAGGCTTAGAAAGATCAGAGGTTGAAGATTAGTTGATGGTAAAGAAGTGTCTCTTAACTATGTCTGCATAAAGCTGAGCAAAAACCCAGTACTACTTGGTATAACTTACCCACACGCACGCCCTTTATATATGTACTTTTTTTTTTCACTTGTCCCGTTCTGCTTCAGTATGCAATGTTGTCACTATAATACTAAACTGGCAAGGGTTTTTAGGTCGTTCCATTTCCACTTTTAACAGTTCATTGTTTCACTTGTCGTCTTCCTTTCTTTATGTTTTTTCATGTTTAGACCACATAACTCAGCAAGCACCAGTGATTTTATCCACTACATATTCATAGCTTCATATCACCGTTTGCTACACCTTCCACACTAATGAGCCCCTTTGTTCGATACAGGTTTAATATGTTGCTTTGTCAAATAAAGGTGGAAGAACCTGCTGCAGCTTTCTGGCAAGAGGCTCAGGTTAAAGAAAATAGGGAGAATGAAAAGTAGTAGACATTGAAACATAATCCATCATAGAAGTAAACGCTTGATCCCAGATGGTTCTGATTTTCTTTCACGAGCCAAAAGATCAAACTTAGTCATTTATTAAACTAGGTCACTTTAGGAGATGCTTCATAAATTCAAAAAGTTGTAGGTAGTGGACAGCTTGCAGATTAGACAGTATACATACATTTAAGCAGATTTTTTAAAAAAGAGACATTCCCTTGCTTTGTGCCTGATTGTAGTGGCCAGCCCTAAAAATCCTTGCTAGCAAATGAGGTGACAGGGATGATGATTTAGCTAATTACATTTCACTGTAGTGCGTGCATATGTATTTAGTTCAGGTGTGCTGCCTGCAGTGCATTGTGTATCTATAAAGGAAGTATAAAAGCTTGGGGAGGCTCTGTAGCATAATTCTGTAGTGAGTAAAAAATGTTGGTTGTTGTTATCCGTGCTTTTTATTGTCATTAATATTAATAAAGTTGAAATTTACATTGCAGACTCAGTCCGCTAGTAACACACTCCAGAAACACAAATCTTCCTCCTCCTTTACACCTTTTATAGACCCCAGATTACTACAGATTTCTCCATCTAGTGGGACAACTGTGACTTCTGTGGGTAAGTAAAGTAGCTGAAGATGACAATTGAAAAAGGGTTCAGTGACTTCAGTGGCTCTTTAAAGTACTTACAAATTTTACCATCATGCTTGTTATTTGATTTGCAATGGATTGCATAGTTTATTTCTTTTTCCATTTACATTTCTTACAAAAAAGAAAGACTTGCTCAATATTCTCAGTTACTGATTTTGGTTGTATGGTGTAAAGAATATATAGCCAGAATTTAGCACTTGAGGGATATTACATGCATTTTCCTTTTCTTTTTTTTTCAGTAGGCTTTTCTAGTGAAGCAATGAGATCAGAGGCAATAAGACAAGACCCTACACGAAAAGGATCAGTTGTCAATGTGAATCCCACGAATACGCGGCCACAGAGCGATACCCCAGAGATTCGCAAATACAAGAAGAGGTTCAATTCTGAGATACTCTGTGCTGCCTTATGGGGTAATGCAAACCTGTTCCTCCCTTGCCTTATGCACATCTGAAGTGCAGACATGCCAGTAGGAGCTTATGGTCTTCAAGAATGTACCTCTGAAACCTGAGTTGCTTCTCTGCATTTCTTCAGTGCTTCTTTGCATCTTTTTGTTGTAAATGATTATTATTATTATTATTATTATTATGCTTCTGCTTTGATATAATTTCTCACTGCTGTATATATGCTTCTGATGGCACAGTTCAGGTTTCATTCAGCTGATTGGGGTGTCTTTTTCTCTCTCTAGCCCTTGTTAATACATCTCTTGCAATGTTTGGGATCTTGTGGTCATCTTTGCATTGTACACCTGGTGCACATAAAGCATTCTATCTGAAAAATAATCATCTTCTTGAGCCTTTTGCTAATGTATTGTTGCAGAGCTTGATTATGTGTTTCGTAAGATGACTTTCCACCTCAGTCATGAGTTTATGTAGGAAGGAAGAGGGAAACAAGAAGGGTAGGAGCAGCATTTTCCAGGGTGAGATTGTGGCTTGGTTTCTTTAAGAGTGGTTAGTGCAGGGAGAAGCTGGGTATGGGGTGTCAGCTGACCAAGTATGTCTGGCTGCCTTGTCACAAGGGATAATTTATGTCAGTGACAGACAATTAGTCAGGATCCTGTACTGGTGAAAGGGCTTTTTGACTACTACAATGCGGAATTGCTGCTGCAACACCCAGTGAAAGCTTTTCTCTGCTGTGTCATTTCTTTCTTGGCCAGAATCTGTGGAGCCACCTGATTTTTTTCCTTATCTAGATGTTAATCCATGATGCTTGTGTATATTATGAACATATTTATCTAGTATCCCTAATATTGACAGATTGTAAATGCACACGCATGTCATTTTAAAAACTAAGAAGAAGAGTGTTGGCCATTCCCTTGAGTCACATGATGATTGTATAGATAATGCACTGCACTTTCCTTACATTTCCAGAGTTCTTTCCAAGGTTTTAGTTCTCTTTTCGGGTTATTTCCAGCATTTCTTATTTCTCAAAACAAAAATATCCTATCCTTCTTGCCTGCAAAGCTGTATCAATTAAATAGCTCTCCAACACCTTATCTTCCTATCTGTTCTTCTGATGTTTTATTTCCAGAATTGACCAGTAAGAATTTTTACCCCAATGCTATTTCTGCATGTATTCATATGAATAATTCTTGGATAAAGTGAAGACTTCTGCAGATGAAAACTTTCAGGTTATGAGAGGGTGAAGGCAGAGAGAAATCGTATGGGATCAGTAAAGATGACTCATAATTTCTCTGATCTGCCTTGTTTTGCCAATAGCAATTTGTGTTAATGGTTTTATATTTCTTTGATCTATGTATCTGACTGTTATGGTGATTTAAAGTATAGGTGTAAAATCCTAGAGGAGTTTTACAGCTGTAACAAAGCACTTTCTTGTTGAACATTTAGGGCCAAATCAGTGGTGATGCAAGCTGGTACATATGCTTGTTTCTTGATAAGGTTTAGCTTCCTTTACCCTTAAGCAAATTAAGTGATTTCATGGTGAAGTTTCTTACTCAAAAAGAGTGGGGCTTGCTTTGCTTTGCCTTGCCTTTACCAGTGGTAATACCATAGTATCTGGCAGGTTGCTGATCGTGTTAGGTCTTTCTTCTGATTCTGTGTGGTGAAAGTCAGTGTTAATGACGTGGGTGTGCAAGCATAGATTTTTACACCCAGCCCATACTTTTTCAGGAGGCATTGACATTTGTTTGAAAAGCCAGAACTGCTTAATTGTAGGGTGGTGGTAGAAGAGCTTGGCTGGCTGTGAATAAAGACAGCGTCTGCATTTTAAAATACAGACACTGCTCACCACCAGCGTATTGCCTCATTAGCTTCATCTCAAAATGCACATAGCTAAGGGAAGGGCGGCAGAGGAGGCGCCGAGGATGGAGGCGGGAGCCATTGGGCCCTGGTGTACAGAGGTGAAGGGACTGTGAGGCAGCAGTTTGCATGTGGCTTTGTTTGAGCTGTAATCCATGCTGAAACAAAAAAAAAACACAAAAAAACCCCAAAAGAACAAAACAAAAAACCATGTGTTGAAGCTGAATCAGTGACAGTCAATGGGTCCTGGGGCTGCAGGCCGGAGACAGAGTGCCAGGCACTTACTCGTGGCTGGTTTGGTGCTGCTGCAGCCTGCGCCAGGCCCTGCCCCAGTGCGTGCCTCGCTCTCCCTGCTTCCTTCCACCCCTTCCCAGTCTGAGGACGCCTCCCGGTATGGGAGATGGGTGGATTTGAAATGCCCCCACGGACTATGGGACAGAAGGCAGACCCAGGTAGGGGATGCAGAAGCAGGAGGAGGTCAGGAAGGAGGTGTCAGCAGCTGAAGGAGAGCCCAGGAAGGCTGCAGGTCCTCTCCCAAGGCAGGCTCTGTGCCTGCTGGCGTCTGTGGGCTCCCCTGCCTGGAGCAGGCAGAGGAGTGGCAGGGCAGCAAATCTCAGCAAAGAGACATGATGTTTTATGGGAACTGCTGGTTTCCTCACTGAAAAGACAAGGAGAAAAACAGAGATGCGTGATGGTTTCTGAGCTCTCCATGGAATACATCTGTTTTTCTCATCCAGCCAGAGGCTTTTCACAGTGCCCCCCAGCACCAGCAGCTCAGGTCCTTTCCCCTTCCCCTGCTGCCCTTGTCTCCCCCTAACACCCCTTTGGGAGACATCTCCTGTCCCCTGGGTCAGAATGAATGTACCCTCTGTTTTGCAAACCACTCCCGTGGCTAGTAGCCAGGGTGGTGTTTAGGTCGCGTTCCTCAACCTTGTGGGTAATGCCTGTGTTCAGTACTGGGAGAGGGCACGTCACTGCTATAGATGCAGACCACAGTGAGGTATAGACTCCTGTGCACTGGCCCCCCATGCTGCATTAGAAAAGGTTCATTATGGAATGAGCCCAGCTGAGCATCCACTGGCGCCAGTATAGTTGTATCTGGGGATTAATTGTCTGACTAGGGATTAAGACCGTTAAGCAACATAACTATGATCATCTTGTGTCATTTTGGCTTTTCTTATTTCGTTATTTTACTATGCTTAAGGATGACAAGTTTTACATTGGGATTGCAATATGGAAGTCTAATAAAGCGAGTCATGCATTTGGTTTGGTTTCCATTCCCTGTACTGCATCTGACTGTAGACAGCCTCTATATCTCAAGACCTTTTAGGCTGCAGGCAGCTGATACCCAACCAGCAGTGGTTAGACTTGCTTAAAACAAGACAGTTGCTATATCAAGCATCAGTTCATTAGAATACATGGAAAATCTGCCTGCTAACTCGGATCTCTGTTTTTCTTTCTTCTAGGAGTGAACTTGTTAGTGGGCACTGAAAGTGGTCTGATGCTGCTAGACAGAAGTGGTCAGGGGAAGGTTTATCCGCTCATCAATCGAAGACGATTCCAGCAAATGGATGTACTTGAAGGGCTGAATGTCTTGGTGACAATTTCTGGTAAAGTTAATTTTTCAACTTTTGGCAGAACGCTTTTCTTGGCAGCGTGTGTGTTGAGGGGGAAGTCCTGACTTGACTGTAGTCAGTGGGTTTTCCATCATTTCGCCTCCCTGAGTCTACAGTTTGTTTCTGCAAGTGAATCATTTTCCACGCAACACTCTGTGCCTGCTTTCCCCCCTGTCCTTCTTCCTGTGGGGTGACCTTTAAAAATGCTGCGTGGGTTTGGGGGAAACGGCTGGCTTTGTTCAGTGTTTGGGAGCTGGAAGTTAATGTTTTGTGAAGTTTGTAAAAATGCCACTCTTTCCCTCTGTCATGATTACTTTCAACCTGGCCTCTTTTGAACCCAAGCATGGATTTGCTGCTTGGCTTTAAAGACATCTTTTGTGTTAAAATCTGTAGAGTGGGAAATGTTTTTGCAGCGTAGGGAAATAAGAGTGATGTGGTGTGTGCGAGTGAGGGGGGGAGTACATGATGTGGAAATTAGCCATGTGAGAAGGCAGATTGGTGCAGCTTTTGGCCCTTTGTCTCTCACTGGGAGATGAAGGCTGGTGGTGATTGTTGTGTTTGTTTTGTGTGTGCTGATGAAAATGTGTTTTATGAAGCTTGAGGTTCCAGGCTCTTTGGCTCCAGAGAGTTATTGCATAAAGTTACCCTGCTGTTAAGCAACTTGATGTGGTGCACTGTTAATCTTTCTTCACAGGTGTCGTTTAGCCATTTACCTTTCCTTTTGTTTTAATAAATTTGTGAAATCAGCCTTTGCTGTGCTGCACTTCTGTGACAGGGGGAGGATGTTAAATGAGGTTTCACACAGTGGCCCCTCTGTCATTGTTCAGAACCACCCAAAATTTTGTTGAGACTCCAGAGCCCCTCTGACTCCAGTGGAGGAGCTCTCTGGCTCTCTAGCCACTTGTGCAAAAGGACATATGCCTAGACAATTTCATGCATTAGTGTTGTTATGCTACTCGAGGTCCAAAGAACCATGCCCATCCTGTTGTCGTCAACATGGGACTTCATTTCTGTCTAGAACAATCATATTTTATCGGCTTGTTGCTTGCTGCATTCTCAGCTATAACTATGCTGTGAAATCTTTAAAAAGAAAAGATGAGTCAAGGAAGGTTTAAGAAAACACAACCTGCTGTGTGTTCTTTTGATGTCTAATGCTGTATGTTCAAATATAAGCTTTGTGAGAAGTACAATTTGATAGAGTTTATTCTATAATAGACCTTATAAACAAAAATACTGTTTAATCCAACTTGTGTAAAATCTGTTGGTTTGAAGCATACCCTACACAGATGACAATTGTCTTTGATTCAATCTTGTGTGTAATTGTTTTAGGTTTATTTACGTTTGAGTCAGTCACCATCGGAGTACCCTGACACATCCGTTTTCTTTGTTTCCTTCAAAACTATTGCTTCCTCTGTGGAGACATGCTACATTAACCCTTAAGAAATCGGCTGATCTTTGACTGGTTTATGCCTTCATCTCTGTCCCATCTGCTGTGCTTTATGGGATACAAAGCAGGAAAGAGCCATCCCTGCCTGCTGGGAGGCAGGGCAGGGGGAGCAGCCATGGTGACACCATGATGCATTTATGCTCAGTCTCCCCCTTACCTTCATTTTCCCGCTTCTGCACTGCAGTGCTCAACTGAAGCTACCCTCATGCTGGACTTCTCTCAGTCTCTTTTTGTTTATAGGGAGTTGCTCCACCTCTCCAGGCAAACTGGGAACACTGGCACGGGGATGTGCTGCTGCAAATGGTGCGTTTTGGCAGCATGGTTACGGTGCTGCCCCCAGACTTTGTCCCAGGACTGCTGCTGCTCTTCTGGGGACATTCTTCAGCTCCCTGTCGTGCTCTCAGCCACGTGTTCCCTCCACTTTTTCAGGAAGTGATGTGCTGTGAGATTGTGAGCTTCTACAGCTGGTACAAGAAAGCTTTGCAGGTCAAAGCAGAGTGGTTAATTGGTTCTCCAGTTCATACTGTTGGGAGGTACAAACGTAGTTTCGGCTGCTCAAGTAATACAATGCTAAGAGTCATAAAAATGCTGGAGGAGAGAGAGCAGCGACGTGCATACAGAACACGCTCCACTTGTGGCTCTCTTGGGGATTTGCCAGCCCAACGGGCTGATGGTGGCACTCAGGAAGGGAGAGAGGGATGACAGAGTAGAAGAACTGGTTGGAATCTGCCTGCTTAATAATTAAAAACCACAGCGGCAATAACATCAAAAACTCAATATAGGAAAAGGAACTTTGCATTTGAAACTAGTTCTGTGGGAGAATCGGAGCCAAGAGTCCTCCTGTAAGTTGATGGCTGGATCAGAGTTTTCTTTCTTCTTTCGTGACCATAACGATTAGACCAAAAAAACCCAAACCCTACCTGTTTCAACTGACGGGTAGAGATTTACAAGCAGAAGGATCACTCCCAATAGGAACATTAAGAGCAGCATAACTTGTTGAAGTACACTCCTAGCCATGTTTATATAACTAACCGGTCCTGCTCTTTTCATGTCAGGCTGCTGAACGGCAGAGGAATATCCTGTCTTGTGACTTTCCTTGTGGTCTAGACACTAAAACACAATGGGAACACACTTGAGATATTTCGCTATTGTTGTTTTGAAAAATGTTTCTGGTTGGAGAGAAATATCACACATCATGTGAATAAAAAAAAAAAGTAAAAAATATTAGCCACGTGCTGGGAAGTTCCCATGTGTGCTGTTTATTCTGAGTCTTCCAGTTTGACTAAGCTACTGGGGAAGCTAAAGCCATTGAAATGATCTGAGAGAGAATTTGTCTCCCGGTGGACAGGGACTTCTGATGGTTTTAAAAACACACGGTGCATTGTACTGACCTTGAGCCCTCTGAGCTCTTCCTTGCCCAGAACTTCAGTGAATTCTTCTCTGGACTATGTTCCCTATTTTTCAGTGTTTCTAAAAGGGCCCTTGTGGCTATTGTTTGCATGGGAGGACCTTTCCTTGGTCAGATGTGGGACTCCTGGGAATATTGCTTCCCGTTCTAGTTCCTTTACCAAATCTGTAGAAAGCTATGGGAGTGGTAGGGCTTTGTCCCTTTATGACATATTGCTTAATAAATATAAAGTCAGACAATAAATCGGGGTGCTCATTTACTGCCAAATCTGCTGTCACATTTGTAGTGTGGATAAACAAATGACAGTGCAATGTTGCTTCAGATTTCGTTTCATGCCATCAGAGCACAGGGACATTTAAAATTAAATAGTAGGTTCAGTATTTGAAAATGGGTCTCAAATTCCACTTCAAATTTACGATCAGAGAATGGATTTTTGACTTTGAAACCTCGTTTCCTCCTGCCCTTTCCCATCCAAGCAATCATAAAAGGATCTTTTAGACTGTGCCTCTTCGTAGCGGAACATCTTGTGGCACTGGAGTCCATGGAGCAGCCTGTTTCCAAGATGTGCTTCCCCAGCCCCTGCAGCTCCTTTTCCCCCTGTTAGGGGATCCCCTGTGCCAGGAGGAACACCAATATGGGGCTGGTCAGGCACAATAGGACAGTCTCAGTGCTCAGGCTTCATGTCCTGCTGCAGTGGGTATCCCCTGATGCTGTACACCTATCCCTGTCTCTGCAATGAAGACCCAGGCATCATGTGAAAATATAAAAGACAAATTAAAGACATTAGCTAAACTCTATAGCTAGATCTGGCAGGCAGGCAGGCTTCCAGGTGGACCACTTTCTGGAGCACAGAGCAGCACTGTGTCACTTGGCCAGGCCAGCACTGCCTGCAGTACAGCTCAGCTGTCTTCTTCTCGTCACCAAGTGCCATGAAACACTGTTAGCAGTTGCCTGACTGCATCATGGCTGGTGCAGCACTGGCATGGAGCTACTACACTGACAGGTTGGGTCCCCGAGACCATCTCCTGTTTCCTTTCCTTGCACAGAGACTTCATGGAGCCTTACTAAATGGCTCCTAATCAAAGCAGGGATCATCTCTCTTCTTCACCTCCACCTTTATCTGTGGGACTATAATATAGAGCAGCAAAGCAGCTGGAGGAAGGAGGATGCAAAGCTTTGAGTACGGGCATATAGGGCCACCTTCTCGCTAGTTCAGCAAATGCTTTGTAGTCCCTTAGTTGTTAAAGAATCACTGATAACGTTTATCATGAAGCTTGCTCTGCATTCAGAGAGGCCTGCTCCCATTGAGAGTTAAGAGTCTGAGCTGCATTTTGATGACAGTGGCAGATGCATTGTCAGTTGAAGATAGGACAACCTGGGCAAGTAGATTCTCTCACCTGTGGAGAAGCAGCACCTCTTGCAGTTTCTGTGTGCAGCCTGATAAGTATTAACACCCCTTGCAGCGCAGGGGAAGGGCTGCTGACAAAGCAGTCGTCAGCTTTTAGCAAGCGGATGAAGTTTGCATGGGCCGTGTGAAATTCTCTCACTGCAATTTCGTATATTGTACATTTTTCTTTACAAGAAAACTGCTGTAAAGAGGTTCAGTAATGAAATTGTTTAGTGCTGTTGTCTGGTGTGCTTTTCCACCAGGGGAATAATGAACAATTTTAATAAAACGTGACCAGTTTGTGTCTCTGAGGGTGATACAAGGGATGGAAATGTACTGGTCACTACCTGGAAATAATTTGTAAAACACATTTCATCACCGTATTCTTCCTTCTTTCAAACCTGTCCTACTCTCTCCTGATAGCTGTATAGATAATGTCAGGCCTCTAATTCAATCCTGCTGCTCTCCTACAGCTTTGTACAAAAAAGAGCCATTCTGACTCAGCTGTGTATCCTTTTTTTGTCTCAGTGCATGACTCTGGTGCTTTGCTGTAGGAGTATAACCCTTTTCTAATAAAAGTTGTTCACGTCCTAAGAACCAGACAACCAAAGAGCTGTTCCCTTGAGTTTGTCATGTTACATTCATGTGGTCTCTGTCATTGATTATCGGGAAAGCATGTGTTTGGGTGGAATCTGGAGTAAAGCTGTTGTGAACGTAAAAACTGAAGGAGATCTCTGTG
This sequence comes from Gallinago jamesoni, assembly GCA_025769975.1. NCBI lineage: Eukaryota > Metazoa > Chordata > Aves > Charadriiformes > Scolopacidae > Gallinago > Gallinago jamesoni. Next base: position 139,943,376 of record JAOQGH010000001.1, read on the forward strand.
GTCGTGGCAGTTTCTTCTTCATTTCGCTTTGGTTTGCTCTGCAGAGATTTCTGTTTGCTTTGGCAGGGTTTTTTTTGTTTTTTTTTTTTCACTTACCTTCCTGTGGAGATAAACTGATCTTTTTCATTTTGTGGCTAGGTAAGAAGAACAAGTTGAGAGTTTACTATTTGTCCTGGTTAAGAAATAAAATCCTTCACAACGACCCTGAAGTAGAAAAGAAACAGGGCTGGACAACGGTGGGCGACTTGGAAGGCTGTGTGCACTATAAAGTTGGTGAGTAGCGAATGCAGTAATGAAATTGTTGGATTAAAAGCTGGCTGAGAAAGGGAACTGCAGTGCATGTAGTCTTAAACCTGAGTTTAAGGTTTGGGTTTATTTCTAGCGGTCTTTTCTGTCCCTCAGGATGAACTCTTCTGGCAAAGCACCAGAAGAGATGGCAAGTTACTGGGTTAAACTGGATATGGGAGAGGTTTTGTGATGCGATGCTGGGCTGTGAGCTGGAGTGGGTGCAAATCCCCATCTTCCCCATCTGTCCCCTTCCCGTAGTGGATTCAACTTCCAGAAAAGTGCTAATATGGACAGTGAGTGCTGGTAACATTTCGCCACTTCTGTTAGACCCTTTTAGGTAACAGGAGGGACTCTTGTCAACCAGCTGCTGTTCTCTTCACCAACAAAAAGGTTTCCCTGACCTTTTACCATAACGAAATCACATGTTGGAATGGAGTGAAAATAAATTCCTCTTTAATGTACATTTTCAGGACTAGGGGGAAGAAAAGAAAAGGGAAAAAAAAAAAAAAGTGTGGGAGGAGAAACCGTACCCAGCTAGTGCACAAGCTTGGGGGAGGCCTCTGGGAACAGAAGCATATGTTTAACTTCAAGATGATTCATTGATTCCCCTTAGCTACTGAAATTTCCTAATGCTGTCTCAGATCCGCTGCAGTACAGTTATGGGATGAAGTGTGTTTTCACTAGGCAGGTGCCTTTTGAGTGGTTTTAAGTCATATAAATGGATTTGGCTGTAGAAACTTCCACCAAAACTAGTGAAAGACATGCAGCATTCCCTGTCAGCAGAGTATGCAATGAGCCTGCTGCCCTGCAGGTGGGGATATGAACCAAGAGCTCTTTCTTCTGCTTCAGTGTCATGCTGCATCTTAACAACCCCTGGATGTTGCCTTTGATTTGGTTTTCTGCTGAGCCAGCTCAGTTCCTTTCCAGCTGCGCCAGTCAATGTGGAGCAGCAGCAATCGGACTGAGCTTGGTCTCCTCCTGTCGTGCGTGTGCACTTGGAAAAACCTGCTAGTGGGGCATAATCAATAACCATGGCAGTAAGTGAATGCTGATCCAGGAGTTTGACCCCCCCAAACCAATTAATAATGTACTTCTCTGGTATCATACCCCAGGGTGTCAGCAGCATAATGAAGTGGCCTGTTAACAGTACATTAATAGCTATTGAAAGGAGGCTTTCCAGCAGGGAAGCGTGTGAAACAAAGAGCATTCTCTTCCAGATGAAGAGGGGTGTATTACCCTGGGCTGCAGCCTGGCACTGAACTTCCCTCTGAACCAAAGATGACTTCTTCAGGTAGTGAGAGGCCTCTTTGGCAGCTGTGCTTCAGTTACCAAGAAGGATGAGCTCTGCTAATACCAGGCTCACAGTCTGGAGGCTGCCACCGAGGCAGCTGGCACTGATTGCTTCCTTGTCTCTTTGATGGAACAGGAGTCTTGGGCAAGAGGGTGAAGTGGTATTTATGGGTCTCCGTTGCTTCAGGCAGTTTTTGGCTCCTCTAAATGATAAATTGCTCTTTTGAAAATCAGGATTTGGGTGAATTCCCAGATAGCACCCAGAGCAAAGAATGAGAATTATCAAAGGTCCCCTTTCACAGATAAGGTAGTTCTGTTCGACAACCCTCTCTTCCCCAAGAAAAAATTCCAAGAAGTCTTGTAAACTAGACAAGACTGAACAGAAGCTCTGTTTTTCAGTCACTACAGCTGTGGAAGTTGAGAGATTTTTTTGTCTGCTGAAAAAGTGTCAAGTCCTTTAACACAGTTCAGTAGTCTTGATGCCCTGAAGAGTAAAAAGGGAGCAAAGTAGTAGCTTTGTCTCCCTGTTACTTACCCAGAGGCAACAACTGCAGGCTTGTACAGTAGTAAGATATCTAAAGGGCATAAAAAGTATTTATCACTCCTGCAATGTTTCAAAATCAGTTTTGGTTGGGAGATACAATGGCAGAAGGTAGAGGTGCACCGAATTACTCACTGTTTTGGAAAAGTGTCATATTCTCCTAAAACTTGGGGTAAAGAGGTAGTAGAACCTCTTGAGACTTCTTGATGTTGTTCGAATAATGCTTTTCTTTTTTTTTTTTTCTTTTTCCCAATAAAGAGCTTTGGAAACAGGTTAATACTTCAACATTTGGAAGTCTCCGGATCTATTCCTTCCCAAATTTTCCAAATCCTTCGCAAATGCAGATCCAGCAACACTTCTTGAATGGCCAATTTTCAGTCCCCTCCTGAAAACAGAAGTAGCAAACAGAGATTTTTTTTGATGATTAATTTAGCCAGCTGTTTGAATGTGGGAACAGAGATACATTCAAGAATTTGTGGATCAGCTATGTTGTGACACTTTATTCCTGATAAATTCTGTGGGGTTTTTTTTTCCAAATTAGTTACCTCAGGCTTTAGGAACAAAGGAAAGTGCTCCTCTATCAAACTTGAATTTTGCTTTTGAAATAGACAGGTTTCTTAATTTTTCATTTCAGTTCCCTTTTTCCCTCTCCTTTCCCCTGAGGGATTTTGCCATCATCTCAAAATGCCACTGCCAGTGCTGTGACTGGAACTGCCAATACACTCTACCAGAGTCATAGGCTTCTTTTATTGGAAATGTCCATGTCTGAAAACCAATTTTCTTGTCTTAATGAGTAAGCGCTGTCTAATGTGGGGGAAAAAAAAAGTGTAAATAAGAGTGTACTGACTAGGTAATTTGAAACATAGTGGTGGGTTCAGTTACTGATAAGAGTTATGATTTTTTTGTGGCATAAAAGTGTCAAGATACCTAATTACATAGAATTAGCAATCCTAAAATACAGTGTTGTTAATGATCTCCAAATATATGTAAGTATGGAGAAATACTGTCATTTTCTGCTTTCCTGAAGTAATTGGAATGACTTTGAAATTGCTGCTGATTTTTTTTGTTGTTTTGTTTTAATTTCAGTAAAATATGAAAGAATCAAGTTCTTGGTAATTGCATTGAAGAGTTCTGTGGAAGTCTATGCATGGGCACCAAAGCCATACCATAAATTTATGGCCTTTAAGGTAACAGTATATTTCAGCCATATGTAGGATTTTCTCATAGCTACATGCAGTTAGCCCTTTCACAAAGATGTTCCAGTATTTTATTGTGGCCATATTACAAGTTCTTTGGTAATATGCACTGAATTTTGTATAATATTTTAATTTAGGAGTTTATTTAGTTCAATGATGCAGTACACTTAAAGCTCTAAATTGTAACTGAGCATAAGCTAATCATCAAAATGACACAGATATCACAACTGTTTGTTTCACCTTGCTATAAATAAAACATGAGGCAGAGAGAAGTGAACCAAGTCTAAACATCTTCATCTGAGCAGAACAAGTCATTAAGTGATACTCAGCATTGTTATGTTTTTGGATGCAGCAAGAATGAAGTTAACTGGCTTGGCATGATTACCAAACTGATTAGCAGGCAATGTTACTGCTCCTTGTACAAATTGAAGTAAACACTACAGGAGTGCCAAATTGCCCTGAACTTTGAGGAAAACAATGCTTATTAAAAAACAAACGGACTGACTAAAGTAAACCCCCGCAGAAAATAGCTTACGATATTAGGTGGTTGACTTGCAACAGGGTGAAGAGTAATTTGTCCTTGTCAGTGAGAGACATGTGAGCCTAACTGTTCTGGTGGATGAAGGCCAGAGGCAGGCAGGAAGAATTAACCCATACTTAGGTGCACTAGAGCATATTTTTATAAAACTCACCGTGGTTGTGAGCAGTAAAGTAAATCTCACTGATGGTTGTCTTACAGTCGTTTGGAGAACTGGTACATAAGCCATTGCTCGTCGATCTAACCGTAGAAGAGGGTCAGAGACTAAAAGTCATCTATGGCTCCTGCGCTGGCTTCCATGCTGTCGATGTGGATTCAGGATCGGTGTATGATATTTATTTACCAACACATGTAAGAGCTGCTGCTGGCATGGCATTTTTCTTTCTTTTCTGGTTTCGCCTCTGCCCCTTCCTTTGCTCTGATGACCAACACATTGGGCTGTCCCCATATGTCACTGCTCACATGGAAAATTGGGTGGGGGGTGTTCAAGCAGATGTGGCCACCTGTGCTTAGGGGCTTGTGCCTTACTCTCATGGTCAGGATGTCTCCATGGTTGGGAGCTGCCTGCTCAGACCTGACATGGGCCAACATCACTGTTTCAGGGGTAGCAGCTAAATGGCCAAGTGCATTGGAGAGGCTGCAGGGAAGGTGGTAGTACAAATGACAGTCTGCTGATGAGATTCAACAGGGTTAGCAAAGGCCAGGTGGCCTTAGCTCCCAAAGTTTCCTGTTATTCATTGTACAGAGATGTTGGATGGGCCTTCAGTGTCTGAGGTCTGCATCTGGGATGCTTGCCAAGAAGAAATGGGTACTCCTACAGACAAGTTAATATTTTTTGTTTTCAGATGTCTGCATTAACATGGGAGCATTTGTGCCCTGAAGGTTTCCAGGTCTTTGTTGTCACTGTGTAAGGGTGTCTTAGCTTGGGGAGAGCAGAGCACTTCCAAAGTGAATCCCCGACATGTTGTCAGCCAAAATCACAAGTGACCCAATCCTTTCTCCCAGTAGAGGCTCTGTGGCATCAAAACAAAAAGTTTTCCTCTCCTCTTTTGTCTTTGTAGATCCAGAGCAGTATCCAACCTCATGCAATCATCATTCTCCCAAACACGGATGGGATGGAGCTGCTGGTCTGCTACGAGGATGAAGGAGTTTATGTCAACACGTATGGAAGGATCACCAAGGATGTGGTTTTGCAGTGGGGAGAAATGCCAACTTCGGTTGGTAAGTGTCTCGGCAGGACCAAATGCAGCACGCCCTTAGGGAGCCTGAGTGTGTGCTCGTGGGCAGAAGAAAAATGCATCAGGGTTGACATCAGATTGAGAAGCAGCAGCAGCGCTGTCATAGTCCCAGAAAAGAGCTGCACAAAGTGGACAATAGTCACATGGATCTGTTCTGTGCTAAGTTTTTAAGAACAAAATCCAAACAAGCGAGTTGTGGAGTTCAGAAATGAAGAACTCACCAGGGCCTCTGTACACTGCTGCAGAATTTTTGCTAGATGTCCACAAAGTAGTGGAAACCTTTTAGTATAAATATATGACAGGTGGCAGATGGGTAAGATATTAATATGGGTAATTATAGAGATAACATTCTGTGTATTTCATTTGATGTATTTACTTTAATTCACCTGCAGGTTGCTCATCTGTCCTAGTGTGATAATTCTCCCACATCTCTCCATTTTAAAATAAGGTAGTTTTGAGAATGTAGTAAAATGAGCACAGATTTGTTACAGAGGCAAATACACACCAGGGGGGGTACCTCTTACCGCCTGTGCTGCCCTATTTCAGTGCCAAGTGCAACATGGACTGTGGTCACACCTTCCTTTTGGGCAAATGCATTGGGTTTGTGTGCTTTGGAATGGATGTGTATATTAGTAGATTACTGCTGATAGCTGTTTGAGCAACGTGAACAATAATGGAGGAGGAAATTTAAAGAAGTTTCATGCACAGCATGTTCACTCCTGTGGTGATTAACTCATGACTAGATCTAAAAGCAAGCAGAATTTATGAGCTGGCAAATTGCAGAGCCTTTGGGGACTGGAGCACCTGTGAAGTAAATCTCACTGAGGCAGCCGACACCAGCTGAACATCTCATCTGACAATTTTTAGAAGCTATTTGGCCCAGTCACCACTAGTGACAGATTTAAAAATAAATAGGTTTCCAGCATGATGGTATATGTGATAATTTAATTTACTTTTACTGAAAATTAATGAGAATAATTCTATAAAAGAGAAGTGCTGCAAAATTAAATATTTTTTAATTTTACTTGCTAAAAGCTACTGTTCTTTTTATTTTTCTGTTAAGTATGCATGCAAATCAGAGGCAACAGCTTATTCTTCATTAAGTTCCCATATGTTATTTTTGGCAGTGCTTCGAAGACTATCCATCAAATTGCTTTTTGAATATACCTTTTCATAATGCTGGTGACTTTCTCCTTTATTTGGTTTTCTTACTGCTATCAAGAACAGATTTTTTTCCTCATGCATTCCTCAATCTGTTTCCCCCAGTGACACTCTTAAGGGAAAAAGCTTGATTTTTTGCTTTCTTTATGCACAAAGAAAAGCAGTATGACAAATAATAGTGTTTTCACTTGGAGAGCTTAATATGAACCTCTTTTGAGATACACAGAATGCTTTTCAGACCGGTTGTCTTTCTGAAGGAGATTGTTGTTTTGAAGTATTACTTCTGTTAAAGGAGGCTAGCTCATTTTTTTTCTAGTTTCCCCTTTTCTTCTCTTTCTCCATTTTTGCTGACAAACTCCTTCAAGGAGGGGAAATAACACCATGGGACACAAGGCTGGTCCTGGGGACATACTGGAGTGGATGGATTTAGTCTATTTAAACCTTGGGTTCTGCTTTCTCCTTGTCAACACCTAATTAGCCTGTCTCTTTGCCTGTGTAAAAACTCAATGTTCCTTCCATTTAATTGAAGGTTGGAAGGTTCCTATTGTGTCATGAATGCTCAGGCAAGACATATATTACTAACGTGGAAAATCCATGGGGAATTTTTTTAAAAACATGTATTTTTAGGCATCATGAAAATGCCGAAGACAGAAATAGCACTCTGAACATGTGTGGAGTTTTAATAAGCACGTGCAGGCTGTTTTTAACTCGAGTGCTTCAGTATATTCCTCTGCTTTTCTCATTCCTCCATGCTGCCCTCTCCCTGTCCTGATGGGCTGTGTGCTGTGTGTTTTCTTTCCAAAGCATACATCCGATCCAACCAGATTATGGGCTGGGGAGAAAAAGCTATCGAGATACGATCGGTGGAAACTGGACACTTGGACGGGGTGTTCATGCACAAAAGGGCACAAAGACTCAAGTTCTTATGCGAACGCAATGACAAGGTATAATTCCTCCCCTCCCTAATTTCTTGCCAAGATGGTCAACGTGTACTTTAATTTGGTACTTCTTGGTGGGTTGACCCTGACCATCAGTCAAACACTCACCCAGCTTCTTGCTCACTTCCCTCTCCCATGGGATGGAGATAAAGTATAAGGAAGGTGAAAAGACTCATGGGTCAAGTCAAAGGCAGTTCAATAAGGACTGAAAAAGCTGTGCATGCAAGCCAGGCAAAATAAGGAATTAATTCACAATGCTTGCTTGGAAAGACAAATGTTATCAACCGTGATGTGCCTCCATCCCCTCCCTCTCCCTGAGCATGATGTTGTATGTTATGGGATATCCTTCTGGTCGATTTGGGTCCACGCTCCCAACATTGTCCCCCTTGCCCATTCCCAGCCCACTGGACTTTGGGGGTTGAGGGTCCAGAGAAAAAGTCTTGAAGCTGTGCAAGTGTTGTTCAGCAGTAGCCAAGACATTGGTGTGTTAACAGCACTATTTAGTCACAGATGCAAAGCCCAGCACCATATGGGCTGCTGTGAAGAACATCAACTCCATCCCCACCAGACCCAGTGCAGCACTGCAATTGCACCATAAATATCAGGGACAGAGAAGGCAAGTTAGAGCCGCTGCTGTCCTACCTGTTGAATTTACCAACCTCTTTTCTTCACAGGTTTTCTTTGCCTCCGTACGGTCGGGTGGAAGCAGTCAAGTCTATTTCATGACCCTTGGCAGGACTTCTCTTCTGAGCTGGTAGAAGCGGTGGGATTTGGCGAGGAATTGCTGACATCCAGAGTCTGAGATCTTCATAACTCGGAATTATTTGCAACTGGAGTACAGACCTGCACGAATGCAGCACTCTGTGTAAATGTGTGTGCAGGCGTCACTGGTGTTAGGTTTCTTTATGTTTTTCAACTGAGGCTGCGACGCAGCTGGTGCTGTAAAGATATTGCCATCAGGTGCTACGATGTCTTTGAGATTTGGGATCATGCTAGAAAGCTACAGGTCTTTCTTTTCCCTTCAGCTCCAGGATTCCTAGGCTTTGAAGGACTCTGTTTGTTAGTGTTGAAACAGAGAGGGTGGGGGGGGAAAGGAAAAAATAAATAAATCCAGGCTTACCATGAACATGCTGTTGAGTGGACGGGAGGCAGGCAAGAGAAGGTGAGAAGTGGTGTAGAGAGTCAGACTGGCTAAAACAGAGGGCAGATCTAGTCTAGTGATGTTAACAATGTATTTAATTGACATTTCTTTTTTGTAATGTGACAATATGTGGACAAAGAGGAAGGTGCAGGTTTTAAGAAGTTAATATTTATAAAATGTGAAAGACACAGTGACTAGGATAACTTCTTCTTGGGGACAGGGAGGGTGGGAAGGGGCTCGGGGTGGAATTCTTGGGTTGTTTTTTTGTTTTGTTTTGTTTCTGCAGTTTTATTTTGGCCTGGCCAATAACTTTAGTCATTTTCTGTGTACCAGGTAATGCCTGAAACGTGCAGATGATTTAAAAAAAAGAAAAAAAAGGAAAAAAAAAAGAAAAAAGGAAAAAAAATTTCATTTTCTATAATGATTCTGTGTTAGGCCAGAACTTGGTTATGTCACAGTATTAGCACTGCCTCAGTTAAAGGTTTAATTTTTGTTTAAACCTAGAAGTGCAAACAACAGTTTTACCACAGTCTGCACTCGCAGAACTAAAAAAAAAAAAAAGAGAAAAAAAAGAAAAAAAAAGAGAAATAAAATCCAAACTACATATGTTTATTTTTTGTGCCTACCTCATTGTTTTTAATGCATAAAATAAAAGAGGTGGTTTAGTTTATACGTTTTTAGATGAAAACCATTAATGTCTAATTTAATCTTAATACCAAAACTACCAGATTGAAAGGTTTCTGACTGTTATTGCGTAGCAAGTTTCAGCAGGAGGAGAGAGTAGTCCGTTGGGGCAATAGTGGTAGCGGTATGGCAGTGAGACACTGATTAATGTAATTTGCTTACAAAATTTGGTGAAGCAAGCATTTTTAAAAAACAGTTTCATCCTTAATAGAAGTCTGAATTTAGCCTAAAACCAGAGGTTTCACTCTTCTAACACGTGGGCTTAGTAACAGGCAAGTAAAAATAACTAGTCTAGTTCTATAAACTGTTAAATGTTGTAGGAACCATTTTGGGGCGGTGATGTTTTTCTTTTTTAAGAATACAATGCACTAAAACTCTTTTAAGAATGTAGTTAATACTGCTTATTCATAAAAACAGCGTATACCTGTGTTTAGATGTAAGATCCCAGCTCTGGCTTTTTTTCTTTCTTTTTTTTTTTTTTTAAGTCAGTTTTATTTTATGAATAAGTTCTGACATTTGTAATAAATGTCTTGAGAGTAATAATTTGTTTAATGGCTACACGTTCATTACTTGAGAAACCTTGAGTGTAAAATAATCTGTTGGTGTTGTAATAATGCACAGTGTCACGATTCAACCATTTTCCTTTTTGTTTTCACTTTTTTTTTTTTAAAAGATATTATTCCTTTGGTGGGGTACTTTGTTGACAGCTGCCTTAAGCTGTTCATTCAGTGAACAGGCTCTCAGTGTTTCATGGGCTTTGTCTTCTGCTGCAGTTTAACTTTTTCCTTCACGGCATGACAGGTAGGGCTTTTTTAAACGCGTATTCTTCAGTTCAGTCAAGCCGATGGCTGGAGCGACTGGTTACACAATCAATTAAGAGCTGAGAGCACCGGGGGGTTGCAAAGCTCAGACTCGACAGACCCGTCTTTTTGGTGTCAGATCCCACTGCTGTAAATCCTTCGAACCCCCCCCCCCGCCCCCCGTCAGCGCTGCTGCTGCTGCTGAGGACTCTCCTTCCACCATCGTAGACGGTTGCAAAGTGAGCAGCAAACGCGCGCCGCCAGCACATGTGCGTACACACACACACACACACACACAGACACCCCCCACACCCCTCCCTCCCCTGAAAAAAGGAATCAAAACTCAAGAAAGCCTTACATTTGCTGGCGGAGGAATACTTACAACTATTTTTTTTGTTGTTTTTTTTGTAAATTGTATGACTTTTTGGATAGCGTTGAAGGTGATAGCGTTGAAGGTGAAGGATGTGTTCTTTTCCGGCCCGGTGTGTGGTCAACCAGAAGAATGATCGACATTTATTTTTTTTTTGTACTATAATGAACTAAAGGGGACTTGGAAATGCGACGTGATGGTAGACGTGGGTGTTAATCACAGAGCTGCCCCTGTAGTGTAGTTTGCTGAAGCTGATTCGATCGAATGTCAAGTCTGCGTGATTTAAATCTTCCAGCGCTATGTGGTTCAAAAATCAATCTAGTCCTTGAAAGCTGTTGCTATTCGCCTAGAGGAAGATGCTCCAGTACTGTAGGGCTGCCCAGGTTACAGATACGTGCTGTTGAAGTTTTGAGGCTCCAGGGAAGGTGGTGGTGGTGGTGGTGGTGAGATCCCCTTCCTCCAGTGGGGCTGCCAGCCTGGCAGCTCCTGCCTCCCTAGAAGTGCCACCATGGCAAGGTAAAAACAGTATTACAAAACCACTACGTTACACCAACACTGAACTCTTCAACCAGTGCTTTTGTAAGCAAAGAAGAAAAGAAAAGCTCCTAGGTTTAGTTTTAAGCTTTAATAAGTAATAATTTTCTGTATCTTTAAGTCAAAGTAACCCTAACTTGTATGACTGCAGTGTTTTTATTTTTTATCTTATGCACATGTTATGTTGGAGAAAATGTTTACAAAAAATGGTTTTGTTACACTAATGTGCATCACATATTTATGGTTTATTTGAAAGTGATTTTTGTGGGTTTTTTAGTTTTTCATAGTAGTAGTAGTACACTTTTTGTGATTTATAACCCCAAACTCTGCTGATTATAAAGATGCTAAACAATAATACAAAATGACAAACTGCATTAAAATTACTAATCGTAGAGCTGCAAAGCAGACTGGTGACAAGTAAAACACTCAGCCTTTTTTTTGCAGTGCTATCTAACTTGTCTTCTGTGTATTATGGAAATTACTGTTTTTTCCCCGTTTTTCCTTAAATAAAGTCAAATTGACACCTATTGTATGTGAAAAGTATTTTGAGTATCTACTGGCTGCAGATGTCAAGCTGCATGTTGCCTAGTTGCATGTGTTCCTATGAACAAAAGCCTTATTGTCAAATCTCACAGTTTTAGAGACTTTGACAATAAACATGGGCTTTGGAGGGCTTTTTTGTTGTTCTTTTCCTTTTTCTTTTCTTTTTTTTTTCTTTTTTTTTCCTTAAAGCCTTGTCTCCTGGCGCAGTTAGTTGCTCTTTGGAGAATTGCAATTTTGCTTTAAAAAAACAAAAAGTTTGAAAAGCTTAGAAACATCAGCAAGTGCCCGGTGGTTCAGAAAGAAGAAGTTGTCCACAGGAGAGCCGGGGTGTGTTGGAAACGCACCCTCCCACCGTGCTGCTTTCAGGCATGTGACTTTTTTGCCAGCCGGTGTTCCTTCTTGCCCAGAGAGTGCCATGACCGGGAATCCTGAGCCCAGACCCTTAACACGACACAAAAGCACGGGTCCAAAAAAAACTCCAGGCTTTTGGAGCTGTAAGCCAGGAGTGCTGAGCAGGTTTGATGCAAGGCTGCTGTTTGCACCCCCCGGGGTTCTTGTTGGCCTTTGCCCGTGTGTTTTCCCACCATGGTCTGTGTCTAGTTTCTGAAGTGGAGATAAGCAGCAGACGTTTCCTTCCGACCGGGCTGGTCTCTGTGAGAGGAGGAAGTCTGTGTTCCTGGGCTCCTGCCTTTCCCCGCACTTTCATCCGCAGAAGGTGAGGGATGTGGTGTAAGTTTAAAAGTGTTTCAGGATTTCACTTGCTTCCTATGGACAAAGGTATCTACAATCCTCGAGCCACACGGCTTTCCGCTTCTGCAAGCCTAGATACTGAGTGAGCTTAAAAAAATAGCAGGATCAGCCTGGCCTGTGCAAGGAGCAGCGTGGTGAGTAGGACTAGGGAAGTGATCGTCCCCCTCTACTCAGCACTGGTGAGGCCCCATCTCGAGTACTGTGTCCAGTTTTGGGCCCTCACTACAAAAAAGACATTGAGGTGCTGGAGCGGGTCCAGAGAAGGGCAATGAAGCTGGTGAGGGGTCTGGAGCACGTCTTATGAGGAGAGGGTGAGGGAGCTGGGGTTGTTCAGCCTGGAAAAAAGGAGGCTGAGGGGAGACCTCATCGCTCTCTACCTGAAAGGAGGCTGTAGAGAGGTGGGGGTCGGTCTCTTCTGCCAAGTCACAGGCGACAGGACAAGAGGGAATGGCCTCAAGTTGCACCAGGGGAGGTTCAGGTTGGATATTAGGAAAAATTTTTACACTGAAAGGGTTATTAAATATTGGAATGGGCTGCCCGGGGAAGTGGCGGAGTCACCATCCCTGGAGGTATTTAAAAGACGGGTAGACATAGTGCTTAGTGACATGGTTTAGTGATGTTTTTTGTCAGTGTTTAGGTTGGTGGTTGTTGGACTAGATGATCTGAAAGGTCCTTTCCAGCCTAGGCAGTTCCATGATTCTAACTGCTGGTCAGGCTCCTGCTGGCTCCATTCCAGTGGCTGCTCCAAAGCTCCTGGTTTTCTTCAGTCATTCTTGAGCTGTTGAAGATTTCCCTAGATTAAACGTACCTAGCACAGTCAAGCACCTTAGCTAGTCCTGCTGTTGCAGTAAGTAACTGGAAGCAGCAACCCCAGGGTGTGGGCTTCACGGTGGATGCTGGCAGAAGCAATAGCAAACATACAGAACCCTCACATTCCTGTGAAAAAAGATACAATTGCCGTGATTTACAGGAGAAGGAAATAAAAAATGAGAGCGTTGGAAACTGAGCAGCAGATCTCATTCTTCTATGGGACTTGCAGCAGTGGTGAGAGGGGCCCCAATGTGTACCTTGTGAGGGGAGGAGGGGTGTACGCAGGCCAGAAGAGAACAAATAGTGTAGATGTGCTCTGGGCAATCCTGCTTTAGCAGGGGAGTTGGACTAGAGGATCTCTAGAGGCCCCTTCCAACTCTGATAATTCCGTGATTCCATGAAAAGAACATGTGCATCTTCAAAATGAAGGACTGCAGCAGTCAAAACAGAGAAAGAAATTAGCAAACATCAGAAGGGTCATTTAAAACAATTTTTTTTGGCAAAGCTTTTAAATATGCAAGTTAAATATCAGTAATGAAAAGTACAGAATGCTTATCTATGAGATCAAAGTTAAAACCTGCAAATTAGAAAAGATACAAGAGGTAGCCCATTTCAAGGGGTTGCTTTGCTTGGAACAGACAGACTAGAAAATAAGGATTGTGTAAGCCCTCCTGTGAGGGAGGGGGACAATAGTTTTATGGGCTACTTTGTTTTGTACAGACAGCTTCCTAGTTCTGTGGCTTGTACCTTGTCTGGGATGAAGAGTGTAGTATTGCCAAAAGGGAAAGAAGTTGTTGGAGAAATGACTTCAAATGCAAGAGAAATGCCTGTGGTCGAGAGGGGACTCGGCACCGTGCATTTGGCACGGGACTCTGCTGTGGCAGGATGGTCCACATTTGCTAATTGCAATGCCAATGCACATCCACTGTAGTGTCCAGTGCCCTGTTACCCACTGTGAGCTGCAGGATCTTGGTCTAAAGCTGTTTCTCTCTTCCTCTAACATCACTGAAGACACATCTGTGGTAGATTGTGCCGTGTTGCTTGTGACAGTATTCCAGGAGGACTTGTCACTGGTTTTCTTGCTGCTGCCGCTTTAAAATCCCAAGCGGTCCAGCAGGGATGCAATCCTGGGAACCTCCCTGCGAGAAGGCAGCTTGTTTTGCCACCTGAGGAACGTGCCTTATGGCCAGGGTTCCAGCTGCACGTGAAGGGCGTCTCTTGCCTGGCAAACTACTTTGGTGGATGCAAGGGATGCAAGCTCAAAAGAGCGGTGCACACAAATCCATTGCTGAGATCCAGCACCTGGCTCTTGGCCTCTTTCCAACCCATCAAAACCCGGGAAGGCTTGTAACAACTGTCTTCTTTTGACTTTTAACCTCCTTTTCAAAAATCATCGTTGCGGTGTTGGCGCTGCTCGCGGAGGTGTGGAAACACGGGGTCAGGCATTGCCGGTATTGCTGGGGAGGTTACTGGTTGGGGGAATTAAAGAACATCAGGTAATTGCAGTCACTTATTTTTCACTCCGTGATCGCGTGGCTCCACCCAGCATTTGCTCCAATAAAGAGCAAAAACTCTGCTCTGTAGAACACCACCCTTCTCTACTATTCCTCCTTCTCTCTCTCTGGTTTATCCCACTCTTGTTCTAAACAATAATAAACTAGGGAGAGAAGGAGGGAGGAAGGTGGGGTTTTGCTTAGGAAACTAAATCACCAACTGAATAAAAGTATGCCCATTCCAGCTGAGGAAATGACAGGGTTTTTTCCTTTGTTAAATTATAACAGGAAATTCACGTTAACGTCTCATTCTCAGGCTCTTAAGGTTCTGTGGGGTAAATATGTGGCATGGGAAAGTCAGATTAACTTGTTTCTCCGCTGTACACAGCTCAAATTTTACTTGTCCTCTGTGTGAAATTTTTGTTGCACAACCTTGTATTTGTGATTCAGTGTGATTTGTCCATTAAAAGGCATTACCACACTCCCATTTTATTTTAATATTTGCATCTCCTAAGCAATTTTGCCCACGCCATGTTAGCCATGAAAAAAAAAAAATGCTTATCTGGCTGTGAAACAACTGTTGGAGTGAAGGGATTGTAACGTGCTGTTTGCCTTGGCTTTTGTCACAGGGTGATTACACAATTTTCAGTAGAGTCCCATCAGCATCATTAGCAAACTTCCAGTCTTACGAACGGGTTAAGCTGAAAGACAGAAGAGAGTGATCAATGTGTTTGGGAGCTTTTAGCGAGTCAGGTAGAAGGTAAGAAAACTGAAGTTTTAGTTTGGGATCTCTCCCCTCAGCCATTAAACCATTGTAGCCCCTTGGAGTGCTGCTGTCTGCCTTGATGCTTGACCAAGGCGACAGAGTGTAATCCACAGGGTGTCTCTCCTGGGCCAGATATTCATACTTACTAACCTTTGGCAATTCAGACACAAAGCTGTTAGCAAGGTGAGACCTCTGAGAGAGCGAAAAAGCATAGAGGGAATTCACGTTTTCCTCTTTGGTTCTGTTGCAATGATCTTGCCAAATTTTCCAGCTGGTGCTAACTGTGCACGTGCAGGTACGTGGCGAAGGGCATGCTTATTTGCGACAAGGAGGGGTCCTGGCTTTTGGCCACCCCGTGTCTCCTACTGGCAGTGCCACCAGGCAGAAAGCGGGCCTGAGTCCTCCTAGAAGAGCCTTGTCAAGAGGAGGTTGGAGATGCAAGTCGCGGGGAAATGAAGGCTTTGTGCTGGGGTTTAGAGCACACCGTGGGGCGCAGACAAGTGACCGCAGTGTGGGAGAACAGGGTGCCAGGAGCTGGGGATGGGGCTGAGCACCCTCTGCTGCAGGGCTGGGGCAAGCAGGGGAGGAAAAAGTCAGGAGAGGGGAGGAAAAGTCAGGAGAGGGGAGGAAAAGAAGGATCTTGGGATAGTCTCTGCATCAGAATTTGCAGTACAGGCTGAGCCACTGGGAGAAGCCAGGATGTTGACTTCCCACACCTTCAGTCTTTCTGGAGCCCCTGGTCCAGAGAGGACCATAAGCTTCCACTACTGAAGAGACACCTTGAATTCTGTGTTGTTTAACTTGTTTCTTTTTCTTTTGCTGTAGCTTGCAGTATGCCTTCCGTCTTAAAAAAAACCACTCAAACTTCATATAGTTCCTCTATTTTAATGCTTAAAATAGTTAGGTTTGTCTATAACAACTATCCAGCTTTAGGTATCAACCGTACTGCAGGCTTAAGCATCTGTTTAACTTATAACAGACCTAATCTAACCTCTGTTCTCCCAAGCACTTAGTTGTGTCCTAGCCTCCCAACTAGTGCTTAAATGTGGTTCCAGATCTGAAGTCAGACTTCCTAGCAATGGATCCCACCATGGTGCAGAGACTACACAGGGCAGCTGGCAGAGCCAGTCTTGTGTGCACCTCCAGAAGCTCTGTCCTAACTAGTGGCTCCCTGGGCT
Organism: Gallinago jamesoni; assembly: GCA_025769975.1. Taxonomy (NCBI): domain Eukaryota; kingdom Metazoa; phylum Chordata; class Aves; order Charadriiformes; family Scolopacidae; genus Gallinago; species Gallinago jamesoni. The sequence goes on from JAOQGH010000001.1 coordinate 139,959,635, forward strand.
CCACTAAGTCAAGTCCCCAACCTACCCAAATCAAATCACCAGAACTTCTGGAAATGTCCTATGGAAATTTTCTCAGTGTTTCAGTAATGAAATTAACTGAAAGATAAGAAGAGAGCACAAACTGGCATAGACTGTTAAAATGCAAAGTATGTAATTATAGACTCACAGTTGTAATGACTCTAATGGATATCACAGACAAGTATAAAAGGAGAATAAATTATTTCAGGGCATAAAGAATCAGTTATGGGTAATTAAGCTGCAATTATCATTACTGTGCTGCTACGATAGGTTCTTTTAAAACTAATTTTTCTAAAGTGGAATAATGCAAGTTAAGCATGAATTCATCTATTATCTGCCATTCAGACAAAAACATTTTTCTAGTACTTTTCAAAATGTGCCAGTGGGACAGATCTCAGTTTTACAGTAGTGAAAACATCAGGGGTTTTTATGAAGTGATTTATTCCACATCATGTAGCTGTTTAGTGGCATTGTTTAAACTCAGGCTCAGTGGAGTGAGTAGACCCCATGCCTACTCTACATGCCCTATCATGTAAGGCAGCAATCAGGTTCAGCAGAGTTCTTCACATGCTTAAGATGAAGCGATTTGGTACTTTGGTAACCCAGGGCTCTAATTCAGAGCAAGGATGGCACAGTTGAGAGCAGCCAACCAGCGTTCTTGCTTCAGTCCACAGTGCCAAGATGGTTGAACCTGGAAATCAGCAGTTGAAAAGCTGCAGTTTACAATATTGAGATGAAGGTTTGTTGATGTCACCTTGCCTTTAAAAAGGTCCTTGTAAAATGTGGCAGGTGAGCAGCTGACTCATGAGCAAGTGTGGTGTGTGAAGGACCATAAGTCCTGCTCCTGAAATCAGAGACCTGAGATGGCAGTGGCATTACAAACGGTGAGCCAGGAAGGCAGGGGGCGAGCTCCTCTCCATCTCAAGGCACTGAAGACTTTGCAGCTGGAGAGTAGCTCCCTGCTGGTATCAATGCACAAACTCAGATGTTACAAGTGACAACACAAATTTCAGACAGAGGTTGATTTTGCGTATATATTGCACGGTAACCCACACAAAGGAGCAAGGAAATGAATTCTAGGTTTGCTCCCAGCACTCTCTCTCTACGCATGAACCAAGGTAATTAGGGGTGTTTGCAGAGGGATTACTTGGATCTCTAAAGCCTGGATGCTGCTAAAGAAGTTCTGGGGTTCCCAAGGCAATGGGGGCATCTCAGATACTTTGGACATGTGGAAGGGAACCGCATGCTTGGGTTTAGGGAGGTGCCTTCATCCCATCAGAGGTTTTAAGGCGTTTGTCATGATGCCAAACTCCTCAGTGCAGAGCTTGTCATCTGTTGCGTCTGTGTGCCACCTTGCGTAACTTAACCAGCTGATGCTGTAATACAAGCCTTTAGAGAGACGATTTAAAAAAAAAAAAGATAAAAAATTTGGAAAATACCAAGGTTTAAATGTTCCTAACTTAGACTTAACCCAGACACCTCTTACTACTGCTCAGCATTTAATTACATTTATAGACTTTTCTTAAAACACCATACTCACTCTACAACAGATGGTCCTCATGGGAGGGATAAGTGTTCAAAAACTCTCCTTATCCTCATTAATTAGTTTGGAGCCTTATGTATATCTTACTTGGTGTCATGCAAAGTGCTCATTTTCTCATAAATTATATCAACTTAGTATGGTTCACAAATACTAATGAACTTCTCTACATTCCTGCAAAGTGAGAGAGGGTTATCATTAGAAGCACTTTTTTTTTTTTTTCTGTTATCGTTACTTGTAATAAGGAACTAAAGGTTGGATTTTTTTTTTATGGAAGAGAATTTAGAAAACATTTTGTTTCAGACAAGTCAAAGCAAAACATTGTTATATTTGATCAAAGACATTTTCTTCACTTCTAATAGCTAATATTTTGCTTGCTGTAATAACCACTGACATGTCCTCATGCTATCTGTAATTAGAATTTTAAAGGTATTTTCATGTTGCACCCTACATTCACCATTCCTACGTGCGGTGGTTTTTTGAATGGACAACTTTTCTCCAGCTCACAAAGTTTGTCTCTGAAGGAAATGTGTTACATCAGGTTGTATTTACATTTTTGAGGGGTTGGGTATACCTCTAAAAATCCATGTGCTGGGTGAGAGAAGGTGCTGGTAGGTGAACAGTTTATAAATTCTATGGCAATGTTTAAGTATTTCAGAGTGTATCAAATAAAAAAACATAAATCTGTCTCGGTCAAACTGACTGCAGACAAAATTTCCCTCTCGCCTTCCTTGATCAGAGTAACTGTGTTTCACAAGGCTAACGTTTTTCCCATGGGAAGTATCAGTTAAAAAGCATAACTAATTTTCTGATTAAAAAGGAAAAGATTCAGATAGAAAATGCATAGTCCCCTGGGATTTTTTATACGAAGAACTGAAGCAATATTTTGCCCAGTTGGCCAAAGCTTTCACTCATGAGCTGCCCGTGCCTTGCTTTGGGTGAGAAGCCCCTTGTTGCCTTCAGGCCACGGAACCCGCAGATCTCAGCTGCAGACTTGCAGACAAACAAGTGCCAGTCTCAAGTATTTTGGGTAAGTGCCTCGGAGGGGTGGCTTTTGTTACAACAACTGAGATTTGGAAGGGAAGCAAAAACAACTTGGAGACTTTGCCAAGCATGGAAGCCCTTCCTCAGGTGCACTAAGCACAAGCAGAGAACAGGTCCTCTGAGATCAGCCAGCCATATCTCCAACTCGCTGAGGGAAAAAGAGAGCTTGCAGTAGATGACTGTTAATCGGAGAGGCAATAATCTGGTTGTTTCCTAAAGAAAAACATGTGCGCAGTAGAACAAAGGTTTAGGCTGAAAAGGAGGAAAAAGGGTGATTGCACTGTGCTGTAAAACCAGTGTCTACAATGGGGCCCTGCTTTCTGGTGCCTGTTCCTCAAGGTTGTCTTTGGAAGATGATTTATTCACTGCCTTTAAACATTCATCTTCTGCCTAAAAGCGCAAGCTGCGTACCTTGATCTTTCTTTCGTGAAGACAGTGAAAAATAGACTTTTCCCACAAATTCTGCTTGTGGGCTTTCAAAGAGTGATTAATTGCATCACTGATGATGTGGGAGGTTGGCACAACTGCTCACGCCACAGCATGGGGGCAAAAGGAATAAAACCCCTTGTGCTCCTTGTTGCTCAGGTGCACATGCCTACAAATCAAACAGAGCGCTGCTGTTCACACTTTCATAGAGAATGTCTCACAATTGTGTTTCTTAACTGAGATCAATCCAATGTATTGGTCCCCTGGGATCAGTTTGTAGCTGAGGTTCATTGCAGCAGAATATTTGTTTCTAAAAGACCAGTCAGAGCAGAGGGTCTAAGAGAGCAACTAAGAGTTAAAACATTCCCTTATGGTATTTTCCCAGTCAGAAATTGCGTCTGGAAGTGAAATCCGTGAATCCGCATTTGGCAGGAACTCAGAGCGTAAACCAGAAGAAATGGTCATGTCTGCTAAAGCCAACCATACTCCAGGTACCTATGCACAATGAAAGTTAATTCAGATGAACCGTGAGGAAATGGGCAATGGAGAGCTGCCTTCTGCTGGTAGAAGGTGATGAGCTCCATCTTCTGCTCTCTGATTTTTATGCACCCCATGACCACGGTACAGCCCAGGATCACACCACAGTTACTTCCAAACTGGTCTGTGAGTTCCTGTACACACCAAGGCAAGGGAGCAGAGGGCTCTCACAACCATCTCTGTACCCAGAATCTGCTGACTTCTACTCCAGCAGGACAGGATGTCCTCCTTCACCAGATCCTCTGCAGCACAGTTGACAGGCTGGCTAGCCCCTGACCACAGAGTGACACAAGCAAGCCCACTTAGGCCTGTCTGGCCCTCCTCACGGATGGGGTAAAGTTCTCTTAGACCCAAGTGTTTCAGTGCTCTCCTTAGGCAGGGCTTCCACTGTGGGTGACCTAGTCTGGGGTGAGGGATCTGCATTTGCCACTCAGTGTCCGGGAACCCTGAGGGCCAGCTGTAGCAAGATTGGCCGTGGCTGTTGCCCCTGGCAGCTCTGCCATAGAAAGTAGGAAGAGGAGTGAAAGGTCATGGAAATGGCCAAAGTGAAATTGTTGATCTCTTTTTGTCTACCTTCTATAAATAGAACCAACCCTTTTGGTTTCAGTTTTATTTTTAGGTGTGTGGAGAACATTGTGTTCTTGTTCCCATTGCTCAAATGGCTCCTAGGTCTTCTTCCCATTCTTTTGCGATAACAGCCTTGGGCAGAGGAAGATGTGATTTCTCAGTAGCTGGGAGATGTTTGCACGGTGAGGCCAAATATACAAGAATCACACAGAATCACAGCATCACAGAATGATATAGGGTTGGAAGGGACCTCTGAAGATCATCTAAGAGCAGGAGCAGGCCATCCCTGAGCGCAGGAAAGTGAGCTGTCGATGGAAGAGACCGGCCTGGCTGAACAAAGAGATAAGGTCACAGCTCAGGGAAAAAAGGAAAGTTTATGTCCTTTGGAAAA
>JAOQGH010000001.1:139964257-139988543 GCA_025769975.1 Gallinago jamesoni
CAAGAGACGAGTTGACATGGTGCTCGGGGATATGGATTAGTGTTGGGTGGTGTTTTGTGTGGTGTGGGTGGTTTTTTGGGGGGTTTTATTTTGGTTTTTTTTTTTTTTTTTGATTGGTTGGACTAGATGATCTTAAAAGGTCCCTTCCACCCTAGGTGATTCTGTGATTCTGTGATCTAGTCCAACCCCTCTTTAGCAAGCAGGTCCACCTAGAGCAGGTTGCACAGAGCTCAAGTTTTCTTCTCAAGACACCTACAGGAGGATGGAGAGATGTGAGGGACCACACCAACAGAGCTGGGTTGGATGCTGCCCAGGGCTGTGCCCCGTCACTGGAGGATGAAGAGTCTGGTGAGGCTTGCACCCGGTCCTGCACCTTGGGACTTGCCAAGCTGGGTGCCACCAGCCAGGGGAAGCTCCCTGCACCAGATCCCGCTGCTCGGTGAGGCCTGCTGTTTAGGATCATCCCACATCTGGCTGCATCTGCTGCAGGAAAAGCAACTTTCTTCCCTCTGGCAACCATGCCTTTAGGGCCTGCAGGACTTGTTAACTTCTCAGAAGTTTTAGAGGCTGGTATTTTCACAGCAGCTGTAAATTCAGCCTCAGTTGGAGAAATGTTATTGGTCCCATTCCCTCCTCCTTTTCTTCTGCTGTGTCTGCCCTCCCTTCCTTTCTTAAATAGCTATCCTGCTTCTGTTTCTGCCCAAAGCAATGTTTGCCTTGCAATGTGGTGGGCTGAAGCCACACACTGGAGACATCTTTTTCAATGGGTGCAGCTGTTGCTCCTTCTAGCAAAGACGTGACTCTGTGGCAGCACGATTGCGTTCCTGCACGGCAGTGTGCCACTGCACACGTAACCCAGCGCGAGCTGCCTCGAGATGGGGCAGAAGCTCCAGCTTTTAATCAAACAGCTCTGGGCTGATATTGAAAAACGTGCAATTGATAGAGGATTTGCATGAAGGGATGGAGCTGCAGAGGAGGTTTCAAACAGGCCAAATCCAAATCTTGCTTCCAAATTGGCCATCTGTTTGCAAAATATATATCGGCAAATGCTATAATTTCATGTACGTGACTTGGTTCCAAGTTGCCTGTGGTAACTCTGAGGCTTGACTAACGAAGTTTTGTAATAGGCGTCTTCACTACTTGCTCTAGAAAGTGTCTGTGCCGACATTTCTCAAACACCGAATGCAAAGACCTAGAAGTTCCTTTTGGATTTGAAATAGGGTGCTATTAAGCAAGCCCATTTTGCAAGTTCTAATCTCACGCCAGGAAACACTATTCTTGTGAAGAGGTGACCATCAGAAAAGCGCGTCCAGTTTCTTTCCAGTGAGGTCTGGGCTGAGCTCATGTCTCTCAGGACAGATGCTGATCGTTTGCTGGCACGCAGGATAGGTACTCGTGGGAGTTTTGTGCAATGGCAATAGATTAGGAGATGCTCAAAAATCTGAAGTTTGCAGAGGCAGTGACAATAAATAGTTCTTGGAGGTCATAAAGGGTCAGAGATAAAAAAACGAAGTGGGTCTTTGTCCAGGTGAATAGCACTGATGCCGTGCATGTAAATGCTTCTAATCACGATTCACAAGTTCTGCTTCTTGCAGTATCTTGACCACTCCACATGTTGTAAATATTTCACATTCTTTTTTTCACATTCTTTTTTTCTTTTTTTTCTTTCTTTTTGAGCACATTAAGGTAGCCAATTTCAAGCCACAGTCTAGAGGGTTTCACTTCTCAGGTGAAGAAGGCTTCATTGTTATTTGGCAATAAGAGTTCTCACACAGGGCATGAGAACTGCTTGGGGCTGGTGGTTTTGTTACCAGTGTGTATGGTGGTTGTAGTGTGCAGGTAGGAAGAGGTTGTGAATCTTGTCTTGGTAAGTTTTAAGGATGACTGTATTTACTATCAGACTCATAGGATTTTAACATTTAATGCTGCTCTAAGAAGGCCCCCAAGAAAAATAAAATTTCATTTACCCACTTTTGACAGGCAGTTCAATTAATTCTCACACTTGGGATTTCTGTTGCAATTTTCCTGAAGTAGGGTGGCTTTTCCTGGAGGATTCTTGACATCACAGCTGTACTGCTGCTTTGATGATAAGGTCAGGTAAACTTTTAGTAATGGATAGCAGGGAACAATTCTTTTCCAGTAGAACTATAGTACATTTTAAATGTACAAAATTAGTCCCTTAGATGGAATGTTGTCATCTCCTTACTACATGTTTCTAAGGTGTACTGTGGCAGAAAATCTCAAGAGAGCAAGCTGTTAACCATGCAAACTCATCTGTGGCTACTTGTTATTTTTGCCCTTCATACTTGTCTGAGATGATAGATGGATGGATGGATGGATGGATGGATGGATGGATGGATGGATGGGATAATGCTGGCTGCAGAAGCTGGCAAGGAACAGCCTCTAAAAGAAACACTGGGAAAGGCTGGAGACATCCTCTTAATTTCTCCTTTTCGTTCTTCTTTCTGTCCTTTCAAAAAAAACCTAAACAAAACCACCAAACCCCCCAAAGATTTTGTCTAAGTGCTATCATTTAAATGTGTTAGGAACACATTTTGGTGTCTTTATCTGTTAAGAGATTAAAATTCTCGCTTCGCTACACTGAAAAAGCTTCAGCCTACTTCAGCTGAGTATGAATTGAGTGTCAGATACATCCGGTTTGGGAAAGGCAGGGTGTCTGAGGAGAGCAGATGAGCTCTTGACTCAATGTGGTGTTCACAGCATAGAATGGCACCCAAATACTTGCTAATCCTTTCTGCTTTGGGCAGAATGCATTAGTAGCTGGATTTCTTAATGATTTGAAACAGATGGTTTGTAGTCCATTTTGCTATCATTTACTAGAGAGGTGCCCTTGAGCTACAGTGATCTTGTATTTTGTCCCCTGCTAAGTCTCTGATCTCCAGGTATAGTAATTATTGTCTGTTATTTCTCACGTAGTGTGAAAATGCATGATCATCTTAGAATAGCACAAGTGTAAATGTCAGCAGCTTTTTCACATAGATACATTGCACTTTTTATATTGCTTTACTTTTTAGTTTTATTTTGCTTTTTTATTGCAAGAAAATTGATACTAACTTTCTCACGATATTTAAAAGATACTGCAGGAAAATTAAAATGCTGCCTAAATAAACCCTGTCTAGAAACCTTAGACTCTTCCTCATTGAGAGAGCAGGTATAAATTATTTAGGTTGTGCAACAAGAAATGCACTTGAGGAGCAAATCATGGTTGACCAAGGTTTCTCCTTCTGGTTGGTGCCAGTGCTGAGACAGGTAGTCCTGAGACAGGGTCAGATTCAGATTTTGTCAGTACCCAGGTCTGAGGTTGTTTAGCCCAAATGTCTCAGTTTGTGTTGTCTCTATTTAACCTTTTTGCACGAGGGTGTATGAGTATGTGGATACATGAATGGACTTACTCTTCCCCTCAAGACTGTGCTAGCAAGTTGGAACTTGATTAAACTGATGAACTGAAACTTACTTATTTGATCAGCGTTGGGAATTATTTTTACAAAGTGATGTACTTGACACATATTTAAAGAAAGTATGGCATCCTTGAAGTGAACAGTGTGTGATATGAGAAAGGAGAAGAGGGAACAAGAAGCTAAAAACAGCGAAGTTAGCAGTCTAAGTGGCATTGTGCACAGACAGATGGGTACCAGCTGTCTTTTTGGTAGATACTAAGATATACTGTATGAGCTGGGGAAGGAGAACGTACTTTAACTGAACACTGCTAACTATAGAATAAAAAAGAGCTGTAAAAACCTTCATGAAACCTAGATTTGTTTTTTTTTCTGAAATAAGTAGGGCCATATTTGGTGTAAAGTATATGTTTTTCTTTAATATTCAAATGGGAAAACATTTCTAATTGTTTCAGTCTCTGGTGCTGCTGGAAAAAACCCAACCTGGATACATGATAAAATGAATATTTACTGTGTATGACAGATGGGGAGGGAACTGATTTTTGGAGCCAGGCAAAAATGATACATGGTTTCTTTTTGTTGAAATGTTGATTAAATCTTTCACAAAAAAACCCCACAAACTGGCAGTGGACCAAAAAAGTGCAAGACCACCCATTAGAAAAACATTAATTTGGTATCCCATATTCAAACTTGACAAAGAGTCCATTAAAAAAACCAACCAACCAACCAAACCCCCCAAAAACCCAAAACAGCAAAACCACAAAGAAACAGAGGGCTGAAGAGCCAGGTCTGAAAACTGCAAGTGAAATACTGATGTGACAAATTGCACTGTGTGTCCACTTCTGCAGCGTTCATTGTACAGTCAGGTTTGCTTGGCTGCACAGCCACTGATCCAAAATTCATAGCCTTACCAGCAGGAATAACTGTAGAACAGCATATTCCTTCATCCCCAGCTGCTGGAAGGAAATGTTACATAGGAAACTTAATGTTTAAATTCTCTAAAATACCCAGTGTTCTGCCTTGATACCTTGCTATGTTGAGCAGGTCATGCTACCACCCAGCCTAGCCAACAAGAGCTCTGGGTCATATTTAGGGCAATATTAATGTGCCTGCCATTCACATTAACTGCTGTCCTATGTTAGTACTTTCATGCAAAGTGTGGTGATGACTGAGGTCATCAAAAGGAAACACTTCCAACATCCACCAAAATTGGAGAAATGTAGCTTGGAAGCATCCCACAATGTGGAACAAATTTCTTGTCATTTTTGTTAGGAGGAGAAAAAAACATGTAGGTAACGTTAGTGGTAACAGAGGTCCTGCAGAATGTCATAATTAGTCATTCGAGCTGGAATTCCCAAACTCTTGGATCTTTGGGACTGCAGAAAAAAATTGAAAAGATACATCAACAGGCCACATTAAACTTTAAGACATGAGTGATTATAAGGGCTATTTGGCCTGGTGTCTTCCAGGACACATTTCCAGAAGCAAATTCTAATTGTTCTCGGGTACTTTCCTCTCATCTCATTCCCCAATGTCACTGACTTGCTCAGGTTGAAAACTGAACCAGTTCAACCAGGGTGAGCTTTTTGTTGTCAAGTGAGCAGCAAACTTGTCAAAATCAAATTTGTAAAGAGGAAGCAAGTTGAAGCTTCTCAGCGTGTGGCAATTCTTCCGGAACAGGGCAAGCAACACGCAATCTGGGATGGCCCCTGGGGACAACAGATCAATGAATACTTGCATGGAGATGTTGCCTAAGTAAACACGGTCACAGGGTCTTGTTACACAAGCCTGTCTTCCTATTACTTGAGTAGTAATAGGATGCTTTTTGTACTGTAAACTCTGGGTACCTTACGGCTACCTCATTCACCTAGAAAACCTGAGACCTATAACTTCATGAGCCAGAGTGCAAAGCATGAGGTTTGGAACAAAACAGATGCAAGGGGTGAATTGTTTTCAAATATGAGGTTGCCCTCGGGGGCATATCTACATTTTCAGCTGCATATTTGTGCAGGAGCTACGTATGGTTGCGTGAGTAGTGCACGTACAGTACATTTTGTTCTGCAATCAGTGTCCATAGGTTTCATTTCACTATATCCTGCATCAACACAAATTGCCGATAAGCGCTGTGAGTTCTGGTCAGCTGTCCCATCAAGCGTTGCTCCATGCCATCCCAGATGTTTTCAGGAAACCTGTGCATGTTCTGTAGAGAGCCTAGAGATCACGGGACATCTTGGGCACACCAGTGTCATCCCTGTAACTCTATTGCTCCTGCAAATGGGTGCCTTTTTAAAATTATGCTTCCTTGCATGCAGGAAGCCTTCATGTACTTTGTGATCTTTGCACATAAACAGGGGACTGGCAAAAACCTGATTCTTAAAGTAATGAGAAAGACATAAGCAATCAGCCAGTCCTACCTCTACAGATAGGTCAACCCAAAGCAAGCACAGAGTGCTGGGGGTCAGAGGGATGGGATGGCTGGGAAAGTCCTCCATTACATCAAAGGCTACTTGCCTTGGGCTATGGGAAGAGCTTGCTGCAATGGCCTGCCAACGTGAGAACTCCCGCTTGTAGCCTTTGCTCTTTGCAAACTGCTAACCCAGTTAGATGATGATGATGATGGTGCGTGACAGGGAACTGTGCAATACCCCCATAAAGTGTCTTTGCCCATCACTAAGTGGCAAATGGGAAGTTTTTCATGACTAGACACGTCTGGGCTTCTGGGGCTGCATGGTGCTGGGTTCATCTGCTGGGAAGAGAATAGAGGGCACAAAAGAAAATAGCTAGGGAACTTCTACATTTCATATTATGCATACATGCGGTTCTGGCTGTCCTACCTCAAAATTACAAATTGTGCACACATGGGCAGAAAGAATGACAGAGGACCTGAAGCTGTGTCCTCTACAGCAAGGTTAAATACCTGATAGCACAGAAAAGAGTTGGAAGCTGGAGGGTACGGTTAGGGCTAAAAGTCTGGAGTAGTACAGAAAAGGTGAAGAGGGATTGCATGTTTGCTGGTTCTCACACTACTGGCTGTAGAGGGCAGCCAATGAAATTATCAGACTGTATGTTTAAAATGTACAAAAAGGAGTAGTATTTTTCCATCAGGAATGTATTTAAGCCATGGAACTCATTGCCACAGGGTGTTGCATAGGCTGGAAGTATTCATGGATACAACAGATTCCTGGAAGCCAAGTAGTGTTGGAATCAATGCTTTCTGGAGTCTCTGCTGGTTGCCATAAAACACAAGGGGAAAGGTCATACTACACGTACTATGTTCTTATACTGCCTTAAACTTCAGCTGCAGATTGCTCTCAAGACCAGATACGGTGCAACATAGGCTTTCAGTTTGACCTACTGTGACTCTTCTGACATTTTTACCATTTCAGATTCCCCAGTCATCACGGATATTTCTCTGTGATGCTACAAACCCAGATCCCTGACTGTTGGATGGGGTAAAAGGTCTTCAGAAGATCTCAAGGTGTTTTCCTCTACTTTATTTATCAGGAATGTTTTTCCCATAGATTTAGCTGTTGCTTTTTCTCCTGATCAGCTGCAGTGTACATATCGTCCTTGGCTTACAAAGCATTTACTGGGAAAAAAAATTAACTATTTCCTAAGTAAGCTGGAGTGTGTACATATGCACACAACGAAGAAAGTAGCAGGACAGAAAAGTAAAAACAGCATACTGTGATCAAGGCTGAACGTTGCCGAGATATCATGATATTGCCTTCATATCATGAGGGCTGCTGGCTGTGATGTGGGCTAATATTGAAAGACATGCAAATAATAGAGGGTTTGCATGAAGGGACGGAGCTGCAGAAGAGGTTTTGAACAGGCCAGATCCAAATCTTCACGAATGAACAAGGTACATGGCTGAGAGACCTCTCTACAGTGGTGAAAAGATGGAGAATGATACAGTTGAACTACCAACAGCTTATCCTGGGTTTGTACCACTCTGTGCACTATCTTCTGTGTCCTGGCCCTACTTCTGCTCATGCCCTACCTTTTACTGTGGCTGTATCAGCAAGTAACTTACCCCTGTACAAAAGAAAGCTTCTTTTACCAGCAAAGGATAATAAAGTCCCTCATCTCAGTATGTGATCTCGTTAGAGCAGCCTGGGCATGACTGACAAGGACGCCAGGAGTTGAGAGTTCTGCAGAGGGGTGAGCGCTATGGAGGAGACCGGGTTAAGAGGTGGAGAAGAGTATGTGACAAAGGCATAGCAGAACTTGCCTCAGAGTACAGATGAATTGACACCCACTTTGCTGCAGGTAAACTAGAAAAATCTGTTTCTGAATGGGACTTGATGACGGGCATAAAATACAGGGTTTGCAAGCCCTGCAGTTTGTTTGTTTGTTGAACATGGAACAGCTGAATTCAAAGCAACTTGAGTTTACCCATGAGAGATCCTGACTCAGGCATAAGCCCTGCTGAAAGCACAGTCTCTTTAGTCCATTATCCTCCTGTGCACCACCTTCGGATGAAAACACCTCTTACAAAAAAACATCGAAGCCGGCACAATCCTTTCCTCAAGGTGCTGTTTCTTCATCTTCTCAGAAAGCACTGCCTCAAGGAAGGGTTCTGTCAAGCACTTTTCTTTATTACAACCTGACGAGATTTTGAAACACTGATTCAAGTAGAGTGTTAAAACCAGTGGCTGGTTACATAGTTAAGAAAACACTGCATATCTCCCTTTGGCAGACTGCAGTGCCAGAAAATTTCAGCCCTTTCCTCTGTTCCACCAAGCCTTCAGAAATAAGAATAATTTGATGATATACTAGAAAAATCCTTTTCTGCTCTTATAACAGTGATTCTGGAAAGTGAAGAAGCAAATTTATCCCAAGACAAAGAGATAAGTGGCCTGAGCATGATTTTGAGGGTGACATCCTGGTTCTGATGGCTTCATGAGTGCCGAGCTGCAGCCTCTAATAAACATGGTATCACCAGCAAACTCATTAACGGATTTTGATCTAAAATGACACAGCACTGATGCTACTAATTATTTTTGTGTGTTGTAGAACTATATAAAGTAAATAGTTTTTTATGTAGTCCTGGGTTTCTCACTATACATGTAAATTTCTCTAAAGTGTTATTAGCTGTGTTATTAATAAGTAAGCTTTTTCAGCTGGTGTTTTGCTGTAAAATAGCTTTGAGTTTCCACAAACATTTGTCAGTTTACACTAACCAGTTTTTGCCAGATTACTCTGGTTTCCCCTGGCAAGCACAGCCAGCATCCTGTAGCTCTTCCACTTTGCATGGGGCAACGCAAAAACAGACAGCAGAGCAGGAACACAAAGCCTGCAGCGCTTTCATTTCCACCCTTCTTTTGGGGACTTTTGCAATTGGAAACCAGCCCTTTCCCCTCAGCAGGTGGCAGCCTCTGTATTTCTCCATGTATGGATAAATATATGTGTCTTTTTTTTCCCCCTTTCTTTCTGTTTTGTCTCAATCTACATCTATTCCCGTAACTATGGTATCAAGCCAAGAACTGTATCAATAATTCATACCTCCTGATGAAACCACACTGCCTGGGAATTTACAAGAACTTGTACATTAATCAAAATAGTAACTTGTAGACGTCCTGAGATCTTTCAGCTTTCCACGAAGACAAAGAGAATGGCTCAGCACTTATGAGAAGGTCAGGTTTGATGACCTCAGGGTTCTGCTGGGTCCCCAGTGAAATAAACAGACCCTGGAAGCTACAGCCAGAAAGACCAACAGGGATCTCAGTTTTGTTGGGAAGGCATTTCTCAATCCAAGGATGTTTTGAAGGAAAGCCCACCACCACTTTCTTGCAATCTTTCATTAAAGTTACCCAAATTTCCTTGTACATGGTAAACCCTCATGTTGGGTTCTCCTTACTTCCAATTAACTAAATCTGAATGCTCTTCCAGCTTGCAATTAAGGAAAATTTGTATTATTGTTAAAACCTCTTCTTTATTTTTTTCAAGATAGAATTGATAGCAATGATTTTAAAAAATAACATTAAACATTATCTTGACTTCCCATCATGTACAAAATCCTCCCAAAGTCTTTAAAAAACAGTTGCTGCAATGATGAGTTCCCTTTTCAACTAGTACAGAACACCATGTGCTGGAGAAGGGCTTAGCTCTGCGCATTTGAAGTCTGAAATCCTCCTAAGATTAGTTTTGCTGCCTCATGTATATTTGTACTCCTGTTACATGGTCAGCCTTTATGAATATAATAGAACCCTCCAAGCTCAGCTGTTCATATTAAAATAAATGTATACATTGCTGAATGAATGGTACAAAATCTTACTTTCTTCAGTGCTTTACAGTGTATGTGCACCAACTGAACAGATAAATAGAAGAGAAAAAGAAAGACTAAGTCTACCTCATCCTTATTGCCAGCAAATGTGATCCTGTAACATTACTTAGGTGCTCTTGCATGTCTTCTTTAGGAGGAAAATGGCAATATTTGGATTGGGTTTTTTTTTCTTCTGAACTGAATTTATTTCTCCTAATTCCTGTTTTCAAAACACTGATTCCTCCCTCCCTCCCCTGCCCCCCATTGAGACGCAGTATCCAATGCATGTACTAATTTGTCATTCATTTATTTGTAATAAATGAATCACATCACTAATCCAGAACAGGTCTAATCTTGTCTTCATTTTTCTCTAGTAACTCTTGATACCAGTCAGAATTGCTGACCATCGTAACACTAAACACAGCACAAGTACTAAGGGAGAATACAACTGAAACTTTGGTGTCTTTATTTCTATACCACATGTACTGTATATGTTTTGCACTGTCCCCTCCACCCAAGCCTCCTCCCCCCCACACTCCTGTGATAGTGAATTACACATTGAATTGAGAAAGTGGAGTAGGAAAGAAATACCTCGAGTAACTGTATCCACTGAGTGTATTTCATACTCTTACATCTTACATACCCTTACATTATTTCATACTTCTTACTACAAGTGTGTGAAATATATTTCTGTGTCAGAAGGATAGTAAAACTAAGACAAATGAAAAGATTTACTGCCTGCATTAAACAAATGACTTCATCTTCTTAGCGAGACAAAGATTTCATTCAGGAACATGTAATTAAAAATTAATTGTTAATATTATCCTCCCAGTACACCTACAGTAATGTATGATCCATGCTTGCTCAACTTTTCCCTAATCATAGGACATATATTGGTCACTGTTTTTCACAGCTATGAAGTTACTTTTTACCAATTAAATTTAAATTCGGCTAACAAAAGGGCAATCATGAATAAAAATCTATGTCATGTGTTTTTCTCTTTGCTTCTGGAATTACCTCTTTGCTGGGCTGACTGCTTAAACCACGCACCATAACTCATTTAGACATCTTGTGGTGTACCTGCTGTTCTCCCTCATGTAGCTCTATCCAACTTCATGCTCCTCAACTGGACACAGTTCCTCCCCTGTCTGCTCTTACCATGGGCTTTTCGTAATCACTGCTGTGTTTTTAAGCCACAGAGCATGTTATGTTTCTTCATATATGAAAAGACTGATCATGATTGCAAGCAAACACTGTGATTTTGGAAATGGAGAGGGAAAAGAAGGCTACTCAGCAAGCTCAGTGCCCCTACTGAGTCACTGCCTATGGTCTGGGAAGATGCCATAGCTGTGGGAAAAGTCTGCTCTCTGTTCTCCTCAGCATCATTAGCTTCCAGTTAGCCCCACCAGTCAGTTCCATCATGGTGAGTGACCACGTCAGTGCTGCATTTTTGCCTAAAGCCCTGCACTAAAGCATGGTAGACAATATAATATATCCTGTAGGTGTACTCCACCTGAGCAGTGGGGATGGCTGGTAGCTTGGGGAAGTGCTCAAACTGAGCTGCGAGCTGTGGTCCACCTGCCTTTTCAGTCATCATCTGCAAATCTGCAAAGAAGTACACATGCATCTATGCTTGTGATCCTACTGATTTTATTTGCACCATGTAATTACCAACATCTGAGACTTTATGCTAGTGAAGCCACTGTGTGACACACCAGGAACAAAATTCAGCAGATACATAATTTCACCCATTGGAGAAGAAAGGGCAGTAAGAGATTTATTTCCCACTTTCATTGTAATTTTAGAGAGGCATTTGGATGTGGTGATGGTGAAAACTGTCACTATTTAGCCATTTAAATGACCCTCTCCAGTTCGGTGTATAGGGACAGAGACAGCACTTTACAACTTTCAACAAACTCAGCTTATCAGCAATCACATTGTATGTTATGTAGACTGTGTCCAAGGATGGTCTTCTCCCTCAAATAAAAAGCCAGCAAATCCCACTCTTTTAGAAATGGTTTCTTTATTTCACCAGCCTACAACTGTGTGTCTGCGCACAGACAATTTAATCTGCTGGTGGCAGTCTGTGTGCCTCCCAGTGTCCCAGGAAAGTATTGCAAACACGGGTGTGATGCATACAGTGATGAGGATGACTGATGCAGGGAGAGTCCCCTTGGCCAACCCAAACTCCATTTGTGGTGAGGGCAGGTGAGGCACTTTTTGTTGCTTGAAGTACTTCTGGCCCCAGTGCTGCTGTCTCTGGGCCTTCCTAGCCATTGCTTTGTTCCTTTGCAGCCTGTCGACTTCTACAATGAGGGTCTCTTCCTCCCTTCTCTTTCCAGCTCTTGAAAATGTAATTATTCTTCATAGCCTGCCTGGTTTTACCACCCTTTGCAGTAAAAGGGCATGTGGAAATCCCAGGAGCCCATGGAGTTGCAGGGAGGCAGTCTCTAACCAGCCTGTCGCTGCTCTGGCCAAATGAACATTCCCTCATGACAAAGTGTATGTCTCTTGGCCTATCTCCTTCTGTTTCTCCCAGTCAGTCATACACAACTGGTGTTTGACAGCACTTATTTTCTTGCATAAACATGCAAATTCTTGTATTCTTGGCATCTGTTGTGCCTTGGGGTAATTCCTCTGTTTAGTCTTTCTCTTTCTGTCCCATGTATTTGGTGTTTCTCAGAGCTGGATAGCTTCTTTAATTCCCTTTCCATTTCTGTGCTCCCCAAGAGCCCATCTGGGAACTGTGCACAAGGACACTATAAATTATTAAAACCAGGTTTGCCCATATCAATAAAGCCCAAGAACATGTGTTGGTGCAATAGTTGTGGTTTACTTTGCATCTGCTTGCCAGTCAGCTTTCAACATTCAAGATTTCTTAATGCCGTGCTATCTTATTCTTATGTGAACCAGAGAAATTTTCTCCTATTTTTAATCAAGTGAAGCTGGCTCAGCCAAACTGAATAACTGAATTCTATGTGAGTGCAGTTCCCGGGCGCCAAGCATTATCAGCCATGGGGTCACTCCACAGAATCACAGAATGGTGGGGGTTGAAAGAGACCTTTGGAGATCATCTCGTCCAATTCCCCCCTGCCAAAGCAGGTCCACCTAGAGCAGGTTGCACAGGAACTCGTCCAGGTGGGTTTTGAATGTCTCCAGAGAAGGTGACTCCACCACCTCTCTGGTCCAGTACTCTGTTATCCTCAAAGTAAAGACGTTTTTCCTTATGTTCCAGATGGACTTGTCTGTGTTCCATTTTGTGCTCATTACCTTTTGTCCTGTCTCTGGGCCCTCACTTGGGCGAGTTCCTCCAAGACAGACATGAGAACCTAGGAGTTGCTAGAAAATGCTGGCACCTTAAATGTCCTTTATAGAAATGGATTTATCCCCACTCCATGATGTCTGAATTTCCCCTTCCTGGGACTAGGGTTAATGAACAGAGAAACTTTGTCAGTGGAGGCCTTTTGAAAGCTTCTGTTGCAAGAAACTGCCAGAACCCTAAATATTACTTGAGATTTTGGTTATTTTGTTGGGATGTCCAAGGAGAGCAAAATCCACCCAAATGCGGGAAGGCAGCTGCGTATAGCCCCGGTGCGGGAAATAGCGATCTGGTGAGATGAGCAACGAGTGAGACATATGGGGAATAGCCTGGTCTTCAAGTTAGGAATTTCACAGCTATGCTCTAGTGTCTTAAGCTGTATAAATGAATCATCAGCACAGCGAAACCACAGAATGACACCAGCTTCCCTAAAAGAATCTATATATATATATAGCTGCTAGACTTGCATATTTCTGTTTATAAACACTCAGTAATATCTGACTGCAGAGTGACATGGCCTTCTCAGCAGACAGCTCCTAAGAGAAATACTGGTTCTATCTTTCATTTCTTCCAGAGTTATTTTAAACCAGATGTATGCATCTCCAGATATACTATTTTAACTTAAAGTTCCTGGTACTGGTGCATGTGATCAGGGTTTTTTCTAGGTAAAAAGTCAACCAGGACAGAGCTCTTTTGAAGAATGTTGATTAAAAGTGGTGATCTTTGTTAGGTGTATCTGAGGACACCGTGCTATCTGGAAACTGCACTGCTACTCTTTAGATACATGGTTTTAGTTTATTTTTTAAAGGCAGGTCAGCTTATATTATTGCACTATAAACTCACTTTTAACCCTTTAGCCTGCTTCAGCTGTATTTTGCAAGAGGCCGTGTTTTCAAAGAGTCTGCAGTTGTAGTAGCGTGAGGAAAACTGGTCATTGGTGCTGTGTACAGATGGGAAACCCAAAGCATTGCCTCTCAGAGGGAAAGTCAGGCAGAACCCAGTCCTTACACGTTTGTGGTGATGGGCAATGAGAAGCTGACCAGTCAGCATCAATGTGGTTGGGAGCCAGCCGAAGGATGTGCTACACCTGGCATAGGCAAACTAGTCTTGGGTGAGGTGGGAGCAGAGGACAGGGAGTGGGGGGGAAAAGAAAGGACTGGAGTGTGGCAGGTAAAGGCCATGAGAGGAGAGCTGATGTGGCTGCAGTGGAAGGGTGTACGTGTATGATAAGGGCAGGGGGGCACGTTTCTCCAGAAAAGCAGGTGATGCCAGTTCTGCTGCTCATTGAGCAGCTTGCTGGTGGACAGCTTGATTGCCCAGTGAATGCAATGACTGTGTTTGCAGTAGTTGGTAGGTACAATCTCTCCAAAGATATCAAACCCAATTTCCTGCAGTTTTGCTCTTTTTGAGGCTGGTAAACGGCTGAGTTATTTGTTGGGAACTGCCTGGCTCTTGTGACCAGGGTTACCGTTAGGAAACTGCCACCTTTATTGTGTAAGCCACTCATATAGTAATAACCTGATCTTAGACGTAATATAACATAGGTCACCCAATCTGACAGACCTTATGTCTGAAAGTGAAAACGGAAGGACTGAAATAATTTTATAGTTCATTAGGTCAGATTCTCGGAATGAAGTGTGAGGGGTCCAGGAAGCAAGACCAGTGGTTTCATCGCACAAATGTGGGAGTTTAACATCAGTGGTGATGAGCTCTTTCTTTTCACCAAAATGATGGGGCACTACAGGTCAGTAACTAACTTTAGGTACATTACCGGCCTTTCAGGTTTACGGATAACGGGACTGCTTAGGGAAAACCGGGCAGGCACGTGTAGGGCTGACAGCTGCAGAGACTCTTGCAATGACTGCACTGGTCAGGATACAGAAACTGTAAAGAGCATTACAGATTTAAATACATGATTTTTTTCTTTTTGTTTCTTTTTGTTTCCTTTCTGAAGTTGCTGTAATGCAGTGGATATTGCCTGCACAAATGAATATGTGCGATCCAAGTATATGACACACCCCTAAAGATTGCAATATATTCATAGATGTCATCACCTGTATGTTTCTTCTCGCCATAGTAGATGGCAGCATGGTCTGAAAACCTGATGATTTTTCATCTCTTAAACAATATTCTGTGGTCTCCGGTACAACTGAGGCTGATATTACTTAAAGAAGGACGTAATGAATTATGTTAGGGCTAAATAAGAAATGGTTCTTATAAGCTTACTGCCACAAACAGCTAAGTTGCTTTTATTGCTCAGTCACTATTTGGTCAGTGAGAGCACCAAAAAGCCCGACCCTTAGCTTAGGACCCCAGTGCTCCAGACCAGGGTGGCTCCGCTGAGGTTTTTGAAGTCTGGGGAGGGGACGACATTTTACTGAGGTCTGCTAGAAGGCACCTGTGTGCTGACTCCAGGTCCAGCCCACAACCACACATTGCTTTCCTGGGCTATCAATGAGGCACTGCAGGACAGCTGGTCCCTGAGGGATCAAGTAAGAAATTCAGGGTTGCCTGCAGGAGGCATCACATGTCAGGACATGGCACAGGAAGAATTGGTTTCTGGTCCAGTTACAGACTGAAGTCCTCTGCTAGATTGCCCTCTTCTAAACAGTTGGAGGCCAACGTTGCTGTAATTCACAACACATTTCCTACCCCTTCTGCTCATGAGCCTGGATGCCATAATCTACTTATAACTGTTAATTCTTTATACTCCAGTGCAAAGACAGCCTTAATGTAAGCTGTGACACTTAAGATGGATGTTATGGAAGGAAAGGAGAATCAACCCATTTGTGATTCACAAGCCATCTGGGAAATCACAAAAGATTTATGTTGTCCGTGAAGAACCTGCTAAACCACATTGTATGAGGATTGCAATTATTTAGCTGCTGACTGTGCTGCAGGACACCTTTTGTTATCCATGAGAATTTTTTATTTGAAGTAGAGCGTGAAATAGTCATGTGAAGACATGAGTGTGTGCAAGCTGCCATTCGTCAGAAAAAAGGAAATATAGTCATATATTTAGCAGTCATTTCCCCTTTTTTTTTGAGAAATTCAAATACATACTTTTTCCCTCTCTCTGTGTCGTGTCTCTCTTTCTCTCATCCTCACTCTGCGGAAGGAACGAAAGATGGGTCTAAAATGTCATTTGGTTCTGACACAAATCTGATTGCACAACAAGAAACAAATTTCCGCTGTGGGTTGTGCTAAACCCTTTATAAGGTCCTCACTGGCAATTTGCAGTCTTAAATCTTTTCATGAGAAGCTAATGGCTGAAAGACTGCAGAATCACAGGTAAGGGAATCTGATGGAAATATGGGAATGAAAACCTCCTCTAAACCTTCAGGTTGTGTAGGATTTATGGAGATTGCTAGATACTAAACCAAAGGGACCGGAAAGCTCTGAACAAAATAAGTATTTTCATCAGGCAAAGGATCTAACAAGAGAGAAACTCTCCTGTTACAGGGTATTACATGTAAACCATGGGACTTATTACTGTAACAGAAAAAGCCACGAGCACCTAGTCCAGGTGTAGCCTGGCCACAGCTCCACGCCAACGCCCTGGAAACCTTTGCAGATGAAGCGGTAGGGGAGACAACCCACGGTTATGAAACAGTATTATTGAGCAAGAGGTTGGCTTTGGTGTTGTAGAAATGACAATAAGTTGTAAATAGTTGATTATAGTGGAACTGTCAGTTGTCAGAAAACATAGCTACTAGAACAGCTACAGATTAAAACTGCATTATAAATATGATCATGAGGGGATACACAGAAGATGCCTGAAGCTAAGTACCTATGAATATGACTGTCTTATATTGGTATAAATATATTTTTGCTTTTGGATACAGTTTGAAGTAGTTGTCCAGCCATTTAAAATTAATCCTGTGGGACAATTATAGTGTAAGGTTAATGTTAAATGCATGCAATTTATATATCTGTATATAAATGGAAATAGTATATATCATGTGCATCTGTGTACTGTCTTGCACATAAATACTTTGCATAGAGTGTAAACTGGTGCCTGTAGATAGCATGTTTTATGTATTTTTGCCTGTGGTACACTGAGGTAACACTGAGCAGCTGCAGCTGAAACCTCGTGGCAGACCAGGGAGCATTCAGTGATGTGCACAGAAGTTGCCTTGCCCATGCCAGGATGATACAGATGACAATTAATGAATGACTGGCAGTCCCTTAATGTGATTATGTGCAATTTTTAGGATGAGTTGTTCAGCACATTCCTCATCTTTTTTTTTAGCACAGACAGTAATAATATCCATGCTGACAGATTACTTTCCCACCATGAGCAAGATGAGTGTGTATGCCAAGGTGTTATGGTTCAAAGAACCCACAACAATTTAGCATTTAGACAATTATTCTATCACCTGATGACCCATCCCCACCTGGGAAGGGAAATTGGGAAAAAAGCAAGGAAACCCAAGGATTGAAATATAAACAGATTTAATAGAATAATGCAAAATAATTAACATTAATAATACTAAAGAGCCAATATCGATCCTAACACCAATATAAAATATATGAAGATTACACTCGGTCAATTATATCAGTAGGAAGTTGTGTTAGCTTGAAAACACTGAGATCTTGAATCCCAAATACCATACCTGGTAATAAAGTAAATATTTTCACAAATTCAGACACTACAGTCTTTTAAAAATGCAGCTTTCCCTAGTATTAGAAGAGACCTTACTGAAAAAGAAATGAACCCTATGTTGCTCAAACCAGGACATGTGGGAATCAAAGATTTTTGTCCCAAAAGAAACATTTGTTGGAGACTTTGAAAGCTTGGTTCTGGTTGTAGCAGGAAGATTGCCAGCATCCTGATCTACAATATCTGGCCTACTTCGGTAGCCACAGTGGGGAAGATGAAGTGACAGAGGATTTAATGAGGTCTGTACAACCTTGGGAGGCACCTGAAGTGACTGCTTAAGGAGATAAAGTCTATTCTGTTACATCTTTGGTCCTGCATTCACCCAAGCTACACTAGAGCTAACTCGAAACAGCTGGCCCGCTCCTCAGTCACATCTTACTGCAAAATAAGCAGAGCTGGATTTTTCCACCCATAGCTGTTGCACTCAAAAGCCGTGGGGACAGCAGCATCTTGTGGTATGATGTTTGCATCTCCCGGAGTGAAAGGAAAGGGACAGAAGTGATGTGCTTGTGCCAAGCCAGATGCTCTTGTTCTGCAAGTCAGGCCCCATAAAATAGGGCTGAAGAAACCCTTCTGCTCACTGAGGGCAAACCAAAGCTCACCAGGGTTGAAGTGAGGAAAAGAGCAGTAAATTCTTCAGTTAATGTTGAGTATTTTCATTGTATCTTCTGTCTTGTAATAAACTTCCCTGTAGATTTCAAGACACCTTCCCTCAGCTGTTTCCTTCTGCTTTCCTCTGGGAAAAAATGCGTGGGCTCTTCTTTGTCCTGGTGATGTGCACAGCGGGCGCCTCCGCTTTCAGACTCCAGCAAGTCAAAAGCACAGGTAAGGGCATACTTTTTTTCTTTTTTTCTTTTTATTTTTTTGGTCTCCCTCTCCCTTCTTTTCAATGTGCCTGGCTGACAGTAATGTAAAAATATCTCTGATTTATATAGAAAACTGCCCAGATCACACCGTGTATTTCAAACACTACTATGAACTGCATGGAGAACCTGTGGTTCTGAAATGCCCTTCCCCCACATACAAACATTCGGATTTTTCTGCCTTGGCCCCTAATATCACATGGTATAAAAATGGTTCAAAAACCATGATATCAGGAAGAGATGAAGATCCAAGAATCTGGGCAAATGGAGATGCACTCTGGTTTTTACCAGCAATGCTAGAAGACTCAGGAGTATATATCTGCACCAGAAGGTGGGTATTTTAAAGAGAATCCAGTGCACTAACAATATGATTGTCTAAAATACATTAGCTTGATTCTAAACTCCAGTTATGTTCAGAGCATGTCTGGATAAGAGTCCTCACTGACTTTATTAGAGAAAAAACTGGGAAGTCAGAATCCTTAAATGCGTTGTGTGTCTCCTATAGATGTATATACTGGAATCTGGATAAATCATGACACAGTATTGCTGCTCTAGCTACGATCTCATGAGGAAATAGTGTACACAGAGTTTGCTCTGGCTTATTTAGGAGCTAGTCAGGGCTGTGGTGTGTGGGGACATGCTGCAGACAGGGGATTCTGCAGAACGCAACCCTTGTGTCACAGCTCCAGAGAAGCAAATAGCCCTGTCTGCACTTCAGATTTACAAAGCACATACCACAGCACCATGGCTCTGAAGAGGCTTCCTTCATCCCCCTTCCTTATCCCTGAGCTTTACTTTTCTTCTGCTTCACATTTTAAACCAGAATTTGATTGCCTTGATATTGCTGGAAGATCTTTCATGAGACCCTATGTGTATTTATTAGACTGGTGCCAGATTCATCATGTTGCAGTGGGTTGAGACTTGAGCCATGGATTTTTTCAGCCTTACTGGTATTTTTTTTCTGAGTGTTTACAATCTGATAGCCCCTTGTACAGTTTCAATAGAGGTATCAGGATCTGGATTTGCAGGGAACTGAGAAAGGCAAAGCTACCCATCACCATTAAAGCCTGAACTGCAGAAGGTGTCCCAGGTCCTTGTCTTCTGACAGCTCCTCTGTCCAGTCAGTCTCCCAGTACACCTCTAGCAACTGGCACTTTGTTCTGGGGTCTATAGTGGAAAACATAGCTCTACATCCCTGGAGGTGTCTGTGTAGGGCACAGTTTCCTTGCTGGCAAGGCACATCTTGTGAGTGACATGTCACCAGCAGAAGAGATGGACAGGCAGAACTCAATAAATCATGCTCAGCATATTAGATTGGCCTTTCCACATTTCACCTTTCCACAGTGATTGCAGTGGTGGGGCAGAAGAGAAGACTTCGATAGTGAGACCAGAATAACAAAAGGTTGCAAATATTGTCCTGGAGCACAGAGAAGTTGCCTGAGACCCTGAATGGTGTTTTTAAATCCCCTTTCTGAACTATTCTGTCTCAGTTCCTCAACCTATACACTATGGCAATGTTAGTGACAGCTATAGTAAAGTGCTGTGAAACCTCTTTGAAAAGATGTGTGAGCACCGAGTCCATAGCTTCATTGCTAACGTTATTACAGGACTAATAAAGTAAAAAAGTAATAATTATATTTTCTCTGCAAACCATCCTGCAGGGAAAACATCACATATTTTTTTAACATCCTGTAAAATGAGCAGAAGCAAATTATCACAGATCTCTGCTTATGCTGAGCAAGTATTTTGGATTTTGATGGCTGAACTGTAGGTGACAGCCCACCACAGTGCTTGAGCAGTAGTGCAAGTCCTGCACCTGCGCCTGCAGCCCCTAGATGCTCTCCAGTGGATTGCTGCCAGAAACCCCTGGCTTTGCTGGCCCCGGCAGGGGTCAGACACTGCCATGGGTAGAGAAATCTCCGAGGCAAGCTTTCAGAGGTCTGAAAGGACATAGTTTAACCACCTGTTTCTCTCAGTTTGGTTCTCTATGGGACTGGAAGTGATTGTCATTTGGGGCCAGAAAGAAAAGTTAAATAGTGCAGAACTTTCAGAGCAGGAATATCCTCTTTTCTATGCAAAATAATATGTACTTAAGAAATCCCTACTGGTTGTGCAACAGTATCTGCAGATGTATTTTAATACATGCTTTAAGCTTTTTATTTCATCCTTAGGTTCCAACCATTAGGGTTTTCACAGTCAAGACCTCTTTCAAGGAAAAGGTGGAGGGTTCATAACACACCTGCTACTGTTTAGATAGACATGTTCCCCCTCCTTGCAAAATTAAAATAATGCCTTAGCCTGAGGGTGCACAGAATACTTGGTGTACCAAAAAAAAAGAAAAAATAAAAAAAAGAGAAAAAACTGAAGCTCTGAGGCAGACTTGTCAACAACATATTTAAATTGTGCCAAATCCCAGTACCATGTATTTTCCAGGATCCCTCCTTGTATGATCTCAGACTTGGCTTCTTAGAAATGGCTAAGGAGGGAAATGGAGCCAGAGTGTCACTTGAGTTCCCCTCACCACTGATGGGTGTTCACTTCTCCTCACTCTGTCTTCAGGAACTCCTCCTACTGCGCTGAGATCTCCATACACCTCACAGTCCTGGAGAAAACAGCTTCTCGGGAGATTGCCTATCTCCAGGTCCTATCCACTTTCACCTCTGGAAAAATTGTTTGCCCTGACCTGTGGGATTTTACACCAAACCGGACAAGCCTGGAGCTCAAGTGGTACAAGGTAGAACTTTCAACTCCTCTTTGTGCAAAGCCTAATCCAAATCCATTTTCAAAGGCACATACATCTCCACTTTTTATTTCTCCTGAACATCATGTTGGTAAAGTCATGAGCTTTTTAACATTATAGCATAATATACTGGGAATTTGGGGGCAAATTGATGTATATATTGTAAGAAAGGTTCTCCAGAGTGGACTCAGCACTGGGTGAAATGGTTCATGTTATATGCTCTAACAGCCAGTGTAACTATCTTTAAAGACGGGTGACCTACCCTGATCCCAGGGTTTGCTACTTCAGACTAGGCCCTTCTCTTTGGTGCTATGCTTCTTTTTATGGCCCCTCTAGTGAAAGTAGGACCTCTCAGTGGTGCTACCTCCATGTGAGCTGTTCAGACAGGGTAACTTTCATTAATCAACTGGAATACAGCATTTGGAGGTACTAGATCCATCACACAAAACTTATAATGGCCTCTTGCCTAACTTGCCAGCCCACTAGTTTTCAAGTAGGCAAGCCTGGTTGTGCCTGTAAGGTCAAATATTCCTCATGTGACTGTCCTCAGCTGTCCAATCTTGCACAGGACAGCATGGTATTCTTCTATTTTCATAATATCTTGGTTTAGCTTTTATTTGGACTCGCACTATGACCATATGCTCTGCCTTGGGCTGCTGCATTCCTTGCCATAGATTGCAACACCCAGGCTGGCTTCATACGGCAGCACCTACGTCATGACTGGTAGCACCCCAGCAAAACATTTCTGCTCAGAAGCAGGCTATAACCTACTTATTTGAGTAAAAGACTACTCTCCTCTACATAGTTTTATCTACAAGTGTCAGAAAGAGTCAGCCTGCCTTCATGGAGAAGGAACATCATTGCTCCTAGCAGGGCTCCAACCCACATATAAACAGAGTGTTGGTGATACAGAGCAGGAATTTGTCACAATTTATGAGGCCACATAGGGCACATAATAGTTTTGTGAAAGTCTGCATGATGACTAAAACATCTTTATCTTAGAAGAATGGCTTAGAATATCACTCTTACGAGGTCACGTATGGAAAGTAACAGTGTTGTGAAAACCCTCCATGGTTACTAAATCGGTTTTGTCTCAGAAGAATATCTCAGATATTCGTCTTAAGAGGACTTAGAAAAGAGCCTATAATATCTTTTCTGTCTTAAAATGTGCACTTTATTGAAAAGCTATACACATGTTATAGATAGATTAAAATAGCAATTTTTCACCCTTCATATAGTGCCTCAGAACATTTTAGAGACAGACACACACTTGAAGAACTTGCCCTTTGGTGAGAAAGTGGAACTGCTCAGATTTCACAGGGATAAGCGAACTTTTACTAAGAGAGAGACGGGGATAGGTAATTTTGTCTGGGAGTTACACGGGGCGCAGTGACACCTACTTGCGCCATAACACCAGCTGCTGTCCTTTCTGCAGGATGCTCTGCCTTTGGAAGACGCCAGTGAAAAATTCGTAATTCTGAAAGGTTCGACTTCTCTGATCATGACTTCTGTGCTACCAACAGACGCTGGCTATTACACCTGCAAGATGGCATTTCCCTACGAAGGTGTAACCTATGAAATCACCAGAACAATTCAACTGGAGACTGTTGGTAAATACGGACCCCTTAAAACATTACAGGACTTTGACAAATCCCGCCTTTGTTGGTCAAACTGAGAAGGGGAACTCGTAATTGGCCTCTCAGGGCTGTCTCAGGGGACACCATGGGTGCCTGGTGAGTTTCCCACAGCACCCCCCGGCAGAGCTGGGCTCGCCCACCCCTTCCAAGGCTCAGGGAGCTGGGGTTGTTCAGCCTGGAGAAAAGGTGGCTGAGGGGAGACCTTATCGCTCACTACAACTACCTGAAAGGAGAGTGTAGAGAGGCGGGGGTTGGTCTCTTCTCCCAACTCACAAGACAAGAGGAAATGGCCTCAAGTTCTCCCAGGGGAGGTTCAGGCTGGATATTAGGAAAAATTTTGTCACTGAAAGGGTTATCAAGCATTGGAACGGGCTGCCCAGGGAGGTGGTTGAGGCACTGTCCCTGGAAATATTCAAAGGACGAGTTGACATGGCGCTCAGGAATATGGTTTAGTGTTGGTGTTTTTTGTTTTGTTTTGTTTTGTTTTGTTTTTTTCTTGCCAGAGTGAGGTCGATGGTTGGACTGGATGACATTACAGGTTCCTTCCAACCTAGGCGATTCTGTGATTCTGTGAATAAAACGCTCAGGATGGGGGAAAGCCGCCCTTCAGCGAAGGGCTGCGGGCGGCTCGCAGCGCCCGGCGCCCAGCAGGGGGCGTGCGTACCCCGGCGCGCCAGCAGGGCCCCGCCCCGCCCATGGCCCCGCCCACTCACCCCGCCCCATGGCCACGCCCCCCCCGGCAGCGCCCCGCAGCCCACTCGCCCTCCCCAGAGGCACAGGGGGCGAATCAACGGGGCGGGGGGTCGGTCATAGAATAGAATAATAGAATCGCCTAGCTTGGAAGGGACTTTCGAGATCATCTAGTCCCACCATCAACCCAACTCTGACGAAAAACCCCACCACTAAACCATGTCCCCCAGCACCATGTCAGCCCCTTCTGTGGGGAGGGGAGAAGGATTAGACAATAAGAGTGGCGAGTCTTCAAAAAGGATTTTCTCCAACAATTTCCATGACCCCTTTGCATAGAATCAAGGTCCTCGGAGGGGGAAGCCCCCGGGGGTGCTGCTTTCTCCAGCTGGGAGCTGCTGCTCACTGATGGAAGGAGATTTTGAACCTCAGGGCTGGCGTGGGGAGGAGGGGGATGAGGGTGTTGTTTGCCAGTATGAAATGAGTGTGTGAGGGTCTCATCCCATGCTGGTCAGGAAAAGGGTTGTGCTTAGTGCCTCATGTTACCTTTACTTTCAAGAGACACTCGCTTGCTCACTCATGAGCTCCTCGTGGTGCAGCTTTCAGTGTCAAGGTATGAGCTCAATCCTATCTATCTCTGCACACACAGATCTCTCTGGGCTTGAAATGGGAACTTCTCTCTGCCAGTGGGTT
>JAOQGH010000001.1:139988643-140081659 GCA_025769975.1 Gallinago jamesoni
TGAGCTCAATCCTATCTATCTCTGCACACACAGATCTCTCTGGGCTTGAAATGGGAACTTCTCTCTGCCAGTGGGTTTAATAATCAAATGAAAGCTGTTGAGCAAAGCGGCACATTTCTATTTCCAGTTCTGAGGCAATGCCCACAAGTTTCTGGTGTGCTAACATTGACTCTCTGTTCTCTTTCCCTCTCCAGAACAAGAAAAGAGAATTACCCCAATAATTGTATATCCAACACAAAAGACAACATCAGCTGCTCTCGGTAAGGCCCACTAGTTATTTTTGGGAACATCTAATCAGAGAAAACGTAGAGCAGGTCCTCTTCTGGTGTAACTTGTTGGCATAAATTGTTGTAGTACTTTTCAGCTTGATTTTATTAGCTGCGGGTTGGTGCCGGAGTATTTTTTTTTCATACTGTCTGCAACTAGGTGCTATCTCCCATGTAGGAAAAGCTGCAGAACTGTTGTAGATTCTAGCCACTAACAAAGCAATAAAAGCTTACTTGCACCATTAGATCAGCTCTCCAGAGTTTCCCCTTCACTAAGAAATTTACTTTTTCAACATTTCCTTAAATTGTCATAGGTTGTCTAGTGGCTTTAAATGAGCCATCTAGCTCTTTTGGGAGGAGGCATTTTTTCATTGCTTTTACTGTTTGAATTAGACAGTTGCTGTTAGTTAGAATGCAGGATCTCAATTTTTCTTTGAGGATCATATTGTGACAAAATATTTCTGTTGCATTTCCTCTTTTGAGTAAATGCCAGATATATTTTTTCACTAAGCTTGTTTAAACTTGGGTACTATACATACAGCTGTGTTCTGTGATGTCTTAATTTTCCCTGCCACCTTTCTTTCTGCCAGCATAGGACTACCAAGTCTTTTCCTTATAATATAGGTAAGCACAGGTCAGAAGGCTTTTTATCCTTTGCCCTGAGTTAAAATAATTATAGCAAAATTTCTGAATTTTTGCACGATCACTTTATCTCTGGAGGTCCCACTTTGAGCTTGTCCTTGGCCACGGCATCTCTGTGTGAAGCTACACTGCTGGTTAATGCAGTTGCTCCAGAGCCGTAAATCACACCATGCCCCCTGGGCTGCAATAAGTCAGAAGGAGCAAGCCCACAGGAATACAGCTTTGCCTCCTGAGGAATGTGACTAACATGCAAGAGCTGTTAACTGTTGCAATGGGAAAGCAATTTGGTTAGTAGTGGGAAAGACTGCCAAACCCAAGGGTCTTGCTGCCAAGGAGAAGGAGATCAAAAGCGATCTGGGGCTTTACCTCGGTTTTGGGTGTCTGACGTGTGTGGGAACTTGATCTCCCACTGGAGGTGTTGGTTTTCACCAAGGGAAAGAGTAGTTCTCCATACGTATCCAAATGGGTTTCCAATCTTTCTTTTACCAATAGGCTCCAAGATGACTCTCCCCTGCAAAGTGTTTGTTGGACTGAGCAGGCACGTCCATACCGATGTGGAATGGCTGGCAAATGACACTGTCGTTGATGTGGTTTACCAGCAAAGCAGAGTTACAGAGGGGGAACGACAGTAAGTCTGGCTGAAAGTGTTTTCTTCTGCTTGTTGTTTTAACCTGCAGTGTGGCAGGGGCTCTCAGTGCATCTGAATGCCAGATAATG
Source organism: Gallinago jamesoni (assembly GCA_025769975.1). Taxonomy (NCBI): domain Eukaryota; kingdom Metazoa; phylum Chordata; class Aves; order Charadriiformes; family Scolopacidae; genus Gallinago; species Gallinago jamesoni. Next base: position 139,990,269 of record JAOQGH010000001.1, read on the forward strand.
ACATAAGGGACAGATCCAAAGTGAAGCTGAGAGCTATGGAAAACAAACCAGGCAAGCAAGAAAAAAACCCACCCAAACCCAACCCAGACAGGGTGAAATAAATTCCTTATCTCTGGTTTTTATTCATAGTGTACTGCAAATGACCCAACTTCGAGGCTTAGACTTGAGCACATGGGCAGCTGAGTTGATGTAAGAGCTGGCTGCAGCGGGAAGCAATGGGACTTGATCCTTCCCGCTGCTTCTCTTATCTCTTTCCTTGCCCTGTGCCTGCAAAACAGCAACATCCTCTCCCTGGCGTTCATGAGGTTGTCTGAATACACTCAGACAACAGAAAAATATCCAGTGTTTTGTTTTGTTTTGTTTTAAAATACTGTTGTTTTTTCCCTTAGGGTTGTTCTTTTCCACATCAGTGAGCTAAACTGACTCACAGAGACGCCAGGGAGGGCTAGGGCTGGTGCCAGGGAAACAGTGAGGGGGATGCTGGTGGGAGGGCGAAGCAGGATGTCCCACATCCTTTTGCCCTGTTCCATTGTCTCTCCCCATCTTGAGGAGCCTTCTCTCATCTGCCTCAAAGCTGCATGCCTCAAGGCTTTTCCCACTAGCAAAGGAGGGAAAAGATTTGTTTTCTGTACCTGTCACATGTCACCTGAGCAGTAGTAACTCACTGCGTGCAGGCACGCTTCTGGTGTTTTGCAAATGTGAGGTAAACCTACCCACGGGAATCTCTTCATTGAGGTCCAGGTTGGAGTGTTTTATCTCTCATTTGATGAACCTGAGAGTGTCCACACAGACCATCGTCCTCACCTGGGTCGTGGTGGCTCTACCTCTACTGGTGGATGGAGCCAGGGAGGTGCCTGAGCTTTGGGACGCCATTGCCTCCGTTGTTAACGGTTAAACTGGTCACTCACCAGGAAGCACCTTCCCAAAGAGCTTCTTGCTATCGATTAGGATTTAGCATGGGGCAAGGGACCATTCCCAGCAGAGCCTGGGCATGTGGTATCCCTGTTTTGGGGGACAAGAGTGGTTAACAGTTATGGATGTGAGCTGGTTTGGGCTACTTGTGGCTGTCAGTGCCAGATAACTACCTGGTCATATCTAGCTTATTGCACAGCTGCAGCTGGAGGTAGCATGGTAACTTAGCTGTATGCCCAAGCACTTATGTGTTTTCACATTCCCCACAGCATGATTGAGACTATTTATTTATAATGTTGTTTACATGGATAAGTGACAGGGGATTAAACTTGTGGTCAGGAGCGATAAAACGTACAGTGGCTATAGTCTCTGCAGGCTTTAGAGTAGAGCAGCATGTGTACTTTCTTACTTGGACTTTAAAAATTATTTTTACTGTTACTGTCACTATCAGATAGTGGTAACAGAGCACTGGAACAGGCTGCCCAGAGAAGCTGTGGAGTCTCCTTCTCTGGAGATATTGAAAACCCGCCTGGATGCATTCCTGTCCAGCCTGCTCTAGGTGAACCTGTTTTGGCAGAGGAGTTGGACTAAATGATCTCCAGAGGTCCCTTCCAACCCCCGCCATTCTGTGATTATTACTGCTATATATTATACAATTGCACGGAGATGGGGACCATGCAGGCTATGGCTCATGTCTGTGAGACACCCCAGTTCTGCTGGAAGCCCTCAGAATGGCAGCAAGGCAAAACATACCAACTCCCTCTGGGAAAACAAATTCCCTGCAGAAATCTCTGGCAAAGCACCCGCCACCCTGTTGTTGCTTTCCTGCAGCACAGTCCAGGGGAGGAATGCACAGGGAACTCCGTTGCTGCAGGGCATAGCAGACAGATGATCAGATCATTAAAGAGCAGCTGGATGACTGCTGCAGCAATGACTAAAAGATGTCAAGAGACAATGTCTGACTGCAGCTAGAAAACCACTTTTAAATGATTGGACTGGTGAAGCGATCAGGTTGAAGGAAGCTGGAAACTTCCTAGACAGTTTCTTGTATTGAGCTCTTGGCTTTGGGTGCATGATAGACAGGAACGGTGGTTCAGTTTGCTGAGTGAGCATTTGCAGGGTTATGTTCTCCATATGTCCTCTTCCAACTGACAGTAAGAATTAATCTCAGGAATTAATAGGCGGTCAGAGAGAAGGAATTAGGTCCTTCCACAAAGCTGTGTAGAGAGCTTAAAGATAAAAAGAATTCTGCTTGCCTTTCTTCCTTCCTTTTTCTTTATTTTTGTCAGAAAAATCCAGTTGTTTTGTTGTTGGTTTTGTTTTTTTTCCCTGGAAGACTTAGGGAGTGCAGGGTGGGTACTGACTTCTGAGAGTCAAATAGTTGGCACAACCGGGCTGGAAAACACAGGTGTCCTCTAATGCTGAGGGGCTAGTTCAGAAATGAGCAACTAGCCAATGCATTTTCTTGCAGTGTCCTGTTAGAACGAACACATCAAATAGAGAAAAGTTCGTTTATAAAAGGATTTAGCATCAAATTTTTCTTTTTCTTCCAGAGAAATTGTAGAAAATGGTGAAAACTTCATTGAAGTGCCACTGGTTTTTGATTCTGTCGAAGAAGTGGATTTTTACACAGACTTTACGTGTTTGGCCCAGAACACGTATGGCTACCAAGTACTGCCAACAAGGGTCAAGCAGGAAGGTAACTAGCTTGTATGCTTATTTGGGATAAGTGTTATGATTATTCTAATGCTAAATTATCATCCAAGCCTTTTATACTGTCAGAGCTTGTATTGAAATGAATTATTGCCTGGCGGAAAATTGGTTGCCTCTTTCACCTGAAGACTTCAGAATATCCTGTTCACTCACTTTCTGTGGGTCATTCACTGACATTTCCTGCAGGGCTAAGGATCTGTGCTGATGTAACTGATCATTGGACAGGGCTCCAGTTTAGATACAGTTTGTGAAATGATGGCTCCAGAGAGACTACTGGCAAACTCCCACTGGGCCAGATCTCCTCCAGTTCCTCAACAAGTAGTGGAAAAAAAAAAAGGCAATAGCAGAACAAAGATCAGAGTGTTCCTTCTCCTCATGCACAGACTGCTGCCAAAATAACAAGAGGTGTAAATTATGATGGGTGTTGTTATTTTGGCTCCTAGTGATGGGAAGAGAAACCTCAAGCTCAGAGCAATTAATGTTGCAGTGTGATAGACCATTGGCCAAGAACCAGCTGTAGAAACAATGTGAAGCAATCCTAATTGTTTCATTACATGACATTGATGATTCACCAAACCTTGCTCACACTGTGTTAGAAAGGCACATGAACATTTTACAGTCTTCGTTATGAGTTATACCTCATGACTCACTCCAGCATCCTATGATGAGGGATTTGTACTCACTTTGCTAGATGATGTGGTGCCCTTGTCTTGCATGGCTCCACAGGTATTACTACAGAGGAGATAATCCATAAACCAGTATAGGCTGGAATAATCTCAAATGGTCTGGATGAACACTTGGAATTTAGCCGTATTTTGGGGAAAAGCTGAGTCTTGGTTTGTTCATTAGTAATTTTTAGGAGAAAATATGAGAAAATATTCACAGAGCTTGAGAGCGGACCAGCTGTTACGTACTCCCTCTCCACATGGTTCTTTTGTTTCCATCTTGGAGTGTCTCTGCTTCCACCAAGATAAGACAGAAAGTACATAGCTGCCCTGAGCAAGGGTTGGGAGGAGTCATGCGTATGCAAAAGGATTGATCTTTAAATTCTCACCCTCTATTGTTTTCCAACTCTTCCTCCCATCTTCATACACCCATTTCCCAGAGAGCTCAATCAATAGGCCTCTTCCTTTCACAGGTGATCAACCCTGGTGGAAGGTTAACTTGCAGACATCCTTTTTATTGTGATTTGTACTCTTCCTCCTTGGACTTAGAGAACTATGTTCATGGGAGTTTGTTTTTTTTTTTAATTTAATATTTCATTTCTTTACTTTTCCAGCTGTCGGCTTGTCCTGGTACGTTGCAGTGATTCCCGTCGCATTGGCTGGCCTGATCCTGGGGGGGATATGCATACACAAGTGCTGGAAGCGGACAGCCGATAAAGGATACGCAATACCAAAGGTTTAAAAAGTCTTCTTTATTCTCCAACCACCAACAGAACAAAAAAAGCATCCTGGCTATCTTTCACAAGAGACACATTTCAGACCAGACATGCTGCTTTCCCAGCAGATGGATACCTATCAGCTGCTTTCCTCTTCTCCAAGTCTACTACAGTCTGATGAACTTATAAACACAAGTTTGTGTTTTCGTGCTGCCTAGGTGCAGGAAACCTGCTTCTGTTATTTTGCAGCTAAGGTGCAACCTGTAGAATTTTGGAACACAGGACACCAGGAGTGTGCCCTGGATATGGAAAAGGTAGGGCAAGGGAGGTGCTCTCACCCTTTCTAATTCCAATAGTCATATTGTTTAAAAAAAGGGAAAAGAAAACCCCGAAAAACTAAAAGCAGAATCTAAGAAAGGTTGTTACAGAAGGATTATTCGACAGCAGAGTGAAAATACAGTTTTCTTATGCATCCAAACTCATTATGTTTTACTTCAGTCTAAAAAAAGAGTCATTTTTTTAATTTTCCAGAGCCAAATGCAATTGTCATGGTAACTGTATATCTGTGAGCTTTTCCACAGAAAATCTAAAATTTTTTTCACCATTCGGATTACTTTTTGCTTAAACAGACTGTCTCAGAAAATCCCTCCCCAAGAAATAACTGTATATCTGTGAGCTTTTCCACAAAAAATCTAAAATTTTTTTCACCATTTGGATTATTTTTTGCTTAAACAGACTGTCTCAGAAAATCCCTCCCCAAGAAATAACTGCCTCAACAGAACAGATAATGGTACACTGGAGAATTCAGTTCTGTTTTATCTACCAATATCTCATAGCTAGAGATTCATAGGCAGCTGCAACATGTTGTTGTCTTTGCCAAGAGAAGAATTTGGAGGGATGTTTTAGTGTTTTGAGAGTCATTTGACTAACAAAAAGTTTTATTCCTGGAAGTGATTTGACAGATTACCAGTAACAGTGTACAGTCTTGTCCTTCTGTGCCTCTAGCTCTTTCATGACTGGCCTGGTTCTCATCTCTGATATGAGTATAAAAGTCTGGCATAGATTCCCATAAACAATGAATCTGCACCAGTGTAAAGCTGGTACAGCATCAGGAACCTTGTGTCCTTTAAATTGAAGTATGCAAATCGATTACTCATGATGCAAAACGCTGCCCATTAGGTTAATCTAACTGTATTCCAGACTTGACATAAATCAGAAGGGAACAATAAATAATCAGTGACCATGTTGTGTCTTGAGGATCAGAATGAGTAAAATAACTTGGTTACTTCCTCTTCCAAGACATAACACGATTCCTGAGAAATAGTTCCATGATATGTAATGTGTATTATCTTCATCTGTATGGGAGGGGAAGGGATCCAGCCTTAAGGACTATATTGTTACAGACCCATAACTGACACCTCTCACAGACACCGAAGATAATGCTTTTTGTTCAGGTAAATCACCCAGAAGTTTTTCAAACTCTACAGAGAAAAAACATAATCAGGAAAAACGTCAGCTCCAAAGAAAAAAATTTTAAAGTAAGAATGTTAGAACTGCCTGCAGTCCCACAAACGAGGGAAATTAATGACTCGCATCCATGTGGGAGAGGCCATAATCAAATTCCTTTCCACCACCACTTATAGCTGGTTCTGAGTTTAGCCCAATAAATATGTGGAAGGATTTTAAGGACTAGGATGAGGCCTAAATTAAGAAACTCTTCAGTATATTAGCAAGAACCTCCACATTTTTGAGATTTAAGTCAAAGTCTCCTTTTAAATATTCTAAATGTTTGCTCTGAAGATACAGGCACAGAGATTTGATTTCTAACACAGTCTGAGTCAATGGCAACAAAACAATACCACAGAACTTACTGTTTCCAAGTGCAGGATGTTGAAGATGATGATAAAGAATACATATATTTTACAAACAGATGGAAAAAACATGGCTGGAAGTGTGGAAAACAGTCGATCCACTTGGATATCTGTTCTTTGAAGGAAGAAAACTGTAGATGAACTGACCATTGCTGGAAGGAACATGAAAAATGTTTTAGGTACATTAGGAATGCTCATTTTTATCAAGCAATTACTGGTATTTAAATAGAGAACAAATTAGGTTTGCCAATAACTGTAACCTTTCAAAATGTGATTTATTCTTCCTGTCCATGTGTATCCTCTAAGAGTAGTGTGATAACGCATCTGGCTGTAGGAACAGGGTTGGATTTCACTAAGTAGTGGAAAAAAAGTAGAACTTTCAGTACATGGAGTATTGGTGCCATAAGACAGTTAAATACCTCAAACCCTCCTCTGAAGTAGAGAAGGAGAGGGAAATGTGAAAGTGAGATAAAAGGCAGGATGCAGAAAACTGATGTTACATGCTCGGGGGTCTCTGGAATACAAAGGGAACGTAAAGAAACAAAGGTTTATCTTTTATGAAGTGAGATTTGGTTCTTTGACTACTGGTATAGTAATATTCTGAAGGCTGTCGTCATAGGTAGACTTGTTCAAGTGAATTACAATAGAGTAAATGTTTTGCAGGTGGACTTGAACAAGTGACCGACATAATGTAAATGTTTTACATCAATTTGTGTTGTTATAAATAAGTGTAACATGGTCCTTGAATATTTTTGAAAATGTTATGTGAAAAATGGAAAAAAAATAATAAACAAACCAAAGTGCTGGTGTGTGAGTTGAAAGAAGATGTGAGATGGGTCTTTGGGGGTGGCAGCTCTTTCCCAGAGAGGTGGAATTTTTCCAGTGCTCTGCTGCACAGGAGCTGGTCTCCTTGGAGTGCACTGACCGCAGCTCTGTCTTCAGTCACTTTTGCTCTCACCCTGAAGCTGTGCCTTTTCACACCCAAGGGAGACCAAATCCTGATGGGCCAAGCTCCTCTCCTGGCTGCCACCACGTTCAAAGCTGAACTTGGTCTGCAGTCCCGCAAGTGTTTGGGCTCACTCTGGGCAGGTGGTACGGGATGGTATTTCTCTGGCTACCAGCTGTTGAAGTATTGTGTGTCCCCTGCTGAGTTCTGTGCCAGGACGTCTCGAAATGCAGGTTAACATAGATTGTCACTGTGGGGATGTGAATTTAGCATGTGCTGCCCAGGCAATGGGATTTATCTTATTCAGTTTCCCAAAGACAAATTTTTTGTCTTCTTTTTTTCACTCAAAATTAGAGAACTTCAGTTATCACTGTATTTTAAGAAGGTCCATCCGGGGAAGTTCAGAGTCATTAGTCTCAATGTACTTAGAGGAGAAAATGTCCTGAATCTCAAGGGAAATTGAGACTGAGGACTTGTACTGGTTTACTATCAGACCTGAAAAGAAATACAATATTGGGGAATGCTACTTCACATTAAGAATTCAGGGCACTGCATCACAATATTTCTCTTCAGAAAAATTAATGATGTAAGGAGGACAAGACCACCTCATTCCTGGGACTGCGGGGGTTTATAGCATTTGGCAGAGAGCTTAGCCACCTGCAATAACTTCAAAGTCACACCTACAGTGGGGCAGAGGCTGGTGTCTTGGCATGAATTAGCATCCAGGGCAGAGGCTGCTCCTTCAGAAGTAGCTCTTTTCAAGAAATATGCATTCAGTTAACAATTATTTTCTTATTTTGCTCTACATATGTGATCTTGATGTCAGCTTTCCATATAAATAGGCAGCATAACTGATGTTTGACCAGAGTAACACCTAAAAGAAAGTAAACATAATTTGAAGAGCACCAGATAATTAGATCTCTGGTTCCCAAGTGAAACCCTTAAATAAATGTGGGAGTGAATGGAAATAAGAAGAGGATCTGTGCACAGAGCTGATCTTTGCAGATCAAGATAAGAGGGTTACGTTTTTTTTTTTTATTCTAGTAGCTGGGGAGGGGGTGCATGCAGGAGGACAAGAAATGTGAAATACCATTGCCAGGAGTAATGCTTTAAATATAAGAATAGCTGATGAAAGCGATTGATGATTATTCTGACTAAAGTCTGAAAAGCAAGAGGTCCAGGAGAGTAAAACAAAGTAAGGAATAGATTTTATGTTTTGGAGCTAAGAGCTGCCTGTCCACTCATAGCTGGAGCTGCCAGAGATGGGTGGGGTGCTAGCCTAGGGTGGGGTCCCCTCATCCAACCTTCAACCAGCTGAAAGGAATACAGCTGGTCCAAGCCAGGAATTGATGTTTCCTCATCTCCGGTGCCTAAAATAAATGGGATGAGTTGCCCTCTAGAGGTGCTTGTGGTTTTTCACCTATTTAAAACAAAGTAAGATGAATTCACCCTGGATTACAAGAATGCACAAAGGAATCCCTGATGAGGCCCCATCTGGAGTACTGTGTCCAGTTCTGGGCTCCCCAGTTAAGAAGGACAGGAAACTGCTGGAGAGGGTGCAGCAGAGGACTGCAAAAATGATTAGGGGCCTGGAACATCTCTCTCATGAGGATAGGCTGAAGGACTTGGGTCTTCTTAGTCTGGAGAAGAAAAGACTGAGGGGGTATCTGATCAATGCCTATAAATAGTTATAGGGTGGGTGTCAAGAGGATGGGGGTGGTCTTTTTTCACTGGTGCCCAGTAACAGGATGAGGAAATGGCACAAACTTGGACATAGGAAGTTCCACCTAAACATGAGGAGGAACTTCTTTACTCTGAGGGTGGCAGAGCACTGGGACAGGCTGCCCAGGGAAGTGGTGGAGTCTCCTTCTCTGGAGACATTCAAAACCCACCTAGGCATGTTCCTGTGCAATCTGCTCTAGGTGGACCTGCTTTGGCAGGGAGTTGGACTAGATGATCTCCAGAGGTCCCTTCCAACCCCATGTCATCCAGTGATTTTGTGACTGATTGTTTGTGGACCACTGGATTTCAGGTTATTGGAGAGGTTATAGGAAGAAATGAACTTAATCCCTTTCACACAATCAAGGCTGCTGGGATTTCTTGGAAAATTACTTTAATGCTGGCAGTTCCCTTTGCAGAGCAAGGACACAAGCTCACACGAATGCAAATACTGACAGAGGTTGTGAGGCAGGCAGAAAGGCATGTATCATGACTGCACAAAGGAATCCAGCATAAGAGGCAAGCAGAAAATATTTGGTTGATGCCTCAGTAAAAAGTTTTGTGGCTCATGGACCACGTGGTCATGAAGTACCAGAGCTATTACAGGAAGAAAAGAAAGAGTGTGGGGGTGTGCAGTGGAAGTCCACAGTCCACAGAACCTCCCTGGGACATGGACGAGCTCTGTTGTGCCACTGCAGGGGAGCAGGGGGGTCTCAAGCATGCAGGGGGCAGTGGGGGGCTCCCTGCCCTCCCACAGCAGGCTCCCTGCTCCAAGCAGGCACTGCTGGGCAATGGCAGCAGACCGGAAAAAATATTGTTATGTGCAAATGAAATATCATAAAACTAGCCTGCTGCCAACTGGCAAACACTGGCTATCGATAACCACTAAAAATATATATAGCTCATTATTCTGCTTTAGTGTGTTCATTGCACTGTTGGAAATTACATATGGAAATTGATATTCCACTGATATGGAAATTACAGTCCATATCAGTCTATGCATTACTTGGGATACACATTAGCACCAGTCAGTTTTCAAGAAAGACAGATTGCTATCATCCTGAAGCTCCTCAAGGGCACCTAATAGTAACAGGGAAACTTTTAAAAGCTCACGTAGATCCAAGCTTAGTTGTTAGACCTTGGAATATTCATCCATTACTGAATATTTTACTGCAAAGTGTAGTTTGGCTTTTATAGTTGTGTGTCCCTCCTACCAATTTTAGGTTTTTGCATAAGTCTAAATTGTCTCAGAACCTGACAACAGCTTCAAGTGTAAACAGCAAACTCCTTTGTATCGTGTTGAAAAAGTTGATCTCAGTCCTGACATGAAGTGAAGGTCCTCTCTTTCTGACTGTTTTTACTGGTTTGTCATCTGTTGAGTCGTGCTGTAGGAACTTCACTTTTATGTACTTAAATATCATAGAAACGCAAGTCTTGATTCCTTTGTGGGCAATGAGGCATTACCAGTGTTTGTCTCACAGGGCTTGAATGGTACTATAAGTTTACAACCTTAGAGGTCCTGTTTTGCCCTAGTTACAAAGGATTCATCCATCTGCTAAGCTGTGGGTTAAATGAATCATCCTGTTTGCTTGCTTTGGCTCCCAAATACGTGTAGTCGTAAGTGGGGCCTCTGGAAGACCAGGCTATGACTGGAAATAGTTGATACTATGTTTGTTTACTTGCAGAAAAAAAAAGACTCTCAAGTAAATTGTGGCTATCAATTTGGGGACACAGCTGAACAAAGTAATTAAAGGGTATCATTACAGGTATCCTCAATATGTTGCTACCACGCATTTGGTTTTGAGTGGGACTTAACCATGTCAATTTGAGAACTCTCCAGAGGAGACATTGGGCAAGCCATGGTAGTTTCTCATCTCTCGTTATTATAACCCAGCTAGCCTGTGGGTGCTGGAGACTAGACCCTCCTTTTTGTCAGGAGAGAAGAGCTATCAGCTCAAGGGAGAAATATATGCCCTGCCTTTGATCACAGCTGATGGGTAGCTGACCTGCTGAATCTAAGCCAGTAAAATGCAGGAAGAAGCACAGCAGAGAAAGATCGGAGATTCACATTTCCACCTTAGACCCGTATGACTGATTGCTCCTTGCTAGGAGAGAATGTAAAAGCTATTTTTTTTTATTACCACATCAATGTGGTGCCACTTAGGAAACATGGATTGCCTGGGAGAATGTAAGGATGAGTGGAAGAGGGTGGCTTCCCATGGGGAGAGCTGTGAAGTGCTGCAAGGAATGGAGCTTGGGGAATGGAGAACTTGTGAGAATAGGCACTATGAGCTTATCTTCTGCCTGGAAAAGCAAAGATAGGCAACGGTAGTTGCCCGTGAGCACATCCAGTGAGAGAGTAAAAAAGCAAGGGCATGTAATAGTTTCTGCTAATGAAGGAAACTGGGATGAAAAATACGTCACCAAAATTAAGTTGACCGGTAATCACTGCAGCAGTTAAGTCCTGAAAGAGCTTCTCAGCAGGAGCAATGACTAGGAAAATAAATTATTTTTAACCCGGACTTGGGTACAGCTATGAAAGGGATTTGATATGTGTGACAGCAGGGGGTCTTCCTGCAAGACTGCATCACATCCTCCACTCTATTTGTGCTCTATTTCCATTGAATAAGGGCTGGACAGCTGCAGATAAAAAATGCCATCTAAGAGCTTAATTATTGTGTTATTATTATTTCCTCATTTAAATCTCCAGTGCCCATATTTACCACTCTTTCAAGCTTGTAAGGGCTAGAAGATCAAAAGAATTTAACACAGAACACAATTGCTGGATATGTCTTTGTAGACATGTCCAAAGTCCTAATCTGCTTTAAACTCTGCCAGGAGATACCAGTTGTCTCTGGAAAGCCACCCTTAATGAGATTTGGCTCTCCTACTAGAGGGAGTGATCCAGTCTCTAAAAAAAACCATGTTGTAAGAGACGAGCTAGTTCTTCATATGACACACGCGCCCGCGTTACGTGCAGAAGAGGAGGAGGCCCTTAAACGCTGCTCTGTCCTTTTTCACTCGGTCTCATGAATGTTGCTTTCAGCTTGTTTATTTTACTGTTTAACGACTGCTCTTGTGGCATTCACTCTTGGCTCTGCACTGGGAACCACGATGGAGCAATGTTGCCCCAGCGACGGTTCCAGGAGCTTCCCGGCTCAGTCCAGCAGGATCTCTCGGACGGCAAGCAAGCAGCAGGAGCAAAGTCTTTGTCGGGAATGTCTGGTCACTAGAGTCAAGGAGAAAATAGCACAGCAACGATAAGCGGCAGTGGTGTCCAGCTCCCAGCCCTGGAGAAGTGCTTTAGGACATAGCAACCAGCTGCTGACACAAGATTGCTCAAGCTCGACAGAAATACTTTATGACTTATAGGGTCAAATTTCAGGATTGGTGCCTGTGCTTGGATACTGGGTTTTTTTAAAAATTTAATTATAAAAGCAGAATGCTGATTTACCCCAACACAATCCCCTCATCCCTCCTTCAATCAGTAATTCAAGCTTTTCATCAACTCTCTACCCAGTATGGGACACACTGGTTATGCAGAGGCAGACTGGGATTGTGTATACATCAGTCACCAGCTTTGTAGTTTAGATATAGTGCTTGTAATATTTAACATTGGCATTCATTCTATTTCTTTCTGATTAAGAAAACTAGTTCAATGCTACTTTTACAGTTATTTTAAAAAGTGGATCATGGGACTTCAGTCTTGTTATTCTTAAAAGCCAAATTATTATGATGCAATACTTTGAGGAGGTGAGAGCATGTCACAGCTTATTTGCATTGGAAAAACACAGTTTAGAGATATTATCCTTGGTCCTAGGTCTCTTCAGGCAGTTGGTCCAGTTCTAGCACTTCCCCTTTTTCCATCTTAATTTCATTTATTATGCTTGTCGCATATATTTCAGCAAAGTGAATGCAAAGGTACAAACTGTGCAACAAGCCTGCTCAGGGTGGTGGGATGGGTCAATTTTCTTCAGCTGTGTACCTTTGCCAGTGTTTGCAAATCCATGCAGCTCTCTGTGCAGGTCATGAAACATCACCTGGAGCTGACTCTTATATGATGAGCTCTTGCAAATGAGCTCAGGAGGGGTAGGAATCCTCTCTGCGTGGATGATATCCCTGTTTGTGACCATTCCACTGAAGCGCGACCATTCAGAAAACCCAGCAGAAGCAGGCAGGACTCTTCCCTTCCTTCCTGAGTGGGGGCCGATATCAATATGGGGATGGGGAGGGAGAGCAAAGACACCAGTCCCAGCACAGCTCACCTGCGAGCAGTGGTCCTTCTGTTTCCTCTCTTCCTAAGACGTCTTTCTCAGGAAGGGCAGAAAGAAAACTCCACTGCATCTTCTCACACCTCTTCCTTTCCTCTGCTCTGTCAGGACAGAGGAAAATGTGAAGGGGCACACGGTGGGACCCAGTCTCCTGCTTTGGAGGGGGGGAACCAAACAGAGCAACCTGCACAGTGAACAGGTGGAGACCTGAGTGGTGATGTCACATCTTGGTGTTTTGGTGTAGTGCAGACAGGACCTCGTAGCCCAAGACCTGGCAGACTTGCAGGTTCTATCTTCAGCTCTTTGGAGTCCCTGGGTTTCTGTGCACTCAGTTTTTCCCTTCAAAACAAAGTATTATGCTCATTTGTTGAAAAAAACACCAGAGAGGGAAAGAAAGGATTTAAAAGAAAGTGGCCTGCTGAAATAGACATATTGGACCATAATGTCACTGCAGGCTGAAACAAATAGGCTTTTATTTTGGGAGAAGCACAACTCCCCCACCTCCATTCTCTGATGTCCCACCCCTCATGGTGGCCAGGGCACCCTGCATACCCTGTCACCCTCTCACCCTCCTGTGAGAAAGGGGAAAGCCCTCTTAGACCAGTGGCACATCTCTATCGCTGTGGCACAGCTCTGTCTCTCTGGCACAGCCCTCTCTTCATTTCAGGCAAATTTCTCTGGTCAGCCAAAGTCCTGGGTGATGTCCAACCAAAAGAGTGCCCCAGGCCTGGCTGTTCCTCTCCCTGTGTGGGTGTTTGGATGCAGTTACTTTGACTTCAGTTCCTAATATAGGGACGTTTTCCTCAGGGCTGAGACAGTTCAAATTGGCTTGTAAAGTGGGAGCTTTTGACTCCTCAACACATATCTAAGACGAAATTGGGCACATAATTCATTTTTTTAACACCAACCAAAATACGTCACTAACTCATGGGTGCTTGTGGTCATATACTGTCATTCAGCCTTTCCATGTGAGCTGAGTAAAGCTTTAATGCATAGCACCAGAGACCCCAAAGTATTCATGTATTACAATAAAATAAAGTGAGCTGAAGCACTTCTAATAGATTTTTTTTTTTTAATGAAGATGTTGATAGTATTGTCTTTTCAAACTTGTGCATTTCTCGTGTAATTTAAACACTGTAAGAGTGATGAATCCAGGTTCATGTAAGAGAGCTAAATTTAGGTGATGAAATAAATGCCAGACTCCTAATGAAACACAATAGGTTGTTAAGAAGTGACTAAGACAGTTGCAGCTTTTTCCACTCGGTCTGAACTTGTCCTTTTAGGACAAATAGTTAATGTGCGAGTGTTTTTGTTGAAGAAAGGGGTGATTTTAAAGTTATCACTGTTATTTTTTGTTGTGTGTGACTTGTTTGCTCACCTTTGACATCCTTGCATTCAAAAATAATTGACTTTTCTTACATTTATGTTCACAGACATAGCAGAATTAGACTAAACGCAACAGTAGAGCTTGGATATTTCAGATGGCATGCCATTAGCCTGAGGGACATATGCTTCCCTCTGAACTATTTCAGACTTTTGCAACTTACTATTTCATAGCTTAATACGTTATTTCAAAAAGACCTTACTGAACTTGACTTATTGGTTGCGCTCTCACAGGCCCCAGAGAGCATTTGAGAACATCACAAATGCTTGAGTCTCCTGAACCCACTGCCTGGACCTTGTGGCTCTCCAGAATTTAAAGCCAGGGTCTCAAATGCTATTTCTTAAAGCTATGATTGCTCTGTGGGCTTGGGGAACCACTTCCTATACCTCATAATGAATACACAAAAATGCAGGACGGAAGGAAAGAAAGGTGTCCAACAGTTCTCCAAATTTTCACCTAGATGAAACTTATGAAAAATTTTCTGTGGGTTTTGTTTTTTTTTGACAACAGAATAACTCTGATTCCATACTACTGCAGAATAAGAAAGAAAAAGAATTCAGGAAAGCTTTCTTAAGGTACCCCAAATTATTGTTTATCTGTATTGTCTTTGTGTTTGTCACGGACATTAACAACCAGATGGCCATTCGGTAACATGCAGCTAACCTTCTTTGACTGGTAAATTCATAGTTTCTTTGCTGCATCACTTGCAAGAAATAATTTAATGATCCAGCTGGGTGTCAAAGGATGGACACAGCATTAGTAACCACCCACATGTATTTGGTTTAAATGGCTTGTTTGCCATTCCACAGGAGCTTTGTGGCAGAGTGAATGATGAAACCTGATTCTCAAAGGCAACATTCATATCCTTAAAAAAAATACTCAGTCTGCTCTTTCTTTTTCTCCAACCTCACTGCATCCCTTACTAGCTTCCAGCTTTTGCAGTGGATAAGAAAGTAATCCCACCATGAACAAAATCCTGTATGGTGCAGGCCTGATTCACTTCCATGCCTTGTGCTCTGCAAGGTGGGGAAAAGAATTTGAAGCAACATGTATTTAAAATGTGTCTGAATCCTCAATTCCCACATTGCCTAATTTCAGAAGGCTTGAATTTGCAATCTTATTTATGTTCTTCAAACAAGTTTTTTTTGTGTGTGTGTTTTCCTAAAATAGCTGAATAGCTAAGTATCAGTCAAGCTCGATGTGACTGGAGTCAAAGGGCTGGAGTCTAAATGTCATTTAAAGAAATAGTGCTGCAATGTGTAACACATTCATTGCATATGGACACAGAAAAATACTGCCATTCAAAATTAGGGATTATGATGTTATTTCTACTGTTTGCTTCTTGCGTGACTATTTCTTCCACAGATCCTGATCCCTCTGCTACTGTTTGTCCACTTCTGATTGTATCCAGTCTTCACCCTGATATTTTTTGCATCTCTCCTTCCTGTTTTTGGGCTATCTGTCTCTTTCAATTTGGCTACAGGGTGATAAAATATGAAATCATGCCATATGTTCTCACTCAGTATCTTTGTACCGCTTCCCTGGCTTCAGTTGAGAAGGAAAGCTTTTCCACAAACATCTGCCAGCTGATGACTGCTTAAACTGGAAAATAGCTCCTTGGTTCCCATAAAGATGTACTTTTCCTTCCTACACTTTTTCTAGGAAAGGCGTAAGTGAATGCCGAAGGCTATTAGGTTCTTGAGCTGCTTTGTTTTAGAAACCATTTAGCACTTTGCATCTTAACTTGCATCCTTCCACGCTGCATATACAGCACGTCTGTGCACATACAAAGAGAAGAGACAGTATTTGACTGTGAAATACATTCTCTCATCCACGCCTCAAGCCAGAGAGATGCCATTCTCCATTACAATTTGTAACAGGCCAACCAGACCTATAGACTGAAATACCATCTTTTTTTCAAATATGAATTTTGCTTCCCTGAACTTGCAGTGTGTCTAAGTTCTGCACATCCTGCACCTTGTTCTGTAGATCCAAGACAACAACTCCACCTCAATTTCTAGCATTTTCTAACCCTACAGGTCTAATTCTATGTGGCCTGGAAATTTCTAAAGTGCCTACAGATGGATGCTGATGCGTGCACAGAAGCACATGTTGTAGAGCGATGTGCTATTAGAGCTGTGCCAATATTCAGACCTTTGCAGAGACATTTGGCACCAATGGGCAGCCCGAAGAGCTGAACTTTGACACAGCTGTAAGTTTTGGTGGCTCCTGCCTTTGCAAAATGAGTGACTTTCCCTGGGAAGGGAAAAGACCAGATCTAAGCTGATTTTTAGAGTGAGATGATCAAAACTCCACACTAGAAGAGTGCCACAGTGTGCCAGACTGCAAGTGTCCAAACACTGTGTCCAGTTCTGGGCTCCTCAGTTCAAGAAAGATAAGTAACTGCTGGAGAGAGTCCAGCAGAGGGCTACAAAGATGATCAAGGGACTGGAGCACCTCTCTCATGAAGAAAGACTGAGAGACCTGGGTCTGGTTAGCCTGGAGAGGAGAAGACTGAAAGGGGATATGATCAACGCTTATAAATATCTAAAGGACAGGTGTCAAGAGGATGACACAGGAAATTCCATCTCAACACAAGGAAAAACTTCTTTACTTTGAGGGTGACAGAGCACTGGAACAGGCTGCCCAAAGGTTGTGGAGTCTCCTTCTCTGGAGATATTGAAAACCCACCTGGGTGTGTTCCTGTTCAGCTTGCTCTGAGTGACCATTTTGGAAAGGGGTTTGGACTAGATGATCTCCAAAGGTGTCTTCTAACTCCTAACATTCTGTGATTCTGTGAATGCTGAAACAGTCAGAGGAAAGGGTAGGGGGATGTGAGTATCTGGTTCTGCGACTGTGACGGTGGTATTCTGACGAGCAGCTAATGTATTGGACAGACTCATCCCAGAGAGTGGGGAGAAGAGCTCCTCAGCCCTGCCACTTCCCAGGGATGTCCTCCAGCTTCCTCTCCCACAGCTTGCTTTCCTTGTTTCCTTGAAGTACAGCATGGAAGAGGGAAGATTTGGGAAGCATGGAGAAGGGGCAGCCCTTCTTAGGTCTCCTTCCCTAGTCCTTCACATGAAGGAATAAGGTAGTTGTGCCTCATTCTGTCTGTTAGCTTTTTGGGTTTTATGAATTCAGACTATTTATTCATAGCTGTGGCTGTTGATCCTAGTTCTCACTTTTTCATTTGCAGCTCATGAGACAGCTCCTTATGCAACCTATCAGTTCTTACCTACCTTAAAACCATGGTTTACACTGAGATTGTCTGATGGTCTTGTTGGTTCTGGTTCTGGCAGCTCTTTTTTTTTTTTTTTTTTTTTTTTTTAACTTCCCTTGGAAAGCCTTAGATTTCCTTCCAAACAGATACCAAGCTATATGCATTCTTTTGGGTCAAAGATTCTCCCAGTGTCCTGCAACTTGTGGTACTGATTTACTTATGTCATTCTCAATACATAATGACACAATTAAAGAATATGGAAGAAATTCAAGAAATATACTTTGTGTTAGTTAATTTCCTGCTCACAGATTGTGTCAGAGGGCTAAATATTTTCCACATGAGAAAAGTCTTTCAAAATAAGCATTAAAAAAAAAAGTTTTAGTAGTTAATATCTGATTTCAAACTGAGATTTAATGTTCCATTATTTCAAATAAAAGAGAATCCCTTTTATTTTGTTTTGTACATATATACATATATGCACTATAGAAACACTACAGATATATGTACTTATGTAAGATATAATTTATCCTTACATTTTAATCCCATATTATTTTTTACTTTATTCTGTTTTACTTTATTCTGCAATTTCGTACAACTCTCCCTCTTCTCTTTTTCTCAATGTACTGTGAGATACCTTATTGCAATCTGGCCAGTTAATAACATAGCTAGATTATACTAGGATGGTAAACAAAGGAACAGGAGAGGACAAGAAAGGCATATGAGAGGTTTTTGGCTGCCCAGTCAAATTGTATATGATTCTTCTGAAGTCCAAAAAGAGACGGAAAGCAGGCTTCTTCAATGTTTTAAGGTAAAAATAAAAAGGGAAATGAAGAGATTTGGTCTCCTAGTCAAGACAGAGTTGAGGATTTGCCAGTAGTGGAGATCTGAACTATTCAAGTATCTGTTGGAAAAAAAATAGGAGGGCACAGACAATCCAGCAAGTTCTGGGAATGTGTTAGTGGCAACTTTTTGTTGTAGAGGCAGAGGAAGATAATAGATAAGGGACAGTAATTAAATCTGTGTGAAATTCAATTCAGCTGGAGGTCAGATGGCAATGTGAGTTACAGGAGACTACAAAACAATAGCATTCCAAATAAAGGAAGGAAGCCCCAAATTGATGTGAGGCAGACAGGTAGGAGGATATCTTTGGAAGAAATTCCAAGGAGTATCTAAGGAACAAGAACACATGTAAGAGACAAAAAGCTGATTAGAAACAAGGCAGGTTTGCCAAGAACAAAACATGCCTTTCCAGTTCTGTTTCCTCTTTTTCAGGATAACTGGCTTAGTGTTAAAGAGGGAGCAGTGGTACGCCCCAGATTTAGTAAGGATTTTGAGGAGTGGCATAAGTAAGCTAGGGAAATGTAGTGGAGATGATGGGAACACAAGGCTGATGCTCAGCTACTTGGAAAACTGTACTCATGGAGTAGTCAACAATGGACTTCTGTGAAACGGGGGATATATTCAAGGCAATGTTGCAAATTTAATTCCTGGGAATGGCTTGACTCTATCTAACTTAATCATTTAGGTTAAAAATGTTGGTGATGGACTAGGGAATAGTTTCATGAAGTTATACTTCAAATTACAGTAAGAAAGAGTGGAAGCTCTTTGAAGAGAAACAGCAAAGGTCAAAGTGAGTCTGGCATGTTGTGGTGATGGTACATGAGCATAAATCCAAGAAAAAAAATATTAGGAAAAACATTTAGCAGTACTTGGGGAATTGGTTAGGCAATAGCAACTGTGCGAGACATATGGAAAACAAAGATAACCAGAAATTGAGTAAATTGATAATGCAAAGCATGCAACAAAGACAATTTGTATTTATATGTGCTAACAGGGTTCTTTCTCATATAAGATGAGAGATATTTATTCTACTCTATCCTTATTAGGAAGATCTTATCTGGCATTCAAACTTTGTCGAGTTCTGGAGTCATATTTTGAGAAAGCTTCACATAAATTTGCGAGAATACAGAACAGAGATCCAGGAAGAAGACTTTTGGAAAATATGGTTTATTTAGAACCAAGTTTAGAACTGAGTTTGTCTATATGAGAAGACTAAGGGAACACTGATAATGTGACAACATTATCTTCCAAAATGATAAGAAGATAGCAAAAAGTTGTTTTCCATGTTCACTGGATTAGGACAAGCAGTAATCTCTTCAGTTTTGCATGGGAATATAAACTTTTGTGCAATGTACTGGGGAAACTTAGTTCCACATTAGGAAAAGCTCTCCAGCTGAAGCAAGATTTTCTAGTTTAAGCACAAGATGGGGAAGACTATAAAATTTTTATGAGTATGTTAAAAGATCATCAGGATGTTGCAGATCTACCAGCCATACGTCAGGACAAAAGCACAGATTAGATGACCTTGTGAAGTCCCTTCAAGCTACATCCCAGCTTTTTCCTCCACAGTCCAGTGCAAGGATTTGTGGAGTCATTCTCTGTTCCCACAGGCAGCAGCACACCTGTGCATCAGTTTAACATGTCAGGTCCTTCTTTAACAGGCTTCTGTCTGTAGTTCCAACAGCTCTATCAGAGTTTTTGGGGACCACTTCAGAGTTAACCTTTTCTCTGTGAAGCACAGAAAATTTTGATTCTTTGTTATGCAATTAATACATCAGAGCTTGTCCTGGAACATGCTGGAAACACTCCTTGAAAAGAAAAGCTTAAGTGGCCAAAACCTACACTCAACCTGCAAGGGAGAGAGAGCTGCTCTCTCAGCAGCCAAAGTTTTCCCATCTGTTCTGGCTAGGGACAGATATGCAGTTTAACCTCTTTACAGAAATACCGGGTGTAGTTTTGGTACTTTGAGGCTGTGTTTCATTGTTGAATGTTTGAACTCAGTATGGCATAAAATCTGAGAGTTTTTCCTTGGAAGCCTTCAGTGTCATTTACAAATAATAGGATGCAAAGTTCACCTTAGCACCTCTTCCACATGCTACCTTTCTAAGTCTGTGGACATAAATACACATTTTATATTAACGTACAATTCAATTTGAGTTCAGGTTCACAGATCATATGACAATATAGCTATATAAATAACCTTGTGACTTCACATTTCCAAAAGAACCTTTATTTAACATTTCTGTTTGCCCTTTTTTTTTTCCCCTTTCTGTGTAAGTTTCCACTCCATGAATTTGTTTTAACCAGGGAAACACTGTAGTTTCTTTTCTTCACTGTTTGTTTTCTGGGTGATTTATACAATGGCTATTTTGGCTGCAGGAATTTGGACGTCAGCAGCCAGTTAACAAACAGGTTAGGTTATCAACATTGACACTTGCATCGATCATGCAGCCTGTAAAAGTTGCTCAAGGCTTTTTTGTTGAATTTGAGTTCTGATTGTCCTCTGGTAATTTTGTAACCAGTCTCAAATAATCATCTGCATTTTCAGTTGCAGGTACTGTAAATCCCCTGATATTACTTGGAAGAAATTAAAAAGAAAAAGCAATTAAAAATCTTTTCAAAAAGATAGATCTGAAATCCACAGTTCTGAACTACAAGGTCACAGCCAGTGTGCAGTTTTCTAATGGTTGTATCACCATAAGAAATATTTTTGCTAATCAGACCATTGCAGGAACTTTTTCTAATAAAGCTAATTGTAAAGCAAACTCCTTTAATAAAATTATTTTTTTTCCTTTTTTAAAAATTTATTTATCATGTTTAGTTGATTTATGGGACTTTGACATGCCAAAGTTGAAAATCAGCTGGAAGAAACCCGAGTTATATTCTAGGGATAAACACAACTACACTGTGATAAGGAAGAACTTTTCCTCCCCTTGTCCCCACCTTTCCACAGAGGGTCAAGTGATAGAGGTTGGCCGGTGGTTATAAAGTTGCAGGTGATACAAACCATGAGCTCCCACCTGCCTGTGGAGAGAAATACTGTGTCTACTTCTGGCACATTGGACTAAGAGGTTGAAAGAAGATGTTCTGGGGAAAGCCCTGTAACATGAAAACAGGAGATGGAGCCTCCAGGGAGGGTGAAACCTCCTCCTGCCCATGTACACTTTCCCTGCGCATCCTTGCTGAATGTACCATAAATGTACCAGCTGCCAAGAACATGGTTTGGCATCCAGATGGGTTGGGTTACACAGGGCAGAAATTCCTCTAAGGATTAATCAAAGGCTGGGTGAAATTTGGAGTGATTAGCAGCTGAGTGTGGTGAGATGCCATCCTCGCCAGCAGCAGTGGAAAGAACAAGGTGTGAGAGCACAGAGCAGCTTTTGGCTCAGCGATGCAGATGGCGGTGAAGTGTGCTGGGGATGATCCCAGAGTTTTCATCAAGTTTTCTCTTTAAAAAAATGGAACTGTGACATAAGATACCATGCAGAAAGATTGTTCGGTAGTAATTTGGCTGAAGATTAACTGTTCCGTGGGGATTTGGCCTGAGACTAATTGGCTCAAGCCTGAAACACGCTGAGATGAGAAGCTCTTTCTTAATTTCTGACAGCTTGCCTCTATTCCTAAGTGCATACAGCTGCCCTTTCAGTTCATCCCCAGTCTCCTGATTGCTGTTGACCAAAACGTGCCTGTCATTCAAACTCTGCTCTACCCCATCCCGGCACAGGCTCAGAGGCCTCTTGGGCTGCTTTTTTTTCAGAACCTGCACTACTTTTGAAGGCTCTGAGACAGGGACATGCCACTTTGACAGTTTGGTAGTAGCACCTAATTAAATACTCGTGAGATCGTATTGTACAAACTGTGATAGATGTGGATGGGCAGAACAAACCCAGCCCTGTCCAAAAGCAAGACAGGATTTAGTGTGGAATGAAACAAAAGTTTAGAAACTTATTCTCAGAGCTGTGATTCTGGAAAGAGACAATGCCTGTTGGAAAAGAAAACAGGTTGGCAGCAGCATGATCAGAGTATGGATAACCATAGGTTTTCAACTAGACCCCTAAGGTATTTTTTTCTTAGTACTGTCCTAGCTTTAGTGCCACTTCTCCTCAGATTAAGGACTCAGTGGATACCAGCTCAGTGGATAACTTGAACCCAGAAAAAGAGCCAGATCAGAAAAGACATGCCGTGAATAAGGGCTGAGAATTTTGGCTTCCTGGAAACCAGTGGAATCATCTTCCGCAGAAATTGTGCACCTTTCCAGTTGAGCCTGGGATTCTCAAGAGCAATGGTGGATCGTTATTATGGGCCATGGTTTGCACAAAATCTATATTCACTAATAATTGCACTTGAGCATTCTCACCATTACTCATTATTTCTGCCATATTAGTATCACAGGTGGCATCAGGGCTGCGTTCTGTACTTCACCGAATAGGAAGTAAAAGAGAAGCAGATTTGCCTTTACAGAGATACACATATTTCAGGTCTCTTCAAACCTATTTAGAACTTCTGTCTTTCTCCAGTTTTCCATCAACATCTCCCTGCAGGTGATGGGAGACTTTCCAACAACTTTAGTCAGGAGCAGATCAGGTCTGTAAGTAAAAGAAGTCGCTTGAAAGACATGCCTGCTTCACTGGGATACATAGCACTTTCCTATGTGATGGGAGCTATGCAATGAGCCTGGCTTTCAAAAGTGAAGGAGAAAAAAGCAAATAACATTTTTGGGGAATTTTCCTAAAAAGCATTTGGTTGCAACACGTGACATCTCATCCTTTAAACAACTGTTTCTGAGAATTATAAGGAAGCCTTGCAGATTTTTTTTCCAGTAAATCCATTTTCCCAAAGCTCTTGCACAAAAGGCTCAGAACAAATAGGACTCATGCTGGAGAACAGCTTGCTGAAGCAGTTCTTGCATAGGAGAGGTCTAAAGGTTTGTCTCAGTAATTAGTATACCCAGTCAGCTACCAGAAAGCAAATCTTGCTTCCAGTCACCAGTATGACATGTGAGCAGATGCCACGTTGAAACTGAATGGAGCATACAGTTCTTAGGGATGAATGAGACTTGAAGCATACAAATACAACCCAATTCCCACTCAAAATAAGGGCAAGCTCCCACTAACTTCAGGCTCTTATCCCACCTGCATATACACAATGAGAATTGCCTTGTTGGCTGACTACGAGGACGAAGGTGGTATGTGACAATCAAACTGCAGAAAAGCAAGCCTTCACTTGACTTATGCTTCCATAAATGTGCATTTGGCAGCTTCCTACTTTTCCTTACCAGCCCTTGAATTATTTAACTGTTAAGTTCCTACTACATGAAGATTGTAGCTAAGCAAGAGAATGAAAGCTATCTTAAGGACAGGTGATTGCTACCCCACGTAGGCTTTACCTGCCATAACATGGGCTTGCAAACCAGAGCTTTGGTTCTGTTGTGGCACATTTAAGGTCCTAATAATTTGTATTGGGAGGATCAGCCCTCAGTGCATTGTTGCTCATTTGTATGTCACTGTCAAAATCAATGGTAAAAACATAGAGAGGATTTTTTGTTGTTGTTGTTTTAATTGGCTTTGCAAAGACAGGAGAAGCTGGCATCAGTGCTTAAGCTGTTAGGATCATTTTTGGCTACATATGTAGTGCAATGAGTAAATATTGGTACGGTTGGGGTCAAATTAAAGCTGTTCTGACTGCAAGTGTTTTAAAAATAAAAGGGAGACAGGAAATGACTTAATTAGGAAACTTCATAAAATAAGATGGCAAGTTTTCCTTCACAATGGGAGAGGCCAGTGTCTTTGGAAAAGAACAAAGTTTTCTTAGTTAAATATTTAGTCACTGGAAAATACCAATTTATTAAAACCTAAACTTCTTAAAAATATGAATTAACTTTTGCCAAAATAATTTCTAGGAACAACCTTTGCCTGGGACAGCCAGGCTGAATTCTTTGTGCCGGGGCAAGTGAAGTGTGAGACTGAATCTCTCCACCCCTGCAATTTTGGCTTTTTTTTTCCAGCTAGGATGTTTTTTATGCTTTCTGGTAAAAAACTTGGGAAGATTTAATCTTCAACACAATGTACTCTTTCACATCTTTGTCAAAAGGATGTTCCTTCTTTCCTCATCAATTCTTTGGATTTTGGAGTGAAACTCCACAAGCCTTTTTAATTAATTCAGATAATTCTCTGATAGTGGCTCTTCCAGTTCACATCCAAGTTCAAGGAATTATTGGAACATGTGGCTTGCCACAGATCTTTTTGGATTTCCTCTCAGTCTGTGCTGATAAAGCAATGAGAAAGAGCAATGTTTTCACAAGTCAGGCCTCATCAGCCTGAGAATTCATTCATAGATTGTAATAGCTGGAACATTGCTGACATGGGCCAGGGGCCAGGAACACCTTCAGCATGTCACAGTGTGAAACATTGGTACATCTTGCAACATCCAACCTGGCACTTTTAAATAAGTCAGCTACAGGATGAATGCAATCCACGCCAGAATGGTTTAATTATCATGTTGGTCAATGAGCTCCAGAAATGCCATCAGAATACGATTTCTGTGATGCTTCTGATATTGCATGTTACCCTCTTTTTTCTTCTGTCTAGCAAGAATTTCCTCCACCATCTGTGGAATAACAAGGGGTTGATCGCCATCTGAACCTGAGATGAGCTACAAAGTCCTATCAATTTAGCTTGGAACCATTTTTCTTCTTATTGAATGATAGCACCAGACTCCTACAAGGGAGAGAAGAGACCGACATCCTCCTTCCCTCCCACTGTTGATAGGAATACGTTAGTCTGCACTTTCATTTGAGTGCTATTAAGTAAAAAATGATGGCATATCACACTGTCTGACTTGTGCTGGTTCAGGTCACTGGTGCTGTTAAGCTGCCAAGAGAGGTCTCAGGGGGATCCTACCCACATTCCCAGATGGAATATTGGACTTTTATCTTGTTGCTCTCAAAAAGGTGAGGTGATAGACTTCGTGTGTGCTACAGAATTATTTAGGCTAGTCAAACACATTAAAACATCCTGTAAGAGCTATGGAAGGGTCTTATTAAATCCTCTCAGAGAACTGTCAGATAAAATGAGAAATTTAAATTTAGTGTAGAAAAATACAAAGCCTTTTTGTGCTGTGGAAAAATAGCCTTAGCTGTGCAAATAGCTGGCTCTTCAGGAAAGGCACATCGATATCACTGTGAGTAGTTCTCCGAAAGCATCAGCTCAATGATGAGCAGCAGTCTGTCATATGGGCTATCTGTTATTGTTAGGAAAGGAATGGAGAACAGCACTAAAAATGTCAAGATTCAATCTAGGGTTAGGTACATGGAACGGCATTAGGTGGTTGCATCAAAGCAAGCGCACTAGTGTCGTGGAAAGAGCATATAGTTCTTGTCCTCCCATCACCAATGAAATATAGCACAAAGGAGGGTGTTATAGATGATCCGTGGTGTGGAGTGGCTTCATTAGAAGGCCTTTCAGCTTGGAAATGATGAGAGGATCCTCTGAGTCATGAACAGAAAAGGAGAAAGTGAGCAGGAAAAGATGTGTTCATTCTTTCTCACATAATCAGAACAAAGGGTGACTAGCTAAATTACTGAGTGGCAGAATAAAAAAAGCAGCAGAGTGGTGGATGAAATGCTGGACATGAGCCCACAATGTGCACTGACAGCCCAGAAAGCCAACCATATCCTGGGCTGCATCAAAAGAAGCATGGCCAGCAAGTCAAGGGAGATGATTCTCCTCCTCTGCTCCGCTCTCCTGAGAACCCACCTGGAGTACTGCATCCAGCTCTGGAGTCCTCAGCACAGGAAAGACATGGACCTGCTCAAGTGAGTCCAGAGGAGGGCCACAGAAATGATCAAAGGGCTGGAACATTTCTCCTATGAAGACAGGCTGAGAAAGTTGGGGTTGTTTGGGCTGGAGAAGAGAAGGCTCTGGGGAGACCTTATTGTTGCCTTTCAGTACTTAGAGGGGGCCTACAGGAAAGGTGGGGACAAATTTTTTGCAGGGCATGTTGTGAGAGATCAAAGAGTAACGGTTTTAAACTAAAAGAGGGTAGATTTAAACTAGGTATAAGGATGAAATGTTTTATGATGAGGGTGGTGAAACACTGGCTCAAGTTGCCCAGAGAGGTGGTAGATGCTTCTTTGCTTGAAGTGTTTATGGTCAGGTTGGATGGGGCTCTGAGCAACCTAATCTAGTTGAAGACATCCCTGCTCATTTCTGGGGGGGCTGGACTAGATGACCTTTAAAGGTCTCTTCCAACCCAAATTATTCAATGATTCTGTAATTCTATGATAAGGTTTTAATCACAGTGTGTTGTTAGTGTTTAATGATTAATGGGCAAGTCATTTCCATGGGATGTCGTGGAGACAGGAAAGATAAAAGATGTTTAAAAAGGGACTACATAGAGAGAAAGTTAATTAGTAACTATTGAATCTGGGCATGACCTTTTGCTGACGGGATGCCTGAAATTCTATTACTGGAAAACAGGAGAGTATAACAAATACAGAGAAACTCTCATTAACTTTGTTCACCTTTTTATGAGTACCTCCAGCTGGCCAAGAGGCCAACTGCAAGAGACTGTCTCAGGGGCTGTATGGACTCTACATTTGGCCTTGTATGTATGTTCTGCCACATTGGCTCTAGCAAGTCACAATTTTAAATGCTTCTATATTGTTAACCCATAAGCTACTATGCAGAACAAATGCAGGTCAATGATTTCACTTTAATCAGTGACTGCTGGAAAAAAATGAGGATTAGCTTCACTAGAAACATATACAGAATCGGCATGAGATCAGATAATGCCCTGTCTGTGTATATCAACATAAAGGAAAGTGGGAAGAGAGAAGATATGAAACGGTTTCAAATCTACATTAAGTATTGGTGCCATAAGTGTGTGCCTAAACCAGATGCTTGCTCAGTTATTCAGTGGATGAGTAAGAGAAAGAGGTTAAAACAATGCAATGTGCTGTTTCCTGGTTATCATAACAAAACAGTCCCATGTTCTGCCGTCTTCTGGGGCTCCTTAGAGACACGGCTGTCTTAGTTTCCTGTCTGGACTTCCTAAAGGATACAAGCAGTAAATGATGCAGCATAATGAAGGGATTATCATCCGGACATTGCTTTCTCTCCTGCTTTGGCTCTTCCCCAAACACAGCAATAGTTTTCAGGAGTTACCAAAACAAGACAGTGTGCTGCCTGCATGCTGCAATCATGGAATCGTGGAATTGTTGGAGTTGGAAAGGACCTTCTAGAGATCATCTAGTCCAACTCCCCTGCCAAAGCAGGATTGCCTGTAGTCCATTACTCAGGACTGCATCCAGGCGGGTCCTGAAGATCTCCAGAGAAGGGGACTTCATAACCTCCCCGGGCAGCCTGTCCCAGTGCTCTGTCACCCTCACCATGAAGAAGTTCTTCCTTATATTTGAGTGGAACTTCCTATGTTCCAGCTTGTGCCTGTTGCCCCTTGTCCTGTCACTGGGAACCAATAACTGGACAGCATAAGGGTTTGTGCACAGGGCATTTTACCAAGTGAAACGACTTTTGTTGTGGATTCGGTCACTACTTTATTTTAAAGAACCAGCCATAACCCTGCATTCTTCACTTTCATGCAAGAAAGAAACAATTAAAGGAAGATATAGATCCTGTTCTGCTTGTTATAAAACGATCTTTGTATTAGGTGACATTAGTCAAACATTTGGCATTTTTGTGAGTGTTTCTAAGCTGACAAGCTTTTATGACATCCTCTGATTCCTGGTTAGGAGCTAAACCAGAGCTGTTGGAAGACAGTAGAGTTCTCCGCATCATAGACTTGGGATGAGGTCTGCAAGATGTAAATATAGGTACACAATTGAAATTATATTCTCCTGTGATTTATCATCACTGAAGGCATCATAACTGGCATATACAGCTTGGCTGAAATGAATATGTGTGACTTTTGAATGGGGAAAGGCAGCCTAAATATATGAATATCTGATAAATACACAAACAGTGAGAATGTTACCAGATATACCCCTGATATCTGGTGGGGTAAAATTAAGTAATGACAGCAGCTGACCAGGTCCTGCTAAGATCATCACTTCCATCACACATGGAAGCTGTTAATGGGGTTTTTGTACATCTCCACAGTGAAAACCAAACAAGAGATGAGTCAATTCTTCTTTCTAAAATTAAAAGCAGCACCCTAGTGAGCAAAATATGCAAGAGACCAGCAGCCTTCATAGATGTTGGACAGGCTGACCCATGGGTATTACAGAAACCATGTTATGCAAAAATTTAACTTTAACTGCACCATTTTAAACCCCAAGTCACACACAGGATAGCCCAGAGCTGCAGGGCTGCATGAGTTCACATAGGTGACCTGCTGTCAGCTCAGATTTCTCTCTGTTTTCCTTTACCTATAAACACATACTGTGTTTAAATTATCATTGTAGCATAACTTTGCATTTGTGTTATTAAAATACACAGAACAATTCCACGATACATGATCCCATGATACAGTGGTGATATGAATTCAGCCTCACAAGCAATTAAAACTTTATATTCTGTTTTTTGGCCCCCATCAAGTTATCCACAGTAAGGGTGAAAGTGTGAACTACTTCACGTAGTAGAATAACCACAATTTGGACAACTACATGAACTCTTAGCTTTTCAGCCTCTTCCTAGACTCAAATGAGGCACATGCTGTGGCACTTCCTTTAATTCTGGATTTCTAGGTATTTCACATTGTGAAGCTGATTAAAGGAAGAGTATCACTTTAGCCCTCAAAGTGAGGTTTATTTTCCATAGAAAGCAAAGAATGGGGGGTAATAGAATCATAGAACAGTTTGGGTTGGAAGGGAGCTTTAAAGTTCACGTAGTACAACAACTACAACTAGACCAGGTTGCTCAGAGCCCCATGCGACCTGACCAGTACTGTTACCAGCAATGGGGCATCTACCATATCTCTGGGCAACTTGTGCCGGTGTTTTCCCACCCTCATTTTTAAGAATTTATTCCTTACATCTAGTCTAAATCTACTCTCTTTTAGTTTAAAATTGTTACCCCTTGTCCTATTGCTAAAGGGCTTGCTAAGAAGTTTGTCCCCATCTTTCCTGTAGGCCCCGTTTAAGTACTGAAAGGACACAATAAGGTCTCCTCAGAGTCTTCTCTTCTCTGGGATCCTTACTATGTATTGGAATGTCTCCCTGATGCGGGTTCAAAGCATGGCTGAAGCCTACAATTGTACAATGGGACCCACTCAGCTCTCAGGTGCCGAAACCTCAGGGCTAGAGGCAATAAGCTATAGGTGTCTTCACAAAAACAATGTAAAACAATAACAGGAGGCAGGAGGAAGACAAAAGTGTTTTGAAGCAAAGTTTAAAATATTTTTCACAAATTGTGGTGTCCTCCACAAGAGTCAGCCCACATTGCTCAGGAAACCTGAAATGCTTACGGCTACATTGTGCTGTCAGTCACCACATTACGCAAAAGAGTTTCTGTTTCAACAACCCCCTTTTTTTTTTTTTTCCTTTCTGTGGCTTATGTGGTCCCATTACTGTAATATCTTTATCCTATAAAATTATACATTATAAAAGCTATGTGCAGAAAGAAATTCTGCCATCCCCACTGGAATACTCAGCACAGAAGTAGTAGTGTTTGAGTAGTAGTGTTTGAGCCACCTCATGTGGTTTCCAGTTACTTTTTCCATTCTGTTTTGGGGGGACTTTAGATTACTTTATCTCCTGAAACTCCAAAAATAACCTGTACGATCTCACTACTGTTGCTTTTTTGACCTACTTGGTTAACCAAAATTCAGCATCCTGTGGGTTGTGTCTATCTGGAGAAGAGACTGATGATGAACTCAGATATCTTTGATGCCCTTCTGTTTGTTCATGTTTTTGCAAATAAAGTCTTATTTCCTGACCACAGAGTTCTTTGTGTAGGAAATTGCTCTTACAGCTTCAAATCCTCTTTCAGTGATTATTATTAGATAGTTTATTAGAATTATTATTGAACTATAGATTAAATGTGGTTGTGCATTCCAGATTTTATTTAATTATATGCTACATATCTGCTATATAACTTCTTAACAATTTGCTGACGTTTGATGGTCGTTGTGTTTGAGCAGTTTGCAGGAAAGCAGAGCTTTAGACCGGTCACTACTACTGATCGCTGTTTTGACCGAGTGGGCTCAAAGAAAATTGCATCAAAACAGGGAAGCATCTTTTGCAAGCCTGCGAAATGAGACTGCCCAACAATGCTGTGTTGCAGAACACAGCAAAAGATGCAAAAGCACAGGTTGTCATCCAGTTGTATTTTGTTGAAAGCAGAAAACAAGAATGCCTGTGGCACTGAAACTATTGTCTGAGTCATAGAATCAAAGAATGGTAGAATTGTTATGGTTGGAAGAGCCCTTAATTCAAGTCCAATGGTTAACCTAGTACTGCCAAGTTATTAATAAACCATGTCCCTCAATACTATGTCTATCTGTCTTATTAACTCCAGGGACAGAAACTCAGCTGCTTCCCTAGGCAGCCTGTTCCAATTCTTGACAACTCTTTCATTGAAGATTTTTTTTCTTAATATCCAGTCTAAACTCAATGCAACTTAAGGCCATTTCCCCTCATCCTATCATCTGTTACTTGGGAGAAGAGACTGACCCCCACCTCGCTACAACCTTCTTTCAGGTAGTTGTAGAGAGTGATACGGTCTCCCCTCAGCCTCCTTTTCTCCAGGCTAAACAACCCCCTTCCCTCAGCCTCTCCTCATAAGACTGGTGCTCCAGACCCCTCACCAGCTGCGTTGCCCTTCTCTGGACTCACTCCAGCACCTCAAAGTCTGTCTTGTAGTGAAGGGCCTGACACTGTTCAATACTGAACACTGTATTTGATGTGTGGCCTCAACAGTGCCCAATACAGAAGGACGATCACTTCCCTAGTCCTTCTGGCCACACTATTCCTAATACAAGCCAAGGTGCTGCTGGTCTTCTTGACCACCTGGGCACACTGCTGGCCCATATTCAGCTGGCCATCCTCTAACACCCCTAGGTCCTTTTCCACCAGGCAGCTCTCCAGCCACTCTTCCCCAAGCCTGGGGTTGTTGTGACCCAAGTGCAGGACCTGGCACTTGGCCTTGTTGAACCTCATACCACTGGCCTCAGCCCATCAATCCAGCCTGTCCAGATCCCTCTGTAAAGCCTTCCTACCCTCAAGCATATCAACACTACCATCTAACTTGGTGTTGTCTGCAAACTTACTGAGGGTGCATTCAATCCCATCCTCCAGATAGTTGATAAAGATATTAGATAGAACTGGCCCCAATACTGAACCCTGAAGAACACCACTTGTGACTGGCCTCCAACTGGATTTAACTCTATTCACTGCAAATCTTTGGGCCTGGCCATCCAGCCAGTTTTTTACCCAGTGAAGTATACACCCATCCAAGCCATGAGCAACCAGTTTCTCCAGGAGAATGCTGTGCGAAAAGGTGACAAAGGCCTTACTAAAGTCTAGGTAGACAACATGCACAGCCTTTCCCTTTACCACTAAGCAAGTCACCTTGTCATAGAAGATCAGGTTAGTCACCAGAAATTGGATGCAGAACAAAGAAAAGGCAGAACAAACAGTCTACCTTAATCCAGTAGGATTTGGAATCCTAAGAGCTATAGCCATTTCCTCAATGACAGAGGGGGTACCTGTTGCAGGAGCTGATGGCTCCAGACAGCAGTATTGACCTGACTTACAATCTTATCTTTTTATAGAATCACAGAATGATATGGGGTTGGAAGGCACCTCTGGAGATCATCTAGTCCAACCCCCGTGCCAAAGCAAATCCACCTAGAGCAGGTTGTACATGAATGTGTACCAGGCAGGTTTTGAATGTCTCCAGAGAGAGAGACTCCACCATCTCTCTAGGCAGCGTTTTCCTGTGCTCTGCCACCCTCAATGTAAGGAAATCCCTCCTCATGTTTAGATGGAACTTCTTATGTTCAAGTTTGTGCTTGCTGCCTCCTGTCCTGTTACTGGGCACTACTGAAAAAAGACTGGCCCCATAGAGCTGACATCTGGCAGACAGATCTATTAGCGAATGGATACTCAGTCTACCTGTTTGTCTAAGAAAATCTGTACAGTGGCCTGGAAACATCAAACATTCCTAAGGCTGATAGGTAACTTTTCCAGACAGATGTCCCCACCTTTCTATCTGCACAGATTTTGTGGTTGCTTCTTCTTAACAGTCTCAGCTCCAAGAGTTATGCCTACATATTTTATGCCTTGCTGGTCATGTGACAGTTTGTACACACTGTGTGGCATATAACAGGTGAAAGCATGGCTATAGTCTTTGCTACATTTTCCTGCAGAACTCTTAAAAGAGTCTGCCTCTCTGCCTTCATGTTCTTCTCCAGAAGAGACATAATGGAGGACACAGAACTATTGGACTGCAGAAAGTAGTCTTCTGTGCTCAGTCTCTGTCAAAAAGGGGCAAAATAGACAAGCTACAAAAAGGGATGAGGTTGAGTTCCAGAGTCTGCCATTCAGCAGGGCTTCCAGGCTTAGGGTGGACAACTGGCAGGGGTCAGAGATATTGTGACCACAGGGACATGCAGCAGACCTGGATTTGAGGGCATGGGGTGTTAACAAAACATGGAAGTGATGCTGTGATGCCACTGCAAGTTCCTCCTGGAACTGGAGCCACAATGAAAGAGAGCCCTTAAGGATTCCTAAGCACCAAGAACTTCCACCATGTGGGATATGAATATCTTTTCCTGTGCAGTTCATACACCACAGAACCAGGATTGTGAAAGAGGGGGGAAGAGCTCCAAGGATGAATAATCAAAGAACTTCAAGCACATGCTGTCCAACAGGAAACTCCAAATCTGAACCTTGAACAAAGTCTGGGGGAGGGAGAGACTAAAACCCATGAATTTTTAGGTAAGAAGATAAATAGTGTTCAAAGGTCAACTTAAAAATGGAAAGAAGCTGAACATAACATAAAAACAATTCTCCTTCACTCCCTTCTTCAGTGGGAGCTTCTGCGAGAAAAACCCACATGTGCAGGCTTTAGGGAATCTGTGGGCATGGGAGAGCAGCAATGGCTTCTTTCTGCTGAATGATAACTTGGTGTTTTCAGAAGGAAAACCCTGAATCTTTGGAGGAAGTCAGAAAAAAATCAGATGAAGTATTAAATATACTTAAGATATGAAAGAAAATAAATGAGATGGAGTATTGAAAAATGAAAAGCATAGCAGCCTGCAGAATTCTATGCTAATTTGCCATAGTTTGTTTTTTTTCTGACATTTTGTGGGTTCAAACTTCAGTTCACCTGGATTCACAGGCTGGGGGGGGTGAAGATGCAAGCTCTGCAAGTCCTTAAGTGACTGTACGTTCTGTACTTCTACTTCTTGAGATGATTACTGTTTTCTTCCAAACACCAGAAGGTTGCCTGCCTGCCCATGTTCTTTCAGAGTCTCTCTTTCTCCCCTGTGTAATCAAAGGGAGTCTGCTTGTCACCTTGAGTTATTTTTAACCTTTAGCAAGGAAACTCCTAAATAAGTTTGAAACACAGTGTCACAGGAAATGGAATAAATGGGGCAGATATTAAAATGAAAAAAAGTGCTTAAAATTATGTGCTATGTTTTTTTCCCTGCAAATCTTTCTTAGGCC
Source organism: Gallinago jamesoni (assembly GCA_025769975.1). Classification (NCBI taxonomy): domain Eukaryota; kingdom Metazoa; phylum Chordata; class Aves; order Charadriiformes; family Scolopacidae; genus Gallinago; species Gallinago jamesoni. Next base: position 140,024,154 of record JAOQGH010000001.1, read on the forward strand.
GTATTTAAGTACACAGTTCAATATGTAAGCTATACATTATAACCTGTATTATTGCTATAGTTTCTGTTGATTTATTATAAGCTTTTGTTAAAAATACATCTAATTAGAGAGAGACAGTTTACTTTGCAATGTTCAAATCAACTGATGGACTGGAACTCAGAGTCTTTGAAGAACACTGGAATAGTTTTGGAATAGTTTTGTTCTTGGGAAAATGACATTTCTGGCTCAGCTGGTAAAGACTTTTACACAGAACTACTGCACTTAATGCAGGGGAGTTTGGCGATGTGACTGAGGTAGCTGAGTTTGCTCTTGTGCCTGTCTGAGGGCTCTTGGGAGGGTGCTGGATTTTGAGCAGATGCAGACATTATTCTTGCATCTTATAAGCACTCTGAACTCGGTCTAAGCTTGGGCTTTGTAGAGATATTGCACTTATTGCACACAGTGCCTGCCTGAAGATACCCAGACCCTTTCCAAAAGGACTTTTATACGCAAGAAAGGTCCCAAGCCATCATTTTTGTATGATTTTAAAACAAAGGCAGATAGAAACCATTCACTCTGCATTCTGGGAGGTTTAAGCACAGAACATTTCCTCTTGGAAATACCAGTGAGATATTTTTACATGAATAGTCAACAAACCTTAATGCGGTGCACTGAAGGCAATGCACTGGAACTGAAGTCAGATTTCAAGTATGATGTATCACATGAATCTCAATTAAAAGGCTAAGAGGCAAAACCAATGTAAAAATGAGGAAAAAAATATGAGGTTAGTGAATAAGCCATTTTACAAGGTTTAGGTTCTGATTCTGATCAACATGACACAGATCATTCAGAGATCTTTTATAAAAAAAAAGCTTATTGTGCTGAATGTCTTCAAATTGTTAGACTCAACAAGAAAAATAATAAGCAAATGGTCCATGAGTTTGTCCTGTATATGCAAAAATCTATATTATAATTTATAATTTGTTCATTTATATTGTAATTTGTACTCACTCTGTGTCAATAGAGCTTTATTTCCACTCAAATATGAGGAAAACTACTTCCCGGTGAGGGTGCCAGAGCCCTGGAACAGGCTGCCCTTGGAGGTTGTGGAGTGCCCTTCTTTGGAGATTTTCAAGACCTGCCTGGATGCAGTCCTGAGTAACATGCTCTAACATGCTCTAGGCAATCCTGCTTCAGCAGGGGAGTTGGACTAGGTGATCTCTACCGTCCCTTCCAACTCTAATAATTCAGTGAAATTCAGTGAAATTTTCGAAATGTAGAAATAAATTAAAAAAGAAGAAAACTTGAAATTCATAGCTATGTACAGGGATGCAATTAAAAGCAGATGTTATTTCACATGAGATGATGCTATCAGTTACACAATATAGTCCTATGGCTCACATGGTTACTGTACAGGATTTCATCATTACTTCTGCATGAGTTTTACTCGGTGAAATAAAAAAAGATCACCATAAATGAATATTTCTGATTTAATTTCCAGACTATTCCTTCATTAAGATGATTCAATTTTCTCCACCTTTCATTTATCTTGCTGATCTCAAGCAGTAACTCAAGTCAGTTCAGTGACTCGTTTCAGACAGCTGTTTCAGCATTTAGCTGGGGAAATCAAGATCAGTCAAGATAATTTCTCGAGTGCCTCTGTTACAGATTTAGACTTGTTATTTCTGCTGCTGCATGCCAAATTAAAGTTTGGATATTGCAGAAGCATCTTTATACATGGCATCTCGTTAAAATCTATTAAAATATCAGACTAGTGTTCTCTTCCATCACTTTTGGAAAGGGATTCATTGGTTTTGCTTTGGTTTCTGGTTGGTTTTTTTTGTGTGATTTTTTGGTGGGTTTTTTTTTGGTTTCTCCCCTCCCCCCAATTTTCATAAGGAAGAAATCAGCTTGCTTGGGAATTAGATTGTGTCACATGCAAAGCAAAAGTATCTGGTGTATTGCTCAGAACTGCACTGATAATGATTTTTTTTCTAAATTCTTCCTGTTGAAGGAGTACAAATCACTAAGTCTTTTTCATGCTCTCTGTGTGCTTGTTTAAAATGTACAAAGCTCTTGGCAGGGGATGAGGAGGACATCAGGAGTTTTATCACTTCCTGAAATTTTTCAGATTAAACCAAATTACTCCCTTCCTGCTCCATTTTTAAACAGGCTGCAGTGTTTAATAAACCTGACTCCTGGTTTATTACTGGCCTGCAAGAAACACATGGAGGTTATTATTTTGGTCTGTGTTTCTTACTGCATTTTTCTGTTTCTTACTTTCTCTACTGGTGAACACAGAGTGTAATTGCTGCTCACAGCAATACGGGCACGGCCGTAGCTTCAGCTGCTATGGCTTATCAGCCTTAGAAGTCCTGTTGACATCAACAAACTTCAAAAAGAAAACCAGAACCATCTTAAAGATTCAGTACACGCCTACTGCTCTTTATTTTGCATTCTCTTGTATATGGGGGAAATTCAGGTAGAAGCCTTTGTTTGAAAGATCATCTGGTGGTGTTCAGAAATCCCCTATGAGATAGGGAGCCTACCTATGTGCTCATGAATGAAAGTGGTTCACGTCAGAGGCACAAACACTGTCCCACAATTGTTTCTTCTGCCTGCATGCTCCCTGGCACACTTCTGGCTTGTGCCTACTATCACTCTGCTAGGAAATACCTGCTGCGGCACAGGGACTAGCCCAGGCTCAAGAGTTTTCCCAGTCAGAAGTGAAGTAAAAGACACCCTTTTGAGGGCACCCTTTGGAGTTTAGTTTAGCCACTTGGAGAGAGACCTCAGACAACCTGTTCTCTGGCCCACTCATTTATTGGTGCTAAGATAACTGGGGATTGCCACGGTCCATCTGATCTCTCAAATTTACAGGACTACATAGTCTGTAAACTAAGCTTTAATTTATGAGCATTAGGAAAGAAACAAACCCAAAAAAGCCTCATTCCCCTTTGTGCTGAATAGTCTATCATGTCAATTCACTAAGTCACCACTTAATTCATGATGTTTCTAACTCACAAGTTCTCAAATTCATAACTCATAACTCATGCACCTATGAGCAAAGCAGTTACCCAGCTGACGGTGAGAGTGGTCATCGTTTCTCCTCCACAATGGTGCAGACAAACCCTGTATCACACCAGAAAGCATGAAAACTTCAGCAGTCCAGCTGCTGTTGGATCTGCTTAAAAAGCTTTTTTGTGGTAAGCTGACGTATTCATACATTCCAGCTTAGAAGTTTGGTCTATATAGTTTTCATGAGTTATTGGATACTGAAGAAACTGCCAGATGATTGATATGCAAGGATGGTGGCTGCAGGAGACAGCAAGCTGCAGGTAACAGTGGCTGTATAATGACCTTTAGCCCTTACTGGCCACCATGTCCTGCCTAAACGCTTTGTCCTCGCTTTGACCTAGTGGCACTGTTCCCAGCATACATCAGGCCCCAGCATGAGCTGTCTGTTAGCCAAAATCTGAGCAGGAGTTGAGTCAACAATCACAGGGATACAGGTCTATGGAGTAGTTTTCAATTTTGTTGTGAAAGCTGAATTTTCTTATGGCAGAAAAGACAAAGGGGCAGGGTAATAACATGGCAAAAGACAAGAAATGTATCTTTGAAGCCTGCAACAAAATACTCCTTCAGTTGCATAAGGCTGTAACTCCCAAGTAGGGATCCAGAAAAGGTTTTGCGTCTAAAAAGAATTTGTGCTGTGCTACGCTGCTAATGTAGATCCACCCTCAAACTCTACACCATTAATTATACCGGCATCCACCTGGAACAACATAAAGTACAATCTGCATCTCTCTCATTTACAGTAAGTTCATCCTTTGAAGCCTTCATAAAGGACACGATAACCTTATCAGCCAGTCTAGGTGCAGTCAGCTTTGCCAGTATTGGGCTATCAAGGCACAGCAGAGATTTTTACTCAGCTTCTTACACATAGCTGCTTGGAGGTGCAAATATTCTCAGCAATTAGATGTGGTATTTCGTAGGTGGCCCCTGCTTCTCTCACAAGGCTGAAGCAGGTTATGGGGAAGGATGAGCTGATGCACACCCTGATGGAGGCTGCGGCACTAAGGAGCAAAGACGTGCCTGGGAGTGCCAATCACCTGGCAACCTGGGGGCACCTCCAGGCCCCCTCATTGAAGCAGAACCGTGGAGCATGAGGGGACAAGGAGAGCTGAGCCACCTTCCCAATTCTGAAGCTGTAAGAAGATTAAAGAAATACCTGTAAGGGGTGTGAATCTTATGAGAATTTGGGAAGTACTTAGGCACACTGGCAACTTTTTAAGCAGTAAGGGAATTGCTCTCAAGTCAAATGCTATTGTTCAAATCTAAAAATATGCAGAACTTGAAAACAGAGGAAGATGGTTTGGCAGCCTCTTCTCTTTTTCCCTGCCACACATGAAACAAGAAGATAAAACAGAAATCTTCAGTACATCCCTTTATTGTTACATGTTTTTCCAATTGCCTGGAAATGAGGAAGAGAAATGCAGAGGTAGAGCCAACACCATCTCAAGAAACTTCAGAACAACCTTAGCTGCTCATAATTTGATACGCTTATACTGTGAAAATGACAATTTCCAACTTCTAAGGGATATATAAGTATTTCTAAATTGTAAGTTATTCAGGGGTTAATAAACTCTAAGACAAGAAAGGGAGAGGAAATGGATAAGGTGGGGAAGAAAAAGGATGAATAAAGGATGGGATGATGACAGACACTTCAAGCACACATTTCAAGATTTAGCCAAAACCAGTAGAGTACTGGCAATGTCACTGCATGATCTAAGTAGTGCCTATTATAGCCTGGACAAAATCCTTCCTTGTTGAACAGCTGGATTTTATATTGTATCAAAATGAGCTCATGTAATTAACTAAAGGTGTTGTCTAATGTGGTTTGCTGTAATTCTGGAAGAAAATTCTAGATTAAAATGATTGTCAAAGTTTATCTTTTAACTATGGAACTTTGACCTTATATTCACTGGTATACAAAGCAAGAGCTTTTGAATCTTTTTGAGTGGATTTTTGCTCTCCTGGGTTCAGACTAAGTGATGCCTTTTTCCACAGCCATTTGTTGTAAATTTAAGGTAAGAAAACATTTGCATTTGAAATTGGCTCAACTGTTTGTTTAAGACTACCTACTCAAAATGAGCACTGAATCTGACCCATAAATCGAAGGACTTCACAAAGTGTTTCACCGAATGAAAGCACAGTCTATTATTTTTAGTGAAGAATTTGTGAAGTAAGCACTTATTCAAAACTACTGGCTTGCTAGCACTGCATAGAAGAAAAATACCTCAACGAGCCATTTTCAATAGAAAGCATGTGTAATGTGTAGAATACTGATTATATTTAAGACAGTGATTTATAAAAGCATATCTCCTGCTTACTAAATCAGGTAAATTTCCATCACTAATTGGGTCAGCTAACCACAAAGGCACATGCTTCATTTCCTCTTCAAGCATGGCCTTTGGTGGCTTCTCAGAAAGTTACAGCTTCTGTACTTTACGGCAATACTTTGAAACACACCAGAACCATTAATGTTCCTTTTATATCCATCACCTTTCTTCTGTTCTGTTTTTTTCCTCTTTAATCCAGTAATTTTCCCTTTCATTTTTATCATCTTAAAGTAAAATTCTCTTTTTTTCATCTTTTATATGTTCAGCTGCTACTTTATATGAAATTTTTAATGTTTGGTTTTTCTTTTTTACAATTATACCTTTTTTGTTGTAACTTTGTTGACAATTTTTTGTTTCTGTCCATTCTTGCTTATTTCTTTTCTGTGATTTATTTCACTTCTCTGATCAAGCTATACACATGGCATTTCTACACTAGTATCCTCAATTTTTTGCTGTTCTTTTTCCCCTCTTCTTTTTTACTTGGGGTTTAGCTTCCAATATCCTTATGTTATTTGCTTAATCCAGCCACACCTGTTTTCATCATCATGAGAAATTAAGAACTTTGCAACCGAAACACCATACAAAATTCAGTTGATAGCTTGTTTACAAAATACATTTGAGAAATACAGTGAGATGATGTCAAATGTTAAATGTCAAATTCCTGCTTTTATAGAAAATGGAAAATTACACAATACACTGCTAAAGAGAGTCTTCTGAAGTTTAGCAACCTATGACTGAAGATTTCAGCCTTACTGGACATGCTCCATTGCTTTGCTGCTGTTAGTGCTGATCACCTGATCAGCAACAAGTCTGTGGAGCAATAGGACCCTCCAGTGTAGGAAGAAAACTGGAAATTCCCTGTATTTGCTCTACTGCCCTACAATGAATCTACACACTACTACTGAGAGAGGGAAACCTGTCTCTCCGTGGTAGTCTGTGCCCATCCTGCAGCTGGTAAGCTGGCAGCAGGAATCAATCTATCTGCACGAGTGCCCAGGGGACTATACCTAGGCCAGAGGGAAAGGACGTACACGATGCATCTCAGAGAAAAGGTTAAGCAACGTGCCTGGGGAGTGGGAGAACTGAGGCAGGTTGGACATGGAGCGTAAGACTGAGAAGTGGACTAACTCCTGTTAAAGTTAGATTAGGAGAAAGTGGTTCATACTCTGGTGAGTAGCTTGAAGGAGTAACAGAAAGTAGATAAAGTGGGTAGGAAAGAGAACTTATAAGAATTTTTTGGAAGAGCTGGAAGTTGTCTAGACAGGGAGACTGGTATTAGCCAGTTTTGTAGGAAGAAAGAAAAGAATGTAGGGAGAGATTGACAAGAGATGTGTATACAGGGAGCAGGAGATGAAGAAATGGGTGTAAGAATTAGATAAGAGGAAACTGGGAAGTGGTGAAAGCACAGGGAGGGTGTGGTGAAGATGTTGCTTGAAGGAGGAGGTCAGTGGAGACACTGGGAATGACAGTCACTGGGGAGGAGCTCATGGAGACCTGTACTGTGGGAGCCTCCAGAAACAGGGAAATGGCAGGGAGACTGAAGGCACCTGTTTTGAAGGAGGAGGAGGAAATGAGACTACATATTAAAGAAGACTATGACTGGGGTTATAGGTCAAAGAAAATAGAGACTGTGACAAGAATCTCCAGGTGTATCTTGTAAGACTGAGAAAGCAGACAAAAAGGAGGCGGATGAATCTCAATGTAGATAGATCTAATATAATACATACAGATAAAGATAATCTAGCCCACGCCTACACAACTCTGACCACAGAACTGGCACTTACAGCTCAAGGAAGAAATTCTGGACTAATCATTGACAGCTTTCTGAAGAATTAATCTCAATGTGCAGTAGAAACCAGAAGACCTAGCTAAATGGATTGAGAATAAAACAGGAATCATCATTTTGTCAATATATATAACCTTGGGGAGTTTGAAAAATTGGGTATGGTATTAAGTATGGTATGATACCCTTACTTCAAGATACACGTGCACTACACAAAATGATGATTAAGGGGATGATGCATCTGTCCCATGAAGGGAGACCAAATACTGAAACTTTTCAGTTTACAGAGAAGGTACCTGGTAGGGAAGAAGAAAGGTATTGTTGGCGCTTAAAAAATTTTGAAGGCAATGAGTAAGATGAATGTTCACAAATATTATGATACTAAGATTAGAGAATTGTCATTGCAACTGGCACTTGGTTTAAAAAAAGACAGCAGTTTGCACATCCAGTACTGACCTTCTGGAAAGGTTTGCTACAGGTGGTTGTGGAGTCAGACTGTATCAGCAGATTCAAAAGGGAATTAGACTAATTGTCTAGATACTCTTGAGGAAACACACCAATGTGCCCTCTGATTCCTCAGTGGCATTGCTTCCTTGCCTGACTGTTACCCCCATGGCTGGTTCTGGCTGCTGGACTCTCTTGTGCGTCATGGTCAGGATCCCCTCAGATGTGTTGAGGAGGCCTCTCCCATTAGAGAGGGCCTGGGCCTGTAACTTATGTTTGCCCCAAAGATGGGTGCACTGCCTGACAGGGACTCGGCTAGTGGTCTCAGCTTAGGGGTCCTGGGCCTCAAGACATGAAGAGGAAATGTCAAGGGAGGGAGGTGTCTGCTCTCATGAGCAGCTTGTCCTCACTTTAGGGCGTCCCTTGTAGCCCTGCTTTCCCACCACAGGCAGTTTCAGCTGAGATGGCCTGCTCATGCTGACCCCATTGCACAGAGGGAGGGGACACCTGGGTGTGAAGGGCCACTGGCAATGGTATATCTGGGGCCTTCTTTTGCCAACCCTCCTTCCTTTGTCAACGGAGAACCCCAGAGGTGCCATGAAGCCCAGCAGAGGAAAGTGGGAAGCGGTGGTACCATCCCACCCATTTGCCATGCTGCTGTGACTGCGATGAGGGGCAACATCCATGTGCAAGGCAGGAGGAGGGGAGAAGATGGGTAGGAAGAGGGACAGCAATAGTCAACAGCTCCCAGCAACCCTGGATGTGAGGTTATATAAGAGGAAGGGACCATAGCTAGTGGCCACATTTACAGGATGTCTCGTAATAACATCTCCGACAGCCATTGCTTGAGACAGAGTGCTGGGCTAGATGGGATATTTTGGTACTGTCTAGCTGGGCATTCCTTTCATTCTCAGAATATTATCAAGATTGCAAAATGAATTATTCAATATTATTTCTTGCTTAAAGTTGCTTACGCAGTCTAAATATTTTCTTCCTTTTACATGCATTATAATTATTTATTGTCTATTGTACCTTTTAGGAAGACTTTGGCTCTATTGTCAAGAAAGAAGGTTCTCTTCTTTAATGGTCATGTAGTCAGAACATTTTTTTCACCCTGGTAATTCAGTGAGCATCCCCATGCCTTCTTTCTTGTCTTCTATTCAAGCCCAGCTCAGAAAATATTTGTTTCTATATGGATTTCTTTTCGGTGTTTACCATTTTTTTCCCCAGTGCTGACTTTGCAGTCAAATCCTTTTAACACAGCAAGTTTACATTCGAAATTCAGTCAGGACAGCACTGTGTACTGAATGCAATTTTTGCTCTTTATAGCTGCTGACAACACTGACAAAGAAAAGAAGGGCACACCATAAATCTGCCAGTAAAACTTACATATTTCAGGTATCCTAGCATCAAGACACTTATTATCAACTAAGCAATAAAAACTAGAAAAGGCTTAGGAAAGGTGAGATGCATGTAACTCAGGAACTACAGGTGGTTTCCATCTCTTCATAATGGGAGATGCTCAAGAAATATGACTTCAGGACATATTTCAGGAGCATTTGCGCGTGGATCCCAGATGATAGTCCTCACATGGGTCACTTTCATACTGCACATGTGGACCTGGAGTTGAGCATAGATGTGAACTAACATGTATCTATTGCAGACAACCAGGGAATTAGCATCCTGTTTGAGTCAGTCTGCCAAATATTATCAAATATCTGAAAATGTGGAACAAAAAATATTTCTAAAATTATATCACCTCTTCAATAGAAAACAAACTTGCAACATCTGCAAGTGCTGATGCTACTTTTATTCTTTGTGAGTATTATAGTTCTTCTTTTATTGAGTGTTACAGGGAGAGGCAGGAAGCCTGGCAAACCACAGAAGAATAAGCACAGTGTGCTGGTACCCTTTGAGTAATGTTCTAGTTGCAGTCTAAGCTGTTGTTACTGCACTGATTGCTACTGTGCCCTATATTTGATGTAGTAGACATTATTTTCTTTGTGTAACTCCACTTGTGGCTGAAAACTTCTTGAATGAGAAATTAAAAGAGTGTTCTAGTGACCTCCATGCAAAATTACTCATACTTACAGTGAAAAACTGTTTTCCCCAAGTTTGCTTTTTTCTAGGCTTTCAGAAAAATATTTCTAACGAATAAAACCATGTTTTTAGTCTAATCAATCTCTTTTGAGAAGCATTATTGCTGAACAGATCTAGTCACCACTTCAATACTGCAAGAAGTGTAGGTTCCCAAAAGCGCTGTGGGAGACTCCTTCAACTGATTGCCTTATCAGGATGAAACATCTGGGTTGTGAGCAACAGAATTGCTATCTAGCTTACTTCACTGCAGGCTTCCTAAGAATGTTTTTCAAGGACTGTTTTTCAAGTAGCTATTGCAATGAAAACATATGGAAAACTCCATCAATCTTTCATATGCAACTGATTTGTAAATAGAGCATGTTTTGGCCAGTTTTATGTCAAGCTGTTACAACTGGCTGGCATTAGACTTCAGAAAGGGAATTAAAATAGCAATAGCAATTAACAGGTAGTATCATGGATGGGGTTGATAGAAGCTCTGTAAATTTCTCAGTGAGCTCTTTTTAATATTTTCAAAATTATCCCTTTGTACTGAGATTTTCTATGCTTCATAGTAATCTAAACTTGTTTTTTAAAAAAGGAAAACCACCCACGTCTATTCAGAAATTTCTAAAATGAGGTTAAAGAAGAAAACCACCGTGTCTACATGCTTTAAAGTCAGCAACAGAAACACAGTCTTTTTCAGGGACGTGTAGCTTGCATTTCTAGGTCCCTTCCAACCACTAAGATTCTGTGATTCTGTGAAATGCTGTGTGGATTTGGCCAACGTATAAATGGTTTCATAATTCATCTTACGCATGCTCATATTTGCCAACAGTTACCATCTGAGGCCTTTGAATATTTTTCTTTTAGGATGATTTATCTGAATTCTGTCTATGCTCCGGGAGCTTGGTTTCCGTGCCATGAGAGGAAGTGCCACCTTATTGCAACATCCTCTTCATAAGTCATCCATGCCAGTCCAGAAAACCTAGAAAATTCTGGGTTCTACTTGCTGTAGATACCTCAGTGCAAGGAAGGTGAGGACACAACCTGTGACTGCTCTGCCCAAGACCAGCTGGGGCCACTGGCTATTTTCTCACACATCTTAGGGTGCCTCTGAAAGCTGTCCAAAACTGTAGCTCCTTCAGAGCAGTTCATTAAGGCCACTCTGATTTTCTTATGCTTTTTTTCCTCTTCTCTACTCTGGCTTTTCTAGTGACCGTATCTCTGAGGTTAACAGCTGGCTGGTACCTACAGCAAAGGTCATGGGGCAGTCCAGATGAGGAACTTACCAGGCACAGAATCCCCTGGAGGGGCAGGAGACCTCTTCTGAGTGGGGCACAGCCTGCTAATCATGCTCCTTTCCATCCCTGCCAGTTGTGTTTGAGCACCCATAAGTAATCTCATCCAGTCAGCATAAAAGTATGTGTCAGATTTGTCATGTTTTTCAGTAAACTGAAACATGTCCTTGAAAAGCTGCTCTTGAAGAAAGCAAAACAAGCTTTGAGAAGTTTCCGCAAAGTGAAACAACAAGGGAGAATACCAGTTTTGCAACTTGTTGCACCTGTGCACTTCACTTTCTAAAAACGGAGACACGGTCTGCTCTACAATGAGAACTATGTTGGAGACAGCTTTTCTAAAGTACAGATTTGGCCTCTTTCCTTTAGCTCTGTCCTTTCCCTTGTATCCTTTGCCTTATTTGCTCCTTCTCCCAAGTATGCTGTCATTCTGAAACTGTTCCCTGCAACACTACTGATCAACACAGCACAAACATTGCACAAATAAAGGGAAATAGAGTGCTTACTCTTGAATCATATGAACAAAAATTATTGGTTTTAACTTGCCTGCATGTAATGTGAATTTTCACCCCTGGCACGTCCTGTTTAAGAAAAAAAAAAAAGGAAAAAAGAAAGCAATACTGCTGTGGTCTGGCTCCTCTTCCCTCCTTCAAGCTTCTACTGAAGAGCAAGAAACAGAAATCTGGAAGATGTGAAGTTTGCTCATTGCATTGGCGACATAAGGGAGACTGAGAGAGTTCAGAGCTCAGAACTGCTTCTCCCATTTGCTCTGGGGATGGAATTGATGCTGCTTCCCATGGTATTACCTTCCCATCTGTCCAAAGAGTGGCCAGAGACCCAGAGGGGCCAGATAAGGTGTATGAGGGAACCAGTCATTACAGTAAGTTGAATGCATCCCAAACAAGTATTTAAAAAGCACAGCTGCTTTGTCCATTTTAATCCACTTTCAAACTCCATGGTTGGACTCGTGAGAGATTTATATTACCAGTTTAACAGCATACACTACCATCAGCTCAAACTACCAGTGTGTTATCATTCCCTAATCCATATTTTCTGCCTCGTCCTGTATCAAACATTCTGGTCATCCACTAAAGTGGATGACTTAAGCTAACACTCTCTCAGGCAGTGATTTAGCTCCAGTTTTATGGAATGCTCCAAAGGAGAAAGCATTGAAGCGGTTTGCACATCCTCTCCTGTTCTCCAAAACTGGTTATATCGCTCAGTTTTACAGGCCTGGACCTTCCCCATCTCATTCTGGTTGCTTTGAGCTGGAGACAAATCAAGGCTACTGTGAGCAATGGTGAATGAGGTGGCTCTAAATTAATCACAAAAAGAGTTAAATCAGCAAAAGTCGACTTCATAATAGCAGTAAAAGAGAGCAATTATTGTTGAATGAAAGCAAGCAACTAGTTGACTAGAGGTTATGAGGTTACATCCTGTTGCAAAAATTTCTTTACAAAAGAAAAGACAAAAACCTTCAAACAAACCCACACCAATGAAGACCTCATTTAAGTTGCTTTGGATCCTGTAAATACAGTCAGGCTCCCTCAAAAAATATTTGCTCCTACTCAGCCCCCCTGATTTAAATTTAACAGCTTTTTGATACTTCATGTAGACAAACGTGATAATGCCCTGCCCCCAAATCCATAGAGGTCAGTTAAGTGAACAAGAAACGGAAAGAGTGACAAAGCTCAGTGACACGTTTCTCACTCTCCAGCTACACTCACTTGTGAAATAGTGGTTAACCTCTGAGTCAGAGCTGTGGCTGCTGTTCGTTCTGCTCCACCTCCCTGCCACTGCAGCAGAATTGAATGACGAATTTGAATTAGGATTCCAGTTCAAACATTTCTCGAAAACTTGTTCTTAAAACTCTTGGTTGTTCTTTTGCAGGGGATGATGACAAAACTCTTCTTGCTATATCTTATCATGATAATTAATTTCACTTTTCTTAATATTTCTTCTTGATGTGGCCCCAGAAATCTGGCCCATCATCCTTTCTTCCACTCCTTACTCCCTCTCTTCCTGCTGATAGAAACTCTCTTCTTGCCATTCACTCAGCACCATTTTTTTCAAAAGGCCGTCTCTGACTGTCCATGCAGGTTCTGATCAAATTTTCCTCTTTATACAAATCTGCCTGACCTGACAAGCTTTTAAGGTCCAAGGAAAAAGTTGAGGCAGTAATTCTTTCTATGGAATTAAAATTATCAAAACATAAACATCTCAGAACAGGAGGCTTGGAACAAGCTGCATTGTTTCCCTTGGAAGACCATAGAGACAGCTCTCATTTATTGTTATTGCCATCTTTGTCTTCCCATATACAAATTTCTTGGTAACATCCTTTAAATTTACATGTCTTCCATGCTCTTTTGGGCAAAGTTATACATCGCAGCTGTTTGCCCATTGCTTTGCATAATGGGACAAGACATGATTGGGATGCAGTATTACAAAAATGATGATCATAAATAATACATATAATGGTTAAAAGGTCAAGAGGCACTAGAACCAGAAAGCTGCATAATTAAAGAGACTCCAGCACTTGAATCTCTAAATGTTACTTTCTACAGTGTTGACTTAAGCTCTACATTTTGCAGTGGAAAAGTCTGGGTGTTTCAAAGGAAGTTGTTTCCTCTGGTAGAATGCTGGCAGGTGGGAAGACTGGCGACAGCCTTTTTACACTATCCCCCTCTATTGTGTCTGACATCTCATGATAAAAGCTTCATCTGGAGTGGAGAAAAATCAAATTATTTGAAGGATTTGCTGGTTGTTTGCAAATGATGCTTAGGAAGTGTATTAGCAAACAGAGTATATTTACAAACCTCTGAAAAAGAGTTATCAAGAAAGGCTGTGATAACTCAAATCATTTGTCCCTCATTCTGTCATTTTAAGTTTACCTAGGAGCATCTGAAGGTACTGTGCATGCTTGGCCTTGTGTGCTCTGGATGATGCCCTCCAACAGTGCAAGACACCATGCTTGACATGGTTATAGTCTCCACAGACTGTGAAACTGATCTGGAGAATGGAGCCATATGATGGAGTATTAGATATACTCAAAGAAATCTTCTTCTTTCTAGAAAGGCTTTATAACTGTTTTAATCTCCCTAGTGCAGACTAAATGCTGCCTTATCATAGGTGAGTTATTAAGAGAAGATATCATTGTGGGGTTAACTAAAAGGGTGTGATTAATGATTAAATGATGATCAAATGATAATTAATCCATTTTGAATGAAAATTAAATGGCAATCACATGGTTATTAAACAATAATTGAATGGTAATCAGTGATTTAACAATAACCTGAAAATAATTTTATGATGATTTGACAATGATTTAAATGATAAATTAGATGGTGGTTAAACACTCTACTACTTGCTACACTTCTAATAATTAAGCTATAGTTGGATATATAAATTCTGTAATATTGTTAGCATACAATGTACTTCTAGACCTAATGTAAAATGTTGCTTACCTCATTATGGATATCAGATGCCACGTCAGGGGTCTCTCAAACTCTCGGAGGAACCTTGAGGTTCCTGCTCAAAGGGAGATCACCTCTGTGCAGCCTACAGGAGAGCTCAATGGGCTGGGGTAGGGGTGGGAGGGCTACAGATATTTATAGCAGAAAGTTACTGACTCATAATCAATCTACTACAAGAATTCAACTCCCCATTTGGTGTATGTGCAGGAGTGCAGCTGTGGCAGTTTTCAGCTCTGTCTAGCCCCAGCTCAGGCTGGTACTGTCAGCTCCTGGTAAGACATGGCCTAGACTTCTGAGTCCTTGAAAAGATATGACCTAGCACAGTTCTCAAGGTCTGCAGAGCAAGGCTGACTTCGGTCAGGCCCACTTGTTGGTGATGCATGAAGCAAAGCACTGCTCACTCAGTCAGAGTGGAGGCATCCCTCACACTCAGTCTCTTACACCTCTTGCCCTTCTGTTGCTCCTCTCTCTCCTTCACTTCATCACACAGAAGAATGGAAGTTCTGACAGTCTGACCTACCTGACCGCAGCTGCCAAAAAGGCGACCTGATAAACATACCAACAAAGAAGGATATCTACTTAGACAGAGTCCCAAGACACGTCTGATAAGCTCAGCCCCTGATAAGCTCAGCTGAAACTTCGTTGATGCAGAGTACCGGGCAGAACAAAGAAACCCTGATGGGGTCAGGACAAAGAAAATGTGTGTGCTCATTTTGGCTGGGATAGAGCTAGTTTTCTTCATAGTAGCTAGTAGGGGGACATCTTTTGGATTTCTGCTGAAAACTGTTATAACATGGGGATGTTTTAGCTATTGCTGAGCAGCGCTTGCTCAGAGTCAAGGCCTTTTCCATTTCCCACAGCATCCCACCAGCAAGTAGGCTGCGGTTGCACAAGAATGTGGGAGGAGGCACAGCCAGGACAGCTGATCCCAACTGAGCAGAGGGATATTCCATGCCATATGACGTCATGCTCAGCAATAAAATCTGGGGAAAAAAGAAAAGGGGGGGAACATTCAGAGTCATGGTGTTTGTCTTCCCAAGTAACTGCTACACACGGTGGGGCCCTGCTTTCCTGGAGGTAGGTGAACACCTGCCTGCCCATGGGAAGCCAGGAATGAATTCCTTGGTTTGCTTTGTTTGCATGTGTGGCTTTTGCTTTACCTGTTAAACTGTATTTATCTTATCCCATTAGTTTTCTCACTTTTACCCTTCTGATTCTCTCTCCCATCCTCCTAGGGGGAAGTGAGTGAGCGGCTGTGTGGGGCTGAGTCGCTGGTGGGGGTAAAGCCAAAACATTGTGATAACAAACTGACCTTCCATGAAAACAGGAGTCAGCAACAACTACTACAGGAACTGATCTCCTATACCCACTTACGTATCTACCAAAAAGATATTTAGGCCAAAAAGGTATAAAAAGTAACTTACTACCTACCCAAACCAAGCTTCTCTGCCAAAGATCTCCCAGACAGACTGGACCCTTGCTGGGACATCTGGCTGAGTTCAGATTCCATGACATGGGTCATCTTTGAAGTGAAACTTCTGTTGTCGATTAGCCCCACTCTTGGGAGCTGTTTGATGAGTATCATACTGGTAACACCTTGCATAATGTGTTTATAGACATTCACACAGGTAAGTATATACTTGCTTCACTAGTTGGAATGCTGCAGTAACTTTTAATATACATATATTTACTTTACTCTTGTAATATGTATATACCGCTTTCATAGCAGTGATTTTGTAATGACCTGTAGCATATCTTCATCTTTTTTTTTTTTTTTACCCATAGTAGTTTTGTAGTAATTTATAACAAATAAATTCTCAGAAGCCCTGACCTCTATGTCCTTGTGTATTGCAGAATCCTGAGAACCCCACAGTCACCATCTTTAGATACCTGTGGGTCAGGTAAACCCCAGAGGTCACGACTGTGACCACTACAGTACCCATCTCTGCCGGTATTCACATGCAATTGAGAGAAAAGACAGAGGACAAAAAGAGCACATGGCAATCCAGAGAAGGAAAACATTTGAATTCAAAGAATTTCAAAATGAACTTCATTTGGTTTGGGACATAGCAGCTTACTGTGCTGTTCGCAGCTGTATTTATTGTGAGGGAAGAGCTGGTTTTTATTACCAAAGTCCAGGCAAAATATTGTCCGTAGCCCAATAACTCAATGAATACAGCAGCA
Source organism: Gallinago jamesoni (assembly GCA_025769975.1). Taxonomy (NCBI): domain Eukaryota; kingdom Metazoa; phylum Chordata; class Aves; order Charadriiformes; family Scolopacidae; genus Gallinago; species Gallinago jamesoni. The sequence continues at coordinate 140,040,793 of JAOQGH010000001.1, forward strand.
GTATTTTACCGTAACTTTCCTATCACAGGCCAGTTGCTAGCACATTTAAGCAAGGCCCATGGGAACAGAGGTGACTGGCTGGGCAAAAGCATACACACAATATTTTTTCTTCTGCTCCCATAACAAGATAATCCTTGAGTGACTGCCAATAGGAAAAATGAAGAAATTTTAATGAGATTCAGCAGAAAAGCTCTCTGTGGCAGTTGAAAATAACAATATTGGGGTGTGTGTGTTCTTTTCTTTTCTTTTTCTTCTTTTTTTCTGTATCCCTCCCTCTCCCCCCACCCTCCTATCTCCAAAATGTCAGTTTATAACTGTTGTCCAGTTGTGTTTTACAGCAATTTAAAAAGCACAGAATGAATGTCTTCAAGGGAGAAAGTATAATCCTAGTGGGAGCTGGGATTGCTTAACACCGCTGTCAGCATCTGCCAACTCATTTTTAAAGGTTTCACTGACAGAAAACCATGTCATGAACTACTTCTGTATTCCACATTACTGCTTGCTTTCTTTTGGTTGAGGAAAACACTAGCTCTTCAGGCAATGGAAAGTTTCAGCAGCCAACAAAAAAAGCTTCTGCAGGTACTTTTGGAAGCAACAGGAAACTATTAGTTCAAAACATAATGCAACCCATGAGGGAAATTTTCTTTCTTCTTTTCTGTTATAAGGAGGAATGTGACATAGACGGCTGGGAAATGGGAAGAAGGAAAACCTAAGGAGAGGAGTGTGGAAGGGGGACACTTACAGCTTGGCAGCAGGAAAGCTGGAGGCTCTTTTAGTTTCCACTGATTGCTGTAAGACAAGGGTAGGATTTAGAAGCTGTTGTGCCATAATGAGTTGGTTGCTTTGGGGTAAGATGAGAAAGAATTGCAAGGTTACTCTTACAAAGTCTGAGCTAATGTTTGTGTTTGAAGGACATGTGGAAGGAAAAGGAAAGAAGAAAAAACATCTGGGTAGCATTCTGTGTTATGAATGCTGCTGATGACTAGAAGCCTACTGAGAGCATAGGTGTGTCCTGATAAATGTGCTACAGTGAATGACAGGGATGCCACAGGAAGGGCTGTGTCACAGATGAGCTTTTGTTTATATAGGGGAACAGCAATGAAAATCTGCCTTGTAGGCTTTAAATCTGTCAATTTTTAAGATGGCTTAATCTTAATTAGAGCTAACATGCTGGCACTGAGCAAAAGCTATGGCGTGACACAGCCATAGCAGTCTTCTATTAAAGTGGTTTTGTTCATGTCCCTCCATGTGTACTGTTCATTAGATGACTAAAATCCAGTTTCTACTTCTTATTTCTAATCTGACTCTATTGTTCTTCCTCCTTGCCTTTGGCTCCTCTTTTTGCAACCTAGGTTTATGCTAGGGTAGGGGTACGCAGCTGTTGCAAAGAAAAGTCACTGTGACAAGAACTGTATTTTGGAATTTACAACATGTACTAAAGAAGAGTGGATAGGTGTTATTAATCAAGAAAGAAAAATCTAGTAATAAGCATAACTTATGAGCCATTTTCTCCAAGTAGCTTGGGAACACATAATTTTGAGTGAGGGAGCATGTTGCAATTCTAGCTGTGCTCACCACTCCAAATTACTTGGATTTTTCTTAAGACTTCCTTGCAATTAGGCTACCACTAGTTCCCTATTCAGTTTGTGCACGAAGCATCTGATGACTAATCAATTAAAAACTGCAAACAATGGCAGTACTGCTTATTTGTTATGACACCTTAGCGAAAACAAGGCAAGAAAATAGGAAAATCAAAGCTTCTGCAGAAGTGTGTCAAAAGAAGTGTGGCCAGCAGGTCATGGGAGGTGTTTCTACCCCTCTACTCTGTGCTCGTGAAAGCCCACCTGGAGTACTTGTGTCCAGCTCTGGAATCCTCAACATAGAAAGGACATGGAACTGTTGAACGGGTCCAGCGGAGGTGTTCAAGGCCAGGCTGGATGGGGCTTTGAGCAACCTGATCTAGTGGGAGGTGTCCCTGCCCATGGCAGGGGGGGTTGGAACTTGATGATCTTTAAGGTCCCTTCCAACTCAAACCATTCTGTGATTCTATGATTCTAACTCAGTGACAATGCCAGCACAGGTCCCCTAGACACGCATACAGCAGACACTGACTGCTTCGCAAAATATTATTCAAAGTATTCTGCCTTCCTTCTGGAAGGATGTGAGCCACCACTTAGCACAGTGATTTACGTTCAGCCAGTTAGAGCTCAACCCTATAAAAGACAGGAAATTACTCTCCAAAAGCAAAGGGTTCATGCTCCAGTCATGTGAAATTAATTGATGTAGAGAATTAATTATCTTATTTTATCATGAGCATTATTTTCCACATACCTGCTGTTTTGTTTTTCTTGCTTTTTTGCTGCAAGGATTGTCACAGCTCAGGCAAAAGTAGCTCTGAATTTTGCTTCCTATGTCTTGTGCTGTTCTGAGGCTACAGCTTTTACAGGTGGTAGGAGAAAGAAGTAGTACAGTCACCTCTACGTGCTTCTAAGGCAACTAACTCTTCCTTCTAATACAGGGTGAAATCACCAATACACTGTAGTGTCTCCTGACACAGAGGATTAATTTTCAAAGCTCAATCCCCTGCAAGTTACTGCTCCTAAAGATTCTTTCTTTTTCAGTCACCGTATTCCAGGTTCTGCTGTAATTGCGTGCAGGTTTTTTGTGCTCTCCTGGCAATTTAAAGAATATTCTTGCATGGGTTTCCTCAGGACGTTTTCTTACCCCATCTTACTTGTTGCTTCTGTTCATGTCATTTAAATGGTATTCTAGCAAGGCACTGGATAATCTGATTATAGACATGCAGCCATTGTAGTTTGTCCAGATTTTATTGTTCCTTTCTGGCTGGGTGAGAAGGCTAAATCTAGGATTCCTTTACTCACAGCTCCAGGTTGCTCTCCAGCATGTTGTCCTTTATTGTACAACATTCAAACATAATTTCTGAGTGCATATTGTACGTAGCAAATCGCGAAAGCAGAAGTCAGAGAGCAGTTCCATGGTAGTAGCAGACAGATCACAGTCATTACAGACGAGGACATTTTAAACTCAGGCTAGCTATATATTAACCGCTGCATCCGTCTTACAGACCTCACTACAAACGAATTACAGCCATTTCAGCTGCACTTCTGACTCCAAGAGCTCTAACCCGCAAAACAGGATAAGATCTTGAGGTGGCTGTGTGTTGGGCTGAGATACCAAGCTGTGAAACTTGATTTTCATTGCAATGACTCACCTACTGGCTAGTGGAGTTGCCACTTGCTTTGAATCTGTTAGTGCCAAAATACTGTCCCCACCTCAAGGAAGTCCTAAGGAGACCAATAATAACCTTGAAGCCATTCTGGGATCTGCCTTAAGAACGGCTTCAGTTCAAATCAGAGCTATCAAGGTAATGTCAGCAAGACAAGCACTACTGATTTACTTAAGTAGTAGCGTGGTAAAGCCCAAAAAGCAGGGGTTTGGACCTGCTTAGTCACATTGGAAATGAACAAGGCTATAGAACTTCTGCGTGCTGAAGGCAAAAAGGAAAAATCCCCGACAATGGTTGGTGTTGCTCTTTGGAGGCACAGAAAAGAGTCACAGAAAAGACAGATTTTTACCAAGAAATCCTCAGTAATTCTGGGTGGACAGGAGGAGAAAGGCACTCCTAGCGTACATTCCTGGTTAAGTCCTGCAGTGGCAGTCACATAACTGCAGACATCTCCTCCACTTAAGCTGCAGGTGGCACATGGAAAAACGTAGAACTGATGAAAGATCTGCGAGCTTTTTTAAAAAGAAAAATTAAACACCTATTTTTATTTTAAATTAGATTCCAATTGTGAAAACTGGTATGTTCAGGTTTTTCACTTACTTAAAACATCAATTTGAGATCGGTTGCTTTAGCTAGTATAAATTTGCTTTAAGTGCAGCTGGATATAACTGATCAAATAGAAAATCCCTCTGCTTTGTGTGTAAATCCCGGACACTGAGACTGAACAAGCCTCAATACATGAAAACATGTTTAAGGTTACTGCCATGTGTACACAGTAAGTCTGACATAGCTTTGAAGCAGTACCACTAAAAGCACTATTATGAGTGCAATGTCATCTCTGTGTCTTTGTGTTTCAGTTGCTACCCTGTCCTCTCCAAGAAGAATGAGGTTTTGACAAGAGGGCATTAAGGGAAGGGATCTAACTACTCAGTTTTGATTTAGACTTTGGACTAGGCTGACCAGAAAATCAACCATCCCTGCATTTAAGATTTTTCTAGAATGAGGATCTTGGCGGGCACAATCTCTGTTGTTATGCTAAAACAGATGTGTTTAGACTGTAAGAGACTCAGAACTGTTATGTTCTCAAATATCTATAGCTTTTGGTGTTGCAGCAAGCTGTAGCAAGATTTAGCTCAGAATAAATAGGCTCCCTGGTATAAATTTGTACTTCCTGATTGCTTTCCATATTAAGCTATATTAAACCACAAGTCCAAAGAGCCCCATGGAGAACTTCAGTGGAATTACCAGACTGCCTTTGAACACTTACTGTGTTGCTCTGAAGTTCACCCTGGCCAGTTACTCCAGGATACTGAAAGACACCTCAGTCTGGTGCTGACTGATTCAACCCAGTCTCGCTAGCAGCACCCTGGCATCAAACCAGAGGTCTAAGCCCTGAAACATGCCACAGAGCCCTGCATCTGGAAGCAATGCCAGGCTTTTCCCAGTTACATGTGAACTCGGTGCCCAGGTATGCTCACACAGTTGACTATGTAATTGAGGAAACAGTTTGGGTTGTAAAAACTCACTTCAGAAAACAGCTCTTCGGTGTAACAAGAAAATCACAAAATTACTCCTCTCTTACTAGATGTTTCATGATCAATTCCTTCACAACTCTGTTAGGAAACTCTAGGAAACATCCTCTGCTCTGCGAAAAATGCATACTTGGCTCCTGAATCACAATCTGGCAGTGCTGACACTTGCGTATGTTCTTTTGGAAGTGTACTTTTGGTTCAGAGTGATTAGTTTTGCTAAAATCAGTGCCAGAAAGTACTTTGGGTTTTTACTTTAAAAGTATGGTCATGACTGATATGAGATATCAGAATTATGGAAATAGTGATGTGTGCCAGATTCTACAAATGACCGTTTTATCTTCAACACTACTATTATATACATCCAATATATAAGTATTATTCTTCCTTGAGACTGCTGGGTTTCTGGCACACTCCCTGGTCTTATGCTACATGGTGGAGAGCTTTCCTGGTCATTGCTAGCTACTGGGAGACACTTCTTCCTCTGACCCCCACTGTCACCATCTTTCAAACTTTGTGCAGCTTAACTGGAAGCATTGCTTTTATCCTTTGGATATTGTGGAATAAAGCATTAGGCAGATGAACACTTAGTGCACTCTAATATCTTTGTTCTTAAGATTGCTATAGCATATGAAGTTCCCTCAATTTAGCCAGTCACCTTAACACCAGCCTTGACCCAAAAACAGTGAAGGCAAAAGAGGAGAAAAGCATTTTGCACAGCTAAAGTAGACATAAGAGCTTGCAAAGGCTTGTAATCGTACTCAGCAACAGGAATAGAAATTTACCCATCCAGCTCATAAACGGTTTTCTCCCCCTTTATATCATCAGATAAGCTGGTAAACATTTCACAGCTTTCTCCTCCAAGAGGAGCTGTCAACATGGAAGAAAGCTAGCATGAGAATCCCTTTTCTCTAGTGGGTGTTAATGAAACTGAGATGGAAGCAAACTAGCCCTTCTACCCCAAAAAAGCTGAGCTTCCCACTTAGGAAAGAGTACTGGTTCTGCAAGTCTGGAACAGACGATCTCCTCTACCATTTAGTAAGTTAAAACATGCTTTTTTTTCCTTTCCAAACCCTTAACCAAGTTGACAGTCCCTTCACTTTGGTTTGGAAATTGTTCAAATCACAAGATGAAGCTGCTTCTTACATTACAGTTTTTTAAACTCATATTAAAATGTATGTTTACTTTGGCTGGAATGTAAATAAAGTTAATGCATGTGGATCTTGAATAAAAGCAAAGATGGGGATAAGCAATCACTCTGAGCACCCTAGAGTCATGTCTTTGAGTAGTGACTAAAATTGAGCTTATGAGAACCAAAATGAAGGAGGTGAAGGCAAACTCAAGGAGGAAAAGGCACTAAATAGAAAACTATGTACAAGGAAACAATTCCAGAGAAAGTTCTCCTTGTCTGGGGAAATTTGCATTTCTATGTTTGAACATGTTTAATTTCACCATCAAAGTAAAGAATGAGAACTACGTAGAGTTACTATGCAAACCCTGGAGGAAGAAACTATTGTCTGAACTGAAAATTTGGCACAGCAGAAGTGACAGCTGACCAAACCGGACAAAAAGTTAACACTTAAATGATGGAAAGCAAACAAAGCTCTGCTCCAAACAGAGTGGTTGAGCAACTTCAGGTGATGGAATACGGGAATAGTGGCACCAGGCACCCAGCTGTCCTGGTAAATACCAGGCAGAAGCGAGAATGCCTGCACTCATGAGTGGTGTGCCAGATTTGCCAAGGACTGGGTTCACCCGTGCTATACTGGGCTCTGGTTATGGGATCATGGAATTGTTGGAGTGGGAAGGGACCTCTAGAGACCACCTAGTCCAACTCCCCTGCTAAAGCAGGATTGCCTAGAGCACATTACTCAGGACTGCATTGAGGTGGGTCTTGAAGATCTCCAGAGAAGGGGACTCCAGGACCTCCCTGGGCAGCCCGTTCCACTGCTCTGTCACCCTCATCTCATATTTGAGTGGAACTTCCTGTGTTCCAGCTTGTGCCTGTCACTGGGAACCATGGAAAGGAGTCTGGCTCCATCCTCCTTGAACCCACCCTTTAGATATTACTAAGAAGTATTACTAAGGTCTCCCCTCAGCCTTCTCTTCTCCAGGCTCAAGAGTCCCAGCTCTCTTAGCCTTTCCTCATAAGAGAGATGCTCCAATCCCTTAATCATCTTCGTTGCCCTACGCTGGACTCTCTCCAGTAGATCCCTGTCTCTCTTGAGCCAGGGAGCCCAGAACTGGTTACAGTATTCCAGTTGTGGCCTCACCAGTGCAGAGTAGAGGGTGAGAATGACCTCCCTCAACCCACTGGCCACACTCTTCCCTATGCAGTCCAGGATTCCATTGGTCCTCTTGGCAACAAGGGCACATTGATGGCTCATGGATAGTTTACTATCCACCAGGACCCCCAGATCCTTCTCCTCAGAAGTGCTTCCCAGCAGGTCCATCCCTAACCTATATTGATGTCTGGATATACATTTGGCATGTATATTCTGGATATACATTCGGTCCTGAATGCTCAGTGGTGCAATGGGTAGGATCTGCTTATTTGAAGACGTGAAAGGTCTGTGCTCCCACCAGGCTGCCAAATGGGCATTAGCCTCGCACTGTGGCAAAGCTGGTCACAGGGCTCTCCCTCCTTCTGAAGGCAGCCCTGTCAGCTCTGAGCCCCGAGGGCAACCTGAGGGAAAAACGGAGCCTTCACAGCTCCAAAGTCACCTCAGCCGCCCTGGCATGGCAGCTTGAAGGGGAACTAAGCCCAGACGCGGAGGCTAAAGGAAGTGGGCCGATGCCAGGGAAAACAGGGTTAGCTCAAACTTCTGGGAGATGCCCCAGTGGAGGCCACCATGAGGGCCAGCTCGCCGGCGCCGGGCGCCCGCACTCCCTCGGGGCCGACGGGGGCGGTACGGCTGCGGGGAGCCGCCGGTCCAGCCAGGCCCAACCGAAGCTGCCTGACAGGCCCCCACCCGCCTCCAGCGGACAGCGGGCCTGCCCCCCGGGCGGTACCGGGGGCGGCCGCTGGGAGGGGCGAGGCGGGGCCTTGCTGCCCGCCCACCCGCTGTGTGGCGCGGGCCGGGGCGGCCGGCGGGGCGCGGACGGAGGTGAGGAGAGGCGGCGATCGGAGGTGAGGAAGGGCGGCATGGGGGCGGCTGTAGCCGCAGCCGCCTCGCTCCCTCCCGAGGCTCGGCTGGGCTTCCAGCGCCGCCGGCGTGGCGAGGAGGGCAGCGGGGCGTGCGGGGGGCGGCGGGGCTCGTCCTTTCCCGCGTGTCTCCCGCCGCTCCGTGGGACCGGCGTTTGGGGGAGTGGGCGGTGGTGGGAGGGACCCGGGCCGGTCAGCTCCGTGGCAGGTGGACTTCAGTGCTGATGGCTTCCAAAAGAAAAACAACCTCAAACTAACCCGCAAACCCCGCAGTTACTGTTAAATTCAGGCGCGTTCCGAAGCGTTTTGGTGCGCGGGGTGTTTGCACGAACCCGCCTGCCTCTGCCAGGGGCTACTGGTTTCCCGGCTTTTCTCGCACTTTGGAAGTAATTATTTATTTTATTTTATTTTATTTTATTTTATTTTATTTTATGTTTGTGTCTGCTACCTGGCTGTGTGTTCGCGTTTTATACGGACCCAGGTAGGAAGTACGGTATAAAAACCGAAGACTTAATAGTGAGTGCTGAAGGCCAGCACATTTTTTAAAGTACTTGTAACAGGAAGCAGGATAAAGCTTGGCGTAAATCTTCTTGACCTGGTAAAACACTGCAGAAGCTGTTTATTGCATAACTGCGATCAAACAGTTTTTTTTCTTTTTTCTTTTTTTTTTTTTTCTTAACTGTTCGTATGATGACAATAGGGAGGCTTTGGGTGCAGGAGGCTTTGGGTGAGAGAGGCTCCTGCAGAAGTACTGGTATCAAACCTAGCGAGGAGCTGCTGTGACAGCCCTGTCACGACCCGTGGAGCCACAGCTCGGTGGGAGCGAGCTCTCTCACTGGAAACTGCCGAGCTTGAATCAAGCTTCCAGTTTGTTGCCAGCAGCAGCCTTTAAGCTTAGAGAGTTTTCACCAGGAGCTTGAGTGAAATGCTGGATGTGTTCCTGGTTTTCTTCTTCGTAGATTTCGGCACCTGTGCGCTTGTTTGACTCGGACCATTTGTATGTGCTCGGGTTCGCAAAAGGCAGGTTGGAGTTGCTCGCCTTTCATAGAGATTATGAAACTGGAGTGCTCTAAAAGCTGAGAAACTGGCACAAAAAATGTTTCATAATACAGAAGCCTTAATTCAGGTATTTATTTTAAATTAATAAGAAATACTTACTACTTTTTTTTTCTAAACAATATTACCGATTTCCTTCTCTCTCCCCTTCCCCTTTCCTCCCCCCACCTCCCCCTTCCCGGTAATATATGAATTTTTTAATACTTTGCCTCACTGTATTTTTGTAACATACGGTTTTATCTGCATGAGCCCTTATGGTCCTTTTAAATGTTTCTTGACTGTACTTTGAAAATGTTAGCAGAAAGGTAATAACTTACTTTGGACTTAAATAAGAAATGTTCCACAATAAAGTCCATATTACTTTATATTGACAGGTATCAGGAGTTGAAATGACATAGAAAAAGTCTTCAAAGTGCTGACTGCGAAATGAGCTCCTTCCACTTGATACTGAAAGGAGGTACTGTTTTCAATTGATTTGAATACTGTTAAGATTGCTATTTTCAAGGTTATTTGGATGCTCTCACTGCCTCCAGTTTGATGTGAGGGGGAAGTGGGCAGACAGGTAGCACTTCAGTGTACTAGAATCAACTGGTGGTGGCCAGTTATGTACAGCTATGGGTATGTATCTCTTTTGTGTGTGTGTGTGTTTGTTGTTATTTTTTTTTTTCTCTGCTTCTCCTGTGCTTTGGTGAAAGTTGAGGCAGTACCTGTAACAAACACCTTTGTTTGGATTCAGACTTTGAGTGGTTAATACTTTGTCTCAAAGTTGAACTGGAGTTTGGCTTATAAAGATTTAGCTATTGCAGGCTTCTTTGTGAATATTCTTCTTTGATTTCTGTCACTTCATTTTGATGTAGCTTCAACAGAATGTCTTGGAAAATGGGTTTTCCTTAAAGGTATGATTTTTCGGTAGTCCTGCAACTTGCAGCAGAATCTGGAAGGGAGGCATTTAAGGACTAAAGTTTGCGGTCATCACTTCAGTGTCAGAATACCCCAGTGGATAACCAGATCCGCTTCTAGAGGGTGCTTATGCATTGTTCTGTGTGACTTGGCATTCAGGCCTGCCCCTGTAAAATTATCAGCTGCATTATTGAGCATATTAGACAGGAAAGTTGGGACCTTGGGAAAGTGTGAGATTGGAAACAAGGTACAGTCTGTTACAAATTTTATCTTGTTTTGCTGTTGTGGTTTAACCCTGGTAGGGAGTTTAATGGGCACAACAGGAAACAAAGTGTGAGTGTTTTTTCATTGCTTTTGCAACAGAGACAGAAAATTTGGAAAACAAAGATACAGTTATGTGTTTTGCACAGCTTCCTGAAGGACAGGTTTGCTAATTCTGCAGCATGCAGACTTAGGGACCCAATATGTCTATAAACGTGTTCTTATGGCATTTAAAGTTGGCAGTGTGTCTAAGGCAAGTAAAAAGGCAAGTTCTGTGAAAACAGACACCCTGCAGAGAACAAAATACCTATCTTAAATTAGGTCTGCATGTTTTGTATTTTGGTTTTCAAGACAATAATTTTAAAAATTTGATGGAACAGCAGTAAGTTATATTTTAACTATAGTAAGGTAAATATTAGGAAAGTAACTTGGAAAACAACCCTTTTTCTTTTTTAGTAGCTCGAACCACAATTACGATTGGTTGGTAGTTTGGGGTTTTGTTTGTTGTTGGGTTTTTATCTCTCCTATTTCCTGAAAGACTTCATGTATGTTTTTCCTTTGAGCCCAGCAAGTTTTGTGCTGAAACAGTTTTCTAAACTAAGTATGTAGGTAATGTGATCAGTGAAATTGCCATTCTCTCTGCACAGATTAAGTTTTTGAGCTTAAAATTTATTTTGTCCAAATGCTGTGTTTTGTAAATTCCCATTTTCCCCTTCTCCACTCCCCTTTTCCACTCCTTATAGGTAAACTGAAACTCCAAGAATGATGATCAGCTCCTCGGCAAGTTACAGGAAAACCACATACAAGGCAACTAAGTAAAGACTATGGTATGAGTGCTTCGTCAGATAAACCGTCCAAAAGAAGTACATACTTGGAGGCTGTTATATTAAAGTGTTGAACTCTACTCTGTGTGTCCCTTCCTACTACCCCAACACTTCTGCTTATGAAATGCTTCAAAAGAAGGAGCTGGTGTGGCTTATTTGTCACTAAAGTGAACTACGTTGGATATAAAAGTAAGTCAAGGCCATGTGGTGGTGGTTTTTTTTTTTTTTTTCAGGGAATACTATCTATTATTCCAGCCACTTCTAGCTGGGTAGAAAGCAAATATTAAGTAGGATCTGTGCAATGAATGTTTTGCAGTGGACAGCTCTGTGGGAAACCAAATTGTTTTAGAGTGAAAGGGAACAGCATGCAAAATGGACAGGAACCAAGGAAAGGCACAACAACTAAAGGCAGACCTTATGATTCTACAGGGAGCTGTCAGAAGGGAAGGGGTTAAGTGTTTGCCATCTGTCTGACAGTGAAAGGCTTGGGAAGGGCTCTGATGATGTCTTGCCAAGAAAAAGCAAGCGCATCTGAGAGGGGAACAGGACTTGGTTAAGATTTCGAGGTTTCATGGAAGCCACTTGTGGGCCATGAGGGCAGTGGGTGTCTGTTCAGTCATGTCTTCGTTAGAGAAAGCTGCAAAGAAGACCTGAGGTGTGAAGTGAAACTACAACTCTTGAACTCTTTGTTTTGTGTCTGACCACAGCAATTCATATTAGCTGCGGTTTCCACACAAGTTTGATTTTAGGTTCCAATTTAAGTGCCAGACCACACTGGAGTTACAGTGTGCTTGTCCTCCTGCAAAGAACTACAAGCTCTCTTAAAAGAGGTCCTGCCTCAACTGTGCAAGAACAGTTCAAAGAATGAAACCTCATACATCTTTGTGATTGTGTCTCTCATAAACATGTGCAAAGAGGAGTAGCTTAATCAAGCTTGGTTTCTAAATTACACAGTACAGCTTAAATCACTGTGTGCTAGCATAACTTGTCTATGCTAGAGGGTTGGGTTTTTTTTGTCTTTGGCTTAACTATGCTGGCAAAAGAAAATTACGCTGTATGCAAGAGTTATTCCAGTAGAAATTTGGACAAATTCCAGTAGAAAGCTGAAAATTGAGCAGCCTTGTGTGGAGGCCAACAGTTACTGTAATTGAAATTTTCAAAGGCGGGGGTTAAATTATCAAACCTTTTTTCCCCTCCCCGAGATGACTAATGCTTCTTCTGACTTTTTTTTTTAAGGAGCAATGCAGGGTGCAGAGGGCAGTGTAGCTTGAACACTCTTACCACACTAATGGAAAAAAATTCTTCTTTGTAGCAAAAGATGACATCTACATTTTTGCTCATTGGTCATCTCATTCTACTGATACCGCTGTTCAGAGCTGGTAAGTTAAATATGTTGTCAAAATTACCATTTTAAAAAAGAAAACCTGCAAGAGATGAATTGCGTGTATTTAGTAGGAAGGAGTTACTGAAAGCAAATAGCGGATTTGGGGTTTGTTTTTCCTTCATCATATTGAAGATATACTGAATGCCTCTTATGGGACTGAAACTGCACTGGGGATTAAATGGACAAATTGACATAAAAATTTTTTGAGAGAGATTTGATTAGCCTCTCCCTGGTTTCTTTTAAGAAAGTCCAAAGAGATTGGCTTCCTTCACTTAAAGGAGGCATTCAATAGCTAATTTTAAGAAACATGCTGTAGCTCTAGTCCTTAAAGCAGTAGGGCTTAGTTTCCTTTACAATTAATTATTAATATTTTTAATGGTAGATCTAATTTTTCAGTGAAGTTTAGGGCTACATAAGTTAATGATGCTTGTCTTGCTGCTCTTGCATAAGCAGTCTAATGTGAATGTGTCTGAATATCTCCATAGGAACCTACCTGGAAATCTTTAAATTAGGTGATAGGAAGGTGGTGGAACAGCAAAGATTACTGAAGACTTTCTTATTTTGAAATTGAATACATTAGCTTTGTATTTTTACAGTCATTCAGCAAGATTTTTAAAATCAGTCATAAGTTTTGCAATTCACAGGAATTCAGTGTTGCATGTGTATGCAAATATTTGGAAGCTTTTAAAATCTGGTTTATAGTCAAATGGCCTGCTCTGTTTGTGCTAAACTGGTAATGTACTAACTTCTTGCAGCATGTCCTTCTGTCTCTCTTGTATTTTTTTGGCTGATGTTTTAAAAAACTGCTTGCTAGGCTGCATGATTGTTTTAATGGTAAATTGTTACACAAAGTTTATTTTTTAATTGTGTGTACTTATGAAAAGTATGCAGATAACAAGCATTGATTTTTTTTTTTAATTTTTTTTTAATAGAAGAATGTGTTATTTGTAATTACTTTGTGCTTGTTGGAGAACCTACAGCTGTCAGTTGCCCAATAATTACACTGCCAATGCTTCATTCTGATTACAATCTCACATGGTATAAAAATGGTAGTGCTACACCAGTAACCACAGAGAGAGATAAGAGGATCCATCAGCGAGAGGGCTTGCTTTGGTTTATTCCTGCAACGCTGGAAGATTCTGGACTTTATGAATGTCATGTAAGGTAAGGAAGGGAGGAGGGGAACAACTGGGTTGCCAGCACTTACAAGTGTGGTAATATATTTGTGGGACTTGAGCGTCCAGAATTTTTGGTTTAGGTAGAGAGCTTAGATCTGTTAAAAGCACTCTTTTAACCATGCTTTTTGTTTCTGCATGCTGCCTTTTTTTCCCCTTTTCTTCCACAGGTGTAGCATTGCAAAAGTGGTTCATACAGAAGACTGTTTATCTTAAAGTTTGATAATATTATCAATGGTCTTTGTGGGTTTTTTGTTTGTTTTGGATTAAATGTTAGGTCACAGGGAAAAGTCTTAACTGCTTCATTTTTTCCTGTGTTCAAATTGCTGTTTGATACTGACAGATCAGAGGAACATTTTGGTTTCTTCATTGGACATGGTTAAATGGAAGAAGGATCTAAGAGGAGCAAACTCTGCATGTTAGGCAGTATCACCAAATACAGACTGTCTGGAGAGCTTAGCAATTTTGGGAATCCTTTTAGACATTTAAAATTAAAAGGCAGAAAGTAATTCTTATGTTTCATTTTAAAATGTTACCAAGTATAACTGGTAAAAAATGAGAATGCATGTGAAGAGCAAAGCAATGTGCTAGACAGCTTTAGAGACAGTGAAAGTAATGCATCCTTCAAAAGATCTGAGTGCACAAAGAAGAAGAAAAAAGAATAGATTCCTTTCACCTCTTCAGTATTTTAAAGCTCTTGCCATATCTACAGCTCAGATTAGTGTACTGGACTTCACCACTTCAGGTGGTCAAATCTTATTTATAATGGCTGAAATTCACTGTGTGCTGTATAGGAAATTAATTTTGGGAAAGCACACAGAAATGGTTCTTTTCTTCGTGATCTTTCCACAGGACACTGAGAACAGTGTCTTTTTGGGTGACCCAAAATTTGTTTTAGTAGTGTGTAGTTGTGTGTACTGATGTGCATACGGTACACCAGTTATGCTGCAGGGGTTTGTGAATGTAGTAACAGTGATCAGCAGAAACTTCCAGCATAGGCATAAGTTGCAGGCCTTTGCATCTTCCTGCTCCAGAGTCAATAATGAAGCTAAAACTGGAAGTCAGAAGAAATGTAATCCTTTCAAAGCTACCTAGTTAAATAGTTTTAATTTAGTCTTTCTTGCTATGTTTCTTGTTACTATAGCTATGAGTTATGTTCCTGTGGGCATCTTGCATCCCTGGTTTGCATAATCTCAGCAGCACAAGAAACTTGCTAAAGTTCAGTTATGTTAATGTAGGCTAAATTTTATGCATCCGTCACTTAAACTTTAATTACACAGCTTGTCAAGGTGCAGTATATAGAAGTTGAAGCAAGGACTATGAAAACATGCAAATTCACTTTTCTGGAAACTTCTCCCAATTGGGAAATAAAGAGTTGAGCAATGAATTAATAGAAAGCATTCCTTCTGGCATAGGCTTCTGGTTTTTAGTGCAATCTCTTCTCTGCAGAGCTACTGTACTACTGGTTCTTGTTGAGCTCTTGGTGTGAAGTGGTTTCACATTGATACTGCACCTTGATGTATATGCTATTCAAAAGCTCTGTCTCTCTTCTGCTAAGAGTTACCACCTGTTTTTTCTTGGTATGGCCCCCCAAGGAATGCCGAGATGAACCTGTCTTCTTCTTCTGATTTGGCACTGAAAGTGCTCTAGGGCAGATATGTTTTGGGTTGCCCTAGGCTACTGTTTGTTGGTAAATGTAACGCTGAAAATGGCAAGGCTGGGTTGGTGCTGTGGCCTCTGTAGAGCGTCATCTCTGAGCAGTCCTGGCATCCCTGCTGGTGCTCCCAGAGCAGACCCTACTTCTGTTCATGACACAAAATCGGAGCTTATTCCCATCTCTCAGTCTAGAACAAGGGGTGAGGAGCTGAGGGTGATGTTTAGGAGCTAAGGGGGCTGTAGCAGGGGTGTTAGAGACAAGGCTGGTGGGGATGCTGAAGTCCCTGTCTGTAAGCTCCCTGACTTGCTGGAAACAAGGAACGTTATTGTTAATGACCTGACTTGTTCTAATTACAGGAGGCTTAACCACTCTAACCAAAAAACCATAAAGTTAACAGTTTTTGAGAACGATAACAGTTTGTGTTTTAACGGAAAAATGAAGTTTGAACAAAAAGTGACAAGCACAAATACTGGAAAGATTATATGCCCTGATCTAGATGCTTTTAAAGATGAAGACAATAATCAGCCTGAAGTACACTGGTATAAGGTATTGTGCATGTGTATACAAAATATTCTATTTTAAATGTCTTATGAAGCAACTGTGAAAAGTAGCTTTTGGAAGGGAAGGTTTATTTTCTCTACAGTTTGTGTAAGGTGTCTGTCTTGCTACACTATTGGGGAGGTGTAAGGAGATACAGTGTAAGGAGGCATTTTTAAAAAACAACTATTGTTCATTTTTGGATTGCAAGTTTTTTCAGTGTTTTGGTTTGTTGATTTGTGAAAATCTAGTTTGTCCTTTGATTATTTTATGTAGAAAAGCTTGTACGTTTCCTTAAATACAAGGCTCTGCATAATTATTTCAGTTTCACGGAATATTAGGCCTGTCCTGTCTTTTGATCGTGGTGTGGCATTCTTATGCCTCTTGCTCTGTTTCTGTAAAAAATACTCTGTATACTGTGCAAGGTTAGAAATGTGTTTTTCTCATGTTACGGTAAAATTCTAAAGTGGTTCAACTCTTAATTCTCATGCTGGTATTAAAATAGTTACTTGTATATGTAAAATAACCTTGGTGATGTACCTATACATCCTCTTTTGAGATGAAATAATTCTAAGCAAGCTACTTATAGGTTAGGGAAGAGAAGGCAGTTTTTCACTATGTTTGCATTGTCACAGAAACTGCAATTGTACCCATCAGCATGAGGCACTGCTACTGCAGCTCTCGTTTATCTCAGTGAAGTAGGAATGCAGGCATGTATTCTCATAAACTCTGCTACGTGTGTAATGACTGTTATTACACCTGAGACAGAAAACTGTGAAGTTATTAAACAAAGACAGGGAACTAAAACACTGCATTTTAAAACTTCAGATTGGCTGCAGTGACTTCTTAAAAAGTGCAAATGCAGCAAGATGTCATCAGGCTTCGTGTTAGAGGGTAGTGAAGCTCAGATAAGAACCCACATTGTGGCTTTCCAAAAAATCAGTATTTGGCAAGCATTTTAATGATCTGTACAGTTCAGTAACTTATTTAATTATCAGATTATTAGGTCCCTTTAAATCACAGGTACTTTTGATGTATTTAGGAGTGTAAGCCTGGATTTCTTGAAGACAAGCGACTTCTTTTGGCAGAGGGTGAAAATGCTGTCTGGATTCGCAACGTAAGTGTACAAGACAGAGGAAACTACACATGCCGTATGATATACACATATATGGGAAAACAATATAATGTTTCACGAACTGTTAGTCTCGAGGTTAAAGGTGAGTGCATTGATGTTATTCTTTTTTTGGCTCTGACGTAAATATTTGTATGCAGGCTTAAGCTATTTGGCATGTTACTTTTCTGTTCTGTGAAATAAGTTGCAAATCTTCTTTAATTCTTTCCTGAATGTAAAATTAAAATACAATAATACATGTTGCTACTCTTGAGCATTGCATCTGAGGAAGAATTATCATGGGGAAATGAGAAATACAGGGTTAGGAATGAGAAGTAGAAGAAAGCAATAGTTGCTGGGGTGGAGGGGGTTGTTTTTCTAAAACAAATAATGCACCATTAAATTAAATTATTAAAAAAAAAAAAAAAGGAATTTTATTTTTGCTGAGGCCATCACAGCAAAACACCTGCTTGTGGCCCAGTTTGTGAACTTGCTTACAAAGTTCACTATAATGTCAATTGTTGAATTGTTTAAGTGTGTGCTTATTTACTTTTAAATAAATTTTCACGTATTCTAGGAAGTTGTTGGTACAATCCCTCTTTCTCTTCCTTACTCTTCATTCTTATGAAGTTAATAGCATTTTTAGGTTTGGGTTTTGTTTTCTGTTTTTGTATTACTTTTATATCAACTTCCAGTAAATTTGAGATTTTTTTAAAAAGTATTTTTAAGGTAAGATAAAGCCTTTTAATTTGAAAGCTAAACCAGAATAATTTGCATGGAGTACAGCAAACCATATGAGATATTTTCTGTTGTAAATTTGAAACTAGTACTAAGTATGGCACTTCAATAGTACCAAACAAAACCCAAAACCATTGTAAAACTATTAGTTGAAGTAAGTTGTGGAACTCCTTTTGCCTGAAGATTTTATTTTTCTCTTTGTTTCTGTTAGAAGGACAGAGGAAACCAGAGTTTATTTATCCGAAGAACAACACAATTGAAGTAGAACTTGGTAAGTAGCGACTATTTAAGAAATTATTAACATTCAGTAAAACAAATAAGCTCCTGGTCCTTCTGAAATTACACGTGAACAGTTCCACTGACTTAAGTAAGACTGGTAGATAGGCATGTGGATTGAGGATATTTGGAGGACAGATCATAGAACGTGATTTGGAGGGGGGAAGAACTGTGTGTCTAAGATTGGAGTCTCTTGACCAGCAGAGTCAGGTGGAACACATTTATTTATTTTTATTGCCATCTGTCCTTTTTACCGCTTCTCAGTGTCTGTCTTAACATATCCTTAGTATCTGTGAAAATATGGTTAAAAACATGTTAGCATAGTTATCGCTTGACTAAGTAGTTTTACCTCTTCCTGTATGATTCCTGTCTCCCTTCCCTACACAGCCTGGATTTTATTCCTTGTTCTAGGGTGATAAAAGGTTTCACGTACTAATCTTTTGTCAAATGGTGAGCTGCTAGTTGATGACTATGCCAGGTATTTTTTATTGTTGTAATTTCTTAAATAAGAGATTTTGGATATAAGGAGTAACTTCTTCCCTGTGAGGACAGCCAGGCAGTACAGCAGGCTGCCTCAGAGAATCATAGAATGGTTCAGGTTGGAAGGGCTCTTAAATATTATTGAGTTCCAACCCCTCTTCCATGGTCTGGGACACCTCCCACTAGAGCAGGTTGCTCAAAGCCCCATCCAGCCTGGCCCTGAACACTTTCAGGGATGGGGCATCCACAGCTTCTCTGGACAACCTGTTCCAGTGGCTCACCACTCTCACAGTTAAGGATTTCTTCCAAATGTCTCATCTAAATCTCCCCTCTCTCAGTTAAAGAACTTGTGCAGTCTCTGTCCTTCAAGGTTTCAGAACCTGACTGCATAAACCTCTGAGCAGCCTGGTCTCACCCCAGTGCTGGCCCTGCTTTGGGCGGGAAATTTGACTAGAGACCTCCCAGTGTGCCTTCCAACCTCAGTTATTCTATGATTCTAAGTGCCAACTATATGGTATGCAAGTTTTTTCCTAAGTAAACCTATACGTGTTTAGATTCACCATATATTGGACAGAGTTGGGTTCTACTGATGTAGTCGAGGAGTCTTGGAGCTGCATGTACTGTAACTTTTTTTTCTCATTTTTCACTAAGGACAATTGTTTCAAACAAAGTATTTGATTAAAAAGGGCATTAACTGATTTTGGAGAAGTGTGATTAGCTGTTTACTAGAACTTCCTAGTACAGGATCTAAGCCGTTATCTAATCTTTTGGGGAAAGATTATTATCAATTAGATTATTAAATAAATTCTGTGGAAAGGTTGTGCTGGGGCTCTGGCACCATATGGGAGCTGAAGCCAGAGCATTGGGGATGATTCTTATGTAAATCACACTGATGGTAGTCCCACATAACACAGCTACTTGTGCTTCTGCTTTTTCTTATGTTGAGCTTGTGAATACAGTGTGTATCGGGTGTTCTTTTCTCATGTTGAGGCTTCATGCTGCTTTTCTCATCATCTTAAATGTTTTCTCTGGCCCAAATTCTAACTTTGAGTATACAGTCTTAAACTGAAGTGAACAGCACTGAAATACCAGTGGGTTTTGTGTTTTTGTTGGTTTTAGTTGCAGTTGCTTTGGGGGTTTGGTTTTGGCTTCATTTTGTCTTTTTTATTTTTTGACCTCAACAGCTTGTGAAAGATATCTTATTCTGAAGTTGCCAGGTTCTGCTGACGATTAGTAGATTTTGACCAAAATAGTGAATGAGCTTTAATAGCAATTATGTTCCTCCAAAGTCCAGAAGGCTTTATTTTAAACAATGGGAATATTCAGGATCTGATACAAACGGTATTACTTTATGGACTTACAGTCCTGCAGTCTTCAGATAGTTATTTAATTCTGTTGGAAACACCCTGAAATGGCTCAGCAGCCTCTTCTTTTCTGGTAATTAGATATTCTCTGGCTTAATTACAATTACATGCCTGAAAAGCTGTATTTCTGCTCTTCCACTAATAAGGAAATTTGTTCACCAGTTCTTAGGTTGAAATAGGCAGGCTTTCCACAGTTGTTTTTGGTTTGGTTTTTTTTACCTCATACAACTCTAATCTTTATGTGTGGAAACTTTTGGTTTGTAATTGTAACTGTGGAAGAAACGAAGTAATATTACTGTGGGGCTTCTGTGTACTGCATCTTCCACCCATTAAAATACCATATATATCTCATTCCCAGGTCTAATTGTTAATTAGTTATGACATCCTATTTAATTCAGAAAAATTCTTACAGCCTCTACTCAGAAGGAGTCTGATCTGCATAGGCTGTTAAAAGGCTCCTTAATTTACTGAAGACATCCTTCTGGATTTTCTTAATCCTTGGTAGTACTTGCTGAGAAAATGGAGAATTGACCAATTATTTGTCCAGGAGCTGCCTGTGACTCTCACCCTGTATTAAGATGTGTTGTGGGACACCTTGTTTAGACTCCTTATTTTAAAATAGCGTTTGGATCATATTTGTTATGGCTTGGACACTGCATTAATTAGAAGTTGCTGATATGTTACTGGATGCCTTAGACCAGCTAGATGAACAAACCTTGATTGCTTTACAGACATTAGGAAAGCAGTCACGTGTGAGACTAAAGACACAAAGCCTATTGTGTCTACTGAAGAAACCCACAAAGTGGGTTTATTGTGGCTATTGAGCAACTACAAATGATTCCCTACTATAGGGGGACCCTTCAAAGGAAGTTGGTGAAGATTTTTTGTGGGGGTTTTTGGTTTTGTTTCTTATTTCAAGGCACTGCCATTCAAAAGTAATATTCTCTGTCCAGTACTTTAATGGGATGCTGGGGGGGAAAAAAATAATAATTTCTCTTATTAAATGCCTGGAACAGAACCTGGAAACACTTGCATGAACCTGGAAACACCTGTATGCTTTTTGAATGAGAAATGGCAGGAGAAGGTTATATAGAAACAGTACATTCACGAATGTATGGAAATGGAGGGCATGGAACACTTGAGGGGTTTTCTTCATTTTGAAGAGCTGTGCTATGCACAAAACCACATCTTTAGAAAAATTCAGTATTGTGCTGGAAGGACGTGAAGGAAGAGATTGGGGGGAATCTGTGACTTCTATGTGAACTCTTGTTCAGGTAACTGCTTTCCATGTGAGCTGAAGACTTATTCCATACTTTTGACAGACTATCCCTTGGTGGAAGCATCTAGATCTAATGTGGTTCTAGGAAATGAAACACTGAGATCTTTACATAGTTGAACCGAGAGCCCACCTTCTCTTAACAAATCAAAATAAAATAAAAAAAAAATACAGAAGGAAGGGACTCCCAAGAAAGCCGCTTACCTTTCTGTAAATGGAGCTCTCTGAGGTACACTGGCAATAAATAGATTCTGCAACTTGTCTTGCTTTCTTAATACTGAGACATTCTGTAAGATCTGGACTCTTGGTGGCAGAGAAGCTGATGGGTGAGCTTGCTCTGGGAGCAGATTGGGAGAGTTCAGAAACCATCCCAGTGGACAGAGTTGGCCAGAAGACTCTGATCTGAAGCAAAGATACCAGCGGTCACTAAGAATGGGATTCAGCTCCAGGGTGCAGTTGTCTACACGTGGGTATCTGCATATGAGAGAGGGTGCTTAATTCTTGCTGTTGTCAACAGGGGCTCAATTCAGTTGCCTGCACATAAATGTCTAGTGCTGTTTTGGGTGGTCTCTAGCAGTACAGGTTTCTTGAAGATCTGGAGTCCTATCTGCCACTGCCAGCTCCATATAGATGCCTTGGATGCTGGAGAGCATCTCAGTTATCATCATATTGTGTACATGCAACTGATTTGCGCCCCGGAGATCTTTCAGTGGACTCAGTGGAGTCTGGAGAGCCACGCAGTTGATTCACTTTAATGTGAGTGGACTTCAGCACAGCTGAACTCTGTTACTAGCTGAGACATCTAGCTTACGTGTAGATGTGAAAATTTAGACACCTACATTTAGGGTGGAATTTATATACAGATCAGAGACACCTGAGTGTGGGTTACAAATGGATGAGTTTTAAGGATTCTGCTTAAGGTAAGTGGGTTTTTCAATATCGCTCCTTTTACCTGCTGATCCCTAATCACTTGATCCTGCTTCTGTTACAAGACCTTGAATTGCCGTATTTAAATGTTTTTTTCTGTAGGCTCTCATGTAGTTATGGAATGTAATATATCAAGTGGCATAAATGGCTTGATTCCATTCTGGCAAGTTAACGATGAGGATGTTGATAGCTTTGATAGCACCTACATGGAACAGTTTTATGAGTAAGTATCCTTATACATTGAATTTATACAGTGCGTTTGTAGGTGAAGTAATCCACAGTAATTTGCAGTGGTTTCACCATAAAGTTAGCTACTAGTCAAGTGTCAGTGGACACTGAAAGACTGATTAGAAGTCTGTGTCAAGTAAATTATATTCTTATTGTTTGGTTTTAAAAAAAACCCCAAACATATTATTATAAATAATGATGTATCTGATACAAATGTAATGAAGCAATCATATGTAGGTTTTTATAATGCTGTTGAGAAACATAATTTTGTAAGGTTTATTTATGCATCTGTTCTTATGGAATCCTTTTTGCTAATAGATTAAAGCCTGCTGACTGTGATTAATATGGGAAGGATAGACTGTTCCAAAATCAAAGAATCACCCAACTTATTTTTATCTGTGAAGCTGGTTGTTTTCTAAGTACAGACACAGATGCTAATCCTGAAGAACACAATACAGAAACTCTTGTTGCAGAAAATTTAGGGTTTGGGTTTTTTTTTTTTATGTTCAGGAAGATTAAACACAGATTAAGCTGGTAACACCAGCAATTCTTTCAAGACAGCAGGACCTTTGTTAGCCAGTGACTGGTCCATGCTATAGCAGAGTGTGGATGTACTGTTTGCTTTCTCATTGTATTAATTGCTGCTGTTAAATATAACTCTCAAAACATAGTGCAAGGAAGAAAGAAAGAAAAAAAATCTCAGCTGATCACTTCACACTCATGCAGAAGCATTGCTGTCTCCACCAGATGTAATCATCAGTGCAAAATATGGCTAAAGAGTTAGGTTGCAGACTGCATTTTAAATAATCTTTTCCATTCTTCTGTATCTTGCCTCCAGAAAATTCTTAGTTCTACTTTGTCTCCAAGTTTCTTTAGAGGGAATTATTACTTTCATTATAGATCTGTACACTTAATTGTTTGCTATAAATATTAGGTTCCCAGCTTATGGTCTGTGAGGCACAACTAAGCCCATTATTCTTTAGGGCATGAAGTTTTTGAGCTTCACCAGTTAAGACACATGTGCAACTCTTTGATTTTATGATAGTTTTAAAAAACTGCAACAAGTTTTAACAACTACAGCTTCTTCCAAAACCAACTCAGTGCTGTTATTAAACACATCTTCCTGAGAAGCGTTTAATATATTTAACTCAGAGCAGTTCTCTGGTAAGATTTTTTTTTGTTTGCTTGGAAATGATCTCTGTTTCTAATCACTACCCTGCATGATAATTTTTGCATGCCAGAGATGGAGTTGTGCAAAATACATCCTGTGCAAGTTCTAATTAGTATTAATAGTTCAAAGCAAGTTATAAGAGAAATGAATCTAATTGCAATAACAGTATTTTATTTTAAAAAAATAGTAGCAATTTCTTAGCAATTACATTTGTGGAGCATTTGCTAGTAGCAAACCACACTGTAGGCATGGCCAACATGAACCTGTGGCTTACACCAGGGATGTAACCTTTTCCTCTGCTTGGAGGAAAGATAAAACTGGTGTGAACAAACCTGAACATGTTGCAAAATGTATTGGCATCCCATGACAGAAGTTGCTGGCAATTACTCTTGTAATAGAAACTGGTTCTTCAGGATGTTCTGCAAAATGAGTGACGTCACTTTGTTATATAGCGTAGGATGCCAGTTTGTAGATACTTTCCTACTGCGGTCCCTCCCACTTCATACTTTTAAATTTACCTTAAAACAGGATTGTATTTAGCAGGATAGCACATTACAACTCCAAGCTTCTTGTGGCAGTAGGTATCAGACATAAAGGTAGTATCACTATGTTTCTTGTCGTTTGACAGAAGGGTCACCCAGCTTATGTGAATTTTGTTCGTCATTATTTCCCAAGTTTATTGGTACTGTTGGCTGTAAACAATGTGGACTTGGGGAGTCTGCTAGTATGCTTAGAAGGGTATCTGCTTCATCATCAGTATAAAGAATACTGGATGCTTTTGTTACTAATTATTACTGGTTTGAATAGCCTTTCATTCACAGAATCATTTAGGTTGGAAAGGACCTCTTGGGATTGTCTACTCCAACCCCCCTGCTCAGGCAGGGTCAGATAGAGCAGGTTGCTTAGGGCTGTGTCCAGTTGGGTTTTGAATATCTCCACAGGTGGAGACTTCACAACTTCTCCAGTGTTTGACCACCCTGACAGTAAAAAAGTGTTCAGATGGAATTTCAGATGGGAAGGTGTTTCAATTTGTGCTTATTGCCTCTTGTCCTGTCAGTGGGCACTACTGAAAGGAGCCTGGCTCCCTCTTCTCCACTCCCTCCCTCAGGTATTTACACACATTGATAAGATCCACTCCCTGCCCCCAAGCCTTCTCTTCTCCGGGCTGAACAATCCCTGCTCTCTCCCATGACTGATGTTCCACTCCCTTAATCATTTTCAAAGCCCTGCACTGGGCTTGTTCCAGCAAACCCCTACATCTCTTGTACTGGGTAGCCTAGATCTGGCCCCGCTTCTCCAGGTATGAGCTTGCAAGTGCTGAGTAGAGGAGAAGGATCATCTCCTTCCACTTGTTGGCAGCACTCTTAATACAGTTGAGGATGCCTGGGGACTGGTTATTCCTCCTCAGGTGCAGGATTTGAATTTTGCTTTGAACTCCCTGAGGGTCCTGTCAGCCCATTTCTCCAGCCTCTCAAGGTTCCTTGGGATGGCAGCATAACCCTCTGCTGTATCAGCCGTCCCTTTGCTAGTGGTGCACTCTGCCCCACCAAGCAAAAAAAACCCAACAACCCAATATGTATGGAAGATGCCAGGTCAGCTCTGGTCATGAAGCTGTTTGTTACAGGGGTAATATTTACTGTTCTTTGCTGGCTTCTTAGGTATATAAAGGTAAAGAATGCATGTTCTTGTATTTGTGGATAGATGACTCTATCCTGTATTAAGCACTGATATCTCAGTTTCTCTACAGACATTTCCTTTTTGCCCCTTTTTTAATGATAGAGAGAGGATTCCTCATGGACTTGCTGTATCTGGAACAAAATTTAACATTTCAAAAGTGAAAGCAAAGGATTATGCCCATAAGTTTTTCTGTCACTTCATATATGGTACTCAACAGTTTACAGCCTACATCAAACTGGAACGCCCAGGTAAGAGATCTCAGCTTGATAAAGTGGTTATGCTTGGTTCTTAGTTTGACAACACCCTACTTAGAGCTAAAACTGCATGATGTACCATTGTGCAAAGTGGGCAATGCAGCTCAGTACCTATTTCTTGTGAGCCTTTTTTTGTTGTTGTATTCTTAGCAAAATTAAAGGAAATAGCACATTTAATGAGAGAAGACAATGAATGAGACCTCGGTGGAATACTGTGCTTCGTTCTACATGCTTGTACTTAAAGAAGCATGTGGATCAGAGGAGATCATGTGTCTAGAACAGCTGTGAAAATGGCCAATTCTTTAGAAGAGCTGGGGGAAAGACATAATTAAGTGTGGTACAGACTGTCAAAATGACACGAATTTATATGTGGACCTGGTTTCTCTATCCTTCAGTAACAGATAATGGGCTCAGATTGCCAGGAGAAAGAAAGAAAGAAAAAAAAATCTGTTTATATGGTAGGAGAAACTCTAACAATGATGATAGTGAAGGAATTGAATAGATTGCTGGGAAGGGTTATGGACTTTCCATTACTGACACATGCTGTGTTACCATCTCATAGATAGGCTCATGCATGTTGATTGGGAGCATCTTGCCAGTTATTGGAGACCCCAGTCTTGTGCTCAGACAAGGACAAGTTTGACCTCTTGCTGGCTAGCGTGAAATTTTTAGTAGATGAACTTAAAGTGAGCTTTAAAAACTCAAATGCAAGGCTGAAGAAATTGATTGTTTTTATTTAAAACCAGATGCACAGAAAAGCAAATACCAGATATTCTAAGTGCATTTTTTTTTTTTTTCAGTGTAGATGAGTAGCATCTCTGGTCTGTTGAGCCTTGTATTGAGCTTATTTTCTTAACTGTGAGCCAATCCTCTGACAAATCTAATTGTCAAACTTAAGTTTAATTGGCCACATTGTAAACAAATAATTGACTGAAAGTGCATCTGAGCTCTAGCTTGTTATATAAATACAAGGTCTACATAAAGATTGTGATGGTAGGATTTAACCTCAGAAAACCTTTAATATGCATGAACAGAAAACTGCAGTTTGTGGAGAGTGGTAGTTTTAAGGGCAAAAAAATCTATTAAAGACAACAAATTAGTAGGTTCAATGACAAATGTTCGAGGAGGCTAGAGCCGACAGAAAGCTGGTTGGTCCCGGGAGATCAGCATGATCAAAAAATCATCTCCCCATCTCTGACTTTTTTACTGACTGATAAAATTTTGTACAAGAATTCTCACTGTACTGCTGCACTGGGATATGTGTCAATATTTTGGTGTTTCATCTGAAGAGTAGCCTTTTGTCACATTGCTATTTCTCTGAAATATAAAAGTAGGCTTGCCAAATAACAGTATTTGCAGAAAGCATACATGAAGAACTTTCAGTCATATTAATTCTTTTTTTTTTTTTAAATATTTTAATGACGAACAATTTTGAACATCTCTTTTGTATTTCTCTGGTTCTGGGTTGTAATGCTGCTCTGTTTGTTTTCTCCCTTCTTATTTCACTCTGCTGCAGCTTGGAACATTCAGGGTTACTTAATTGGGGGAGGAGTTTCTTTGGTATTTTTACTATTTTTTATTCTCCTCATCTACAAGATCTTCAAAATTGATATTGTGCTTTGGTATCGGGACTCCTGCCATCCTTTCCTGGGTAAAAAAGGTAACATGAGTGTAAGCAGTGCTGTGTCTTGTAATGAGCCTCCACTTTCCCTTGCAAAGCAATGAGTTAACCTCAGGGAGTGTGATTGGTCTTCTTTGGGATTTTTGAAAGGATAACGTGTTTTTAGTATGTTAGAATTAGTTCAGATAACAAAAGCATCTACATGGGAAAAATCAGCAACTTTCCAGGAATTGATTATTATTACTCTTATATTATCATTCCTTTCCCTGAAGAGGAAAGTGGTTTCCACTTCAGTGGTTTGAATGCTGTTCTGACAGCACTTGTTCAGATTTCTTTCAGTTACTGTTTTTACAGAAAGCAGTAATACAGTGGAATTGTTGGGTGTTTTTCATTTTCCATAGATGAACCAGGACAAATTTAATTTGTTTTCAATTTGAAGGCACTTCTGATTATTTTACTTTCTGGCAATTTCTGGCATTCAGAAACATGTTGATTGGGTTGCTGGCTATAAGAGTATGCTTAAGTATGGGTAATTTATGAAGTATGGTACATGGCTGGCTAGAGAAACAGAAAATATCTTCCAGAGGTACTGAGGTTCTGTTAGATATATTTGAAGTCTTCTAAATTTGTTCTCTCTAAAAATTTGTTCCAAAAAATCTAATACAATTCAGACCTTGAAATTTGCCAAATACTTTGTTTTGTTTTCATGTCTAAGTGGTTGCTGTGTTTTGAAACTCTAGGTTATAAAAATGACCGATGAATTATATGGCAGCTGGAATTTTAAGTACTCAACTACTGGATTTAACTACTGGAACCACTATTTTCCAGATAATTCAGTGATACAATTTTTTTTATTTAGAGTTCTATTCAAACCTACTTAATTTTTGCAGGTCTCTTTCCTATTCAGATCCCACATACTGAATTCTAGAAGTCCTGATTCTGCAAATATTTCAGGCTTAGTATACTTGCTTAGATAATAGCAAGATAAGGACCTAAACCAGTGACTTAAATGGGGAAAAAACAGAGTTTAGAGATTATTTTTTTTTGTTTATTTGTTTGCTCGCTTGCTTTTGAATCTTTAGAATACATTTTTATATTACTTCTGTTGCTCACTCTTTTAGTTTCAGATGGGAAGATCTATGATGCTTATGTGCTGTACCCAAAGAACAGAGAAAGCTGCTTGTATTCATCACATATATTTGCATTGAAGATACTGCCAGAGGTCTTAGAAAGACAGTGTGGGTATAACCTCTTCATATTTGGGAGAGATGATTTACCAGGGGAAGGTAAGCTGTCTGAAGACAAGTGACACTTGAGTTTTCTTGTTGGTAGCTGCAAATACTAGTCAGAAACAGACAGATATGATATGATTCTAAATATCTCCCACCATCGAACGAGCTATGATTTTCTTACTCTTCTTGGAGAATGAGAAATAGAGCTCTGTGTGCTCCCATGAAGTCTGTTTATCATGGCCTTTCCCTTGTCGGTATTTAGCTTTTCCAAGTTTTTTCAATGTCTGGCTTGCTTAGACTTCTGGAGATGGAAGGATGCTGAGCAAAAGAGGAGTTGAAACTGTGGTTGTGAATGATGACTGATGGCAGGAAACATGGGAAAGTAGGTCTCGTGAGTGGTGTGAAAAGAGCCTGTTGCTTTGAGGTGCGATTTCACAAGATGACCTCTTTACTGTTTCATTTTTGTTTGCTCTGAGAATTGCTGTCAAACCAGCAGGATGCAATACAGGGTATAATGGATGCTTAGACAATGCAGGTGGGGGAAAAAAAAAGAATACAAAGCAACAGTAGGTTATCAGGAATGACCAGCTGTATCAAACAATACTTGTCCCTAGTAGATGTCTTGCAAAGCATTGCCTTCTGTGCAAAGCTTTAAAATTCTTCTGGAGATTTCCTCTGTGTGCAAATGTGCATCAAATTTAAATTTCTAGCATTTGACAATGAAAATTGCAAAGTCTGTCCCACTTACTGTATATGTGATGTGAAATAATGAAAATCTTCAGAATTCTTCCTGATCTTATGACTTAAAAAAAAATAACACTGAATAAATTTGCAGAGTAGGCTTTTGTTTTAAAAATAATTGGGTGTGAACAAACCTTCGTGAGTTGGTTTGTGGTCACTTTTCTACATATGAAGGTTTTTGGTAGTGGTTTGAGAAGGAAGGGCTCCCCAAGCAGTACAATCTAAAGTACTGCTTTATTTTTCTACCTTGAAAAAATTCAATAGTCTGTTCTCAAGGGTTAACCCATATGGGTTTTGTATGGTATTTACCATATTTTGCTGTGTTAGAATGAATTGTCTGGAATGTCATTGAAGGAAAGGAGGAGTCTTTGCTTTCTCTTCCACTTATATGTAACAAAAAACTGTGAAGCATATCAGAACAAGCCATTTAAGGAAAAAAAAATCATAGTTTTATCTAGGTGTATAGTTTTGGAACTTGTTGGTTGGGTTTTTTTTGCAATACCCCCATTATGGTAATAAAATGACATTAGTGGGGTAAGTAGCAGATAGTTGGTAGCTCTTCTCTGTTTATGCAAAACAAGAATATAGACATGCAGTCTGATGCAGGTTGTGCATCAACAACACGTGCAGGTTGTGTTGTATTGGCCAAATCTCTCCTTGTTGGCTAACCCAGTGTAACTGCTTGCATGCTCTTAGGCTATCCCTATTTGTGAGGCAAACTGTGTTGGCTCAGATATCAAACAGGGAATGAACCAGCTGCAACGTGTTGGTAACAAAAAATAGAAACATACAGCCTTAATTTTGCACCTTTTTCTCTACAGCTGTGATCAGCGTTGCTGATGAAAAAATCCGTCAAAGTAGAAGAGTGATAATTGTTTTAGTACCGGAACCCTCTTGTTACAGTGTTCTAGAAGATGTGTCTGAAAAGCATCTAGCCATGTATAATGCTCTTATCCAAGATGGCATTAAAGTAATTCTCATTGAACTTGAAAAAATACAAGATTATGCAACCATGCCAGAATCCATCAAATATATTAAGCAAAAGCACGGGGCTATCCGATGGAAAGGGGACTTCTCGGAAAGGTCTCACTCGGCACGTACTAGATTCTGGAAGAAAGTACGCTACCATATGCCATCCGGAAAAAATAGATCATCTTCATCACGATTGCATTTATTACCAAGAAACTTTAATTCTCCCTAAATAACAAAAGAAAAATAACACTTAATGACTAATTCATTTCACACAGTTAGTGATGGATTGATTGAAGGTCACATGTATCTGTATTGTGCAGACAATCTTATCCAAATTTTCTGGATTGAAGGTACTACAGATGTGAATCTGTGATCTACAGATGTGAATCATTTTTTCTTCTGGCCAGATCAACAGAACGCCTTGAAATGTCATCAGTAGCACAGTGATGACATGGAAACCACGTTGGAAGTACATGAGGCCTTTTCCAAGAATTGCACTGATTTGGTGGAATTCTTCTGGTATTAAAAATGGAAGGAGAAAAAACAACTATCAAAAAACCCACCAGAAATCTTTTTTTTTTTTTTGCAATTAAAGGTTAAATATGAAGGGAACTATATTAATTAGAATTGTGATAGTATGTAATGAGCATGGTTGATGCCAGTAAATCTTTGTTTCATTTTTTAAAAAGAAATTACACAAAACTTCCTTGTTACAAGTTTGTCTTGTTCAGTTTGCTGGAAGATAAATCCCTCTATGTTACTGCATCAATATGTTATCGTCCAAAAGACAATGTGAGAGACAATCTTAGCCTCCCAAAAGTGCTGTTGAACCTGACAAAGCATAAATATTTTTCCTGATCCTTTTTACATTTTAAAAAACTGTACCATTTTTAGCCACTTGTCCTATGCAGACATTGTAACAATACCATTGTAATGCTGTACTGAGTCAAAAATTAATTTCCAGAGGATATTTTTTTCTCCAGTTAAGTGGCTTAATATATTTGTTCTTGTTTTACCCAAGTGGAAGAATTAGCTAATGACACAGACTCTCTCATGGGGAGTACAGGATCGTTGGCTTCACCTGCCTTACCTTAAGGACCAGATCAAGAGGCTTCAGGGCACCCACTTCTTGTGGGCAGCTGATGCTGAAGGAGAGCAGGTTTTGCCTCCTGTTGGCAGCCAAGGTTCTGGCTGTAGCATTTGTCAGCTCTGAAAGCTGAAGCTGGCTGAAAAAGCAAACGTAGCAGAAATCCTTAATTTCCTTGGGGTAGTTTTCTCCCGGATTAGTGAGTTTATATGGTTCCCAGAGGGTTCAGAGTGCAATGGGAGAAGAATAGGGATAATGGGACCATCCATTTTGGCTCCAGATGTGGTATGAAAATAGAGCTAAAATAGCTGGTACTCCTAAAAGAGAGAGAGAGAGATGCTCTGTGTTACCCCTTGCAACTTCTTGCTTTTCTCCTTTCCCTCTGCCCTGATGATGTAAGGAATCTCAGGTGACTGTGTACTGAATTTGGCTAGGGCTGTATAAATTGAGGCTGGAGTCACAGCTTCTAAACAGCTGTCTGGGAAAGGAAGTTGTTAAAACTTACTCTGTATGTTGAATCCTTTCTCTCTTTTTTTTTTTTTTTTGGTTAACAATACTATGTATGCCACAATTGTTAACTGTGAAGTTATGTTTGACTTGTGTGTAGCCAGTGATGCAGTTTGTAATGATCAGCTCCCTTTTCACCAGAAGGAATTGATTTGGTTGATTTTTAAGAATAATATCAAATCTGTTTCATGCCATGTTTATAGCTACGAATTTCATAGGAGCAAGAGAAGTGAGAGCGAAATTGCTTGTGCTTTTCAGTCTGCCCTTGAAAGTAAAATTTTTATGTTACAAGACCTAGTTGTATATGGAAGCTTTAGGATTTGACTATCACTGCATTTAACTGCTGCTTGCAACTCTGAATTCTTATGTGTCCTATCAACTTCTCTCTTGCAGCACCTTTTGCTCTCCTCCCATTCAAACGCCAGCCTGTCTTTTCCCATCAGCTCCCTTATAGTGGAACAAACAACTTACTCGTATCAAGCTCCATCACTTTCCAAGCTGTCCTTGAAGGCTGTGCTAATGCAGTATTAAGCAGAAATTTTGCCTTTGAGTTGGTCCTTTGGTATCTCCACTTTTTTATCTGAAAAAACCCTCATGTTCTGCATCTTTTAGAATTCATCTACTTGTTTTGACATTGCAGTGTTGGCTTTTTCTTCTTTCGTGGCTGAAGTGTTTATCTTCTTATGCCTCCATCCTCACCCAAACAAAACTGATAGCGTGAAGTGCCATCTGAGAGAAGACCTGCCCAGTCAATGTGGGATGGCATGACCCTCACATCTGCCTGATAAGTGACAAAACCAGTGGAACTAGGTTCCTCTCCCACCTAAAGTCCTTTGCTTACTTTGGTGTGTGCTGGAAATTTGAAACTGCTTCTGAGAGAATAGTGCCTTCGGAGCTTTGTGAGTTGAATGTGTTTGGCCAAAATGGAATAAGAATCTCTTCATGTCAGGGTAAAAAGGAAAAAAACTGCATTTGAAGCATCAGACTGTTTCCAACTGTCATGGTACTGGAGTGAGTGTTTTACTGATGAATGTCATGTATGTATAGACCAATGCACATGCTTATATTGAGTTCTCATTCTGTGTTTTGCTCAAGACAGAATTGTCAAGGAAGGATCTGTTCTGGCCATGAAGTGCCAGCTGTTGCACACAGATATGATGCGTGTACAGTGACAGCCTGTTGTAGGTCTTTCACCTGAGATCACTTGAGATCCACCTGAGTAAGGTTAATTGTTACAGTTCACATCGATTAAAGAATTTAGTAGGACAGAAGCTGTATGATTTGATCACAGAACTCTTCTGTAAGAAGATCCCTGTATCAAATGTGAAGACTAAACACTGGAAGCATGGTGTTTGTACTCTGTACACGATACTGACTTTGTGCTTCCACCTTGACAGCTTGCAGTATGCAGGCTGGCCAACAGAGTTCCAGTAACCTTGGGCCTCCTGAATTATTTTTGCTGACTGGAACAGATTGAATGAAAAACTGCTACTTGTTATCCCTACCTTTAGGGATAGGAAAGTTTACTGAGCCAAAATACTGGTTTGTAAAAAATATTTGTTCCTTTTGATATATTTATACAAATGATGCCAAAGTTTTATGTGTGTTGTGTAAAGACACTTTGAAGAAAGATCCAGTTTTTAAATTCAATAAAGGCACTACATTTTTTTTCTTACAGCACTGCTGTTTTTTTTTCCACTCATCCCTCCACTAAACACCGAGAATGAACAAGAAGCAGCAGCAGTCTTGATTTGAAGTGTCTTAAATAAGACACTTCATATATCAAGTCTTCATTCGGGTCACTGAATGTGTGTGGGGAAAGGGTCTCATTAACCATTGTGTTAATTTGGTCTCGGCACAACATTAGCACTATCCACCTCACCCTGCCTGGGCTTGACTCTGCTTTGGCTTTCCCTAGAAGAAACCCCAGCCTGCAGCTAGAAAGCAGTCACGAGCACACTCTGCCCAGGTCTCCAGCAAAGCCCCAGTATCCATCCAGCTGATGAATGGAATGGCCAGTGCTTTGACAAGCTGAAATATTGTGAGTAGTTCCAGTGCAGACACTTGATTAACACTGAGTTAAAGTTGCCAGCCCCTA
Organism: Gallinago jamesoni; assembly: GCA_025769975.1. NCBI lineage: Eukaryota > Metazoa > Chordata > Aves > Charadriiformes > Scolopacidae > Gallinago > Gallinago jamesoni. The sequence goes on from JAOQGH010000001.1 coordinate 140,074,268, forward strand.
TTTCCTGCTGACCCCAAAGGAATAAGCAGCAAAGACCCATTCTGTCAGCTGCTGGTGCGTCTTTTTTTCCCCTGTGGGGAAGGTCCCCTGCTGTGTTCAGCATCTGAGCTGCATGGATATTAAAACTGGTGCTGACAATATCATGTCATCACTTGATGAGTTTTAAATAACAAAAAAATCCCAACTTATGTGGGAGACTTGACTCTGAATCACCCCAGAGAATTCCCTTCAGGCAGCTTAAGGAGAACTAAATTTCTGCATCCTGCACTTGATTGAAAGTTCCAGTGACTGATGCAACACTTTCATTATGTTTTTCTTTTCCCTTGCTGCTTTAGCTCAAAATTCCCGTGGTTGCTTGGTTGCGGGACTCCTTGCACTGGCACTTTTAACTGTTGCAAGACAAAGTATTACTCTACAAGTTTTTAAACACTGTTGTGCCTTGGTATTAGAAGCCCTGTCATCTTTGGCTGCAGAAAGGGGATATGCTTGCATAATCACGCAGAGAAAGTGCAGTATGTACTTAGAGGACTACTAAAAACTTCTTAACAAAGTAAGCAGTTGTGCAGACTTGGAGGAGATGACCTCATGGCAGAATTTTTTTGGAATTTCCCATGTTATCTTTTCACCAGCTGAATTGTAACCCCTCACTTTGCCCTCCAGAGTTTAGAGGGCTTCATCTCAAGTACCCTAGACACAACTTTCTGCCAGTGAGTGTCATGTGCATGTAATTACAAATACAACTTGGTTGTGTATATCTGTGCAATGTATATGTAGCAACTAGAAGGGGCTGAACTTGGGAAACATGAGATGAGAAGGGGCTTCCTCTGTCCCTTGGCTAGTTCATTTCCATCTCAGGAGTTCAGTTATATTGTTTTCTCTGTGATTTATCAAGCTTAATCCTAACAAAGTAGTTAGGTTTCTCATCTCCATTATTGTTGTTCAAGAATATCCTTTGATCTGATTCTTAGAAACGTATAAATTAGTAGCTTTAATGTATTAATTGACAGCTAAGACATATTCTTCTCCATTATTGGTATCTACTGGATATATTTTTTTTATAGACAGCAGTTGCAGTCCTTCAATTTAACCTAGACAAGCCAAATTAACTTAATCCTTCTTGAAGGGTAAGCTTCTCATTTTCCCTAGTAAATTATTTGTCTTCCTCCCATGAGAAGTCTCTTCAAATGTGTTAATGTGTTGACCAGGACAGTGCACAACGTTTCAGCTGAAGGTGGTCTGGTGCCTGAACAGTGTTTTTGGGATCCTAAATGGAAGACGGATGTGCACGGAGGAGTTAGTTCTCCACGTGAGAGCTGATGTGAATAGGCACAAGCCTGAGTTGTACTGCAGGTACCACGTGGCTGCAGGACAACTTGAGACAGTTCACCCCAATCCAGAAGACCTGTAGGCAGCTCCCACTTTGCACCTGGTGGTGACTCCACCTGCATGTCTCAGCTTGCCTTCAAGAGGGACAGCCTCTTTTCATCCAACATCCTTTGCTTGACAGTAGAGATAATGAATAGTCTACTTTGAAGGACACCTCATAATAGGCTTCAGTGCAGGCAAATCTCCCAACAGACAGGATTTGCGCAGCATGCCATGCCCTGAATAGAGGTCTGCCCCACACTGCACAGCTCTGGGTTATTATCTGTGATATCTCCTTTTACTTTCTCAGGTTATCTCCAGTAAACCAAATTTTAATTAATATCCCATGGAGTCTGAGCACCTTTCTCACTGGGATCTATAATGAACACTTGCATTCGTGCACTACAGTGCCTTAGGTACTTCTCTTGCTCTACTGGAAATAGTTCACCTGATTTAAGACAGCATTTGCTAATTTTTCTCTTTTTTAATAGATCTAAGATATTGGTGAGTCATGGGACTCTTGACACCCAATTCTTCTCCTTTCTCTGTAATTCTGGATAGCAAGCCATTATTTCTGCGGTTTATTTTTTTAAAAAAAGTTGGTGTAATTTCTGAGGGCACAAGGAGCACATGATTAAACAGAATCACAAGCCAGGCCTCTGGGTCACACACTTCTCTTCTAACTGTTGTGCCATTGGTAAATTACATAGGAAAACTTCAACTTTTTTGTGCTGACAGCACTGACGAAAACATGGATATGAAGGCAATGGCTGATGCCCTGGCAAGTTCCCTTCATGGCAGTCGCTGCTGCCACACCTTGGCTCTTCCCTTTTCAAGCATCTGCTGTCATCTTTCACTAGGTGGCTTCCCAGTCAGCCTTGCAATTCTGGTTTTGCAATATAACTCAGCTTTCTCCGCTCTACCTTGATAATTGGTTTCCCAGATGAAGGTGATAAATATATTGAAACTGACTAATGTGATGTAACTGACACTGCAATACAAAATTACTTTTGTATTTTCCATTTCCAATTTTCCACTCCTATTTTAACTTTTTTGAATCAAAAGTTTTTGCTTACCTTGCAGCTTACAGTTTGTTTCTGAATTTTTCTTCCTCAATAGATTTTGTTCTCCAATTCTATAATATATACTATTTAAAAAAAATGCAGAATGTTTTTTGGTTTTTTTTTCTGCAGAAAAGCTTGTCTGTTTCTCCAACTATTTTAGATGACCCAAAGAAAGATATTAATTACCTCCTGCAGCGGCTCTTGCCATGCTGGGCCTGCAACTTCATATACCAGTTACTCTGGAATTTAGGACAGAAACCTAAGGCTTAGTCTCCCTGAATGCAATATGCAGAAAACTTGTGTATTTTGCTTTTGTCTTATTTATTGCTATTTCTTGGACCGTATCTTCATTTCTGTTGCACTGTTGCCTTTTCCTCCCAAGGTTGCCATTACTTTTCTCAGAGGAGATGAAAGGATTAAGGTGGTTTCATGGCCACATGTAATTTTTTTGCCCATTCTGATTGCACTGCATTCCTATTTCATTGGTCATTTTTATAGCTAAAGAGTATTTTATTAACTGTTTTAATTTACCTTGTAAAACTAAACTCCATCTGACTTTTGCCAGTGCTTGTGGTTACGACCTTGAAAACAGATCTTTGTTTACTAGTCAGTCCCATGTCTCGTTTTTCTAATGTTTTTTGCCAAGACAGAATCCCTCAGCTGAGTTTTAAGCCTTCCAGTCTACAGATAAGGTAGGAGAAAATAAATTTGTTGGAAGCATGAAAACTGATGAATCATTTTCTTTGGGGGAAAAAAAGGGCAGATTTTGTCATGAAAAGTGTGCCTGATTTTTCTACTAGAAACCTGCTAGAAGTACAAATTACTCCCTATGCTCTATATGTCAATGCTCTATGTCAATAATTTGTAACTGCATGATGCTTGATTACCACACTTACAAGTCCAGAGACATTCTTGTAAGAAGGATGTCTGCAGGATGTAAGTGCTAAGGTGTAAATGCTCAGTGTTAAAACTGAAGGTAGGATTGCTCAGTAAAATGGAATCACACATTGTCAGCACACAACATGTGTTTCGAGAGACTTTATTTCAGACTAGCTGCTGTCAGGTACTGCTGATAAGCACGCCCAAGCAGTTGAAGCGACATTGTCTTCAGGTTTTTGCCTCATCTGGAGCCCTGTTCCATGGGCTCCAGGACTGTTTGATAATACAAAGTGTGAGGCGTGGGGTTGAGAGGGAGATGAGATTTCAAAGCTCTCTCCTGATCCAAACAATAATGCTAATGCAGCCACATGCATATTCACAAAGCAGATGAATATATATGAAAAGGGAAAGTTGACAATATTATAAATTAGGGAAGAAAAGTGATCTTAAAAGCTGGAACAAAACTACGCAGGATGTAGAAAAAAAAAGAAGCTTGTGGTAATGAAAGAAAATGGTCTAAATTCATCCCAGGCAACTTCCATCCCATCCCTACCTAAGTGAATGCTCTCACTCTGATTTTCTTCTACGCATCACTCAAAAGGATTAAATTATTTGTTGCAGGTAGCATTTTCCCTTCATTGGTTATATAGTGTTTATCAAATAAATAAAACAGATGCATGTCACAAGCTGACAGAAAAAGGATTTCATGGTTATACCTTATTTAGCAAATACATTTTGGAAAAATGCAATATACCATATTCTGCCCCGAAGTCATTTGCACGGTAGCTTTTTTGTACACCTCAGTTGCAGAAAGATAAGCCATGTCATGATCATGGCTCTGCTGCAATCTATTTTCAAAATGGCACTGATGAGTTTGTTTTAGAGATGACCTGTGCTAATTACAACATATCATTCTATTTTAGAGCTTTATGAGATAAAATACTTCTGAATGTTTGTGTAGATTAAAAAAAAAAAAAAAAGAAAAAAAAGGAAAATTCCACTGCATATATCTGATGAGGAGGATATTATTTGGATAACTGTTTAGCATTGCCCTCATTGCCAAGAGCTGGTGGTTCTTGGTCTGCTTTGAAGTTTTTCTGGTGACCACTTCATTTGTGCAGACTTGTGACAATGTCTAATTTCCTTGGACAACCCAATTCTTTGATCTTCCCTGTGATTTTTTTCTTGTGACTACCATGTTCTCTATATTTTGCTGTCTCATAAAATACAGTCATTTCACATGATATTCCTTCAGCTTTCCTATAGTACGTTTTTTCTGAATTCTGATTCACATCAATCACTGAATAGATTAATTCAGCGAATTCAATCACTGACTGATTGAATAGTTCTAATTTTACCTATTTGTTTTGGTAATGTTTTAATGTCTTTTATACCAGAAACCTTTTTACCAGAAACCTTCCTACCAGAAGTATTTTTTTCACTATTAGTAGTACTATAATGATGCTAGGAGAAAAAAAAAGATACTGCATACAGCAGAACCTTTATGTGTACATCTCAGAAAAAATTCTTCAAAAAGGATTTTTATTTTTTTAAAATCAGTGCTTCTACAAAAATGTAGTAAAATAGATTAGGGAACACCTCGTTTGCCTTTGAGAGATGTTTGTTGGTGGTGAACAATAACAATACAGAAACTGGAAATCTTGCATGGAAATTATTTGACCTAATGCAATGAGTTCATAAGAAACATTTCCAAAAATGAAATATTGATATAATTGGTGACTGAAGAGAGACTAACTGACTGCATAAATGCCACTGTCTTTGCTGAGCCAGGAACGAATTAATTCTCTGTGATCCTCCCTATGGCATAATGTCTGGAGCTGTTACAACGGGCCTCCAGCCGGTGCCACATACCCTGCACTGATAGAGGACAATATATGCAGCCGTAGCAGGGTGTAATTTCTGATCTTTGCTTATCAGTGGCTACAGGATGGTTGAACACGTTTCTGTTTGGTAAATGCAATAGTACCAGAAAGTCGAATGAAAGAAGAACCAGAAGTAGTAATGAAAAATCAGGCTGGAAGGAGCAGGGCATGTCTGGATTATTCTCCACAGTTTTTTCAGAATACTTGTAATTTGATTAGCAAATCTGTTTATGATGTATTTTTAACAATAACCAAAATATCTACCTTGATAAGCTATATATCTACCTTGATAAGATATCTACCTTCTAAGAAGTCCATGATTGCTGCCTACTTTTGGAGGAACCTAAGAAAGCTTTCCTCTTCCTTACTATCTATTTTAGTAGTTAGTCAACAAATAAGTGACAAAGCAGCCTTAAAAATGCCCATAACTGATTCTGTGTTCAACACGTGTTCACCACACTACATTTGAAGAACTACTTTGAAGAACTTTGGCTCCAGCTGTGGCATGCGAGTGAAACAGAGAACTCAGAAAGACCAGAACACAGTGAACATACGGTTCCTAGAACAGCCACAAGCTAAGGAACCTCTAAAACATGCCAGGGTGACTTCATAGCTGTTAAGTTTTAAGGTAAAAGCTTAGCAGCTTGTCATGGTTTCAGCTGGGATGAAGTTAACCTTCTTGCTAGCAGTTGCTGTAGTGCTGTTGTGGATTTGGGATGAGAAATAGTATTATAGTGCACTGGTGGATTTGGTTGTTAAATTCTTTTCTGCTCCTCACCCCACCCACCAGAGAGGAGTTGGGGCCTGCACAAGAAGTTGTGAGGAGACGCAGCCGGGACAGCTGATCCAAATTGATCAAAGGGATATTCCATATGATATGACATCATGTTCATATATAAAGATTGGGGAAGAAGAAAGAAGGGGGGGGAGGGGGGATGTTCAGAGTAATGGCGTTTGTCTTCCCAAGAAACCGAGTGATGGAGCCCCGCTTTCATGGGTATGGCTGAACACCTGCCTGCCCGCCCATGGGAAGCTAGGAATGGATTCCTTGTTTCGCTTTGCTTGTGTGTACAGCTTTTGCCTTACTTATTATACTATTTTTAATCTCAACCCACGAGTTTTTCCTCACTTTTACTCTTCTGACTCTCTCCTCCATCGCAGCTGTAGGGAGCGAGCCAGCAGCTCCATGGTTAAACCACCTGCATGTTCAGCCTTCAGAGCCAAATACCGAGGAGATATGGGGGCAGTCTGGGAAACCTCGACCAAGCTGTCAAAGTAGCCTATGGAAGAAGCAAATAGGACAGCTGATGTCCCTGAGATGCTCCTACCAACATCCCCTCCACAGTCCTGAGGGGATCTTTCTCTTCCAGTAACACGGTGTCATCACTTAGGGAGGTCTGCAGCTGCCCCTACTATGGAAAAACAAACAAACAAAAAAAGCAAACAAAAAAAAAGCTACCCCCAAAACCAGGTCAGTCACCCCAAATCTCGCAATTCTTACCGGCAGGATTTCCTGCCGGGTCCCTCCGGAGCCTACCCTGGGGCGGAGGCCGAGCCCTGCACGAAGGGCCGGGGATGAGGGGGATAGGGGTGAGGGTGGTGGCTCAGGCGACCTTTGAAGCGAGGCGGCTGCCTCCCCTGCCTCTTCCAACAAAAGCCGGCTCTCACTCAAACTCCTTACTTTTCACCGCCTGGCTTTAATCATCACCGTCCGCCTGCGCCGGGACACCTCCGCCCGGCGGGGAGTTGAGGGGAGGGCGGCCCGGCCGGCCCAGCCCTGATACCGGGGCCACCTCGGCGTTGCGGGGGACATCCGCGTTTGAGGCCAGGAGCCCGAGCTTTCTAGGAGACGGCACTGGAGGCTCCCCCCCGCCTCGGTCCGCCCCCGGCAGCAGGTAGGCAGCGGCAGCAGGGATTCCCCTGGCCGCCGGCCTGTCCTGAGGGAACCTGCCCGCCCTCGGCGCTGAGGGAGGCGGTTGTGGGGCTCCCCCCGCAGCGGGGTCTGCCGGCGAGGGTGGGGGTGGCCTCTGCGGCAATGCCGGCTGGATTTCGGAGAGAAAAGGTGAGCACGCCTTTTTTGGGAAGGTACATGATGGCCTCCCTGGGTCTGGTGAGTCGCCGGGGAGCTGCGGGCGACCGGGGCACGGGACGGCTCGGCTCGGCTCGGCTCGGCTCGGCTCGGCTCGGCTCGGCTCGGCTCG